>CM070641.1:14340789-14940789 GCA_036346575.1 Dendrocalamus sinicus | reverse complement strand
TTAGTTGTGTCTAATAGTTTTTATTTGTATTTTTCAAAATAGCGGCTGGCGACAGAGGCATCAACGTGAATGATATATATGGTTTTGAACTCAAGAATTCATTCAAAGAAACAGCTCAAAAAACCATTTAAAGATGCCGAAATCAGTGGGCACAAAAAAAAAAAAAAGGAACGGGCAAAGACGATCCAGCGAGTTGCAGAGCCGGAGAAAGGTCGCGCATCAGGTCAACGTTCAAACCTCGGGACGCTGTCATGCCCTTGGGTTCATATTTATTAATTAGCTCGGCGGAGAGACCAATCCAATCCAGACAACACGCGCACACCAGCGACACTGCGCCACAAGTCCCATATTCTCATTTGTCCACCCCACACGTCTTCCCCCCTATATAACCTCCCGCCTCCCCTCCTCCACTCGTCACATTCACACATCAAACAACTCGTAACATACTCCCAGCTCTAGCTAGCTCACTTCAATTCCTTCGTGTGTCGATCCAAATGGAGACGACGTGGATGGGACCGTGTGGGTGGGCGGCGGCGGGCGAGGACGAGGCGGACCTCCGGAGGGGGCCGTGGACGGTAGAGGAGGACGTTCTCCTCGCCGGCTACATCGCGGCGCACGGCGACGGCCGGTGGAACGAGCTGGCGCGGGCGGCGGGGCTGAGGCGCACCGGCAAGAGCTGCCGCCTCCGGTGGCTCAACTACCTCCGCCCCGACGTCCGCCGCGGCGACTTCACCCCGCAGGAGCAGCTGCTCATCCTCGAGCTCCACTTCCGGTGGGGCAACCGGTGGTCCAAGATCGCGCAGCAGCTGCCCGGGAGGACGGACAACGAGATCAAGAACTACTGGAGGACCAGGGTGCAGAAGCACGCCAAGCATCTCAAGTGCGACGTCAACAGCAAGCACTTCCAGGACATCATGAGGCACCTCTGGATGCCGCGCCTCCTCGAGAGGATCCAGGCCCCCGCCGCGGCAACCTCGGCGAGCTCGGAACACGCGGCCTCGTCGACGCTATCCGCATACCAGAGTGTTGTGCCGAACAAGTCGTTGGTTGGCCACAACGACATGTGCGGTTCACCTGACACGACGACGACGTCGAGCACGGCCGGGTCATCATCGGCGTCGGTGTCATTCGGCACGCGGTTCCCGTCGAACCAGGTGGTCATGGCCAACGAGCAAGGCGGCAGCGTGAGCGCGATGAGTAGTGATGACATGTTCGACGAGAGCTGGTCGAAGCTTCTTGCTCGCGCCTGCGACGACGGCGCGGATTCTGTCGTGCTGCCGGACTTCGAATTGGGAGAATCCGGAGACAATTGGTGGAGCTTGGAGGATATCTGGTTGCAGCAGCAGTACTGATGAACACTGTACTACGTATGGTAGCTCTTATGAGTGATCAAGTTCATTTGTAGTATTATCTGGTTGATTATTAATCAACGCGATTAACAAATGGAGGGTTAATTACACGCAGTGTTCTGAATTTTGACGTACATGATTACCTCCCTGTACTATCAAGTTAGAAAAAAAAGAGTGATTTTATCTATCGATTATCTGATTTTAGATTGATCGAATTGATGATTAAAAAATGTGACTTATACTTCAGAAAGCATAAGTAACCTTTGAAATGTCTATCTCAAAACTAATCCAAATTAAAGGCTCAGAAAATCGACTTAGAATTAAAAAAAACCAGCCAGTTTTAAAACAGCAAACCCACTGAAATAACAACGAATTTACTTACAAGGGCATAAATCGAAAATAGGTCTAAAAATAAATCGAGAAAAATATCTTGGCATGCTAGTGATGTCGTTAGTGGTTACATTGGTCTCTTATTTCTGGAATGGTATAGTCTAATGGAGTATACTACAGTCAATCAGCCATTGACAGTCTCTGATTTTTGTCATGCAGACATGCTGTAGGACTGATATAGCAACAGAGAGATGAATAGTGTCTTCAAATTTTTTCTAAATATTCATCAATCGTTCACTCTAATAGCTATGAGAGATATGAAGATCAAGAACTCAAAATTCTAAAAATTGAAGTGCTACAGTACTTTCAGTCCCATGAATAGTTAATCCAGCACTATTTCAAAAACAAAAATCTATAAAACTTTTGATCCGTAAATCCAAAAGACTTAAAACTTGAACCAAGTCTAGATCATGACCTTAGTAATCTATCCCAACTAAAAATCTCGAAAGAACTTGAAAGAATTGGGATCTTTTGCTTTGGAAAGCTCTGCTGCACCAAAACCAGGTCAAAACATAAAATTGAGCTAACTCTCAAACCAAATCTCCAAATCACTTTAAATTTGGGATGCATATTCTCTAGAATATCAAAAACCTATTTCAATCAATGATCCAGAAAATCACTGCCAAAATTATGATCTTTTTTCATTTGAAAGAAGGTTACACCAAAATAGGTCAAAAACAAAAAACGGTGAATATAATTTACTTGTGGGTGAATGATAGCCAATATGGCTTTAAATATATTTTCAAATATTACAGCAAGTTAGAACACTAAAAAAATTAAGATAGAAACAGTTGGATCAAGAAATCATTCAGAGGGGCCAAAAGAGCAAAAATTATGTTTCTTCATGAATTTGCCAACTAAGTGACTAGATGGGTGAAGATTGATTACCAGAGGCCATATCTATCTCTTGTACATCCTTCTCACAAAAAGATTAAGAAGGGGAGAGAGAGGAGAAAAAACTTATCAAATTAAGAGGAAATCAATCAGTACAAGAGAGATTCATGGAGATGAACAAAGATTGATGTATTGCTATTTGAAGATGAAGGTGTTATAGCCACTCCACTTAGATAACAATACAGCACACCACATCACTCCAACTATCTCAAACTTTAACCCTAGAACTCATGAACCCTTGCTCTTAAAAGAGGATGGTTGGATGGTTAACTACAAATCTCAATCACAACCCGTTAAATAGATAAGCTAGCTAACCCCATCTAATTCTTAGTGGATACTATCTACTTAACAAATATGGGGAAAACCCGATAACTACACACATAGGTTTTAACTCACACGCTACATTTATGCACGTTTTTCAAAGTATATAAACCCGAATTTGCTAAATCCTTATTCTTGATCCAACTTGATCTTCTCAGATTCTCCTTGACCTAAATCACTCTCCCAAGCAATACGGTTTTGCTCCAATGTAGTTTATAGTATTTTGGTCAACTACCAAGATACCCTTTTTGGCCCGTTCATCTCCTTCCATTGCAAGCAATCGCTATGCTTGCCACATGTAGGTGCACCATTGGTTTGCTACTCGTCGGTAAGTCTCTCTCATTTCGGTTCCACTGGACAATGTCTCACTTGGACAGACCATGCCATATAGTACAACCCATCGCTCGAATTTTCCTTCAATATTTTCTACCTTCTTTGTGCCATGCTTAAGTTTATCCATATCACCCGGTATTCTTAAAAAGAGCAAACAAAAGTCATCCGATATAGTTAAAAAAATAGAACCTATATGTGCGGCCGCGGCCCCCCTATGGGTACTATATCTATACTCAAAGTTTCATGATATTTTTAGGCGAAGTCTATATGGTGAATGTGTAACGGCGAATGCATGTGCTTCGGAAAGATGAGAAATGGTGATTTGTGTAGACAATCATGCATATTTGCTTAGGGGAGGTAATAAAATAAATAAGGATAAAAGAAAGAAACTAGAATTAAATTTATCGTATACACGTCTTATGTTTTGAAACAAAATTAAAAAAAACCTAGTTAATACACCTTGTAAATTGACTAAGGGATTAATATTTTGCCTACGCCCCGGCCCCCCGGCCTGTTCCTTAGGTATGTGATTCCTCTAGCATTACAACTTTACTGCACGGATGCTTCATGAATCAAATTGTCTTATGGATTGGATTCCATGTGCTTGTCTACACCTCTTGCGTGTCTTTTGTGCTAGGTGTTTCACTGCAATTAGTTCTCCTCCCTTAGTCAAATTCGGCCAATTGACCTGATGGTATGCTTAGGCTAGGATAGAATATGGGAAAAGTAAGGTTTAGCTTTTCCCTTAGCTGTAGACACTGTTTCAAACAATTTTAACTTTTAAAAGCTGTTTTTTTAAATGAAATAACTTTTTAAGGCGGTTTTTATAAGTCATTTTGTAGAGGTCACTGTAAGAGTATACTTTAAATGAAATAGCTTCTCAACGCGAGTATCCCTTACTCCCTCAAATTTTCTTGTAATGAGCCAAAAACCACAGCATTTTTTAATAAGGACCTAAAGAAAAAACTGGCCAAGCCATGCCGGTGTCGAGCCCAGTTTTCTTTGAGCCATCTACCTGAGGCCATGGTCCAGCCCGACTCGCAAAGTCTCACATCTCAAACTCAGTTGAACCCTAACATATCCCAGGCTTAGGCTGGGCTACTCTACCCCTGCTATGTCCAAATATAGTTGTGCTCTTTTGGGCTTTTGGGTGGCTTCAACTTCTTCGGAAGCCGAAACAAATAGGCGGTTTTTTAAGCGAATTTTCAAATGACTTCTTGAGTCTAAGATCGTGTATGCTATCCACGTCAATATCTTCGTTGTCTGTTACTGTTTTTAAAAAATATAAATAAAAAATTATTAACCACAGTCTAAAAGAACATGCCAATCTTTCCCCCTTTTGTGATTAGTACGGTTTGTCATTTGAGGGTTTAGTCTAGGGGTGGATATCGAGCCAACTCCTCGTCTTATCAATGTTTTCCTAAAATTGACATAGTTTGATTTAATATCATTTTACATATAATTTAAAAATATTTTTTAGAAACGAGCTGAACCGAGCCGAGCTAGAGCAAAATTCAAATTCATTTGAAATCAACTCATTTTAATGTTTAACCAATTAACAAGTATAATTGAAGTAATTTTGAACTGAGCCATCGAGCCCCACTAACAACTTTTTTTTCCACCCCTAGTTTAGTCGTCGCCTCGTCGGGGGTGAGATGGTCAGGGAGTCTACTAGTATACTACTACCAAGGTGCTTACTTTATCAGTTGACATGGAATCGATCCCTCTTGCTCTGGATCAAACGACCGGGCATCTTTTTTTTTTTGAAGGCAATGTGTTTTGAACCATGGTATATATAAGGAACTTGTGCGCACTTCCTCGGGGAGAGAGAGAGAGAGAGAGAGAGAGAGAGAGAACTTGTGCGCACTTGTGTGTATCTTCTAGTTAAGTTGAACGCTTTTGGTTTTGGGTGCATGTCCTATGCGTGTCTCTCACATGTACCCCGTGCATACCCTCGATTTGAAACAAATCTTGGAACCAGCCTGAAGCATTTCCTAGAAGGGACATTCACCATTGGCTTTTGATTCAAGATTCGTGTCCTCCTCCTCCCTATCAACTTCGAAGACTTTTAACTCCAAATTCGAAGGCTTTCACCTCAAAATATGCAACTTCTAACTCAAAAGTCCCCACTCCCACGTATTTTCTAGACAGATTTTCAACTCAAATTTTTGGGGGTGGGTAGTTACCCCTCAGCAGCCACATATTTTCCTTCTCTAGAATTAGGTTACACGGGTGGGCTTTAATAAAGAATTTTCAAGGGACTAACACATACATTTGGGGATTTTATACAGACTAGGAATAAGTCAATATAAGTCCTTAAATTTTGTTTGAAAGTCTGTCTAGTACTAAATGCAGTGGACTATTCACCTTCATTGCAGATGGTGTCCTCCATGGAACAGTAATACGCTTTTCATTGGGTCAGGACCCCAATGCTCACATGGCCTGAGTGGACTATGCTACGAGTAGGCATATATGCTGAGGAAATTCTAGCACCACAAATCTACAAAGAAATATAAAAGGATAATTTGTTAGAAAATGCGCTATATCGCGTGTGAATTTGGTGGAATGAGTTTGAAAATATCATTTTAGCCTTTTTTTTTTCTTCAAATTCAGCATCTGAATACGGTAAGTCTATGGAAGTATGGAGTAGACTATTTTTAAAAATGAACGTTCGAAAACTAAATTTAAAAAAAGACTAAAATGATATTTGTATGCTCAATTCAAATTTGGTTTGAGCCTAGCTAGCTCCTCAGTTTATGCGGGGATCGATGTATGGATCCAGTTCTAATATTTCTAACCCTTTCAATTAAGGCATTAGATCAGCTCTAAAGTTCTTAAAAATGTAATTATATACAACCATGTAATTAAAGTTGACGTGCGCCATATCATGCATTTGTCTTCGGCTATAAATACTGGGTTGCTTCCTTTTGTCACTAGGCATATATACGAAATCGAACGTGGTGTTCATTCGGTCCAAAAGTTCTTTCGTACTCTGCTGACATAAACTCGATTAATGCAAATTACAACACTTTAATTAGCCCAAAGCTAAGTAGTGCTTCTTCAGTTGGTGCGTGCATCTTAGTTGCCAAACTAGTTGTTGTTTAATCATTTGCAGGTTGAAAGAAAAACGTAGAGGAATTCCGCTTTGTTCTTGCAAAAGGAAGTGAAGACTAAAGAGAGAAAGAAGGCGAAAAGGGGATGGAAAAAAATATCAGATGGTGAAACTAGTCCATCAATCTCTCTCACGCTGCACTACCAAGACATCACTAGTATATATTTCTACTTGTAACTTTCGCATTTCCGTAAGCATATATGCAAGCACTCGGTGTTGGTATTAGTTGCGGATAATGACTTTTAGTTATGGTTGATAGTTTTAGGTGAAACCAAATGGTAATGATTAAAAAAATGGTTTTTAGAAGTAGGAGGCGAGCAGTAGAAAAAAGTGAGCAAGAGATACGTATGTGAAATTAGAGTGAGAGGACTAGGATGTGTAATCCGTCTATGATCTCTTGCCTTATCTTCAGAGCAAAGCTAAAACAAGAGGAGTAAAGAAATCATATGTTTATATTATCTTCTGATTTCCTGAATAAAAACCAGAAACACAAGTCACACGAACACCCCAATACCTAAGCACTCCATTTGACAACATATCGTACTCTCTTTTGCTAGGAGCTACTGGAACTTCTGGTTTTTTTGCTGTAGTTATTGATTTTTTTACTAGAATTATATTATAGCGGCTATTAATTTTTTCCCGAGTCCTTCAATTAAAGAAAAATAAAAAAAAATAAAAACACAGTTATATATCTTTACATACAATGAAAAGAAAAAAAAAAGAAGAAGGCAAAGGCGAAAAAATCTAAATTAGATGTTGATATGTTTTAAGTGATTTTTAACTTAAAAAAATAAGAAGAC
Organism: Dendrocalamus sinicus; assembly: GCA_036346575.1. Taxonomy (NCBI): domain Eukaryota; kingdom Viridiplantae; phylum Streptophyta; class Magnoliopsida; order Poales; family Poaceae; genus Dendrocalamus; species Dendrocalamus sinicus. The sequence continues at coordinate 14,933,590 of CM070641.1, read as the reverse complement.
AAAAGTCAAAGTCATTTAGAACAGATACTTAAGCGAAGAAAGAGGCAAAAGTATATTAATGCTTGACGTACGTTGAGAAGGGAAGTTAGTCACTATGGCACTGTTGCTCTCTAACTGAAGTCTTTAACGTCAGACTATCCAGATCCATTCGTGCATCTGGCCATAGCGGCATGTATGGTCACGTATGGGCCCAGCCTTATGCAAGTACCTGGGCCCGTCCAGCCAGTAAGGACGGGCCGGCACATTGGACTGGAGTAGCTAGGTCCAACTAGGCCACGACCAACTCGATCGTTGGGCCTCAAATGCTAACTCCAGCCCGAACTGGATTGGGCTGGGCTGTTAGTTCAATTTAGAACACCGAAGTAGTTAGCCCAGTCTGGACTCACTCAGCCGAATTTGGCAATGTTCAATTGATTCGTGTTCATTGTTAAGCTTTCGGCCTCGTTTATTTCTCCGGTATTTCTGTGTTCTGAACACAGTCGTTGGGAATTTCCCCGGCGTTGTTGTCCAAAAATCTCATCATGGTAGGTACGTTACGAATAGAATGGAGCAAACACGAACCATAGCATATCACAAGAAGCAGAGTAGCACGACCCAAATGTCCGTTCCATTTCACATAAAAACGAAAAGAGATAAAAGGGAACCAAGCATCGTCCCTTAATTCTGTCTAGCAAACCACGAAAACTACACCCTTACGCCCTCTTCGTTGATCAAGCCTACCATTTCGTCGTCTTCCTTCCCATCCCTTACTTCCCCATCTATCCCGTACTTTTCTTTTCTTTTTATCTTTGAGGGTGTGATGTCGCTTTCTTAAAATCCCACACATGCAACTGGCCATGACAATGGCTTGTGCAGCGTAATCCATGCCCTTGTGAAGTTCGTACGCGCGTCAGCCGCTGCCGTTTCGGGTCGTTCCGTGCTTCGGAGTGGTGCAGAACACCGGCAAGGTAGCGGCGTCGCCGTTTCTTGCGTCCTTCCCGTTCAGTTCCAGGCCCATGGCCTCCACGTCGTCGTCGAGATCACCGGCAGGTTTGCTCATCTCCCTCCCCTTGCCCCACAGCACCATGTACAGCCCGGCAACGATGAGCGCAGAACCAATAGCACTGCAATGATCACAGCGACAAACCGCCAAGATTTAACAGCTGAAAAGATCAGAACAGAGAGGCCACGCAGGCTGGCCGCACGTACCTCCCTACGTGGATCTTCTCCCCGAGGATGGCCCAGCCGACGACGGCGACGACGACGAGCAACAGCGGGCTGAACATGGACACGTACAACGGGCCGCGCACCTGGATGCACCACGACATGAGCGCGAACGCGATCCCTGAACCAACGACCCCCTGCATATATGCATGCTGATTCTTGTCAGAATCGTCAATTCAGGCACACTGCACGTAGTAAGTCTACATGTTGAGTCGCTGCGACGATCCATCAGCTTACGATGTAGAGCACGGTGTATAGCCTGATGTCGAATCCGAACTTCCACACCGAGAGGCTCCGGTCGACGGCCGCGCTGACACCCGCGCACTGCACCCCGCCCATCAGGCACATGATCGTCGTGCTCGTGTACGGCGCCGAGAACCTCTCCGACATCTTGGTCTGAAGAAAAAAAAATTCGATCATCACTCGCTCGCTATACACCTATAAAGTACAAGATTGGTAGCTAGCTCGACGCATACATACGTACGTATATAGGATGCATACCTGGATGATGAACCAGATGGCCCATGCGACGCAGCTAAAGATGACCAGGACGTCGCCGGCCACAGCGGCGTGGCCGCTGGCGGGTGCGGCTGCCGCGGCGGAGGTGTGCTCGGCGATGCGCCAGTGGATGGGGGAGTCCCAGACCCTGAGGAGCGGGCCCTTGTAGAAGGGCATGATCATGGATCCGCCGACGCAGACCACCGTGCCGACCACCTTGGCCTGCCCGGCGGGCGTCGCGAGCCGCACCGTCTCCATCTTGAACGCCGCGGCCATGACGAAGGTCAGCGCCGGGAGCATGTTTGTGAGCGCGCACGCCACGGTCGGGGTGGTGGTCTTGAGCCCCACGAAGTAGAGCACCTGGCTCAGCGTCGCACTGTACGTGCATACCAAATTAAATCACGTTAATTTGGACTTGTTCTACATTGATTCTGGCATACGATACACATGTCTGCTTTCTAGTTTAAGACTGCGAAATGTTTCACGCTAAATTCTGGTTGTCTCTCGAGACTTAACATTTTGACTGCTGCTTGAGTAGATATTTCAGCTAAGATTTGGTCGAACGATCACGTCTTAATTGATTTTGTTTGTCAATTGTTGTGGGTGACCGCGACAGAGGTTTGGCTAGCCAAGCTTGGGACGGAAGAAGCGAGGCAGAGGCGCAGAGCTGGCAACATCCCAAAAACTTCTCCCAAAACATACCAATATTATACCGTGCTTTCCTGTGTTTGTAATACTACAGCAGTACCGAAAAATGTTGCTAATCATATTTAATCTAGAGAAAAGGGGGAGGAAATAAAATTTCCGAGCATCTTCTTCATCTGAAAAGCAATTTGTTAATCTGTTAATCTGAATTGGCTGCAATCCTTTTAGTGGGGTATGGTTATCAACCGGTGAAGCACACTGAGCAATCAGTTGTCATGAAACTAGTATACTTTTTAGAGTGACAACGGCAAGCTAACTGGTAAGAATGTCCATTTTCCCTGGAAAAAGAATAAACCTGTGTGGTGCACAAATATGCATGTGAGCTAACAGGGTTCCAAGCAATTGGCTCCTTTCATGACACCCAGAAAAAGGACTTGAGCAAAAATATGACGTTTCCATGTGTAACATTTTTTTACTTGACTGACCATGCATGATGTAACTTTGGCTGTTTGGTCATTCTTTATATTTAGGATATCATTGATGCAAGCTAAGTTAGTGTCATGCCCTGATTAACGAAGAAGGAATAATTGTTAAAGACATAAAATGGTATATACGTACCCAAAAATGGAGGAAAAGAATATCTGGAGAAGTACTTTCTTGGTGATCACCTTCCGACTCCCCCTGCATCCATGTAGTTCTAATGATTAAACCACTATCTAACTTGTTGATTCAAGCAATTTGAAACAACTAGCTGGAGTGCTTGAGATACAGGCGATTGGAGGATACAACAATAACTAGTGCACATTCAATATCATACCATTCTTGAGCTTTCTTGGGGATGTAAATTCAACGTGGCACTATATATGCCTAATAGCAATAAATGGTGATTGCGGCAAATTAATGCATGACTTCTCTTAATCATATGGAAGTATTGAACAAACTCGAACAAGAGAACAGTTCAGAACGAGAAAACGAATCTACTACTAGCAATTGAACATTGTTGTAGTAGATTGAGAGGTCACTGGCTGATTGTTTCCAGGAAGAACCTATCGAATAGCTATTTTTGTAAAAAGTAAAAAAAAAATCGACGGGATTAACCGTTTCTGAAGGAAGTTCTTGTTTTCTAATCATGAACTAAATGAAGAAATATGCATAATACATGAACACTAGAAATAATACACAAATGATCATCACAACGAAGGTACCTCTCTAAGTAGAAGGCGATGGGGGCGAGGAAGGCGGCAGCGATGAGGTTCCGGTAAGCGATGAGCACGTAGGGGCTCATGCCGGTGTCCAACGCCAGCTTGGACACCACATTCATGCCAGCAAATCCTAACTGCACTAGCACCATAGCGACGGTAGGCAGGCACTCCCTCTCCATAGCCACCCCTCTCTCTTCCTCTCTCCAAACTCCTTATTGACGGTAGTACAAGAATGTTCTTGAGAGAGAGAGAGAGGAGGGCTTTCGGGAGGTGGGGCCGTGGGAGATGTAGTATTGATCACACACTAGGTGATCACTGACTAGAAAGTTTAGTGGTGTAGGTGCAGGACAGGGGAGAGAATGTATGCATATATATAGGTGGTGGAGAGAGACTAGGGAGAGAGGCCAAAACAAGGTTGAGAAGGTGGTGATGACTTGTCAGGTTCATGTTAGTTTTTAAAAACTGTTTTTTTATAATAAATGGTTTTCTACTGTACATAACTTTTAAATAGAGTATTTTTAAAAAATAGGATCTACTAGTCGATTGTAGTACACACTTAAATGATTTCCTTTATATCATCTAAAATCGCACACGAGTTTCTCTCTCAGTATAGCTAAACCAAAAGCCATCAGCAAAATCCAATATGAACGGCCCCGACCAGGGGCAGATGCACGTAGGGTAATGCGGCGGGCACAAGCCCCGAGCCAATTTTAATTTTTGTTACTTAGAGTCTAAGTTTATATAGTATGTGCCCCCACATGTCAAACACTAGTGCCCGGCCTACAAGTCAAAAACTACATCTATCTAAAAGAAACAAGACTTAAACACGTTGACAAACAAGAGAGAAAAGAAAAGAAAAACACGCAGTACATTGACAAAGTAAGACACTCCAAAAAAGTGTAAATTAAAGTAGGAACGACACATAATATTAACTAGGCCGCAGAAAGAAAACAAAATAATAGAGACTATTTAAACTGATCGAGCATGGGACACCAGTCGACCAGTCCCAAGCCAACACCAATCCAAGGCCCAAGCCAACCAAATAGCCAACACCAGATCCAGACAACGCCTTATCTATCTTCTCCTATTCCCCACACAGCATGCCACACACGTAACCTTTCGTCTACAATGGCGACAAACCCGATGCCAGAGCTGCTGGTATAGTTAGATTTCTTACTATGTTAATCTGACTGCGAGCACATGCAAATGGAGTAAATCTCGGTGTATGTATGCTATATGCAGTATGGCTGACGGTCACGGCAATAAGTGAGGTCGTGCACTCGTTGTCTTGTCCTAGCTACTTGCTTTCGAAGTTCAAATGTTCAATAATCTTCATAGCTAACGAAGTAACGATCAACCAACCAAAATAGGTACTAAATTTTGTAATTTAGATTTTAGTGTTTCAATTCTATGATCTTTAAAATATTTGTAGGTCAGGGCTTTAATATTAGAATGCTCTGTTTTAATTTTTGCAACAATTGAATTAGGCAATTTTTCAATATGTTTCCATATCTAATTCAGTGTATTCTAACTTTCAATAATTGTCATCTCCCCATGGCAGGTAGTCCGTAGTCATAGAGAGATTTGTAAAAAGAAAGGAATTAGATTCAAGTGCAAATGCTATGAATATAGAAAGTCCAGAAATCAATTGGGAATTGAAGAAATTCAATTTGATCCAGAGAGAAGAAAAAAATAGATGACTATCCCCCAATCAGAAAGATGTGGTTAAAGGAAAGTACTTGGATAATAGTCCTTGCCAACCTCACACATATGATTTTTCATATACAAAGAAAAGGAAAATATTTTACCTTGCATGGTTTGATCAGTATAGCAGTTGGCTTACTATAGCGAGTCCAAACAAATAAAGTTTAGAACTTATTACTATCTACTATATTATTGATAGATGCGTTGATAAGTACATACATAGAGTATAAGACCTCTGTGTTATTTTTGTTCTAGATCCGCCACTGGACCCAACGTGGAGAACTTAGTTGGACCCCTTTTAAACCATGACTTGTGGCCATGCAAAGAGGTGGTTGATTTAGTATGCTATGTATCATAAGATTGGAAGTGTCTAATATGGGTCTAAAGATGATAAGATCTGGTAGGTTTTTCTTCCGCAGCTGGCCCTTGTGACATACGTGTGCTCATGCATGCGAACTGTGACGAGAGAGAAATTTTTTTCCCTCGCAGGCATGTGTGTAGTTCTTGATTTGTGTTCGATCTCCGGCGTAAAACAACTTTTTTTTAAATTTTTTTGTGAGCCTAGAAAAAACATTACACTTTTTTAAGGAAAAAATAGTAAGACCACGATGGTCCGGCTGTATATTAAAAAAAACATGACACTAGCTAGTGTATAGAGCTATCTCAATCTATACTTGGACCGTGTTACATTGATCTATCCAATGTACTGAGTATATTGTAATACCCCAAGTTTGCGCAAAGGGAAACATTAGGGATAAAGAGCGAGGTTTTTGCCGTCAGACCCATCGACCTTTTAGAGTGTCGATTTAGTTTCGCGCGCAGAGGTTCCCAGACCATCCCAGGACGGTCGGCACCGTCTAGAGAGCCGCATATTTAGCGCTCCCAGAGGTTCCCGGACCGCCTAGGGACAGTCGGCACCACCTCGCGTTCCGGGTATTCATCATCCGGCAAATCCTTACCTTTTACCGACTTACCGCTGTAGTAAAAGAAATCACAAAGCTAGCACAGTATTGGACCAATATGCCCTTGAGCAATCAGTTGTATGGGAAAGGAAGGGAGGGCATGCCGGTCATTTCAAATGCAAGGGCAAGCCCCCATCCGTGCCCATATATGCTAGCTCCATGCAGTCAAGCCCCATTTGTCTCACCTCATTGCCCAGTTAGGATAAGAACAAAGCCAGTAGAAGCACACTCTCCACTCCTCACTGCCAAACCGAGAGTAGCCAGAGAGAGCATAGCAAGGGGAGCACCACTCCATTTCCTTCTCACTGCCGAGCCAACAAAGCCAACACCAGCACACTCCCATTTCCCTCCCACTGCCAAGGCCAAAAGCTCCCAAACCACAAGCACTTCTGCACCACCGCAAGGAGGAGGCAAGCCGAAGAGGAGGGGGAGCTCGGAAGGCTAGAGCATGAGGACGCCAACGACATCGAAGTACATCGACGACGCCGACCCCACGCAAGCCACCCACTGAGTATGTCCATTCCCCAACCCCATAGCACCACATGAACGCATATAGAGTGAGAGTCGAAGTAGCGCTCGGTGGCCATGGCTGTGACCCTGGTCGGACGGAGCAGCAACCCCGGACGGCGAGCCGGAGGGACGAATAGGCGGCAGGGCACCGGCCGGCTAATGAGCCGCGGTCGGTGAGCCTGAGGAGGCCGTACCGAGGGGAGAAGGAGAAGAGGGAGGCGAGGGGGCAGCCGGCGGCCGTTGGCCGTGCCGGCCGGCGGCGGCGCGCGCCGCGCTGCTGCGCGTGGGAAGAGGCGGCGTCGGGAGGAGCCGGCGGTGAGCCCAAGGGCGGCGGGCGAGCCGCGCGAGCGCTGGCCGCGGGAGTCGCGCATGGCTGGGGCCCGTGCGCGAGAGAGAGGAAGGAGGAGAGTGAGGGGGTGTTGCGGAGGCGGAGGACCGGCGGTGGCGCGCGGCCGCGGCCAGCGGCGGCGCACCGTGCGCCGCCCTGGGAAGAGGGGCGGCTGGCGGCTGCGCGCAGGGAGAGACGGAGGCGGGGGCGGAGGCCGGTGGAGGGGCCGTCGGCGGTGAAGGGGGCCCGGCCACGCGCGCCACCGCGCCGCCCCTGGGTGAGGCCGGTGGGGGAGAAAGAGCAGGCCGTTCGGCCGAGTGGAGAGAGGGAGAAAGAGAGAGAGTGGGGAGGGGAGGAGAAGAAGGGGCGGCGGGGAGCCGCGCGCTGCCGCTCGCGCCGGCACGCGCCACCCCAGGCGGAGAAGAAGGGGAGGAGGAGGAGGAGGCGTTCGGCCGGAGTGAATGGGGAGGAGAGAGAGAGACAGGGGGAAAAATGAGGGGGGCCATTCGGCCAAGAAAAGAAAAAAAAAGGAGGATAAGGCCGGTCGGGTAGGTGAGGAAAGGAAGGGAAAGAAAAGAGGAGAAAAAGAAAAGAGGAGAAAAAGAAAAGAGGAGAAAAAGAAAGAGAGAGAAAAAAATGGGTTCGGCACCTGCGCGACAGGTCCTTCAAAACCCGGGCGTTTACGCCAGAGTGGGATTTATGCTCAGAGTCGTTGTTCTTCGTTCCAGCTCTGTTTTGCTTTGCTGTTGAGGCGGATTGATGTATGCGCAGGTGGAGGTCCCGGGACGGAGCCGTCCACGCGCAATTCCCGAGGCTAACCAGGCAAGTACATTGTAAAGCGGTGAATTCGGGTAGTGATTTCGGTTAAAATTGAATAATTTGGGGGTAAGTTTACCTATTCCGGGTGCAAATTGAGGAAAGGTGAGTGTCGAACGTTAAGACATGATAAGTTGAAAAGCATAAAGGAATTTGCAAGGGCATGGTAGAACAGTGGATTAGGGTGAATGATTGGTATTTTTATGTTTTCTGTGACATGCTCTATAGTGATTTATGATTTCGGGATAATCATACTTTGATGATTGTTGCTTATGATTAAGTGCTAATAGTGAAAGCATGTTGCATGTGGCATATGCATTTGCATTAAGTGCACTCAAGAGTGAGGGCGGTGAGAAAGTCCCTAGCTACGAGTGGAGCTAGTTGACTAATCCGGAGTGCTCTTGAGTATTACCTACTTCGGTAGGTACTCCACGGGAGTGGAGCTTGGAACCCCGTATGAAAGAGGACGGGGATTGAGTGGCTCATCGACGGGTGAGCACTCCGCTTTGCCGGTATAAGCTACAGTTACAGACGCATTACAGTTGCATTGCATTGCATTGCATTGCGTGAAAACAGAACTGAACAGTGATACAGTTACAGATGCATTGTATTGCATAAAGAGTTAATGATGAAACAGATACAGAGATAGTATCGTATAGTTCACAGAGATTGGGGGGGATAACAGTAAAATAAGTATAGAGATAGTGATGCATATTCCACAGAGATGGAATGTGGTAATAGTGAAGTAGCTACAGAAATAGTGATGTATAGCTTACAGAAATTGGGAGTGATAATAGTATAACAGTACAGAGACAGTGAGGAATATCTCACAGAAATGGGAAGGGGTGATTGTAGAATTTTACAGAGATAGTGAGGAGTAGTTCGCAAAACTAGGAAGTGATGGCGGTAGAGTAGTTACAGAGACAGTGGGGTATAGCTCACATAGGTGGGTAGTGATAACCGATTAGTAGTATAGGCTAAAGCGATGAGGAGTAGTGCATGTGCGTAAGTGTGATGAACAGGTCATTGATCGTAAAGTGGTTAAAGGGGAAAGAGGTTAACAGGGAAAAGTGGTTAATGAAAATGGAATGATAATGGTCTAATGAATGAACCTGTTATTTGCTGTTTTGCTTTGTACTTGCTGAGTCGGTGGACTCAGCCTTGCTTTGTTGATGTTTTTAGGTGACCGTTGAAGACGTCAGGCACGGGCGGGAGTAGCACATGGACAACTGGCACGAACCAGCAGCACTCATGTATCACTTTTGTCAATGTACTTTAGCTTTGTTAGGCTAGAGTAATCACTAGAACTGCTATGATGTACCTGAACGTAGCACAATAAATAAAGTTAATATGGGTTTTTAAATTCTCCTGTGTTGGTGAAATGGTAAGAGTAGTAGAGGTGGTAGCATCTTGGCCCAGTGAGTGGGCGGGGTGTTACATATATATAGCTCTTCGCCACATTGGGTTCTGTGGTTAGATTTGCACGATTGATGGACCTATACGTTGATGAGATAAAAGAGAGGGAGAGGATTCGGGGACACTGCATATGGGGGAGGAGGGGAGAGAGTGAGAGAGAGATTTGATTTGCTTTCATTTTCTGTGCATGATATCTTTCGTTGTAAATTTGCTTTCCTGAGCGGTTCCTTGCCAGTTCTCCGACCGTGTCCGTGTCCATACATATGTGTGCGTGTGTGATGTGTCAGAAGGCCAGTATGGAGTACGTGTCTTTCGTCATTCTTAGCCATCGTCGTTGCAATGCATGGCGAGACGAACTGAAACCATTTCAAAAGGCGTTGCAAGTGCCTATGTTTGTTTCATGTTGTATATATGCATGCGTGCGTGTATGAAATGAGAATACTTCGTAAGATTCTAGTTGAAACCACTCACTTGGGATAGAGCGTACTTACCGGCTATCTAGGTTATCTACACGCTCTTGTATTAGCACTTCAGCAGTTGTTTCCTAGTGATCTACTTTCAACCTCAGGTCAAAGTAGAAACCGAAGCATCGTACGTGAATCCTCTTTTGGCCCCCGCCAAAAAGGGAGGAAAAGAACATCTCAACATTAACGCATATTCACCTCCGTTTCTAAAGAGATGCAGTTTTAGAATATGTGTGCGGTCATGTCAAACTTTTATAGCTTTGATCGCTAGTATACACAGAGGTATTTAGATTTGCCACATGCATGTAAATAATATTAGTATATCTGCCATCAAATTACTTTTGTATCATTATATTTTTACTAACATCTATCTATGCTTTTCAAAAGTAATAAGCAAATATGTGTATTAATTAGAGACCGTGTTGATAGACTAATAGATATAGTAGTTTGAAATATTCTTGCATCGAAACAAATCAGAATTGAATTTTCATGGACCAACTTTGACCTGATATCGTAACCAAAGTAGTGATTTAATAAGATTTGTTTTCTTGACCAATAAAAGAAAACCAGATTTAAACGATACTGTACCAACTTGTTAAACTTCTTCAGTGGTAGAGAAGATCGTTTTGAAAGCTAGATTGAATTAAACATCTCTATTGTTCGTGAACGAGTTATTTTTAATTAGGAAAATTTTGATATATATGCCGCTCAAAAATGATCTATCATTGGTTGTGGAGTCAAAATGGAAACATAAAACAAGTTGACCACTTTCATTTGGCTTTCCCAAAATTATTGTATAACTTATGTTATTATGTCTTAGCAATACATATTTTAAGTTTTTAGACATTAGCCCTACCGTGTACATGGTTTCTAGACATTGGTCAAATCCATAACAGCAGCATAGACTGCTCCGATTTTCTTGCTTGCTGCCTGCACCGATCAACGCTGAAGAAGAAATCACAAGAAAACATGGCAGAAGAAAGGAAGAGGAGCTCCCATAAAATTAAACCGTGTAAGCAAAGTCCCAGTGTTTCGTGGACGAGATGCCAGTTACACCACTCAACCCCAGGCTACGCAGCGCCACGGAGCGCAGAGCCCAAACCGGTGGATATGCACTCCAGCTCAGCCACCTTTACTCTCTCCCCTCCGCTCGCGCGCGCAGCCAACGAGAGAAACGCTAGAGCCGCACGCATGAAACTGGCTATTCAATTCGATTCCATCCCTGTGCCTGTCAGCCACGGCGGACATAGGATTGGAAACTTCGAGATAAATTGGGTAGGTTCTTTTGAACTAATGATTTATAGTTTATGATTTAAATATTTGAATTCTGTTTGTTCGTGAGAGACAATATGCAGAGAGAAATAGTCGCATGTGATTTTAGTCGGTATAGCTGAACTTATACACTTTTTACGATAATTTTTCTATCGATCTCATATTAAAAAACGTACCGTTAATTAAAAGCTAGTTACTATAGATAATAAAAGCATAAGTGAACTTCAAATTCAAAAGAAACTGGTCGAAAACAATCAGTGCGGGTTTGTACAATTATACTACATCATTGGCTTGACAATTAATGAACAATCAGTGCGCGTGTAGGTTACTACATCATTGGCCTGACAATTAATGAACGAAACCCGTAGTGTACATGTACTCCTGGGCCTAATTAATTTTGTTTTAAGTTTTCGGTTCTGCACAAACTCTAAGCATACTAGGGATCTGAATGAATCAAAAGTACTGTTCAAATTCGCCAGTAAGTTGCAGCAGAACGCGTGAAGAGTGGCAAAATCTGACAGAGATTTTATGAACAAGAAGAATGTTAGATCACCGGTATATATTTTTTTTTGATACGACAAAAAAACCCCGAGTTAATGCCCGAATTGCCGTGCACATTTCTGGCAAGGATGTCAAGATTATGCTGACACGGCGACGTGTTTGCGCACCAATCGACGGCCTTACTCGTTTCAGCTTCAATTTCTGATTTATTTTTCACTATTCATAAATTTCATCTTTTGCTGATATTTTCGTTTTTTTAGCTTTTTTGCTAGTTCTTTTTTTCCTGTATTCGTTTGTGTTGTCCAAGATGAGCTAACATATTTTTTCTATTTTCAATTTTTTAAAAAATGTAATTACGTCAAATAAACCACCTTCAGCTATAATGAAATTTCAGCCAGCAACAGTGCATTTTCAGCCATAAAATATAACTTTTTAACCCAACCGAGCAGGACCTTGGACCATCGGCCAGTTCAAGCAGGAGCATCATCTCGCCACATATGTCATCAGCGTCAAACCAAAAGATTGGGCAATCAGACGACAAAAGTTGTTTGTCCATCCTCCACACATTTAAGCAACAAACTATCGGCGTCCGCATATTGCAACAAGAAGAGACGCACAGGACGTACGTGAAAGAGCGAATGCGCAATACGATTGGGGAAGTGACAAAGAACGTTGGGTATGATGTGGTGGTGATAAAACTGAAGAAGAACCTTTCCTTTTGGGTTTTGCCTCTTGTCGTTCTAGCTAGGTGAGTTACGTTGATGGTTCAACAGCAACGCAAATTAACTTGCCATCTAATGATACCTTTGGTAGTTTGGACAAGAGACCTAGAAGGGACAACGTGATAAGGCAATCTTGTAATAACTGGAAAATTGTTTCTTCAAAAGAGAGAAAAACTGGAACACTGTGATGAGAACTGCTGTCATATTGAAGAATCATGTGAAAAAGTCTAGAATATTGTTGTGATAAACCATCGCAAGATTTACAGAGTAGTGAATTGGTTTTGCAAAGAGTGCATTTAATTTGGATTGCTTTCTGGAAGTATCAGAAAATTTGAAAGTACCGTAGGTATTTATACGGTAATACCGTTGAGCGGTAGTACCGACGTTGTAAGCGTGGTAGTTCCGCTCAAACAGTAGTTCCGGTCTAAGCAGCAGTACATTTTTTTAGAGAGTTCTAGATGAGGTTATTAGCGTGCGGAAGTACCGCTTTGGGATACGGTAGTACCGCAGTGCGGAAGTACCGGCGTGTTAAACGCGGTACTTTCGATCTTCTTAGAAAAACAGGGGTTTGGAGAATTGAGTCATGATTGAGTTTGGATGATCTGGGTCATTGGATTAAGGTTGCATAGTGCATGTCTTGGCTAATGTAGGTCAAGTTATGAAGAACTTGTGGCTAGAAATGATTTCTTTGTCTTTGGATATACAGGGTCACTTGAAGTCAACTGTGGTCAACGGCAATGATTGGGGCTACGCACATGGAGCAGTTAAGACCCAGAACGATCAAGGATGCCGAGTGAGACTGTGAGTTCAAGTATGACACGAGAAAGGTGGGACATGTTGAAGGCAAGTTCGAATGGCGGAATGGCGCTATATGACTTGCACGGGCCAAGTGAGCTGTGGTTCGGTGGACAAGAGAAACTTGACGGCGCGTGACAAATTAGTGGTGCACCTACATATGATAAGTATGTCAATTACTTGTAGTGGTTGGTGATGACCAGGTCAATGAGGGGTACTTTGGTAGTTTGATCAAAATCTTGGATCAAAACTGTGGCGCATGGGCGATGCATTGGAAAGCGGTTTAGGTCAAGATGGAGCTAATTGGATCAAGGCTAAGGATTTAACAGATGCACACTTATACACTTTGAAAAGTGTGGATAAGTGATCTTGTGAGAGTAAAACCCATGTGTATGGAGTTAACGGGTTCTCCCATTGTAATAGTAGATAGGATCCATTAAATGGTGTAGGTGGTTGGTTGCCCACCTATAAAAGGGGATTGGGATAGAGACATGTGAGGTTAACCATCCAACCCTTCTCTTGTGCTCTCATATCTAGGTTTAATGTTAAGGTTTGAGAGTGAATACTTTGTGTGCTTTTTGTCCTTCAAGGTGGAGTGACTGTAAAATATAACCTTTCAAGTAAGCAATACATCAGTCTTTGTGCAACCCTTAAGTCTCTCTTTGTTTTTGACTGATGTGCTTGATTTTTGATTGGTTTTAATCTCTCTTCCTTTCTTCTTATGATCTTGTTGTGCCAAGGACGTGTAAGAAATGGAGATAATACTTGGGAATACATATCCACCCATCTAGACACCTTGATAGCAGGATTCATAAGAAAACTCGATTTTGCTTGATTTTGGCCTCTTTGGTCCATCTCTTGATCCGAGGGTTTTTGGCTGGGATTCTTTGGTGTTCTAACTTGCTGTGAGATGTGAGAACACATCTAGAGCCATCTTAGCCATCATCTACCTACGAGCAAGTTGTATTCACCGTTTGGAGTTTTGGCTCGGTTTTGATGTAACCTTCCAACAAACTGAAAAAGGTCACAACTTCGATCATGATTTTCATGATCATTTATTGAAATAGATTCTTGATATACTAGAGTAGATCTCTTCAAAGTTTCATAGCATTTGGATCTACGGATTAACAGTTCTCTCGATTTTTATTTTTGAAACCGTGCTGAAAACACTATTTATTTACATAACTTTACTGTAGCAGGGGTCAGACCACCCTTATACTAGCGGTCAGACTATCATTTGGAGGCCGGTCAGATCGTTGGGATGTGTTAGATTCCAAGTTTTGTGTCTTAAGCTAGTTGATTTAGGTTTTTAGCTGAAGATTCTATATTCTACACCCCTGTAGGTGTTTGAGAATATAATCTTGAATACTTGGGGAAATTTTAAACAACACCATTTACTCTCTCTGTTGCCATATTCGGTCTTTCACATATATGAGCCTTTTACCCATTTTATTTTTTTCCTAGATTTGCAACAATGGATGCACAAACGCATACAAACCACCACACACGCTTACCACATGCATGTACATGCAAGTGAGCCCTTAGCATACACATAAAACTGCGGAGATCCAGGTAGATCTATGAACTCCGTAAGCACGATCACACACTTTTATATTTAGATCACCTGTATGTGTGTAGATATGGATAGTTAGGATTTGGAATCATGGGCGGAGTCGTGAACTCGCACTCCACCACCGGTGTTTCCCTCCTGATTTTCACTCTAAGACATAGTGCAGGTTCATATTGGTTGTGGTTGATGTTTTTGGCTGCAGCTGATAGCTTTCAGCTGAAAAATAAATAGTAGTGACTGAAAGAAGTGATTTTTAAAAGAAGAAGATGAGCGGTGAGAAAGTGAGAGAGATACGTATGCGAGATAGGAGTGAGAGGAGTAGGGTGCATGATGCGTCCATAACCCCCTATCTTATCTCTGAAGAGAGACAAGAGTAAGAGAAATGAAGAAGTCGTTTCAAAAAACCGAATATTCATACTGACTTCTAGCTTCTTCAAATAAAAGCCACAAGTCAAAAGCCAATACTAACTTAATTAGTTAATTTACCCTGTGGCCCAAATCAGCTTGCCACAAGACGGCGCATTTGGAGCGCGATTAGAAGGCCAATTCCTCCCGTTGACCGTGGTCCAAATTGAAGTGTGTTCCGTCCTCACTCTGACGGTCCAGATAGACAATGGGCTAAGCTCATAAGCTGCTTTCTGGACCCGGCGCCACTTGATGCTGATCGGCAGCGGGGCTCGTCGGCAAGCTCGCCTCGTGGACGCCCTTGTTCGGATCGACCGCGGCGCCGTTCATCTCCTCGTCACCATCCGCCGCCGCGGCCGTGGCGGCGCGCAGTTCCCTCCCCTTGCCCCAGAGCCCCGCAACTATGAGCGCAGCGCCAATAACACTGCAGCACAGCAGCTGTGTATTACCACACAGATAGAAATGTTCAAAATTTCATCAAAATTTTGGCGAAATTATGAACCATGCACAAGATTGGAGCGAATACGCATGCATGGATGTGATATTAGTCCGCATAGAGCGTACAGACCAGCCTGATGTCAAACCCGAGCTTCCACGCCGAGAGCTTCCGCTTTGCGGCCGCCGCGACGGTCGATGCTGGCCATCAAGGCCATTAGCGCCGTGCTCGAGTACAGAGGTGGTCGGATGATGCGTCGATGAAGTCACGACCCTGAGGTGATCGGACGGGTGTCGATGAAGTTGCGACCACAAGGTGTTCGACGAACATCGATGAAGTCTCTGTTGGATTTTTGATCTAGGCTAAACGGTTGAAAGAGAGAGGCGTGGGGTGATGCCCACGTTCACCTGTTTCTCACGCGCCCTGATCGGGGGTGCCTAACCAACTTTGGTTACGGTCCCCCGTTGCGCAACGCAAGATAAAAGGGGGCTCCGGCCTCTCACGTTAAGGTTCGCCGTTCGGTTCCCGTGAGAGTCAAAACCCCGCACAAACCCTAAGTCAACCGATCTACCGCGCGCTGCCAGCAATGGGAAGGCCGCTGCCACTGCAGGACATCGTCGGTGACTTCCCAAACTGCGACGCCTCCCCGACCTTCACCGACTCGCGCCTCACGCCTGCATCGCGCAGGCACGTGGACTTCAGCTCAATGGCCTTCATCGCTGACCGTAAGTTTCCCCGATCTAATGAAACCCTAGGTGTTCTAGTGCTAGACTAGTAGTTTGTGTGATGTGCATAATGTTTGAGGTTCTACATTTGGTATCAGAGCAGTCTGCTAGTTTTCCTAGAACCCTATCATGAACCCTAATTGAGCCTTCAACCGGACTCGGATCTGGAGGCTTGGATTTAGTTTTATGTTTATGGCTCGGATTTTAGAAATTAGAAGGAGGTGAATCCAACTTTCGCAAGAACCCTAATGGGATCCCAAAATCAGCCCACCCGAAACCCTAAAACCCGAATGAATATCAGATCGGCGGCGGAAATCCGAATGAAATTTTTAGATCAGCAAAAAAAAGGGGGACTTATGGGCGCCGCGCGCCGTCGCTGTCACTCCCATGACGCGCCGCCGCTCTGCTCCGGGCGGCGCCGCCGCTGCTCCTTTTGGGGTCCTCTAAGGTTTATGCTACCACACTGATGCACAGCCTCATGAACACTAAGTACAATGGTACTGGAAATGTCCGTGAGCACATTATAACCATAATTAACATTGCTGCCAGACTTAAGACAATGGTCATGAAAATTTCTGATGGTTTTGTTGTTCATTACATTATGATGTCTCTTCCTAAGCAATTTGAAGCTTTTAAGATGAACTATAACAGCATTAAGGACAAGTGGACCATGAGCGAGTTGATCGCTAATGTTTCTCAGGAAGAAGAGAGGCTCAAAGCTGAGGGAGCTAATGATTTTGTAAATCAAGTCGACTCCTCAAATAAAGCTGGTCCCTCTAGAAATAGAGGTGGCTATAAAGCAAAGGGAAAGAAGGAGCAAGCCTACTCCCCTTATAAGAAGACACAGCATCCACAGCATCCTAAGGCGCCTAAAAACGCTTCAGGTCCTGGAAGCTCAAATGGACAGAAGAAAAGTGATGAGTGCTACTTTTGTCAGTCAAAGTACCACTTCCAAGATGATTGTCCTGGATGGCTAAAATGGCTCGTCAAGAAAGGTACTTATGAAATTACTTTTGTTGATGAAGTATTTTATGCTGATTTTCCTATAAACTCTTGGTGGATTGATTCTGGTGCCACTAAGCACGTTACAAATTCCTTGAAGGGATTCCATATGTTGAGAAGTCTCAGAGGGGAAAGAAGCTTAAAAGTGGCTAATGGGATGAAAGCCGAAATTGAAGCTATTGGATCAGTTTCTTTAGTTTTGAATAATGGTTTTGTAATGAAACTTAATGATGTTCTTTATGTTCCCTCGATGAGAAGAAACTTAATTTATGTTTCATTATTAGATAATGATGGATATTCTTGTAATTTTGGACACGGAAAGTGTTTGGTTTATTTTAATAATGATAATGTTGGTCGTGCCATCCGACACGACAAGCTTTATATGTTGTCCCTGCAAGATTCTCTTATATCCATAAATGTATGTGATGTGAATAAAAAGCGCAAGCGAATTGATGAGACTTCGTCGAAATTGTGGCACTGTCGTTTGGGCCACATTTCGAGGGGAAGAATTGAACGTCTCATTAAAGAAGAAATTCTCCACCCTTTAGACTTTAGTGATTCGGATGATCATTGCCTTGATTGCATCAAAGGCAAGTATGTAAAGAAAATAAAGAAAGGTGCTACTCGAAGCACATGGATTTTAGAAATAATTCATACTGACATATGTGGTCCTTTCCCTGTGACATCAGTGGATGGTTATGATTCTTTTATTACTGATGATTACTCACGTTATGGCTATATCTATCCTATTAAAGAGAGATCGGAAGCACTTGATAAATTTAAAATATTTAAGGCTGAAGTTGAAAATCAGCACAGTCTAAAGATTAAAGTAGTGCGCTCGGATCGTGGGGGAGAGTATTATGGGCGACACGCAATTTATGGGCAGGTTCCTGGTCCTTTTGCCAGGTTACTACAAGAAAATGGTATAGTCGCCCAGTACTCAATGCCCGGTGATCCCCAGCAAAATGGAGTAGCGGAAAGAAGAAACCGTATACTTATGGACATGGTTCGAAGTATGTTGAGCTACTCTACTTTGCCTATAAAGTTATGGATGGAAGCATTAAAGACCGCTGCACACATACTCAATCGGGTTCCAGTAAATCAGTGCCTAAAATACCTTATGAATTATGGACTGGGATAAAACCAAGTTTGAACTACCTCCATGTGTGGGGTTGTGCAGCTGAAGTTAAAGTGTTTAACCCACAAACTGGGAGATTAGATCCCAAGACTGTGAGTTGCCATTTTATTGGCTACCCTGATAGGTCTAAAGGGCACCGATTCTATTGTCCAGATCGTACCACAAAATTTGTAGAAACAAGGCACGCTGTGTTCTTGAAAAATGATGGCATCAGTGGCGACTTGGAGCCTAGGAAAATTGATCTTGAGGAGAAGCGGATTTATGTTGCTTCATCGCTAATTCGACAGACTGATTTTCCTATGCCCCAAGTGGTTGTGCCCATAGTTGATCCTGTAGTTGCAACTCCTGTTGCGTCTCCAGTTAATTCTGTGGCTACTCCTTCCGTTGAGGGCTCTGAAAATACAAGTGCGGTACCTAATGATGAGCCTTCACAGCCCTCTGTGACTGTTAATGAATAGCCTAATGAGCCTTCTAATGAACCTGTCAGGAGATCAGAACGAGTGAGGAGATCTGCTATCCCAAGTGATTATGTGGTTTACTTGAATGAAGATGATCTTGGGAAGGTGGATGATCCTAGCTCCTATAAGGAAGCTATGAAGAGTAAGGATTCATTTAAGTGGCTAGATGCCATGAAAGATGAAATTAAGTCTATGGGCGATAATGATGTATGTGACTTAGTAGAAATTCCCAATGGAGCCAAAACAGTAGGCTGCAAATGGGTCTACAAAACCAAACGTGACTCGAAAGAGAATATCGAAAGGTTTAAGGCGAGACTTGTAGCGAAAGGGTTCACACAAAGAGAAGGCATTGACTATAATGAAACATTTTCTCCTATCCCAACTAAAGATTCATTTAGAATCATAATGGCGCTCACAGCACATTTTGATTTAGAGTTGCACCAAATGGATGTTAAGACTGCATTCCTGAATGGAGACTTGTATGAGGACGTTTACATGACACAACCGGAAGGTTTTGTTGTGGAAGACGAGAAACATTTGGGATGCAAGCTAAAGAAATCCATATATGGCCTGAAGCAAGCTTCTAGGCAATGGTATCTTAAGTTCGATGAAGTCATAAGGAATTTTGGATTTAAGGAGAATGATGTTGATAATTGTACATATGTTAAGTTGAGGGGGAGTAATTACACCTTCTTAATCCTTTATGTGGATGATATATTATTGGCCAGCAGCAGTGTGGACATGCTGCGGGAAACTAAAAGATTTCTCTCGTCCAATTTTGACATGAAGGATCTCGGTGAAGCATATTATGTTCTTGGTATTGAAATTCACTGAGATAGGTCCAAAGGAACATTGGGTTTATCACAAAAGGCATACATTGACAGAGTACTAAAGAGATACAATATGCATAAATGCTCTGCCTCGCCTGCTCCTATTGTTAAGGGCGATAAGTTTGGAAAATTTCAATGCCCAAAGAATGACTATGAATCTTATCAGATGAAGGCTGTACCTTACGCTTCTGCTGTCGGAAGTATTATGTATGCTCAAGTATGTACACGCCCTAATTTATCTTTTGTTACCGGGATGCTTGGCAGATATCAGTCAAATCCAGGACCGGACCACTGGAAAGCTGTTAAGAAAGTCCTGCGCTATATGCAAGGCACTAAAGGTCATATGCTCACATATAGAAAAGGCGATAACCTTGAGGTTGTCGGTTTTTCTGATGCTGATTTTGCAGGGTGTAAAGGCACTAAGAAGTCTACATCAGGTTATATTTTCACCCTCGCAGGAACAGCAATTTCATGGAAAAGTGTAAAGCAAACACTTACTGCATCGTCGACAATGCAGGCTGAATTTGTGGCATGTTATGAGGCTACCGGGCAGGCTGTATGGCTTAAGAACTTTATCCCGGGATTGAGAGTGGTAGACAGCATTTCTAGACCACTTATTCTGTACTTCGATAATCAACCCGCAGTTTTCTATTCGAGTAACAACAAGTCGAGTGCGGCTGCCAAGCACATTGACATAAAGTATCATGTTGTGAAAGATAGAGTCCAGGATCAAACAATTAAGGTTGAGCATATTGGAACTAAATTTATGCTTACGGATCCGCTCACAAAAGGCTTACCACCCAATATTTTTCGTGATCATGTTGCCGGCATGGGTTTATTGGAGAGCCTGTGATCCTGAAATAAGAGGACCATATAAAGTAACCAACTCCCATGAAGTCTTATGTTATCCGATCGATATAGAATGGAGCACTATAAGTACTGATGTCCAGCGGTACTTAATTGACTGTTGTGACACATTACTTTGGTGTGAACTTTTATTGAGAAAGGGCTTATGATGTTTAGCCTTATGATCAAGATGGAGAATGTTGGATTTTTTATCTAGGCTAAACGGTTGAAAGAGGGAGACATGGGGTGATGCCCACGTTCACCCGTTTCTCACGCGCCCTGATCGGGGGTGCCTAACCAACTTTGGTTACGGTCCCCCGTTGCGCAACGCAAGATAAAAGGGGGCTCCGGCCTCTCACGTTAAGGTTCGCCGTTCGGTTCCCGTGAGAGTCAAAACCCCGCACAAACCCTAAGTCAACCGATCTACCGCGCGCTGCCAGCAATGGGAAGGCCGTTGCCACTGCAGGACATCGTCGGTGACTTCCCAAACTGCGACGCCTCCCCGACCTTCACCGACTCGCGCCTCACGCCTACATCGCGCAGGCACGTTGACTTCAGCTCAATGGCCTTCATCGCTGACCGTAAGTTTCCCCGATCTAATGAAACCCTAGGTGTTCTAGTGCTAGACTAGCGGTTTATGTGATGTGCATAATGTTTGAGGTTCTACAGTCTCAACCCCGAGGCGGTCGGATGGGTGTCAACAAAGCCTCGACCATATGGTGGCTGTAGAATGACTCACAACTACATCGATCATGATATGGTCATGGGCATCGACGAAGTCATGACCCTGAGGTGGTTAGATAGGTGTTGACGAAGTCGCAACCACGAGCTGGTCATAGAATACCTTCTAACTACGTCCATCATAATGTGGTCGTGGGTGTCAACGTAATCACAACCTCGAGAAGGTCGGATGATTGTCGATGAAGTTGCGACCACCAGGTGGCCATAGAATGCCTCATGACTACGTCCGTCATGATGTGGTCATGGGCATCGATAAAGTAATGACTACGAGGTGGTCGGACGGGCGTCAACGAGATCAAGACCATGAGGTGGTCAGACGAGCGTAGACGAGGTAATGACCACGAGGTGGTCGAAAGTCCCGACCACAAGGCGGTTGGACAAGCGTAGATGAAGTCTTGAACTCGAGGTGGTAGGATGGGTGTTGACAAAGTCAGCGGTGGGACGAGGACTTGTAGCGCGCCCCGTCCCCCATTTTTCGGACGAGCATCGATGAAGTCGGTGGTGGAATAGAGAGCTGAAGCAGTCGACTTCTTGCGTGCTCCCCTCGAATGACGCCAACTGTTGTGATATGAGCATAACAGTGGGTACAGAGTACCCCTTTTCCCCTTGGAGATATGGAACTAAGGGAGGTAGAGTCGACCGACAGAGAGAGAGAGAGAGAGCTAGTGTAAAATGAGTAGATCTGGCCCTCTCGTATCTCTCTTGGGGGTTTTATATACATGAATGGGATATGATGAAAAATTTCTATCCTACCCTTTAATAATTATAAAAGGTGAATGTACATTGGTGTGCATTCCTTTATATATATATATGTGTGTGTGTGTGTGTATGTATCCCTATATTATTGAGCTTGTTGCAAGACCCACTAGCTGAACTTAATAGTCATGGGAGGCTAGGCCAACCCCCACAACAATTTCCTATTTTGATATCCTTTTGAAATAGATTTGTGGGATCGATCGACTCAAAAAATATGCTTGTATGCCTTAAAAAAGGAACTTGTGCAGACATATAGCGTCTTTTAGCATATCCTTGACTTGTGGGGTTCCATGTAATCTACTGTTATATAATAAAAGCTCATAACATGTGATTTACGGTGGCTAAGAAAAAAATAAATATACTAAAAATTCTTATAGAAAGAAAAAAAATATTTAGCAATTAATTGGGTGGACCTTAATTAGAGATATTAAAATTTTAAATAATTCTAAAAAAAGGACTCTTAATCTTGTGGACCTAATTTTGATTGCGGTTGGATGTTGTTACTTAGACAAAACAACTAAATTATCTAATAATAAAATTGTTAAGCGTTCATAAGAAATAGCCTTAAAAATAATTAATCCAATGTCTTCAAGAAAATGCAACTAATTTCCTTCCGTGTGGTGGTATCATGGCGAGACTCAGTACTATGCGATTTTGTGCGAATGTGCTTACAGCTTGTGCTCTTTGTGTGCTTACAGAGTAACGTATGTCATCTACGCAAGCTGGGGAAGACGATGAAAGTGAGACTTATGATCCACCCAAGGATTCAAAGAGAAAGGCCAAGTCGAAGGACCCGGAATGGAAATATGCATTTTTGGCCAACTGAAAACAAAGATATGGTGGAATGTACCCTTTGTGGGTGGCGTGTGCACTCGAGCATCAAGAAGCTAAAGCAACATCTCATTGGGGGCTTTGGGGATATTGTGAAGTGCCCTAAAACCACTACTGAGATAATGAGAGAAATGCAAGAATGGATGAGTAAGACCACTCAAAAGGTGCCTGTCACGATTGAAGAAGAGAATGGAGGGGAGGAGGATGGTGCTGATGAAGTCCAGGAGGTGCAGCAAGAGGAGGCATCCTCCAAGGTCTCATGTCCATCTCCAGCAACAACAAAGGTGATTCCAAGCTCCGGGACAGCCTCCAAAAGGAAGGCTGCAGCTGTTGCCTTATTGAAGAAGCCAGGGCCACCAAAGTAAGCTAAAATCCCTGCAATGCTATTGAAGTCTCCAACAGAAGTAGTATAACTAAGACATACCCCAGAGGTTAACCAAATTAGCATGTATATGAGTGGAAAGAGTATGGAAGAAAGACATACAACAATCAAGTACATTGCTAAGTTCTTTTATGAGAACGACATTCCATTCAATGCTACAAACTCAATGAGCTATGAGGAGATGGTTGAAGCAATTGGGTAGTATGGGTATGGGTTGAAGCCAGCTAGTTATCATAAGTTGAGGGTTCCATTGCTAGAGGAGAAAAGGATGGAAGTTAGCCAGTTGAAGGTTACGCATGAGTTGTCTTGGAAAAACTATGGTTGCTCACTAATGTCGAATGCATGGTCAGATAAGAGGGAAAGGCACTTGATCAATTTCCTTGTCAATAGTCCAGACGGGACTTTCTTCTTGGGGTCAATGGATGCATCACATGAGGTTCATGATGCTAACTATTTGGCCAACTTACTTAAGAAAAAATAAATGAGATTGGTGCTGAGAATATTGTTCAAGTAGTCACTAATAATGGGGCTAACTACAATGCGGTGGGAAGGATTCTAACAGAGAGATTCCCTAGTCTATATTGGACCCCATGTACTGCCCATTGTTTGGATCTTATGCTTGAGGACATTGGAGATATGGTAGAGTTTAAGGGTTGGATATCCAAAGTAAGGTATGTGACAATATTCATCTATAGGCATTTGAGGCTTCTCAACGCACTGAGAGAGTTGACAGGTGGTAGATATTTTGTGAGGCCTGTGGCTACTCGATTTGCAACCTCTTTCTACATTTTGCAAAGTATTATAGGCATAGAGATGCTTTAAGAAAGCTCTTTGTTACTGAGGATTGGTGTAGGTCCAAATTGGGGAAAACACAAACATGGAAAAATGTGTCCGATGTTGTGCTCTCCACAACATTTTGGAATGTTGTGGAAGATTGCATAAGAGCAACACACCCCATTCTTATTGTGTTGAGGCTTGTTGATGGTGATAAGAAGCCTGCAATAGCGGAGCTTACAGTTGCTATAGATATGTGTAAGGAGAAGCTCAAGGATCAAATGGAGCAAAACTTGCATGGGGCTGCACTATTTTTGAATACACAAATGTTTTTTTGATATATTGGAAAGTGATAGTGATCGTGCATCAATCATAAGGAATACTTTTAATCGAGTGATGATGAAGATGTTTAGCGGTGATGAACAATTGCTCTCTAAAATTGATGTCCTAGCCAATGACTATGAGCAAACTCGTGG
Organism: Dendrocalamus sinicus; assembly: GCA_036346575.1. Taxonomy (NCBI): domain Eukaryota; kingdom Viridiplantae; phylum Streptophyta; class Magnoliopsida; order Poales; family Poaceae; genus Dendrocalamus; species Dendrocalamus sinicus. The sequence continues at coordinate 14,909,182 of CM070641.1, read as the reverse complement.
TAGCTTCGATACCACACTTGCCAAGATGCAAGGGAAAAAGAAGAGTCCTTGTGAGTCCTCAAACTTGGTAGTTTATGGTTCAATTAGTTCTTTACTCCATTCTTAAATTTTCTAATATGGGGCTTTATGTTTCACACTGTACCTTTTAGTGGATTGGTGGAAATCAAACGGTGGCCTAGCTATCCCATTACAAAATGTTGCGAAACGCATTGTTGGACTTTGTTGTTCCTCATCCGGTTGTGAACGCAATTGGAGTACATTTGAGTTTGTAAGTATTAAGTAAAGCAAATAAAAGTCCATTAATTATGTGCTGTATTTTGTTTCAATTATGGGCTGTTTATGATTCATACTTTCATTTATGGGCTATTTTTGTTTCCATTTTATAGCTTCATACTAAGAAGAGGAACTGGTTGGAGTTTAAAAGATTAAATGATTTGATTTATATCTCATATAACAAAAAGATTGCATCTAGGTTTCAAAGACTTAGTGAACAAGGTAACTAATCCAACCCTTTGTTTCTATAAGAGTTCCAATGGGGTAATAAGTGGGTCGATAAGGATGCCACATTAGCTGAACAAGTGCATGCCAGTGAGGATGATCTTCTATGGTCACATGTTGATGAGGTTGTTAATGCAACATCCTCGCTTCGTGGGCGTAATTGTCCTAGGAGAGCTTGTGTGGATGTTCAAGTTTATAGTCGACGTACATCTCCATCTATTCGTGATCATGAGGAAGAAGATATGATGATATGTGATGATGAAGATGCTGAAGATGAGTTTGGATAACCACCACCTTCTCATGAGAGTGGTGAAGAACATGCTCAAATTGAGCTTGTGCATGGGAATGAGCTAGAGTTGGATAATGAATGAAAGATTAGGATGAAAGTTGAAGACTTTTGACTTATTTGTTGTCATGTGATACACTCATGCTACTATCATATTTTGTCTCTTATGTTGTGTCATGTATGGACTGTGGATGTCTACTTATGTTATGTCAGTTGACTCAGTTATCTAATGTAATTTGTGCTATTATGTTGTATAATTATTTAATTTTCGATCATATAAGGTATTACTTATATTTATTACTAACATCTAACTATCGCTATGGCGGACGCCTAGTCGACTAGACGTCTAGATGCTCCGGGCTCGCCGCTACTTGCCAGAGGGCTGTGACAACCTTGGCGAGACCTTACGAGGCAAGAGACGCTGATGTGTCGTTTTGACGGCGTTATATTTATGCGTGGACTGTTGGGTGGAGTTGGACGGGACGTCGGAACCAACCTAGGCGCCCGTTGCATCAAAGCACAAAACTTAATTATGTAAGAACTCACAACTAAGAACCACTAATTGGGAGCTGGAATCATGGAGGTTAAGAAGCATTAATGTTTGTATATTACAATTAAAAAGACATTGTATTATCTTATTTTGAAAAGTCAAACTTAATTATGTCTTTTGTATCCTAAGTAAATTTCACAGAACTACGTGCCCTACGTTGATCAAAGTATAACAAATTACAATTCTAAGGGGAGTTTTCGCAATATTACATGTTTTCTTACGTACCTGTCGCAACACTGTAATTTTTTTTTTGTTGAATTTCCGTTCCAGTCAACGGACTCTAACCAATCGAATCCACCTGTAAGCGGCACATGCTGGTTTATGGTCTCTGGCCGCGTGCACGGTGATCGACCTCACGAGTCACAAGCGATCAATGAATGGCAAGGGACGAAGCAAACGATGGATCGGGAGTGTAATCGTGATAGCACAATGATATCAGATTAATGAGGGGTAGTTAGGCATGCATATTCGTTGCGGCCTCCACACGAAAGAAATAACAAGCTTGCCTGCCCTCCACACGATATCGTTGCTTTAGCAAATCTACACTCTTCATGTGCTTTAAAATTCAGCAAACACTATTATTGCTAAGTACGAGGCGCCTGACCGAGACCATTAGATGTGGACCAAGACCATTAGATGTGGTCGAAAACCGTCGAGCATTCGTAACCGACTGCGGTCATAAACAACTCGTAAGGTGGTGTGGGCGTACGACCACGAGATCTACGACCATCGAGCAGTCGAAAACAAGTGCGATCGAAAGAGTGAACATGGTCGAAAAGTAGAGCGTTGCGATCGGAAACTTGACTGTGGTCAAAAAACTGGCAGTGGTCATAACTTTCACGGAAAAACAAAGAAAAGCTGAGAGTGCACGACCGCCAGATCAAAACTCCACATATTTTTTTCAAACAAAAATCAACTAGACATAAAATTTTGTACACAACAAGATTAAAGTCTCAAGAAGTTGCTCTAATCTTTAATTGAAAACTTACTAACCAGGTTGAGACCTTTTTGTGATTTGATCAAGAGCGCACATGAACTGAGTTCAAGAACCGAAGTCGCTGATCAAAACCGCTCATGGGTCAAAGAGAGCCAAGAGGGCTTTAGTTATATTCCCACCTGTCACTGCGATTCAGAGCATCAACGAGATTAAGCCAAGACGCCTCTAGATCAAGAAGAGAGAGAAATCTCCATATCAAGAAGAGAGAGGAACGGAACGAAGAACACAGAGCACAAACCAAACCAGAAACTCAGAACAGAGCAAACTCAAACAGAAAGATACACAAAAGACTACATCAAAGATTGCTGGATTTCTCACTTGAGATACTGGTTTTATAGCCACTCCCATCGGGAGGACCAGGCTCTAACCCTAGAGCCAACGCTCACTCTCTAACCTAACTCCCATGCGAGGGATAGGCGCCAGCCATCAAGGCTCAGCTGACCTGCTCAACTCTAGCTCTTGCCTCCTCTCCCCTTTTTTATAGTCTCACAAGCGAACCCTAGACCTAATGGATCCAACCATTAGTCCAAACCAGGGATAACCCATTAACCCCACCTAACACTGGGTTTTACTCATGCATGCTTCTCAAAGCAGCTTCCATCTGGCCCCAATGACTTGTCGTCAAGCCTCTCACGCGTCCGGATCCCACCGAACTGTCCTTGTTTGCAAACAACCCAAGTCACTTGGTGCACCACGCCCTTCTCCTCGCACATGACGGCACCCCGCATCCTTGACCGTTTGGACCTCGACTCCCCCCTGAGCCTAGTCCCGGTCCACCTCGCCGTTGCCCATCATGTCCATCTCCGGTAGCTCCTACTCCGGTTCTTCGTCATCCCGGCTTGCAACCACCTCACAAGCCTCGATCATCTTCGGCGTCTCCCTAACCATTTTGGACCTCAACACCTCCCTGTGCCTAGTCCTAGTCCTCCTACGCCTCACCATGACCTAGCTCTAAAGTCCTGCAACCAAGATAAACAAGCAAACCATCACATAGCACCGCACTATACATAAAGATCACCAATTTGCATAAACAAAATGTATGCACCTAAATTAGTGATTCTGATCCTAGAACCAAGCAATATCCTCATGTGCATAAAGCAACAAACACCTTGCTCAACCCTCACCAAAACACCAATAATTCCAGAGAACAAACTCAGCACAAAGACTGGTCTTAAACGACTTACATGTACTCGGATGCATAAGAAATGAGGTAATCGTAGCCCAAAAGGTCCTTCCAACAGCCTACGACCACACACAAAACTGCTACGACCACCACGCAGCTTGCTACGACCATCAAGACCACAAGCTACGACTATCGCACAGAGCACTATGACTACCACAATGATCGCTACGACTATCGCTTAGAGCGGCTATGACTTACCAAACCTGGTCGCTACGACTTACGACTACCAACACCACAGCTTACGACTACTGATGATGACCAAGCAGTAGGCTACGACCATCGATTACGACCAGGCAGAGCTATGACTATTGATCACAACCAGCAAAGGCTACGACTATCGACCAGCAGAGGCTACGACCACCAAGTCGTAGGAGCACCTGTCAACCACCAAGTCGTAAAAGACTCTGCCGATCACCAAGCTGTAAAAGTCTCCACGACCACCAAGTCGTAAAACCGACTGCCGACTACCAAGTCATAAAAACGACTGCCGACCACAAGTCGTAAAAGCTTCTGTGACCACCAAGTCATAAAAGCACTACCGACCATAAGTCGTAAAAGCTTCTACAACCACCAAGTCATAAAAGCGTCTGCGACCACCAAGTCATAAAACTGACTGCCGACTACCAAGTTGTAAACACGACTACGACCATAAAGTCATATAATTGACTGCTGACTACAAAGTCGACTGTCGACTACCAAGTCATAAGATCGACTGCCGACTACCTAGTCGAAAGAGTACCTACGACCACAAAGTCGTAAGAGCACCTACAACCACCAAGTCGTAGACCATGAGAACGACAGCCAGAAAGCAAACCTCTACAAAAGGCTTAAAAACCAAACTCAACCTCTAGATAAATTCTAATCCAAAGGTCAATTACTTATCACAACCATGGGATGACCTCCATATGGTCTCACAAATAATCCTCAAATTATTACGTCATTATATTCTTTAAGTATACCCCTTATTAGTAGGGGAGAAGTCCCTTAGGATAGTCGTAAGTCTTACTGCAACTACCATATGGTCATAGATCCTTCAACGACCACGCAGTCATAAGTCTTACTGCGAGTACTCCCTGGTCGTAAGTCTTTCTACGATCACGTAGTTGTAAGTCTTACTGCAACTACTCTCTGGTCGTAAGTCTTTCTACGACTATGTAGCCGTAAGTCTTACTGTGACTACTCCCTGATCGTAAATCCATCTACGACCACGTAATCGTAAGTCTCACTGTGACTACTCCCTGCTCGTAAGTCCTTCTACGACCACATAGTCGTAAATCTCACTACGACTACTACCTGGTCGTTCATAAGTTGTCTTGCAACCACCTTATGGTCGTGGATTTTCCTGCGACTAATCTATCTTCGACTAACTTATCTATGATGAATAACTGCATCATGGGCTCATCTAATAAGGCAGTTAGAACGTGCGTTTATTTAATAATCGCACACGATCTCTCTCTAACAACATCGCTACATGGAGAATGGCCTTATATGTCGCCCTGACAGTAACTTCTGTCAGGCTGTTATCATCTGAAGCACCGAGGCATCTTCTAGCGTGGGACAATTGCCGTTGCTTCGCTAGCTATATAAAGGTTAATGTCAAAGAGAGAAGAGGCGATTATGATCGAAGGAGAAGATAGGGTTAGCCATTCAGATAATTCTCTCTTGTAATTCCTCTTTCTAGCAATTAGCGATCATACTGGACGTAGGGTTGTTATTCTCTTAGGATAAGGCCCAAACCAGGATAAAGTTTCATGTGTCTTTACTCTGCATGTGCATACACCAAGTCTTCTAAGAGTTTTCCCGAATCCAAACAAATCATACTTAAGATCGATATTAAAACATCGATAGAAAAAAGGAGCACCTAGAAGCATGTTAGATGAGGAGTGTCAAAAAAACACTTTGACACCGGTCGTATATGCCATTGTATTATCTGGTTCTTGCTCGAGGCTGAGCAAGGTTTAAGGTTGGGGGGGGGTTGATGTGTCCAAAATGCATCGTGTTTCTGTCCACTTTTGCTCATACTTTCATTAATATCTCCTACAAATGCTGTCCAAAATAACTAAAATATATAATAGTAGTGGAAATCGTGTTTACTTAGCATCCTTCTACATGTATTTCATACTTTATTTCTATTCTTTTCCATTGCATTTCATATATTTTTCATTTCACAAGTTATAAATTATTATAAAGTTGCTTTTATTCTTCACAAGCCAATCTTCTTCTCTTCGTGATCATTCCGATTAGCATCATAGTCGCAACATCACCTTTACCTAAGTCCACACATTCAGGGATAGAACACTTTGTGTCAATGTACTAGCACCAGAATGCATAGTAGGAGTTTCGAGAGGTTGTTGCTAGGGTTTTGATGAGTGTGTCTCGGGATTTCCTCAGATAATTCTTAAGCCCCATGCCTTTCTTAATATATAGCCTCTAATTGGATCCTTATCCAATACGATTAAAGATCGTATCCAACTCGGAGAGCCGCCAACCAGATTATTATCTAATACGAGTAGAGATCGTATCCCACTCGGAATCTATCAACTGGACCTTTATTGTTTCAACTTGTTAAGTATGTGACCCTGTAGGTTCATGTATACTTGGTTGTAACTCGGAAAAACATTTCTAATCACTGATGGGTAACAGCCCCTAGTAGGACATATCGATCTAAAATATATACAAAAATCAATTTGATGAACCTTATGCAATATGACTGCAACCAAATCTTAGTCACTCATGATCAGCTCATAACTCTTTACGACTAGTTTATAGACCAATTTGTGATATGTTCAACTAGCTCACGAGCAGTCAGTATACTTATACGACCAGTTCATATCCGGTCGGACCTATCAACCTGTTTGTGTATTTTTCTTTTTGCCTCATGATATCCGATTGAACTCCAGGTGAGAAATGTGTTATCCATAGGCTATTCAATCTTTTTCCGATCTAGTGATGGATAACTACATGTGGTCGATCCTTTGAACACTCATGGTATGGCCATGCACTTCCTTTATCTAACTACTTCGAGAGGCACAGGGATATCTCTCTAATTATGTAGCAAGGGTAAATCCTATATCCGACTAGTCATTTTCCTCCGCATGTTTCATAATATACTCGAAAGCTATATTTATAACTATCTAGTTACGGAATAGCGTTTGACAACACCTAAGTGCACTATTACATATGTAGAAAACCTTGCTGATATTAGGTAGAAGGATTATACATCATCATTACTTGAGATCAACTGATGACATATAAAATACAATAATCTCAATAGTGTCTCACGATGAGCCAATCTAACACCATATTTTCTAACATGTGTCTATATTATTGATTTGAAATCCTCATATCTATGACCGATAAAACGTGGTCATTAATCAATACATATGTTAGTTTATAAGTTATTAGTATCCCAACTAGTGATATCCGATCATATATCTTTTAAAATGACATCATACAATAAATAAAGGGTTTCACCAAAAAGTCATATACTTGATAATCTTTATAAACAATAATTTATTTAAGAAACATAATAATAGTTATTCAAAAGATCATAAATATAGATATGATATAATTATCTTTATAATTATCTCTAGAGCATTTCACTAACATCTATTAGCATTGCTGCCGCATGTCTTCTTTTCCAGCACCTCCCGCACTCGCTTGAGCAGCGGTCGACCGCGGCAAAATGAAAAGAAGTAGGACAGATGAATCCCGTAACCCTAAAGCTGGTGAACCCAAATCCTTAACTCGCAAGTTGCCACCATAGATCGCCGGAGACACGACTAAAGCACAAATCAAATCGGAGTGATTCAAATTCGAATACTCTCAAGGTACGAAAGTACTCGAGTACTCCTTTCCAAATCTGATATCCTTTTTCTTTTTGCCCTTATCTTTTTCTTTTTGCCCTAGAGTGTGTGTTTTCTATAATCACACATTCACTCGACGTGTGCATGCGCACCGTCTAGTTACTCACTTTCTCTGGTTAGTCAAGGTTGGCCACAACCGAACCGTGCAAGACCGGCAAAGGAAAGAATGAACAGAGTCTCATCGACGGCGACTCGCAGGAAACAAGGTCTTCGTCTTTGGCACTAGCACGGTAGACGACACAGTGCTCCACTGAGGCACTGATCGCCATTCTCACACCACATAGTGCCCTACGAGCTACATATCTCGCCATCCGAAACCTCTTGGCCACGGACGCGCGGTCTCTTCTCCATCCTCGTTGTGCATCGATGTGCACTGCAGCGAGCGGTCGTTGCCAAACCAGCGGAGGAGGGAGGCAAGGCGCTTCTCGGCGCGGCCCGAATAGCACGGCTTCTATAGCTGACGGCCGGAGCGCGGCGAGAAAAGGTGCTCTGTTCGTTCTCCCGGCCCGAACCCAAAAGAGAAATCGGCCCACTACGGCCCGCACGGCGGGCGTTCCTGCTCTTTTCTTTTTTGCTTTGAGTACTAACGAACGGCCTACCAGCCGTGATCGCTCAGCCCAGTTGCCCGTGAGTCCAGATGCCACAGAGGCGCAGAGCCGTACAACACGTTCGATTTGTACTTGCTGCTGTTTGCGATGGAATCCTAAACTTTGGCAGCAATCGAGGTTGCATGTTGCCAAACCCTCCCCGGTCGATTAACACGTGAGCCAGCAGAAAAGTTAATTGGAAGCACATCTCAAGCCATCTGTGCCTCAACTTGTCCAAATCTCCAAGAACACTGTCTCAGTAAGACAGTAACACATCACAATTCACAAAGAGTAAATTTTCTCACGCAATTAACTTTCAGTGATGTGATCTGCTTCTGCGTTTGTACTTGCTTCGAGTTTTGTGCACTGTATCTAAACCATAATCACACTCAGTATGTAAAGAATTCAATGGGACCTCTACACCTGAAGAATAATTAATCTACGTTAGCCAACTCGATGTTCACCGGGAAAGACAAGGACAGCGCGTCGTCTCCCACCAAGACCGTGCTGACGCCCGACGGCACGACGGTGTACGCCGTCTCCTCGACGATCGCGAACGCCTTGCACACGCTGAGCGTGAACGGCACCTCGACGGCGGCCCCCGCGGGCACGAACATCCTCCGGAACGCCACCAGCTGCTTCAGCGGAGCGTCGTCCATCTCGGCCGGCGGCACGGTGTAGACCGTAACGGCGTGGCTGCCGTCCCTCCCGCCGCTGTTGACCACCGTCAGGTTGAAGCTTACCTCCTCTTGGCACCTGTGGCTGGCGACGTTGACGGCCGGGCAGGCCGGCGAGACCACGCCCGTCTTGTAGGTGAGTTGCTTGCAGTACTCCCACGAGCTGATCCGGACCGTCACTGAAGCGCCGGTGGTGCCGGACGCGTAGCTGAAGTTGGTGTAGCTGAGGCCGTGGCCGAACGGGTAGAGCACGGCCGGGCCGCCGTAGAACTTGTAGGTCCGGCCGGGGTACCCCTTGTCGGCGACGGGGCGCAGCGCCATGGACGTCATCGGGATCTGGTTGACGTACTCGTTCTTGTACCACGTTAGCGGCAGCCTTCCTCCTGACATTTTATTTTGGCGATCCAAAAATAGGTTGAGAAATGATCTAGTCATGTAGATGTAGTAAATAATCTGCATTTGATTGATCATATAAGGCTACTCTTTGTTAGGATGATCTCCACCCAGGTCTGGCCCAACGGCCACCTGGGCCTTTGAGCTCGCGCCCTGATCGGGGGCGCCCAACCCTAATGGTTGGTGGGCCCCTGTCACACTGCGCTATAAATACAGGTGGGGGCCGGCGGCTCTGATCACGAGGTTCGACCGAGCCGCACTTCCACCGACAAATCCCTAACCCGATCTCGAGGGGCGCGGCCGGTGGCGAAGCGCCACTGCCACGCCGCTCCTGGACGGCGCCGCCACCGGACTTCACCACCGACGTCTCCCGACTCCACCGACTCCATGGCGGACGCCTCTGCACCAGCAACCAAGACCACGGATGGTCGGTAACCCTAAAACCCCTCTCATTACTCTCTGTTGTTTTAGATCTAGACGCGTTACCCCTTGTTCATCCCGAATAGCAACCCTACCCCTAGCAGATCTACTTCTAGTGATCCTAATATAGACACCAACACTCTTTACGGTATCATGCATGGACCAAATTATGTACCTGGATTGTATTTTCCGAAGAGAACGTCGGCGATTGCAGTGCCGCCTTCCTCCCCAGGGTACCCGGCCCACACGATGGCGCCAATCTTGGGGTTGTTCTGCGCAAAGGTGACGTCGACGCCCCCAGCTGACATGATCACCAGGATGATGGGGTCCGAAGAGGCCTCAGCGGCCGCATTGATCCAGTTGGTTTGGTTCCATGGAAGGAGGAGATCTTCCCTGTCATTGCTCTCCCTCTCCACGCTCATGTTCAGACCGGCGATGACGATTGTTGCATCGACGGACTTCACGGTCATGGCCACTCTGCCCAGCCCTTCCGCCGTGTCGCACGCCCCGTTGTCGCATGCGTGCACGAACGTGGCATTGACAACCTTCCTTATAGCATCGTATGGTGTCACAACCCTGCAAGGTTTGCCTGGGTGGAAACCAAGAATTTTACGCGACTATAGCAACTGTAATTGCAGACTTGCAGTCAGCCATTGCCGGACAGTGAACAGTGCATGTACAGATGATTTGTCAAAAAAATTACCTCTGTAGTCTCCAAGCATGACATCCGTAGCATTGATGTGTTCCAACAGGCCAACCAATGACACCGAATTAACCTTCTTGGCGTCCAACGGGAGCCGGCCGCCGTCGTTCTTGAGGAGCACCATCCCCTGCCTTGCGGCATCCGCGGCCAGCTCCTTGTGCTCCTCTGTGCAGACGTTGTTCACGCCGAGGGACTCAAGCTCCGGCATGCCGTCGAAGAAACCTAGCCTCATCAGGGTCAGGTAGAGGTTGCTCAGTGCATTGTCGACTTCGGCCTCCTGCAGCTTCCCTTGCCGCACGGCGTCGAGGCCGTAGGTGGTGTAGAAGTCCCGCACGCCCTCCCAGAACATGCCGCAGTCGAGGTCAAGCCCGGCCTTCATGGCCGCCGCAGTCGCTTCCACGCCGGTGTACCCGAGCCACTTGGCGTCCCTGACCATGACGCGAACCGAGTCGCAGTCGGAGACGATGTACCCGTGGAGCTGCCACTCGCCGCGGATGGTCTCCGACAGGAGCCGCGCGTCGGCACAGGCGGGGATGCCGTTGATGCGGTTGTAGGAGCACATGACGCAGCTTGCGTCGCCGTCCCTCACGCACATCTCGAACGGCCGCACGAACGTCTCGATCATGTCGCGCTCCTGGACCTGCGCGTCGAACGTGAGGCGGTCGGCGCCGAGCCACGCGTCGACGTCGTAGGCGGCGTAGTGCTTGCAGCAGCTGGAGACCTTGATGGGCCGGGAGAATGGTTCGGCGCCGGCGGTGTCGCGGCCGTCGATGTCCTGCATTCCGCGGACGAAGTTGACCGCGTACCGGCCGACGACGAAGGGGTCCTCGCCGGGTGTCTCGCTGGCGCGGCCCCACCGTGGGTCACGCACGACGTTGATGTTGGGGCTCCAGTAGGTGAGCTCGGCGTGGCCCAGGTTGTACATGGCCCTGATTTCGGTGGACACCACGCCGCCGATGGCCCGCCACAGCGTCTCGTTGAGCGAGGCGGCGCTGTTGATGACGAGCGGGAAGCTGGTGGCGCCCGGCACCACGTCGCCGAACCACGTGCCCCCCGGGCCGACGTCCGACACGCCGTGCAGGGCCTCCCCCCACCACAGGTACCGCGGCAAGCCAACACGCGGGGCGCCCTCCGCGCGGTCGCCAAGGTTGCGCACCTTCTCCTCCAGTGTCAGCCGGCCAACGAGGTCCCGCACCCGGTCGGAGTACGGCAGGGAGGCGTCGCAGTACCGGAAACCCGCCATGTCAAGACCCACGGCCGCGAACCGGGCCGGGTCGCACACCTTGGTGTAGTTCCGGCCATTGGTGGTGATCGGGCCGCGTCCCGAGCCTCCGCCGGCCGCAGAAGAGAATGAGACAGAAACGATACACAAGAGAGAGACCAAGACCACACGATGGCGAAGCGAGGATGCCATTGCGACAAGACTTGAAGCTCTCTCTGTTCTTGGACTGGACGAAGTGTCAACAGTGTATATAGTAGGTGTCCTCGAACCACTAGCGGGAACAGTTGGTTGCAGAGACTCGATCGAAACTGACAGGAATTGAAAGCTGTCGAGAGCTGGAGATCTGGTCGACGATACCACAATCGGATCGGGCACATGTAATGCTCGATGATTACCTTGTCTTCGCTTCGCATTGACTATATAAGGTATGGCTGAACGTGCGCGCGAGCACAACGAGGCTGATCCGTGCACGTTCTGCAGGCTATTCTTCCATTCAGGGACAACCCACTGATCACCCATCGCGATCGATTTGATCGAAATTGGAAAAAGATTAAGGGAAGTGCTAAGGTGCACTTGAGTATTTTTGAGATTGAGAGCACTCAGATTTTGAAACGTTGGATCTTTAGGGCCTGTTTGGGAGAACTCCACCAGCTCCAGATTCACTTAGATCCACCAGATTCACCTGGATCCACCGTGGAGCAGCTCCATCGTGGATCTGGGATTCGTCAAAGTGTTTGGTACAGCTCCACCTCCCTCTCTATCTCACTTCCACCTGGGTCCCACGCGTCAGTGCAGCAGCTCCATTCTTCTTCCTCCCGATGAGAAGCACGCGCGCAGAGGAGGAGGCGGAGCGCGGCCAGGGCGCGCGCGCGGCCGGCCGAGGGCGGGCGGCGCGTGTGAGGAGGAGGCGGAGGCGGAGGCGGCGCCGGCCGGGAGGCGGGGCGCGCGCGCCGGGACGAGGCGAGGCGGGGAGGCGCGCCGCCGGGAGGCGGCGGGCGGCGCGCCGGGAGAAGAGTGGAGGCGGAGAAGATGGCAGCGGCCGAGGAGTTGGCGCGGTGGGGAAAAGGAACTCGTCGTGAGAAAAGAAAAGAGCGAACCGTTTTTTTGTGTAACCAGTGGCAGTGGTGGGTAATTTTTCCCAACTCCACCAAATTTGAGTTGGTGGAGCACCCCTTGAGGTGCTCCACCAAATCCATGAATCTGGGGGTAGATCCACTGTTTTCGTGGAGCAGATTCATGGTGGAGCTACTGGAGCTAGAAGTGTTTGGCTGAAAAAATTGAATCTGGATCTGTTTTTTGTGAATCTGAAGCTGGTGGAGCTCTGCCAAACAGGCCCTTATTCAATGGATTTTTGTACTCCCCTAAAAAACGAATTTAGACCATTGGATCTCTATCTAACGGATCTCTCTATACCACCTCCTCCAAAAAAAATGAGTGATTCATATCTAAGGCGTTAGATAGAAATCTAATACTTAAAAAATCTGAATACTTACAACCCAAAAAACACTGGAGTGCTCTCTAGACACCATCAAAGATTAATCTAGTAGTCTCACTTCTTTTCTTGCTTCTAAGGAAATGCCGGGCATTTTGTTTGAAAACGCTTCTTTGTTCCAAAACAGAAGTCATGAGAATTAATTTTGAAGCAAATATATATCGGATTTGAGGAGCTGGACTACACTATCAACCACTTACCAACTGTCCTCGATTCATCGCCGAGCAAGAGAGGGATATTCAACAGTGAAGCAAGGCTCAGTTGGGTTTCTTCCACGCATCGAGTTGCCCATCGCAAGTCTTATACGTCTATAATCCCAACTCTTACTAAGCTGTCAGCGAATATGTATAACACAAAAATGTTAAAAAAATTGGGCGTCTATTTTCTAGGTATAGGATGCTTGTCGCAACAATTCACTTGAAATGTTGCAGTAGTTCAATAAAGAAATGTTGTTGTGGTTATTGCAAAATACTGGAGTACAACATAGGAAAAATTACTATGCTGCAACATTTATGTATAACTTCTTGCGATGTGCATATGAATTGATGCAGTAAGAATTATATCCTATTTTTGTCTATACAAAATTAACTGCAAAAACCATATGTAAAACCGAGAAAGACTAAAGAGGCCCTAGAAGATCTGACAAATACAAATTATGTAAAGTATAACAAATGAAGTATCAAAAATAAAAGTAGGAAAATTAGTGAAATTTGAAAAACTCAAATAAAATGCCAAAAAAGACAACACAAAAGTACAATTATGCCATAAAAATGTTACACGACATACAATTATGAAGATCGTAATTACAGGTTTAATACCTTTTATCATCCATAATGGGTAAATCAAATAATTAGAAATTAGAAATCATTGGCAAATGGATAACAAAACTAACATGAAGATATGAATTCTTATTACCAAATATGAAAATAATGAATAGGGAAAGAATTCACGAAAATGTACAAGTAATTAATAGAAGTAAGGAGTTACTTCAATGCTTTTCTCCAAAAGACCATATAAAAACACACACATAAATTTTAAAGCAGAATTGATCTCTAATTTGCAACCACCCACTATTCTACCACTATCAATAGAATCATTAAAGCACTATAATACATTATTTAAAATTTAACCAGAATGTACTAGGAATTTCAAAGTCTTTACTAAAATGAAGGAAGGAAAAACTGCAAATATCACAATCGTATGCTTAATCTCTGAAGTTTATCCAGATCCATTTGCCTTTCCTTGAACAATACACGCACGATCTGATTCGCTGAAACTTTGTCCAGATTAAATTTCCCCACATGCAAACTGCTGCTCTTCCGGTCGTGTGTATATGCTCAACAAAGGAACAAACAAACAATTTGTCCAGATACCAAAAGTTAAGTCCGTGCACAGTTGGACGACTCCGGGACCAGGGCTAAGGAGAAGACGACACAAAATGAAACAGAAAGCCAGCTCAATCCAATTGGTTCTACTCCGATCTGAATGAGAATTGGAGACTCCGTGTTAATTGGAGGAGAAGAAATGCTGGACATTATGTCGTTTATAATTAGAAAATGGGCACTTGCAAAACAAATCTTTACTATTATAAAAGTGTGAGTTGGTGGTTAGTCCATTCTCCCTCCTCTCTTCTCAGCCGTCCGATTTGATCTGGATCATTCGTCTCTCTCCTCCTCTCTCTCTTAGGATACAACCACCCACCCCTCCACTTTCCCTATCTCCTCGCGCATTCTGGCCACCCTTCTATCTCTGTTGCTTGCTCTCCAATGTTTGATGTGTGAAGTTGGCCAAGCAGTAAGTTTCGTCTCACCATTTTTATGACTTTGTTGTAACGCACAGATCTCTAACTAGTAACTAGAAAATGAGAAGAAAGTAGACTCCCTTCCCAACAAAATTCTTGAAAATCTTTTATGCGTTCCAAACATGCCCTTACAATTTGGCACCAAGTTAGGACAGCAGAATATAATTTTTTTAAGAGTAAATAATACGAAGGTCACTAAATTTGTATAAGTAGTTCATCCAGGTCATCATACTTAGAAAATACACATTTGGTCTCTGAAGTACATTAAGTGGGTCATGCTAGGTCCAAGCTACCCTAGTCAGGCGTTGCGAGCTGGCATGGCATGCTAACTGTTGCCAACTTGGCAAAAAATATTCATGTATACCCTTTCTCTTCCCTCTTTCTCACTCTACTCCAATCGAGATGCAGACGGCAAAAACTCCAATGACTTCTCTCAGTCGTGCCATCTCGCCGCCGCCGCCGTAGTCACCGTGGCCATTGGTCACCAACCTCCATGCTCCTTGCCAAAGTGCAGCTCGGCCACCGTGGCAAGCGAGAAGCCTTGGCCGAGCTCAGCCATGGCCTGTGGCGGAGAAGCGCAGTAGCAAAGCCGTGGCCAAGATATCCCCAAACGCTGCCCAATAGTGCCGCTTCCCTGGAGCGCCCAAGAGAGCAGATTGGGAGCAAGCCCGAAGAGAGAGGATCAGAGCGAGCCACATCCATGGATAGCAAAAGGAAAGCAAAATTTTTGAATAATCTAGCACGGTCACCGTGGTCGAAGAATCAGTCGTAATGACCGTGGTCAAGGAGTTAGTCATAGAGACCGTGGTCGTAATTGTAGCGGTCATGGTCGAAGTCGTAAAGTTACTATAGTGTCGTGGTCGTAGAGTTACTGTAGTGGTCGTAGTGATTGTGGTCGAAAGATTACTGTGGCAGTTGTAACAATTGTGGTCGTGGATTCAATGTAGTAGTTTTTCGACGTGTGCTTAATCCACGCAAGAGTGCGTTTTTCGTTGTCTGTTCGTGTGCAGCATGGTTTAGGCTTGTGGGATCATGCAAGTAGTAGTACATAATAAGGGTGGCTTAACCACCGAGTTAGACTAGGATTTCTTTTAAATAGCAGTTTAATACAATAGAAAAAGCTGCCAGTTTTCCAGTAGCACAAAACCTCTTATGTTCTTGTTCTGTGTTTCCAACTTCGTATATGTTCAAGTGTGAGTTCAGGCGTGTTGATCGGCCAAAGTTTTTAACACTTGGTATCAGAACTAGGGAATGCTGATCCATGATGCAACCGAGTGATTCCTCGTCGTCCTAGTGCTCCCAGTCTTCATCACCACATCCCAGAGACCGCCCTGATGGAAGCGACGATGCTCTAGTAGTACAAAGGGTGGTGAAGGAGGTTGGGGGGTCGGTGGCGTACCTAACACTCACAAAGACAAACTATGGTGATTGGGCCTTGATGATGAAGGTCATGCTCCAGGCACACGGGCTCTAGGATGCTGTCGACACCAATGGCGCTGAATTCCAAGAGGACAGGATGGCGCTGGAGGCCATCCTACGTGTCGTTCCACCGGAGATAATCTCCATGCTTGCCGTCAAGGCAACCACCAAGGAGGTATGGGATACCCTGAAGACCATGCACGTCAGCATTGATCGACTGTGCAAGGCCAATGCTCAGAAGCTCCGCAAGGAGTTCGAGAGCATTGCATTCCGTGACAGAGAGCCTGTCGATGACTTCACGTTGCGGCTCACCGGGCTGGCAAACCATCTTAGCACTCTCAGCGACCCAAAGCCATCGCAGTTGTCGAGAAGTACCTACGTGTCGTCCCCTCCAGATTCTCCCAAATTGCTCTATCAATTGAAACTCTGTTTGATCTCTCAACGCCCTTGGTGGAGGAGGTGACCGGAAGATTCAAAGTGGCGAATGATTGGCTAGACCCGCCGCCCGTCACCAGAGCTAGCGGGGAACTGCTCCTCATAGAGAAGTGGTTTGCGTGTATGAGGGAGCGGCAGGGGGAGGGATCCTCTGGCGGCTCCAAGTCCATCAACCAACGATGCAAACTGCTATGACGAAGGGCTGATAGCGACGACATAGACAAAAGCAAGGAAAGTCTAGGATCTGGTGGTGGTCATGACCTCTCGAAGGACAAGTGCCGCAACTGCAACAAAATAGATCATTGGGCCAATGATTACCATAGACGGCAGAAGCATGCTGAGGCTCATCTGACGCAAGGGGATGATGATGAGGCCACACTCTTGATGGCTAGGGCCATCACCATCCCCAAGTCCTCGACGCGGCAAGCCACCGTCCCTATAACCATTTGCAGCTCCTTCAACTATGGTTCGGACTACTCCTTCGACCATGGTTTCGTCTACTCCTTCGACCATGGATTCAACTGCTCTTTCAACCATGGTTTCGACTGCTCCTTCCAAGATGGCCTCCAACGCTTTCAAGCCATGTTGGAGGTGGAGTCAGGGCGCAAGCTCAAGGTGCTCTGAACCGACCGCGGCAAGGAGTTCACATTGGTGGAATTCGGCAAGTACTGCGCTGAGTGCGGTGTGCAACGGTAGCTCACGACCCCTTATTCTCCATAACAGAATGGAGTCATTGAGCGTCGCAACCATACGGTGGTTGCCATGGCATGCAGCATGATGAAGGTGAAAGGGCTCCCCAGGAGGTTCTAGGGTGAAGCCGTCTCCACTGTCGTCTTCATCCTCAATCGTGCACCGACATGAAGCGTCGATGGGAAGACGTCGTATGAGGCTTGGCATAGCGAGCAGCCGGCGGTGCACTTTCTCTGCACCTTAGGTTGTGTAGCGCATGTCAGGAACTCGAAGCTGCACATGAAGAAGCCAGACGACCGAAGCACACCAATGATCTTTGTCAAGTACTAGTCCGGGTCCAAGGCGTACCACGTGTATGACCCAGTCACCCAGCATGTGCATGTGATGGGCGACATCGTCTTCAACAAAACGGTGCAGTGAAATTGGAGAGCTCATGTCAAGGCATCTAACTAGCTCGGCTGATGGGCGAACTTCTTTGCTCAGAGCCCAGCATGCCAATGCTCAAGGTGGACAACAAGTTCGCAGTTGCTTTAACCAAGAATCATATCTTTCACGACTAGAGCAAGCACATCGACACTCATTTTCACTTCATTAGGGAGTGTGTTGATAGAATGAAATCATCCTCTAGCATACTCACACAGAGAGAAGCTCACATACATTCTCACGAAGCCGCCCGCGCGTGTCAAGTTCCAGGACTAGCACGCAAGGATTGGCGTCGTCAAGATCACAGGTGAACACAGTAAGGATTAGGGGGTGAATGTTGAATAATCCAGCATGCTCACCGTGGTCGAAAAGTCGGTTGTAGTGACAGTGGTCGAAGTGACCATGGTCGAAGAGTTAGTCGTAGTGGTCGTGGTCATAGTCGCAGCAATTGTGGTCAAAGTCGTTGAGTTATTGTAGCGTAATGGTCGTAGAGTTACTGTAGTGGTCGTAGTAGCTATGGTCGAAAGATCACTGTGACAGTCGTAGCAGTTGTGGTCGTGGATTCACGTATGCTCAATCCACGCGAGAGCGCGTTTTCGTTGTCTGTTAACATCGTATGCAACATGGTCTAGGCTCATATGATCGTGCAAGTAGTGGCGCATAATAAGAATGGCTTAACCACTGAGCTAGACTAGGATTTGCTTTAAATAGCAGTCTAATACAACATAAAAAGCTGCTAGTTTTTCAGCAGTACAAAACCTCTTATGTTCTTGTTCTGTGTTTCCTTTTGAAAGCTTCCAAATCCCATCAAATTCTTCCATGAAACGTAAATCTCTTGCCCAGTTCGTCTGATTTATCTCGCGATATCTCCATTCCAATACATGGCTGCGGTGAGGGTCGATGGCGGCGGCAGAGGCATATCTAGCATGGGTCAAGGGTGTTCAGACGAACACCCAAAATTTTTTTATAAAATATCAGGTATATAATATGTATATTAGATGTATATACTATTAGTTGTATTAAAACTATATTTTATACCTGCAAATAAATTCAGCCCGCACTTCTCGTTTCTCGCGTGCAACTCATGTAATATACTAGACCTATTTTTCTTTCCACCTCAGCCCTCTTCACGTCCAAAGAGATAAAGATATAAACAAAATCATAACATTTGTTCTATTTCTTATCTTATGGCTGTCTGTGTGAGAGGCGGCTTCAGCCTTCGAGTGGAGAGCGGGCGGAAGTGCAGGCTAGAGGCAAGTGACGACCGGCGGACACGGACGTGGTGCCATGATGTGATGACAATCATGCGTGAGGCAGCACGCAGTGCAAGGTGAGCGTGTGGCAGCGCGGGCGAGCAAAGAGGTGTCGCGGGCAACCAGGCAGTGGCACAACGAATGCGGAGGTAGGGAGCGGGTGACAGGAAGGGAGTAGCGCGGTAGCCGAGAGGGAGCGTGGCATTGGGAAGTGAGTAGCACCTCTAACTTATTGTCATCATTCTCTCTTTCAGATCTAGGTGTGTTCTACCCCACTTCACTTATTTTCTTTCTTGGTCTGTTTTGCTTCATGGAAGAAACATACAATTTTCTCTTAGACAGTTCTTGCTGATGGGGAAATAGCAAAAAAGGCAAGATCAACAAGATATACAACTCTCATTTATCTCTATAATTTGTTGTTTAATTCATATAATTATACTCACCTTATGTCGCCTATTTTCTCATAAGAAATCATTAATTTTTGTAATTTATGTATTTTTATTATATCTACATATACGTATCATTGTATCGGTGTTTGGAGGGGGGATGGTGCACTGCGGTATCGACGTATTCGAGCAACTTAGCTCCGAAATTCGAATACCCATTCTAAAAATTCTGGGTCCGCCACTGGGCGGCGGCTTCTCTCAAGTAATTACATGGTGCACTGAGGGAGGTAAGGAAAAAGGTGGCGCAGTCCAACAACGATGGGGATGACCAGGTGAGGATGCATTTGCTTCTCTCCCTTGCAGGTGCCGAACCAGATCGACGACGAGGCTACCCATGCCGCCGCCTATTGCATCCTGCGCTAACTCCTGCATCTCCGATCAAGGGTTAGCGCTCGCAAGCAGGGACGGTGCGGCAGCTCGGGAATGGAAGGAGGGGAGGCGGCGCTCACGAAAAGCAAAGAAGAGGAAAGAACAGAACGGGAACGGGGATGAAGTAAAAAAAAAAAAGAAAGAAACGAAAGTAAAAGGAAAATAAAAGACGAGTGCGACATGAGCATGTAGCGCCACATGGAGTGCCACGGCAGCGTGAGCTGCCAACCTGGACTATGTTTGTTGGTCAGTATATATGTATTTTTCTAAGTATGGTGACCCATACAAACCATTCGTACAGGTTCAACGACCCGCCTTGTAATTTACTTTCTCTAATATGATAGGATAAGTCTTAGGTCTGTTTTTTTTTGCTGAAACTTATGATTTTTGACTGTGGCTTATGACTTTTGGGCTGTTTATGCGAGAGATTACAGAGTAACAAAAACTCACATGCGGTTTTTGCCGATATAAATGAAGTCGGTACAGTATATACTACAATTAACTAGTAGATTCTATCTTAAAAAATACTCTGTTTAAAAATTAGTTACTATAAAAAAGCCGAAAAGCAGTTTTGCGACGCGTGTTTGAGAGAGATGGGGACGGTGAAATTAAGAATAGTGTGCTAAGGGTAATTCTAATGGAGTGATGTACGCAGTATCTATAATATAATAAATAAGTAAAATGATGACGTAAAAGAGTGCTTAAAGAGGAGAAAGATGATAGTAGTATCTTATACAAGATATTGCATATTTGAGAGAGCCAAGACAACTATATATATAAGAAGGATTGGTAAAATGGAGACAATGTAAGATAAGAAGGAAGAAATTAATTGAGTAAGATGGTTGTTAAATATTATATATTAGAAAGATTATTTTTAACCTTATGCGGTTATGCCTATAAGAGGTAATAAGCTGTAGATATTATTTTGCAGTTTCTACGTTGAAAGTGCCCTAAAGATACGGTATCAATTTACGTAGGGGGCGGGCCTTGAAAGTAGATGGAACACGGCCGGGTTAGCACTTTGGCAGAGCTGGTGATCGAATTGAATACTGGTTGTTTTACGACACGATCGGGCACATGCTATGTTCGGCGATCATTTTGTTTTTCTTTGGACGGACAAGCTGTACGTAGACAAGCTAGGACAAACACATTCACGCTGTGGGAGCAAGCTAGCAAACGATATGATATGACTGGGTCGACGACCGACACAGCTGCATGCCATGGCGAATCTAGCCATCCAACTCTTGGGGCCATCATGAGCTAGCTTATCTCCAACCTCATGGCAAAACTGACTATGGTATATTGGGGTCATTAAGGGTAATCAGCAAGAGGATATATGGGCTAAGTTGGGTCTCATACAGGATCCGCCCCTCATGGCATGTACTTGAGACGGTGAAAAGAAGGGAACAATGCCGCTAAAAAAGATTTGATTTACGTCTAGTGCCATGTGAAAGCGGCTTCTGCAAGAGAACTCTTCATCGCAAGAGCTAGTTAAGGTACGGCTTCTACGTACTCCATCTGCAAGTCCCTAAAGTTTACTGATCGGCAGCAACGCTCGTCATAAGATGAATCAGACAACCTAGCTAACTAGGATGGTCTTGATCCCATGGCAACTTAATTAGGTTGGTGATACATGTCATCGCAGACAGATCGTACGTACGATCTGCTCTACTCCCATGGCAGCTACTTGTTCCTGTTTAACTCTTGTGCGGTTTGATTGTCCCGTGTCCCGATCGAATTGATTGGATTTGTGGTGCGACATGTGCGGGATGAGACTTGCTGTTGAACTTTTGGCCGGATTAACTTGCCTCACATGGGGCAGACGACACTTTCGGCCGGATTAATTTGGGGCTGTTCTTTAACGACTTCTAAAAAGTAGTTTTTAAATTTTGCTATAGTACCTAACTTTCAAACGGAATATTTTTTTAAAATGAGATCTACAAGTTAATTGTAGTACACGTTAAAAACTCAATATCTGTATCAACTAAATCACAAACAAGTATCTCTCTCCATAATCTCTGTCGCAAACAGCTAAAATTCAAAATTTTCAGCCAAAAATCATAAACCGCAGCCATATCAAACAGGCACTTTACCTCTCGTGGCATGCATGACTGACATGCGTCATTTTTACATATATTTACATGTTATTTTACCTTCATATTTTTCACATTTCGAGATTATTTATCATCATTTGCACACTTTTCTATAATTAATTGCTCAATTTGGATCATTTTACATTTTTTGTGCTTTTCCGCAGGCCGGCGCAATCGAGGTGAATAAACGACAAATATAAACTACCAGGACTGCTCTGTACAAATGTGCGCATCGTCGCAGACGCGTAGGATCTTTTCGTGAAGAAATAATAGTTTCTGAGGGCCAAAACAGAAGAAAACACTAATGAGAAGGACCTCCTTGCAAACCCTAGATTCTTCGAGGGCTAATATGCAAATACCAAAAATCCCCAATTCCTTCAAAAGCCGGCCGCCGGCGAGCGCCGGGCTGTAGCTCGTCGGCACGCCATCACATCACCGCTGCCACTCCTCTCCTCAGTTTGGCCGCCGCCTTCTTCACCACTCACTATAGCGTGCCACACCTATTCCTTCTTCGGTCGCCTCCCTTCTTTACTCCTCCACCACCCACATCGGCGGCGCCGCCCTGCTCTCCCTCCGGTGAGGCCGGCTTTCTTCTTCCCTTGCCCCCGTGTGCTTCTCCCTAACCCCATCTCTTCCACCTCTGGCAGCCATCATAGCTCTCCATCATGTGCCACCCATCTGCCGCCAGTTCATCGCCGATCTCCTCCACCGTGCCCCATCTACTGCTCCTCACCTCCCTCCACGGGATCTTCTTCAACCTCGGTGCTTTTCTTCCTTGGATCTCCCTTATTCTCCACCATCGACTCCCCTCTCGGCTTTTCTTCATCAGCACCGCGCCTCTGCGACGTTGGCACAGTGCGCCAGCCTCTGCTTCACCGGCTGCCAGCACGACGCCAACCTCAGCGACCACGACCCCGTCTTCTTCCACATCGCCGACCCCCTACTTCCTCTTGACCGACACCAACGACGACTTCTTCTTCACCATCCTTGACTGCTACTACTCCACGGCACTGCCAACACCTCTCCTCTGCTACTTCTACTCCCTTCGGTTCACTCCAATCCCCAAATCCTCCTGCCTTCCTACTTTTTAAAGTTAATGTTTACCTTAATTGCTGTTAATCACTATTAATTACTATTGTGATTTGTGTTCAGTGAGATGTGAACTATGATGTATGCATGTGATCAGTGGATTTGTGATTATGTTTTGTTAATTTGTTCCAGAATTGCTATATGTTCATGTTGCTAGTAGTTTAATTCTAGAAGTTGTGCTTGTGTTTAGTGATCTGTTAATCTAGTATTTGTGTTTATCTTTGTGTTGTCCAGCCCGATTTAGCGAGCCGGCGACTGTTTCCTCTCCTCGTGCTGTCTCGACTCCCTCTTTGCTTCTAGTCCTCCCTTGTGCTTCTCGACGTCCCTCTTTTCTTCTTTCAGCAGTCTGTCGATAGTCAGATTGTGCAAGTGTTCGTCGTAGTTCTTTGTTGTGTTGTCGTGTGCCACCGTCGTCTAGTTAGCTGTCGACCGTTTTCTCCCTCGTTCTCTCTAGACTCCCTCTGTGCTTCTAGACTCCCTCAGTGCTTCTTGACTTCCTCATTCTGTCTCGTGGTCGGTAGTTAGTTAGGTCGTTGGTCGGTAGTCGTGTTCGTTCGTGTAGTCGTCATTGTCGTTTGTGCGTCATTCATGTAGTCAGTCATCGTGTAGTTCGTTTAGTCATACAACATCCATTCGTGCGGTCGTTCATCCCGTCGTCCTTTGATAGTTTAGTTAGTTTGTTTGGTCGATTCAATAGTTGTTTTAGGTTTAGTTTTCTCCCCCCGTTTCAATTGACCTAGCTTTAGCTGAGCACCGATAGCCTCAGTCTAGCCCCTGTGGAGAACACGACACTCACCGCTATTTCAGTGACAACCCATGCACTTGCGGGTGTGCTATTTTGCACAATCAAGTATTTTGGCGCCGTTGCTGGGAATTAGTTTGGAGCGACAGTGTTAGGCTATAGACTAGGTCGTTATTTGTTTTCTTTTGCGTGTTTGTGTTATGCTGACCTATCTTTCATATCGTCATTGTTCATATTTGTGATATATCGCTAACCCCTAACCCTTTTCCTAGCTATTTCTATTTCTTTTTGTGATTTTTCTCATCTTGTCCCACAGGGTGATCATCATAGGTTTATGTTGAGGATATGGCACTAGTTCATGATCTTTGGGCTCCAAGTAAGCAGAGTGTTATGCCAAGGCCAGTTTTGCCAGCAATTAAAACTAAGGAATTTGAATTGAGGCCTGACCTTATTGGTTTGATTCAGGAGACCCATTTTGGAGGACTACCCACTGAGGACCCTTATGAGCACATTCACATTTTCTTGGAGTGAGTGCCTCGTGTGCTCTTTGTCCTCCAAGGTGGAGTGGATGTAAAATCTACCTTCTCAAGTAAGCAATACATCACTCGTTATGCATCTCTTATGTCTCTCATGTTTTTGATTAACCTGCTTAACTTTTGGTTGACTTTGATCTCTTTTTTTCTCTATTATGATCTTCCTGCGCCAAGAATGTGTAAGAGATGAAGATAATCCTTAGGAATACATCTTCACCCATCTAGACACTTTGATAGCAATATCTATAAGAAAACCCAGTTTTGCTTGATTTTTGCCCCTTTGGTCCATCTCTTGATCCGAGGGTTTTTGGCTAGGATTCTTCAGTGTTCCAACTTGCTGTGATACGTAGGAATACATCTAGAGCTATCTTGGCCATCATTTACCCACAGGCATGTTGTATTCACCGTTTGGAGTTTTGGCTTGGTTTTAGTGCAACCTTCCAACAAACTAAAAAAAGGTCTCAACTTTGACCATGATTTTTATAATCGTTTGTTGGAATATGTTCCTGACATCCTAGAGTAGATCCCTGCAAATTTTCAAGACATTGGATCTATGGATCAAAAGTTCTCTCAATTTTGCATTTTGAAACCGTGCTAAAAATACTATTCAATTTGATTTTACTGTAGCAGCGAAAGTACCACAGTTATTGTAGCGATAGTACCACAAATTTAACTGCGGCAGTTCCATTTTCGCTGATTTTTCATAGGTTTCCAGTGTATCTAATCGCTGGTTTTTTGTGGTCTTCCATTTTAATATTCATAGCTCTGTAGCTACTGATGTGAAGGATTTATGAATATTTAGGAGAAAATTTTAAGGCACAATTCACTCCACTTTGTTGCCATCTTTGGTCTTTCAATTGATATCAGAACACGGTTGCTCTTTTCATAGATCTTAACCAGTCTTTAGGAGTCATGGTAACAGAAAAGTATTTCACTAAGCCTCCTATCTTTGATGGGGTCGACTATCCCTTTTGGAAGAGTAGGATAGAATCTTACATTCAGGCTCAAGACGATGCGATCTAGAAGAAGGTGAAGACTCGGTTTGTTGTTCCTACCGATGAGGACATCACAGTGTTGAATACACCAGATATTGAGGCAAACGCTAGGGCAAAGAACATCATCATTCAGGGTATTAGTAGAAATGAGTTTGATCATATCTCTCATCGGCTTATGATATTTGGGTGACTCTCGATGCATGCTATGAGGGCACCGCCCAAATCAAGACTGTTCAATAGGACCAATACATGCGAGAGTATAACAAGTTTGAAATGGTTGCTGGTGAGTCCTTATATGAGTGTTTTGGCAGATTTCACAAGTTTCTAAGCAATCTCTAAGCTGTTGGTCTTACATACTCAGACTCGGGCAATGCTCGCCAGATGCTTTCTACCTTGGACCTCAGGGTTTAGGAGATGAAAGTGATCATCATCAAGGACACAACTGATTTGTCGACCTTGACTCTTGATGCGTTATACTCACGCCTCAAGACTCTTAACACAATTGATGGCCTTGATCACCGATCTCATTTCTACTTCTGGAACATCTTCTAATGGTGCTTCAGGTTTCTCTTTAGTTGCTTTGTGCGAGATGTGTGATGACTAGCTCGAGCAGTTTCTCATGCACACAAGAGGGTTAGGGAGGGAAAGGGAGGATGTCCGGTGATCTGTTTCGAGTGTGGTGGCCCCAACTACATTCGAGCGAACTGCCCTAAGCTGGAAAAGGGCAAGAATGGCTACAGCGGCATGAGCAAGAATGAATACATCAGCAAGAACCACAACACGAAGCCCCCAGCTCGTGATCAAGGGAAGGATAAGAAGTACAGCAACCATGGCAAGGCCAAGAAACTCTTCCATCGTGTCCTCACCACCTTCAACAACTCCAACTTCAGCGACATGGAAGGCTGGAGCGACGACAACAGCGAGAATGATCCGCAGAAGGACACCAAGGACGGCGACAACTTCACCGGCATGTGCTTCATGACTGACAAAAACGGCATCAGTGATGATGATCTCTAAAGCGACTCCGATGAGGTATGCCCCTCCTATGACTAGCTCAATGACGTTTTTCTCAAGTTAGGAAAGTTTTATGCCAAGTCTAGAACTAGGTGTGGTGAGTTAAAGAAGGAAGTAGAGAGCTTATCACATGAGCTTACTTCACTTAGATCTGTTCTCTCCCATAATGATTGTGATGTGTGTGCTTCTTTGTTTGGAGATATAGAGAAACTAAGAACCTCGCATGATAGTGTGATTTATAAGCTGGATTTTCTTAAGGTAGAGAATGTTAAATTGCTAGCTGAGTTAAGTTGTCTAAGATTTCTTCTTTATATTCTGATTCTGTTAAGACTATATTCTAATACTAGATCCATGCTGGCTATGAAGAATAAGATGCGCCACCAGTGATGAAGAAGAAGATCATTGTGGCTGGATCTAGGAGGAGCTAGATCTGGGTGGTGAAACCGGCGGCACAGAAGAACATGTGACGCCGACAAGAGCCAATTCCAATTCTGCAATTATTGGCCCGATTCCAAGAACGAAACGGTAATGTAACACATGGATTGTCTTTATCTTATCAATTTTTGCGAAATTCATGTGAAACTCATTATCATATTTCCGTGAAATTCATGTGAAACTCATTGGTATCGTAGAAACTTTTTTCCTTTTAAGGAAAAAAACGAAGGTGGCATGAGAAATTAAAATAGTATCTGGACCAGTGGTCGAGGTAGATACCGAAGGAAGCAACCGCCTAGTACGTCCAAGAGAGGAAGAAATAGTTTCAAAAGAAGCCCTCGATGGGCGCCCAGGAAGCCCACGAGCGCCGCCACTAGCTTGTCCACGCACCCACTCGGAAACTTGGGCCAGCAGGTATTCTCGCGGCAGTAGGTATGTCAGCCATCTCACGGACCTTCCTCACAAGGCCAGCCGGTTTCCATCCCGCCGCCGCGCGGCGGCCTCCAACTCCAAGCGCACGCAGCTCCCTTGTCCAACACTCCCACGCGCTAGCCACCCCACCCAGGCTGTGTGTGCAGGCCAGGCCACCGTACTACGGGCGAAACCGGTAAGTGGATTTGCCACAACGCATCGTGTCCCAGGGTAGACATGTCATCCTGCTGTTACTAGTCCGGCACGGCAAGGGTAATCAGGCAAGGAGCACATCCCCCTTCATTATGGTGTCAAGAATGAAGATGCCATAGCCCCTTCACAAAAAATTGGGTCAGGCCTGCTTTCTACTCGTACGAACTTTCAGTTGTCACCTAAGGCGGCAATGCTTCTGCTTCAAATATTCAAGTGTGTTGTAATTTTTAGCCCTTTGCTCCGATGTGACCCGCCTAATCTTATGACTCACCTGCTCTTGTTTTTCCGTATGCGTAACAACACGAAGTAGCTCCTCTACTCTCGGTTGTCTCCACGTGATGGGACCTGCCTGATGCCTCCCTTGCTGCTGAAGAGACAACACCAAAACGCGAAGACACGAAATGAACACAAGACACACATGCACTCTTTTTTCCTTGGAGCCAAACCGCTCCGCTCTCTTTTATTTCTCAGCTGCTAACTCCGATCACCCCGATCGTTTTCTCTACGCTACTTCTCGATACAAAGCATTGCGAGGCCTTTTAAAGACTACTCACGGCCTCTCCTGGCTGACTTCGTTTCTTACGCGTACATGGACACGGACTAGGAACAATTCGTATACGTACATGGCAAAGATGCACACACGTATACAGACTCGTACATACTAAACAAGATTACTAACTCTAACAATCACCTCCTTAATCTTGTTTCTCCATCTTAATTACGTTGATCTTCTCTCTTGCTTCCGCTTCTTCCTTTTACCTACACTCCCGTGCGTCGTTCCTTCCTGAGCCGTCACCGCCCTTCCACTTGCTCTTGCTCCATTCTGAGCCTTGCACAATTCGACGCTTGACACGTCTCGCACCTGGACTTATCCGGTCCTTCCTTGCACGCCTGCCTGGGCTGGAGCACCTACTCCCATAGCCGCCTTAGCTTTGCCATTACCTGAGCCTCCTGCTCCTCTCTCTTGGACCAAGTCTGTCCACTTTTCCTTACACCTCAGCTAAGGTTACACTGCCCCTAACTCCTATCTCCAACGCTTCCAGCGTTCCCTCTGCAAAACCACAAAAGATTGCACCAACCTATACTCCAACCTTCCTCTTGGACCTTGTGCACTTTTTCCACCTAGAGGCCCGCCATCTTGACTTCCTGTGTTAGCCGCACATGCATGTGTGCTCCATGCGCCTCTGGAGGTGCTGCCTGCAGCTACATGCATGCTTGCATCATGAGGCACACTGTCTTGGCCCGAGCCATCACGTTTAGTGCCGTCGCCCGGCTCCTCCAGACTGCTCTTAAGACAAACCGATTTACAAGTTTTCAAAGAAATCTTGTACAAACGATTTGGAGATCTTTTCACATTCATTAACAAATCTTCATTCTTGTCATACACACGCAAGAACTCATCCTACAGCACCACCCTGCACCCTCTTTTTGTCATCTGCCTGGGATTGAGTATGTTGTTGCACGGACTTGGTATATAGTAAATCCCTGTCAACAACTTCTTATATCTATTCTTGCATTGCAACATCATCGTCCCTTTGCCTCTTATGTCCACCGTGGAGCCATCGTCAAACTTGACCTTGCCCCAAATCTTCTCGTCGAGCTCATGAAACGTGGAACGATCTTCTGTCATGTGGTTTCTTGCTCCATTGTCCAAATAGCACAGATCTGTGTGATCATAGCTACCTTCCTTCGTGCGTAGTTTTAAAACTACGTTCTCCTCGTTTAGCATCACAGTGCGCCTTTTCAATATATGAGGAGAGAAGTAGTCCCGGTTCGTTATCTTCTTCTTCGTCTTGGGTGAGATTCACCTCCCTGTTCTTCTTCTTGCTTCTGCAATCCGAAACATAGTGCTCGTACTTGTTACAGTTGAAACTATATGGCTATGACATTTTGATGCGTAATGCTCGTATTTACCACATTCAAAGCACTTGACATATGATTTATCACAGGATCTTTCATCACCACCTTGCCCAACCTTGTGTCCATGGCCACCTCTGCCGCCTCGACCACTCTGGCCACCTCGACCGCACTATCTCCCATGGTTGTTTGATGAGCCACGACCGTCTCTCGGATCTCGCTTTACTAGCAATGCCTGTTCATTATGAGTCTAGGATCTCTGCTCGTTACGTGACTGAAACTCTTTCAGTAACTTCTCATGCACCTTGAGGGAGCCGATGATCTCCTTTATCTTCTTGTTGTCTAGATCGGAGAAGTGCATAAGTGTTGTGACAACAGGTATGTACTTCTCTGAAAGCACGCACGGATATTTCTTCACTACCATAGATTCCTCCATCTTGTCACCAAAAGAGTTAATCTGATTGTACAACGAAATCAGTTTGCCGAGGAACTCGTCCACCGATTGGATCTCTCCCATCTTGAGATTTTCGAAGTCGCTCCATAAATTCTGGAGCCGCACCTCTTTCACATGATCAACTCTCTCGTGCATCGTCTGAAACATCTCCTACGCTTCCCGTGTTGTTTCCTACCCGATGAGCTGATGCATCATCGAAACTGGCACCGCCTGATAGATGATAGCCAAAGCCGTCTGATCCACCTTGTCGTCCACCTCCTTGTCCTTCCCCTTCGGATCAACTCACCCCAGACTCTCTGGGGCGCGCATGCTCGCTTTTACTTTCATTGCCCACACTGGGTAGTTGTCGGTCATCAGGAGAGGGTATTGGAGAGAGATTAGCCCATCCTAAGCCTACGTCTTATCACCCATGATCTTTAGGAATCACCGAGATAAACAAACCCTGATACCACTTGCTGCAATTTGTAGTCCTCTGCTCCGATGTGACCTACTTGATCTTGCGACTCACCTGCTCATGTTTTCCTGTACGCGTAACAACACGAAGCAGCTCCTCTGCTCTCGGATGTCTCCACGTGATGGGACCCGTCTGACGCCTCCCTTGCTGCTAAAGAGACAACACCAAAACGCTGAGACACGAAACGAACACAAGATACACGTGCACTCTTTTTTCCCTGAAGCCAAACCGCTCGGCTCTCTTCTTTTATTTCTCTGTTGCTAACTCCGATCACCCCGATTGTTTTCTCTGTGCTACTTCTTGATACAAAGCATTGCGATGCCTTTTAAAGACTACACACGACCTCTCCTGGCCGGCTCCGTTTCTTACGCGTACATGAACACGGACTAGGAACAACTCGCATACATACATGGCAAAGACGCATACACGTATATAAACTCGTACAGATTAATTCTAACACAAGAGTGCTTCTACCTTCTGCAGAATCCCTTCCCCCCAAGAGCTCAACTGCATCGCATCTGACATCGCGGCGATCAAAGAAGAGGTCCGTTCATCTATGTGCCAAGCAAGCATGGAGGGATCGAGTTCGTCTACTCATCTGCATTACATAATGTCCCTCCTTAATTTGCGGACGGTGTTAATCGTGCAAATGCACCGGCCGATGTTCTTTGATTTCAAATATAAGCTAGGTCAGCTTTTCTTATTTCTACATTAGAGTTGGCATGGTTTCCTTCTGTCTTTAGGCTGATAGTGCTCTGTTGCAAGTTGCAACGTACATACAGTGCGTATTGTTTGATTATTTCATTCTCGTTTTTAGGTTCATGCATGGTGTTCCGATAGAATTGTTTTCCATACCCGTCTCCTTTGCACGAACTCAAAACTGCAACCTTCTGTGTATGGGGAGCTCTGAATATAGTGAACCACCAATCCACTATTCTCCAAGAAGCTAAAAATTTTTGGCGCATGCATGTTATCAAGCCCTGCATGTCAGACATGTACTAGTTTTCGGGACGTGAGTTCACAATGATAACAAGGGCTAGGATCCAGATTTGCCCGGTAGTTGAAGTGCTCCAAATTAAAGAAGGCTTTCCCACTCTGAAACTTTGGTGTAAGCTAGAGAGATTCTCTAATCTGTATTGCCCCCTTTTGTGAATTATGGGGAGACCATCTTCTGCAGCTTTTTTGTGCACCAAACATTCCCTAGATGGCTACCTTCTCTCTCCTGCCTGCATGCTTGCTCTTCAGCTTTAGAAGGCGCAGCAAGCAGAGGGGGATCGAGCCTGTAAAGCCAAACATTGGGGCCTCTAAAGCGCAACATAGCACAGAGGCTTGTTCTAAACAGTTTTCAACTTTTAATTTCTAGTTTTCAAAAACAAAGAGCTGTTTAAAATATGTTGATTTTTTAATGTGGTTTTTTTCCTTTATATTATCCGTAGAAATATAATGATAATTTTTTCTTTAATTGAATGACTTATAAAAAACTAATAATTACTATAGTATCATCTTAACCAAAAGTCATCACGAAAGGCCGAATGGACCAAAAGCTGCCTCGCCTTTCTGCACTCTATTCAGGCTTTGCGGCCCGTGCTTGATGTCACAGTACTTGCTTGTCTAATTGTTTTTGGTCGCTTATCGGCATCTGACTAAGCTCAAGTGTTTTTATAGCAGTGATGGTGCATCTAGTCTAGCTTAATTTAGTTCCAGATTTGGGGTGTCAGGCATATCACTACAATTTTTCAGCGCTATGGTTGAAAGACTCATGCCTATCTATATAAAACTCATGCAGATAACATGCATGTACATGTCTTTCTTTACGATTGTATTAGGCACTAATTAGTTCAAGAATGCTATTATACTAATAGAGAGGAAAACAAAAAGAAAATGGGGGCTGAAAAGCCCCTAAAAATTTCAAAATTTTTGAGCCTTTTCCCTGAATTTTTGAGTGTTTTCGGAAACTTTCCTTTTTGGGAAAGTCTTCCCCGTTTCCGCTTTCCCTTTTAGCAGGCTTCTCCTCTCGTTGGCGCCCGTTTTTTCCGCCTTCGCCGCCCGCGCCCGCGCCCTTCCCTCGCGCGCTGGCGCCTTCCTCCTTCCCCGCTTTCTCCTCGCGTGCGCGCCTGCAACCGCGCGCCGCGGTGGAACCGCCAAGACCGCCTCCGCCATGCTGCCCCGTCCCGGCCGCCGCAGAGTCTCGCGCCACGCGCCGCCCTTCTCTGCGCTTCGTCCCACCGGCGATCGCCGCGCCTTCTTCTCCGCGCGACGCCATCGCCGTGGCCGGAGCTCGCCGCTCCCATCTCTGTCGCATCGCTTTAAGCCGCCGCAGGCTCGGCGCACCCCTGCGCGAGAGACTCCCCAACCACTCCCCTGTCCACTCCCTTGACCCCGCGCCATTGCCGCTTTCCCCTCCCTCGGATTCCTCGCTCGCCCGGCATAAAGCCCCATCCCCTGCCCCTTGCTTCCCTTGCTCCTCAAGCCTCCCCGATACCCCCATTCGCTCCTCACTACTCCCGTGCACCTCCCAGAGCAGCCGATTGATTCCCCGTCGCCTCAGTCGCCGCCGCCATCGCCCCCTGCGCCGGTGACACCGCAGAGTGGATCTCCCTCCTCCTCCCTCCATTTCCCGATTAATTCCACCCAGAGCTTCTCCATTACTTCCTAACCTCTTTGGTACCCTTGTTTGGCCAGGTGGAGCCCTGTGGAGCGTCGCCGCCGAAGCTCACCGCCGCCCCTACCGTGCGCCCGTGGCCAGCCCTCCTCGACGCTCCCCAGCTAACCCCGCCGCCATTAATGTGAGCCTCGAGTCTCCGAGACCGTGAAACCACCGCCGATTCGACCCTACCGGCTCGGTGACCCTCCACCGCCGAGAGCCGAAACCTCCCCATCGCCTCCCGCTCTCCGTGGGCTCCTCACCTCCAATGCCCCAAAATGGACTCACCATAGTGAGCTCTCCCCTTTGGCACCTTCCGTTGCCGCCGGCGAACTCCCTAACGCCCGGTTCGCCATCGCCACCGTAGCCACCGCCCGGGAGCACTGTAGCAGCGAGAGGAGGAAGACGACTCCCCTCGCCACGACGTGGCCCTCCCACCACCGTCCGATCCACTTGATCTCATCGCCTCCCGTGCGTCCGATCGCTTGTACCGCTTCGCCCCTCCGTTATAACCTCGCCGTCCGATCCCACCTCCCCGCTCTGATCCGGACCGTCCACGCTCGCCGCTCCGCGGACGTCCGCGCTGCCACGCGGCGGTCATCCGACCGCGCGGCGCGCGACTCGCTGGCCGCCTCCCTCGGCCCATCCCTCTCTCCATGCCATGCGCGTCACGAAATTCTGCGGGCGCGTTCAAACCCGGGCCAGCCGCATCAGTAGTGAAGGCCGGCCCATCACTGTTCACAGTATTTTCCAGAGGTTTTCTCAATTTCCAAAATGCCAGAAAATCCAAATAAATCCTAGAAAATCACAGAAAATCCCAAAAATTCCCAAATTTCACCACTTTGCTCCAAATAATATTCTTGACCCATTTTTGACCTCCATTCCTCCAGATTCATCCCACATAAATTCCTAAAATTCCAATTTGAAGTGTTTATGCATTTTACTCCTTTTTAATTAGTTTATTTTCCTCGCTTGATTAGTCTCAAGCTGGATTTAATTATTTTATGTGTTTGCGCTAGTGTCGGAGATTCCCGGAAGCTCAAGTGCAGCCGCAGGATCCAGGAGCTTCTACGTTCAAGCTAGCCGAGTTCGTCCCGATTCGCGGCAAGTCGCAAGTCCTTGATCATGTTGAAATCCCATGCCATTTAAATTATGTTATTATGTTATTTGCATTGAGCTAATTCTGAAATGTTAATTCAAAGTAAAAATAAAATGATTAGAATGACATGTTATGTAGTTAATCCTACCACCGTTAAATGCCATGTTAAACTTGTAGCCATGCCTTTGTAACCCTAGAAATAATTATCTGTTAATCTAGACAATTGTAGGATAATATTATCACCATGCAAAATGTTACACTAATAAGGCTGTGGCTGTGGAGCCAATAGAATTTAGAAAACCCGACTCTAAGGTAGGGTGGTATGGGACACCGTATCTTAGAGCGGAGAGTGCCGGCGTGCACAAGGTAGGGTAAGGGGGAGTGGAAACCGCAAGACGGTCCTCGCCAATCCTTTACCCTAGGTTTGGAGGAGGGTGAGGGTGAGTGGGAAACCGCGGGACGGTCTACGCCCACCGCTTACCTTAGTTTGGGTCGCGGGCCTGGCGAGGTTGCGGACCATGTGAAAATATAAGGACTGAAACCCTTACGCTGAGCAAATGTCACAGTGATCGCTCAACCACGGGAGTTGACTTGTCAACACTTGTCGAATAGCTGCTCAACTCGATTGAAACTCTACAGGAGGTTTAGCAGTGAGGTTAGGCAAGTCGTGTTATGGGTGCCTAACAACGGTAGAGTTCACTCGAAGCGGATACTGTTTTCTTTTGTGTGGGTGTGTGTGTGTGTGTGTGGAAATCCAGACCCGAGTGAATTCTACCGGGTAGAGCCTATATAAAGAGCTGAGCAGTGAAATGACCTGGCTTTCTTAACTCTGTCGCGGGAGTTAAGGGATCGTGTGGGTAAAGCTGAGCAAACTCTGCAGAGTCAAATAAATGGTATTCGAATACGCCGTGCTCCCGGTTATTGGAGCTGTGTCACTTGGGTGATTCCAGCCGCAAAGCTTAAGTAGTTTTGTAAATATTTAACTTGTTTAGGTTGGTTAATGAACTCTTGTTGAAAAACCCCTGAGATCTTAAGAAGTAAGTTTTGGGTCCATTTTATAAAATGATTGCTAAATAAAACTGCATCCACTCGAAATTAATAAACCAAGTATACTCCCTTCCTTTGTTGATCCGTGCAAGTAGTAAGTTAGGGTTTCCCTTGTGATTTGCTGAGTACGGGGTCGGAGTACTCAGGCTTGCTAAATGCCACAGATACCAGAAGGAAAAGAAGGCAATTCAAGATTTCGTGTTGGAAAGGTCTCCCCGTCGAAGACCCGAGGCTTTAGGTCTTGGCCGCGCTCGAGCGGATTCTGGAGTTTTTGTGATGTAAGTATACTTTGGGCTTGCACGCCCCGCTGTTGAAAAATAAATGTTAATCCGTATGTGAAATATATGCTGGACCTTTGTCGTAAGCATGCAATGGTATACTCTTGCGCGACATTCCATAACTGTTCATGCGTGAATAGTTGCGGAGTGCCGTGTCCGTACGCGCCCCTGGAAACGGGGGCGTTACAAGAAGTGGTATCAGAGCCAGGTCTTGACCGTAGGTTGAGACCTAAGGCAAACTAGAAAGCGATTTTATCGCAAAACTTAATTTAAGCCATAAAAAGGATTTACGAAAAATATAAGTATTATTGCTGTCTTCTCCTCTCTTGTTGCTACCTTATCTATCTTAGTTTACTTCTGCTTAAGTTTTGCCTTTGCAAAATGTTTGCTACTTCTCTTGTCTAGCTTCAAAATTTCGTTTCTCGGCAGCTGGAGGAGTAGCCGTTGTTCGCTAAGTCTAGACTGACCCTGAGTAGTAGTGGTGCTTTTGTAATGTAAAGTAAGTGTAATCATGAACCCTAAGTGGTTTGTGTACCACCTGCATATTGTAAATCTATGTTCTTTATCCTTGTATATTGTTTGCTTAATTATCAGTAATTCCCCTGTGTTCAAAGTTTTCTCCTGTCCCTTTCGCTCTCGTTCTTACCTTATTCGCCCTGTACTTACCTTGAAAATTCAAAGTCTTACTTATCTGCTCTTATTCTCCAAAAGCCGCTGCAAAGCTGATCTCAAGTTCCCAATTGGCAGATGGACCCAACAGGGCAGAGGGATCAGACCAATAGGCAGGGTGCACCTGCCACAGATCAAGCCGCACTTGCCAGCATAACAGCGATGATGGAACAAAATCGCTATCAGAGGGAGCAAAATATTCTGCGAATGCTAGATCAACAGACCCAGTTGCTTGAGCAGATAGCAGCCAGATCACCTAGTGTCAAGGTGACACCCGAAGAGTCAGTGTCAGCATCAAGAGCGACTGCATTAAAGTTTACAGCATTCCTGCAAACTCAACCCCCAAAATTCCCTCCAACCACAGAGTCACTGAATGCAGATGACTGGTTACAAGGTATTGAGAGAAGAATGAATACTATACAATGTACAAATAAAGAGAAGGTTCTTTTCGCCACCTATCAGCTGTCTGAACCCATAATTACTTGGTGGAATACTATCCAGTGGATGCACCCCAAGGAAAAAGATATTACATGGGAAGACTTTGTGAGGAGATTTCGTAAAGCCCACATTTCCCCTGAAGTTTTCACTGAAAAATATCAGGACTTTCTTAATCTTCAACAAGGAGAGAACTCCATCACAACATATCTACAACACTTTCATCAGTTATCCCAGTATGCTCCAGAAGAAACTAACACCGAAGCTAAAAGGATGGAGTACTTTATGAAAGGTCTACGTCCCAATATGAGGCAACGCCTTCAGGCCATGAAGTATTCAAGCTTATTGAGCCTGGTTGATCGAGCCCTACAGATAGAAGAAAGACCAGGTTACGTGAAAGTCATGAAACGAAAGAGGCCTTCGCCTCCATCACCAACAGTTTGTTTTCACTGCCAACAGGATGGGCATTATCATGACAAATGCCCACTGAAGTTCTTATCCGAAGAAGAAGCTAAAGAGCAAGCAAAGAGGCAGACACCGTCATCCTGCCTGCCACCGATGGAAGAAGATGAATCTTACCCTAAGAGGACCAGAATGGAGGAGTATGGAAAGCGTGAAGCAGCGCACAAGTCTCAGTCTTCACACAATGCTCAGCAGAGCATGACCACGGGATCACCCTCATTTCGATCCCCACCCTTCCGTCAGTTTGTGACGATACCGAAGACTCAGTCTGGACAGCCTCAGCAGCAGGCCACTCCCTCACCATTCGCCATCAAGTGCTTCACCTGCGGTGGCAAGCATCTTACTAGCAGCTGTCCACGAAGGACAAATGCATGCTTCCATTGTGGAGAGATTGGACACTACAGGCATCAGTGTCCCAGGAGGAGTTTGTCATCAGAAGCAGCTAAACTCCAAGCCCAAAACCAGCAGATAGACAAGAAAATATGAGCTATGCAGAATAAGAAATAAGATGATGTGCTTTTTGGTTATCCTTTTGTAAGCTAGTTGGAAGAACTGAATGGTTCGTTTGTAAATTACTTTAATTAAGGCTTGTGGCAAAATTATGAAGATGTATGAAGACCATTTGTGTAAAGTGAAATGGGTGTGATGGTTATGTTGTAACAAAGTTAATCTCAGCAGACCCAATCATATCCAACCTTGGTACGACCAAATTCATCTAAGTGGGAACTATCACCACACACGCAAGGATGATGTACAGGTACGAGTCAATCCAGAGAAGGTTGAAGCAGATTTGTTACAACCAGTTATGCAAGGGTTAGATGCCATTTTGGGTATGAACTGGCTAGCTCAGAACAAAGACAAGGTAGATTATGAGATCAAAACAGTATCATTGGTAACCCTTGAAGGTCAAAAAAAAATCCGAGAAGTGTTGAAGGATGCAAGAGAGCGCGTGATCAACGTGCTAGCAGTTATACCAGACCATGTGCCAGTAGTACAAGAATGCCCTGATGTGTTTCCAGAAGGATTACCAGACAGACCCCTGACCGACAAGTAGAACTTGTCATAGAATTGATTCCAGACACAAAGCCAATTGCCAAACACCAGTACAGAATGTCAGCTAGCGAGTTGAAAGACCTGAAGAAGCAGTTAGATGAGCTACTAGAGAAAGAATTCATTCGACCAAGTACTTCACCGTGGTCAGCCCCAGTTCTGTTTGTGAAGAAGAGGAATGGAGAGTTAAGAATGTGTGTCGACTACAGAGGTTTGAATGCTGTCACAATCAAGAACAAGTACCCTTTGCCCAAAAATTGATGATTAGTTTGATCAACTCAAAGGTGCCAAAGAATTCTCTAAGATCGACTTGCGCTCGGGTTACCATCAGCTCAAGATCTGAGAGCAAGATCGAGAGAAGACAACCTTCATCACCAGATGTGGATTATATGGGTTCACGGTCGTTCCCTTGGGTTTAACCAATGCGCCAGCGTATTTCATGAACCTTATGAATCTGGTGCATAGGGACAAATTGGATCGATTTGTGATTGTCTTCATTGACAATATTCTGATTTACTCCAAGAATGAAGAAGAGCACAAGGAGCACTTGCACATAGCTTTGACCAGATTGAGAGAACACCAGTTGTATGCCAAGTTCGACAGATCTGACTTTTGATGAAATAAGTTGCTTTCTTGGGTCACATTATATCGAAGATAGAGTCGTGGTTGACCCGAAAAAGATAGTCGCGATTATGGAACGAAAAGCAGTCCAAGACAATGGATGTATGAGGAGCTTTCTTGGATTGGCGAGCTATTATCGCCAATTCATAGAAGGATTCTCCAAGATTTCCCGTCCACTCACTCAACTACTGAGGAAAGACAGGCCATTCACATGGACATATGCTTGTGAAGCGAGTTTTCAGCTGTTGAAGACCAAGTTGACAACAACACCAGTGTTGATTTTGCCCAACCCAAAGAAAGAGTTCCAAACCTACTGTGACGCTACACAGCAAGGTTTGGGTTGTGTGCTTATGCAAGATGGAAAAGTTGTTGCCTATGCTTCAAGATAGTTGAAGCCACATGAAGAAAACTACCCGACCCACGATTTAGAACTAGCAGCTGTAGTGCATACACTCAAAATTTGGCGATGCTACCTGCTAGGGAATCATTGTGAGATATTCCCAGATCACAAGAACTTGAAATACTTGTTCACACAGCCAGAGTTGAATATGAGACAGCGCAGATGGCTAGAGCTGATAAAGGACTATGATGTTGATCTTCAATATCACCCGGGCAAAGCCAATGTAGTGGCCGATACCCTTAGACAAGAGACTCGTCCAAGCAAAGTCAGCACGACAGAGTACCCACCAGAGTTGCAATGAGATATCCTACGGCTAAATTGGGTGATCACTGAACAAGGCAAGATGGCGGCGTTGGGACTCCAACCATTGCCGATGAGATCGGATGAAAGCAAAGACAAGATGAAGATGAAGAGATTCAAAACTGAAAAGGATATTCAAGAAGAAAATTCATCAAGATATGCGATAGACGAGCATGGAATCATCACCTTCCGTGATCGCTATTGTATACCCGACAAGGAGTTAAAAGAGTAGATTCCATCCGAAGCCCATTCATCTCAATTCTCAATCCATCCAGGAAACACTAAAATGTACCAAGACTTGAAGAAGCAGTATTGGTGGAACAGGATGAAGAAAGAAGTGGCAGAATACGTGGCTAAATGTGATGTTTGCCAACAGATCAAAATAGACCACCAAAAACCATCGGGATTGTTGCAGCCCTTGCCAATACCCGAATGGAAATGAGATAGCATGGGAATGGACTTCATTACTGGACTTCCCAAGACTCGTGAGGGATATGATGCTATCTGGGTCATTATCGATAGTTTGACCAAGGTTGCTCATTTCCTCCCGATTAAGCAAACCTACTGGAAGGACAAGCTTGCCAAGTTGTATTTGACCAGAATAGTGACACTCCATTGAGTTCCGAAGAAGATTGCGTCAGCTAGAGGAGCACAGTTTACGTCCAAGTTCTGGGAGAAATTACATGAAGCTATAGACACTAATTTGAACTTCAGTTCAGCATATCATCCACAGACAGATGGACAAACAGAGAGAATCAATCAGATTTTAGAAGACATGTTGAGAGCTTGTGCGATTGTGTATGGAGCATCATGGAACACCTGTTTACCATTTGCCCAGTTCTCATATAACAACAGCTATCAAGCCAGCATCCAAATGGCACCGTTTGAAGCACTTTATGGCAGGAAATGCAGGACTCCACTGAACTGGACAGAAACAGGAGAACGACAACTCATTGGTCCCCAGATTGCTCAAGATGCAGAAGCACATGTTAGGATTGTCAGGGACAGACTGAAGATGGCACAAGACCGGCAGAAGAACTATGCAGATAATCGCAGGAAAGATTTGAGTTTTGAAGTTGGAGATTATATCTACATCAAAGTCACCCCGTTCAAAATAGTCAAGAGATTTCAAGTCAAAGGCAAATTAGCACCAAGATATGTGGGACCGTTTCAGATAATTGGAAGAGTTGGGGAAGTAGCTTACCAAGTGCAGCTTCCGCCCAACTTATCTAGAATTCACAATGTGTTTCA
The DNA here is from genome assembly GCA_036346575.1 of Dendrocalamus sinicus. Taxonomy (NCBI): domain Eukaryota; kingdom Viridiplantae; phylum Streptophyta; class Magnoliopsida; order Poales; family Poaceae; genus Dendrocalamus; species Dendrocalamus sinicus. Next base: position 14,868,926 of record CM070641.1, on the reverse strand, counting down.
CGTATCCCAGCTTCGGAAGTGTCTACGCCAGCCAACAGATGAAGTGCCACTGTCAGACATTGAATTGCAAGATGACTGCACATATACTGAAGAACCACTACAAATACTTGAAACGACAGAGAGACAGCTCAGAAACAAGAACGTCAGGTTTTGCAGAGTACAGTGGAAGAATCATACAGCGGATGAGTCCACCTGGGAACGAAAGTCAGACTTGCAGCGGGACTTCCCCAACTTACTCCCTGGACCAAGTTGATCTCGGGGTCGAGATCCTTTTAAGGGTAGGTTGAAAAGCCCTAAAAATTTCAAAATTTTGAGCCTTTTCCTGAATTTTTGAGTGTTTTGAAACTTTCCTTTTGGGAAAGTCTTCCCGTTTCCGCTTTCCCTTTCGGCAGGCGCTTCTCCTCTCGTTGGCGCCCGTTTTTTCCGCCGCCGCCCGCCGCGCGCGCCCTTCCCTCGCGCGCGCCTCCTCCTTCCTCGCTTTCTCCTCGCGTGCGCGCCGCGCGCGCGCGCGGTGGAACCGCCAAGACCGCCTCCTCCTGTCCCGACCGCCGCAGAGTCTCCGCGCCACGCGTCGCCCCTTCTCTCGCGCCGTCGCCCCACTGCGATCGCCGCGCGCTTCTTCTCCGCGCGACGCCATCGCCGTGGCCGAGCTCGCCGCTCCCATCTCTGTCGTCGACGCCTTTAAGCCGCCGCAGGCTCGGCGTCACCCCTGCGCGAGAGACTCCCAACCACTCCTGCCCACCCTTGACCCCGGCGCCATTGCCGCTTTCCCCTCCTCGGATTCCCTCGCTCGCCCGGGCATAAAAGCCCCATCCCCGCCCTTGCTTCCTTGCTCCTCAAGCCTCCCGATACCCCATTCGCTCCTCACTACTCCGTGCACCTCCCAGGCAGCCGATTGATTCCCGTCGCCTCGATCCGCCGCCATCGCCCCGCGCGGTGACACCGCAGAGTGGATCTCCTCCTCCTCCTCCATTTCCGACAATTCCACCCGAGCTTCTCCATTACTTCCTAACCTCTTTGGTACCCTTGTTTGGCAGTGGAGCCACGTGGAGCGTCGCGCCGGCTCACCGCCGCCCTACCGTGCGCCGTGGCGAGCCCTCCTCGACGCTCCCGGCTAACCCCGCCGCCATTAATGTGAGCCTCGAGTCTCCGAGACCGTGAAACCACCGCCGATCGACCCCTACCGGCTCGGTGACCCTCCACCGCCGGAGAGCCGAAACCTCCCCATCCGCCTCCCGCTCTCCGTGGGCTCTCACCTCCAATGCCCCAAAATGGACTCACCATAGTGAGCTCTCCCCTTTGGCACCTTCCGTTGCCGCCGAGAACTCCCTAACGCCGGTTCGCCATCGCCACCGTAGCCACCGCCGGGAGCACCAGAGCGGCGAGAGGAGGAAGACGACTCCCCTCGCCGCGACGTGGCCCTCCCACCACCGTCCGATCCACTTGATCTCACCGCCTCCCGTGCGTCCGATCGCTCGTACCGCTTCGCCCCTCCGTTATAACCTCGCCGTCCGATCCCACCTCCCGCTCGATCCGGACCGTCCCACGCCGCCGCTCATGCGACGTCCATGCTGCCACGCGGCGGTCATCCGACCAGCGCGCGCGACCTCGGCTGGCCGCCTCCTCGCCCATCCCCTCTCCCCGCAATGCCAAATTCCTGGGCGCGTTCAAACCCGGGCCAGCCGCATCAGAGTCAAGGCTGGCCCATCACTGTTCACAGTATTTTCCAGAGGTTTTCTCAATTTCCAAAATGCCAGAAAATCCAAATAAATCCTAGAAAATCACAGAAAATCCCAAAAATTCCCAAATTTCACCACTTTGCTCCAAATAATATTCTTGACCCATTTTTGACCTCCATTCCTCCAGATTCATCCCACATAAATTCCTAAAATTCCAATTTGAAGTGTTTATGCATTTTACTCCTTTTTAATTAGTTTATTTTCCTCGCTTGATTAGTCTCAAGCTGGATTTAATTATTTTATGTGTTTGCGCTAGTGTCGGAGATTCCCGGAAGCTCAAGTGCAGCCGCAGGATCCAGGAGCTTCTACGTTCAAGCTAGCCGAGTTCGTCCCGATTCACGGCAAGTCGCAAGTCCTTGATCATGTTGAAATCCCATGCCATTTAAATTATGTTATTATGTTATTTGCATTGAGCTAATTCTGAAATGTTAATTCAAAGTAAAAATAAAATGATTAGAATGACATGTTATGTAGTTAATCCTACCACCGTTAAATGCCATGTTAAACTTGTAGCCATGCCTTTGTAACCCTAGAAATAATTATCTGTTAATCTAGACAATTGTAGGATAATATTATCACCATGCAAAATGTTACACTAATAAGGCTGTGGCTGTGGAGCCAATAGAATTTAGAAAACCCGACTCTAAGGTAGGGTGGTATGGGACACCGTATCTTAGAGCGGAGAGTGCCGGCGTGCACAAGGTAGGGTAAGGGGAGTGGAAACCGCAAGACGGTCCTCGCCAATCCTTTACCCTAGGTTTGGAGGAGGGTGAGGGTGAGTGGGAAACCGCGGGACGGTCTACGCCCACCGCTTACCTTAGTTTGGGTCGCGGGCCTGGCGAGGTTGCGGACCATGTGAAAATATAAGGATTTGAAACCCTTACGCCGAGCAAATGTCACGTGATCGCTCAACCACAGGAGTTGACTTGTCAACACTTGTCGAATAGCTGCTCAACTCGATTGAAACTCTACAGGAGGTTTAGCAGTGAGGTTAGGCAAGTCGTGTTATGGGTGCCTAACAACGGTAGAGTTCACTCGAAGCGGATACTGTTTTCTTTTGTGTGGGTGTGTGTGTGTGTGTGTGGAAATCCAGACCCGAGTGAATTCTACCGGGTAGAGCCTATATAAAGAGCTGAGCAGTGAAATGACCTGGCTTTCTTAACTCTGTCGCGGGAGTTAAGGGATCGTGTGGGTAAAGCTGAGCAAACTCTGCAGAGTCAAATAAATGGTATTCGAATACGCCGTGCTCCCGGTTATTGGAGCTGTGTCACTTGGGTGATTCCAGTCGCAAAGCTTAAGTAGTTTTGTAAATATTTAACTTGTTTAGGTTGGTTAATGAACTCTTGTTGAAAAACCCCTGAGATCTTAAGAAGTAAGTTTTGGGTCCATTTTATAAAATGATTGCTAAATAAAACTGCATCCACTCGAAATTAATAAACCAAGTATACTCCTTCCTTTGTTGATCCGCAAGTAGTAAGTTAGGGTTTCCCTTGTGATTTCTTGAGTACGGCCTGAGTACTCAGCTTGCTAAATGCCACGATACCGAGAAGGAAAAGAAGGCAATTCAAGATTTCGTGTTGGAAAGGTCTCCCCGTCGAAGACCCGAGGCTTTAGGTCTTGGCCGCGCTCGAGCGGATTCTGGAGTTTTTGTGATGTAAGTATACTTTGGGCTTGCACGCCCATTGTTGAAAAATGAATGTTAATCCGTATGTGAAATATATGCTGGACCTTTGTTGTAAGCATGCAATGGTATACTCTTGCGCGACATTCCATAATCTGTTCATGCGTGAATAGTTGCGAGTGTCAGTGTCAAACCAGCGCTACCGAAACGGGGCGTTACGAGGCTCACGCATCCTATCATTCCAATGTAATTTCCCTAGCAGCCTTCTTGCAGCGCATTGAAAAGATGGCATTCTCATTTACAATGTACTGATTACTGACAAACATTTATCCCCAAAAAATGTCTCAAGCCATGATTTAATTAGCACCAGATTTGTTACTTCAGTTTTTCTCATCTACCAAAAATGGAACAGTAACACTGTGTAGGGTTGGTATGACAACAAAGGGGTAAATAGTGCATTCAAAATTTCCCTTCAAGTATTCGCCGATCATTCGCTCAAATAGCCAGTGAGCTATTGAGATTAGAGTTGAAGGTCAAAACCCAAAACAAACAATTTGAGAAACTGGAATACGAAGAAATCAGACTTCAAATGGTAAAACTGGCTCTTGGGGCGATCTGACCGTAACATGGCGGTCTGACCGGCCTTGGCGGTTGTACAGGAAGGAGAGTGGTCTGACTGACCTTCCTGTTCCAGAACTGAAAATTCAGCACAAGGCGAAGCAACATTTGGTGCAACTCCAAAAATCCAAGTCTAAATGATATAAAATTTTACACATACCTTATTTAAGGTTTCAAGAATTTATTCCAATCAAGAATTGTAATAACCATGTCAAAGTTCAGGTCTTTCTCAAAATCAAGTAAGATTGTACAAAAATCGGTCAAAAAACCAAAAACTCAAAATATGGCTTACTCGTGGGTAAAGAAATGCCAAGATGGCTCTAGATGTATTCCTGCATGACACATCAAGCAAGAACTCCCAAATATTCGAGACAAAAACGTATGGATCAAGAAATCACTCGAGAGGGTCAAAATCAAGTAAAAACGAGCAACTTCAAAAACTTATAAAACCTGATGCCTAGATAGATGGGGATTGATTTCCATGAGATATCTTCATCACTTATTCGTCCTTAGTATCCAGCAAGATCGAGAAGGGGGACAGAGAAGATAAAAAACCAACCAAACCAAAAGCAAATCAACCAACACAATAGGTATTCATGAGAGATTAACAAACTTGATATATTGCTACTTGAGAATGAGGATGTTATAGCCACTTCACCTAGAGGACAAGAGAACACTCCACAAGACTCACACTTTTCAAATCCTAACCCTAGAATACTTGATTTCCATGAATAAATCTAGGATGGTTGGATAGTCAACTAACAAATCTCCATTCCAACCTATTAAATAGACAAGACAACCACCACTTAGCACAAATGGGGATAAACATGTTACCCTCACATAACATGGATTTTACTCACACTACACTTATACATGTTTTTCCAAGAACATAAGTCTGAATTTGCTAAGTTCTTAATCTTTGATTCAGCTTGATCTTCTCAGCTTCTCCTTGACCTAAACCATTTTCTCGATCGCTATTCAAGTGACGCGGTTTTGATCTAAGATAGTTTTCGATATTTTGGCTAACTTATAAAAATTCCCTTTCTTGACCTGATCATCTTTCGTTTCAAACAATCACCATGATTGTCACGTGTAGATACACAATTAGCTTGCCACATGTCAGCAAGTCTTTCCTATTCTAGTTCCACCAGACAACAGCTCATTTGGACCGACCAAACCACATGGTGCAACTCATCGCTCGAACTTTCCTTTAATATTTTTCGTGCCATGCTTAAGCTCAGCCATCTCACACGACATCTTGACTGTTCTGGGCCTCAGCTCCTCCATGAGCATAACCCCAATTCTCGTCGTTGACCATGATTGACTCAAAGTCTCCCTGTATATATAAAGACAAAGAAATCATTTCTGAGCACAAGTTTTTCACAACTTAATCCACGTTACTTAAAACATATATCATGCAACACATACGCATTGACTTAGGTCAAATCAAATCAATTCATGACTCAAATTCCCAAAAGCCAAAATTCAGCTGGAGCAAAATAGAATTGCCGTTCAGACCGCTGCCTCCAACCACTCAGACCGTTGGTGGCAGCCGGTCAAACCGCTGGAGGGGGCCGGTCTGTGGTCAAACCGCCAGGTCTACAAAAACTCCAGAAAGATTACAAATTTGTAAAATCCAAATTTTCACTCCTCTAAAATAACAATGATTGATCAAAATAAAATTCTAGACCTTCTTACAGGATCCTTCGTACTCATATTTTTCTTATGGACACCTGCTGCTCTTTACCATGACAACAGGGGTTTCAGAGCTTACATCCCCTTTCTTGCAAGTTGCAATATAGGTCAAGCGGTAACACTTTCTGATCAGCCAGAACACTCACAGCCTTCGGATCGATTCCAGACAAGAATGTGCTGAAAACGTGCGGGCCAATCGATCTCCTTTACGCTACGCCTCGGCCAGATTTGGACCATGGCGAATGTCCAGTCACATGTGGTCCATTCCATTCACAGTGGTGCATGCTGGCTTGCATACAGTGGCAAAAGAGCAGAAGCTCACACCAAGATCAGGTCTGAGATGTGGTCCTGCTCACAGCCTATATGCTGTGCGTGATCTGAATACCGTTCCAATAATGCAGCCTATATGTTGGCTCATCGTTTTGAGCTCATGTAGATTGCACGTAGATGCCTTCTGAAGATTTTGCCCAGAGAAGCGGCGAGGGACACTGCCAGGTTGATTTCTGCAGAATGCAAATGGAATGTTCTTTGTTTTGTCAGAGTTCAGGTGGCATGTTCCTAGCTTATTTTGTTAGAGTTCTTACTGCGTTGACAGTATGTGTATGTCTGGAGAATTTTTTCCATTCAAATATATGAGCCACAGTTTGGGGTGATTATTTGTCACGACAATGTTGATTTGCCTATACAATCCAAATAAGCCATGCGTTGAAGTATATTGCCTCTTTCTTTAGTAAGTTAAGCTTTTATATGAACTGATTTGTAGATAAAATTTAATAAGGTATTAGAGCCGAGAGATCCTAAGTTCAAAACCTGGCTAACGCAATATTTAAAAATAATAATTGTGGCTCACTTTGAGTCCACATTTTAAATTTAATGGAGTTTACATATAAAGAAAGTGTTAAAATATATTGCCATTTTTTCTAATGGTATAAGCTAATTAATACCGGCCAGTGCCTAGTTCAATATGTGAGGTAACTGCATCACATGCTAAATGCTAGACTGAATTCCACTATCTGCACATTACGTGGGTTTGTTTATCTGGGGATTTTACGAGATTTGATCATGTTGCCTCCTGCTCCTGGTTGCTCAGTTCTGAAGTAAGCCGTGTGAAACAATAGCAGCACACGTGCTCTCATTTCAATGGATGGGTGGGAGACCACTGTTGGAGAAACCTGACGCTCAGGTGCTTTTACAGTAGAAGCTAGATATTATTAATGGATCTCATCGTTCACAACACCAAGTAGTAATGTGCCATACTACTGCCATAAGAGACGCACTGTAGTAACATCATCAATTGATTTGAGTATAACGTGGCATGATCTTGTTGGCCAACCCCGCTCGTTTCGGCTTCAACTTCTGACTTATTTTTCACTATTCATACATTTCTTCTTTTTCTGATCTTTGGTTTTTTTTAGCTTTTTTGCCGGTTCTTTTTTCCAGTATTCGTTTGCGTTGTCCATGATGAGCTAGCATATTTTTCTATTTTTAAATTTTTTAAATTTAATTACGTCAAATAAGCCACTTTTAACTATAATGAAATTTCAGCTGTAATAGTATAATTTCAGTCATAAGCTACAGCTTTTTAGCCCAGCCGAGCGGGGCCAAGCCGTTAATACCGCCTTGAACGTGTAACTAGCTAGCCAGGCTTCAACGCAACAACGTGTGTGTACCAGCGAGAAGCCAAACTTTGTTTGAAACATGCTGCCGGTACTATAAAATTTGGGCTTTACATACTAGACCACACTGCGAATGGTGACAGAAAATGATCAGTGAAATAGTAGTACCAACAAGTTCTTCCACCGAAAGCCAATGTATGTATCAGTCATGTATTAAACCTATAGATAGTACATAATTAAGAAGCATAAAAAATCAATTTAACTGATGACGTACGCGAACCTGCACCTGCAGTTTGCGGCTATAAAAAGTGACAACATTGATGGATCACTTTTCAAGACAGTGTACTACATTTATAATACTAATACAAATCAGTTTATAATAACATGTTGGCACGTAGGAGTATGGTATAGATTAACAAAGCAAATTAATGGAGTCCAGCGTAATAAACTGGTCAGTCAAATCTTATGTGGCTTCTAGTCGACAATGCATTAATCCTACTTGCTAAGAGCTCTTACTCGTTCATTTGGAGCCAAATCAGGGTACGTTTGGAGCATACGGATTTCGTATAAATTTTATAGGAAATAGTTACACTTCCCGTCAAAATCTATCAAATTTTCTACGCTCCAAACCGGGCATAAGGCGAGGTTTTGATTAGGCAGCAGAGTGGTGTCCCGCATGAGGAAGAATCATTTTCCTTGGAGTGAGATGCCTGAGCAGATAATGTTTAATTTAAACATGTCTTTTCGGTTTAAGTTTCTGATTTCTGACTTATTTTTTACTATTTCTAAATTTCATCTTTTTCTGACTTTTTGGTTTTTTTGAACTTTTTTGCCGGTTCTTTTTTTCCAATATTAGTTTGTATTGTCCGTCATGGGCTAATCTGTTTTTTCTATTTTTAATTTTTTTAAAATTTTGTTACGCCAAATAAACCACCATCAGCTATAGTGTAATTTCAGCCAGCTACAGTGCAATTTCAACCATAAGCCAGCTTATTTTAGCCGAGCGGCACCTAAATCTGACGGACCACGTGAGAAGGTCTAGAATACTATTGTGATAAACCATTACAAGGTTTATGGAGTAGTTAAGTAGTTTTGTAAAGAGTGCATTTGATTTGGACTGGTTTCTGAAAGTCCCAAAAAGCGGTAGTACCGGTATTGTAGGTTCAGTATTACCAATCTTTCAAAAAAAATAGAGTTTTGGGGATTTAAGTCATGGATTGAGTTGAGATAACCCGAGTCATTGGATTAAGATTGCATGATACGTGTTTTGGCTAATGTAGGTTAAGTTGTGAAAAACTTATGGCTAATAACGATTTCTTTGTATATGCATGTGCAGCGTCGATGGGAGTCAACTGTGGTCAATAGTGATGATCGAGGCTGGGCTCATGGAGGAGTTAAGGCACAGAACGATCAGGATGCCAAGTGAGACGATGAGTTTAAGCATGGCATGAGAAAGATAGGAAATGTTGAAGGCGAGTTCAAACGGCGGGATGATACCATGTGGCTTGCGCGGGCCAAGTGAGCCGTGGTTCGATGAAACCATGATGGGAGAGACTTGACGACGCGTGGCAAGCTAGTGGTGCACTTACAAGTGGCAAGCATGGTGATTGCTTGCAGTGATTGGTGATGATCGGGTCAAAAAAAGGGTATTTTGGTAGTTTGATCAAAATATCGGAAACCATCTTGGATCGAAACCGCGGCATATAGACGATGCATTGGAAAGTGGTTTAGGTCAAGGTCGAGTTGGTTTGATCAAGGCGGCTAAGCATTTAGCGGATGCACATTTCTACGCTTTAAAAAGCGTGCATAAATGAACTTATATGAGTAAAACCCGTGTGTTGGGGGGGTTAATGGGTAGTAATAGTAGATAGTATCCACTAAGGTGAATAGGTAGCTAGTTGTCTATCTATAAAACAGGGTTAGGATGGAGACGTGTAAGGTTAACCATCCAATCCATCTTTGGTGTTCTCTTCTCTAGGTTTAGGGTTAGGGTTTGAGAGTGGGTATCTTGGGTGCTCTTTGCCCCTCAAGGTAGAGTGGCTACAAAACCTATCTTTTCAAGTAAGCAATACATTAATCTTTGTGCAACTCTTTAGTCTCTCTTGTTTTTGATTGGTGTGCTTGACCTTTTGTTGTTTTTGATCTCTCTTCTTTCCTTCTTGTGATCTTGATGTGCCAAGAATGTGTAAGAAATGGAGATAATTATTAAGAATACACCTCCACCTATCTAGGCACCTTGATACCAGGATTCACAAGAAAATATGGTTTGGCTTGACTTTGGCCTCTTTGGTCCATCTCTTGATTCGAGGGTTTTTGGCTTCGTTTCTGTGGTGATCTAACTTACTGTGATGTGTGGAAACACATCTAGACCCCTCTTGGCTATCATCTATCCACGAGCAAGTTGTATTCATCGTTTAGGGTTTTGGCTCGGTTTTGGTGCACTTCCCTTTCAAATTGAGAAAGGTCACAACTTTGGCCATGTTTTCATGATCGTTTGTTGGAATAGATTCAAAATCCCTTAGAGAATATCCCTGTAAAATTTTATATCATTTGGATCTATGGATCAAAAGTTCTCTCGATTTGGTTTTTGAAATCGGGCTGAAAACACTGTTCATTTGCCTGATTTTACTGTAGCAGCGATCAGACCAACATTGAAGTAGCAGTCAGACTGCCATTTCTATGCCGGTTAGACCACCGGGAAGTGGTTGCTTTAAGGTTTTGTGTTCTTGAACCATTTGGCTTGAGTCTTTGGATAAAAACTCCATTTTCTGCAACTCTGTAGTTGCGTGAGAATAGAATCTTAAATATATAGGAGAAATTTGAGTTGGCACTATTCATCCCCCTCTGTTGCCATCTGGTCCAACAAAATCTTACCCACCCTATAATCATGGCAGATTGATAAGTTCAAAGGTTCTTTAGCATTTACCAACTTGCATATAGTGTCATTTGTGTTATACACCTTGTTGTTGTATAGCTAGCTAGCTAGCTAGCAGACGTAGGCTATCTACAGTTCTGAGTTTTTTTACTATATTTTGCTAGCATGGAGAAATTTGATCTTAGAATACTTGAATTAATCTATCTAGTTAGACACAATTTAGATTTGGATGGGTGCTGTATGTAGCCTTTTAGGCCCGTTTAGAACACAAGAATTTTATAGGATTTCTATAGGAATCATACTAATTCCTAAGCTCCAAACAAGTCTTGCCAACTAGCTAGGAGTTAAGCCATCATCAGCAAAGAGAGAAAAAAGCACCACAAATTGTAGAAAAATCAGGGCTTTTGTAAATAGAACAAAAAGATCAGGAATTGGGGTTCGAATTTTGTTGTATGAATTAGCTGTAGCTTCTTGTAGGAATCAATGTATGCCTGTAGGATTGGGTATGGCCAGTCAGAGGGGGCGAATTATTTATTAAAATCTTCTCCCAGGTATTAGCAATGCAATACAACGGAAAACTCGAGCCTAACTAAGACTCACATTCTCACCGATGGACAAAGGATGATCGGACTACTCAGCCAGTTTCATCACAAGCACCACCGGTTGGGCCAGTCAGGGTGGTCGGACTGCTGGGTCACAACGGTCTAACCACTCGCTGAATAGAAACTGAAATATGCACGGCATACGATCAAGAAAAAGGCTAACTCTTAAACCAATGATCCAAACAAGATGAAATTTGGTACAAATTCTCCCTAGGATGTCAGAAACCTATTCGAATCATAGATCATAAGATCAAATACCAAAGTTTTAATCTTTATCTAAAACAAAAAAAGGTTGCACTAAAACCGAGCAAAGGAGATAAATCTCGATCTGCTCTTGCTTGTGAGTCCTTAATGATCTATATGACCTTGGATGGGTTCTCACATGTCATAAAAAGCTAGATCATAACACGAACTTAGTCAAAACGGTCTTAAGATCAAAACCCCAAGATCACCCACCTCTTGAGCAAAATTGGGCAAGCATAAGAATTTTTCATAGAAAGTGCCTAGATATCTCCATCTCTTACATATTTTTAGCACCAAAAAGATCAAGTGGAGATAAAATCCAAATAAGAAAAGCAAGCAAATAAAAACACAAAGAGGGATCCATGGCACAACTCACTTGAATGAAGTTCGGATTTTTCATTTCACCTTGAGAGATGTGTTTTACAGCTACTCCTTTATGGAAGACAGAGTTTTATGCCTAGAGCACACACAAACAAAGTTTCCAACACAAGGAAATCCTAACATCTCTCTCTCTCTCTCTCCAACACAAGAGATGATCCATCTCTCAACACACACAAGTGCATATATAGTGGAGGTTCTCACCTCTCATTAAACTCTAACAACCAGCCTACACTTAGTGGATAGAATCACTTATAAATGGGAAAACTTCATAACCTATATACAAACGGGTTTTACACTCACACACTTGCATGCTTCTTAAAACATGACTTCCACATTACTGCAATAGCTTGGTAAGATGCTCAATCATCTAAGATGTAACCTAAACCACTTAGCCCACCGTCATGGTTTTGCAAACCACCTCTCCACCCGGTATCAGACAATTTTCTTAATTGCCACCCACCGTCATTCTCAATGCTTCTCCTTGAAATAACCACCACAATGAAGTCTGTGATGCCCAATGACTTGCCACCAAGATCATACTCCTGCTCTGAGAACTAATATACTAGAAACACTCAAGTCCAATGGCACATCATATGCATACACTTACCTCATCACAGATCCTTGTCTTTCTGCTATGCTTCTCCCTTTGAGATGATGCTCCACCTGTACTTACGTGACCCTCCATGGCCTTAGAGCACCTCCCCTAGCCTCAGTCTTGCCATTGACAGCAACAATCACCAAGCGCCCTGCACATCAAACAATAAACAACCATCCCAAGACAAATGACATGCGCTTGACTCTCATCAACATAATCAATGCAAACATGCACCACTTGATACTCACGTTAAGATTCCCATAATGTATGGACTTTTGCCATGACTAACACAATCAAAACCAACTCAACTCACTCATTTTCACTAGAGACCGGTCTGACCGCCAACTAATGGTTGGTTAGACTGCCACAAACCGACTTAACTTCTCCCAGTAACAGAAGACCAGTCTAACCGTGGCTCCCATGCCGATCATACCACCCAAGGACCTTCGGTCGGACCGTTGTTACATGGTCGGTCACACCACTCCCAAAAACTCATCGCAATGTAACGAGTACCTCTCTGGAATAAATGTACCACCAATTAGAAATCGATCGCACCGCATTTCCAGTTAGACTGCTTTTCACTGTTGGTCAAACTGAACCCTAGTCTGACCACCGCCCATAGCCGGTCAGACCGCCCAAGGACCTCCAGTCGTATCGTAATTACATGGCCGGTTGCACCGCTCCTAAAACCTCCTTGCAACACAACGAGTACCTCTCTAAAATAAACATATTGCCAACTAGAAATCGGTCGCACAACATTTCTAGTTGGATAGCTCTTCACTATCGGTCGCAGCAGACCCTGGTCGGACCGCTCTCGTCCAGCAGGGTGGTTTGACCCAGTGGTGAAGCTAGAGCAAATGGGTGGAGGGTGCACAACTTCTGAAACGTGGTGGCGCAGTGGGCTTGTTGGGCTGCCGGCCTGGTGGGGGGTGCCTCGTCTTGGGCCATGCGGGGTGCCTATAGGGCCAAAATTTTCCAATCCTTAAGAAATTCTGGAAGTGAGGGGGGTGCCTGGGCACCCACGGGCCTCTATTGGGCTTCGCCCCTGGTTTGACCACCTCAGCAGGCCAGTTAGGTCGCTCTCAATCAAACAACAAAATCTAGAGAGCAACTGGCACACAATCAAACTTAGACTTCGACAATGAAGCGCAAGCAAAATCAAATACTTGTTTGCCAGGCCAACTAGCCCAACAATTTAAATCCAAAAGAATTGTTGGGTCAGTTTCTACCAGAGAGAAAAAGGGGCAGAGTTAGGATTTAGGAACCGTCATGCCTTACCCGTAGTAGAGTGGACCGAAAGAAAACAAAGAGAAAGCGAAAGGAAGTATTCCCCTAACAAAAGTGAAAGGTAGATGGTAAACGAGCAAAAAAGAAAACCATGACCTGCATAAGGTTAACAATGCAAATAGCTAAAAGATTGCTATGAGAAATACGTAGCTTTCACCATGCGGAAAATGCACACATCTGCACGCACGCGCACGCGTGGCATACGTAGAAGATAGAACTGATCAAGAACCTAATGAAATCCTCGTGAGCCAGGAGAACAAAACACGATGGGCATGCAAATTAACGGCAAACCAACGCCAGGAGCATATCGATGCTATGCATAAACCAATGGGCAAAAGATGATAAGACTACTCTCAGCTGGATCAACTACTAGATCGAGATGGAAAGCAATGACACATGCTTGCAACATTGCAACTGGTGCCATGCCATATTGCCATGCGAGCGCGAAGATTTCGCAGCAGCAGTAGAAATATATATATAATCTATTGGGAGGGGGAGGCAGCCGTAGGTGGGCTACGTAGTGGCCGCGGTAGTGGGCGTGGCAGCGACGTACGCTAGCTCGCTAGTGCTCGCGTGTCTCCGCCTCTTTTTTTTTTCCCTTTGCGCGCGCGCGCGCTTTCTCGACTCTGCCGGTTGACCTCGCCACCACCTCCCCTCGCGCACGCCGACCCGTCCATTCCACCACCGCGCAGGCCGTGCTCCGTCCGCGCTACATCACGTCACGCTACTGCGCGCGTGCATCCATCGCTGCGATTTGCGGGCGTGCGCGGGCGGCGATCGGCGCGGGACATGGGAGGAAAAATTCTACGTACAACCGTTACATAACAGAGTTTGTGTAACTATGAATTAGACTGCGACATGCAGCACATGTGCACTGTAGTAACCGCAGAGTACTCTTGCTGTACTGTAGTCCGTACAAAAATAATATTTAAAACTGTTGTTACAGTATCAAATTGTACGGAAAATATATTGTAAAAATAGGTGCTACAGTATTTTCACCACATATCATCGTCCGATTCGACAGGGGAGAGGGGCGGAGGCGGCCACTGAGGCGCGTGCGTGTGCATGGGCAGTGAGTGCGACGGCCTCGATCGACCCAGCATACGGATGGCCCGGTGCGTGCATGCCATTGTGAGTGGCGCTGTGGGATTGCCTCCGGCTCAGGGTTTCTTTCCGGGCTTTGGAGAGTGCCTGCGCGATCCCATCCAAGTCCATCGAATGTCCATCGCTCGTACGTGTCGCGCGGCTGCGGTAGGTTAGGTATGCCGGAAGTTACTACTGGAACTTGCCATGGAGTACGGCGTACGGTACACGTACGCCGTATGTCGACAGCCTGCCCAGCAGCCCTAGGTATACCTCTCGATGTCTTGTCAGGATGGGTATGTGGGTACGTAACTCGTGGCTAGGGTTTGCCACGACGTTACCGTTTAGGATGGTCATGGAAGTACGAGTACGTGCCTAACTTTTTCAATATATAGCTTAAACGTTTACCTGGTTGGTGTATGAAACTCGTTAGTCATCGTATAGCCTTACGTTAAGGCTATATTGATGATTAATGTGCTTGTCTGTGTTTCACTCATCTTTAAGGTTATTGTGATCGTTTTGATTTCAGCTTTCAACTTCTGGTTTATTTTTCACTATTCATAAATTTCATCTATTTCTGAACTTTTGGCTTTTTGTTGAGCTTTTTTACCGGTTCTTTTTTTCTCGTATTTGTTTGTATTATATGTAATAGGCTAACATATTTCCTATATTTTTTTAAATTTTTTAAATTTAATTATGCTAAATAAGTCTCTGTCAGCTACAGTGTTTTTCAGTCAGCTACAGTGCTTTTCAGCCATAAACCACCCAAAAAAAAATCCCAAATGAGCACCACCTTAGATTAAGCAATAGTAATGCACTAATAAAAAATATATCTATTATTTAAAAGAATGAATTAATGGTGGTGGTTCATCTGCCCCTCACAACTCTCCTTTATACCTCTCTAAAAAGTCTCTAACAAAAACAAAAAAATAATATACCAAAAAATAAATTCCACTACCCTACAAATTCTCTAGAAAAACAAATCTCTACCAGGTGTGCGGCAGAACCGAAGGTGTGGAGGCACAACACAGCAGAGCACTAAGGCAGAGCCGACAACGTGGGCCAGATAAGCTAACCCCGATAATATCTACTTGTCATGCTAGGAAAGTATGATTTTTTTATTTGTCATATCTATATACCGGTGGGAATTTGACGCTTCATCACTCCAAAGTCCATAACCACAGCCGTCCGTCGCAGATAGGTGGATCGCTACCATGATGGTGCAACCCGCTTGTCACGAAAGACTTCACAAGCATGCAATCGTCAGTACTTGTAGCACGGCTCTACGGCTCTGTAACTCATCTCTAGTTGTCTACTACTGTACTGTTCTGTGGGCAACCCTCTCTTTCCTCCCACTTCGGACGACGGAGGCCGCTCGTGCACTATCGTCGTACTACTTCCCCGAGCTAGGCTTTCCAAACCAAACCAACCCAATTATGAAGCCAATCAAGGCTTGCTTGCATCTTCTTCCTCATGTGCTCGCCTCTAATTTGCCCTACTATTACTGGCTAGTATGACTCAATGGAGACTACGTGCAAGCCTAGCTAGTCTGCCTCCCTCTCTGTCTCTCTCTCTTCTTCGCATACAGATCATGCGCCCACAAGAACACTAACCATCGCTTTATGTACCTTTTGCTCCAAAGAACGTGTTGGGCAGGTATTTCGTGGTTGGTTATAGGTGCTTGTTTCTTGGCCCATCTCCACAACTGAGAAAATATGTAAACGGAAATTATAATTTGTCCCTTTGATGTCAGTAATAAATCACAAGGTTGTGTTTCAAGAACAGTTGATTTACTGTTGATGCACGTACCCTTTTTAGTCCTCTATGAGTAGTCACATAATGCTCTCACTCTGCCAAGTGGGTGGCATTATTAGGGTAGAAAGTTATTTGGCATGCATTTGTAGGGCCCTGAATTGTTGTTTTAGAACTTGTTTTTTGTTTCCTGCCGCATGTTCAGTGATAGCTTTATTGTACCTTTTGATTTGAGCTTTGAGGCGATTTGAGCTTTGAGGCCATCTATCCACTATTGCATCTTGCCATAATTTGAGATCCGTATTTCTGCATTCAATAGAAAATGGGGTAATCTCACAAAGATACGGGGAATCAATATTTAGACATATGCAGCTAGCATTGTTTTCAGCCATTAGGATATGTTCTTCGTAGCGAGGACTTCGGATCCCGAATGCTTGGCCTTTGTTTCCAAGCCTGAGCCTAGCAGAGGCAAAAGGACCTTTTTCAGGAAAGAAACATTATATTGTTTCCAGTAATTTCCATGTGAAAGTTCTGTTTGGAATGCAGAAATTTTATAGGAATTTTGTAGGAATTTTATAGGAAACAGTTCAATCTCTGCAGGAAACTAGAAAAATTCCGGCGTTCCAAACGAGGCCTGATTGTGCATTTTTAGCGCAAATGTTGTAGCCTGTAAGCTGTTATGAAACATTTGTGTGAATTTTACATCCTCAGAATACATAACAGGAGATCACTACAAAGAAACATGCACACCTCCTTGTCACTGAACAAACACCAGCCATGCATTTGGCAACTGGTCGGTGCATGGCAGCACACCATTCTACATATATTCCAGTAATTCTCACACAAATCACCTCTTACTATTACATTTATCATCTTTCTATATACATAAGTAATTAATCCTTTAATTCCATGCTTTAAGCTCCTTTCTCTGCACTAATTTACTTACTTTCTCTCTTTTTAAATATTTTCCTCTAAACAAGTAATTGCAGGACGATCTGGGATCGATCATCAGTAACACTTCAAGCTGCTGTTGTTATAGTCGTTCTTCGGCACGCCCTCGATGAGGCACTCCACCGGCGGCACGGTGGGCTTGTCGGCGCTGCCGTACACGTTCCAGCAGAAGGGGTCGTCGACGGTGTCGCCGGAGGCGGGGAGCAGCTCGACGTCGGAGAGGGTGATGTTGGTGCAGGGCACGGTGTCGCTGCAGCCGAAATGGATGGGCGGGCTGCGCACGTCGTAGGTGCCCCGGATGCCGGCATAGGAGACGCCGGAGACGAACACGGCGGTGGTCTCGTTCTCGCAGCTCTTGGAGAGGCAGTAGTACTGGTCGATGATTATGGGGTTGCGCACGGCGTCCATGCGCACGTTCTCGAACGTCACCGCCGACACCGACCCGGACCCGCCCTGCCACGTCTTGATCCGTACGCCGTTGTCCGAGTGCCGGATCACCGCGTTCCGCACCGTCACGTTCGCCACGCATGCCCGCCTCCCCTGCTGCCCCAGGCTTCCGATGCTGCACGCACGCGCACATCCATCGCCCAACGTCAGTGCCACTGATTGCATCTTACTAGCTTATAACATGTCAAGACACAGGTAGTAACAATCGACTTTTACCTGATACCGTGGCCGAGGCTGCAGGTGACGTTCTCGATGTGGACGTTGAGTGTGCCGGCGCCAATGGAGACGCAGTCGTCGCCGTTGGAGACGACGGAGTTGGTGATGAGGACGTCCTTGGTGTTCTCGACGTGGATGCCGTCGGTGTTGGGGCTCAGCTGCGGGGAGCTAATGGCCAGGCCGCTGACGAGCACGCCGCTGCAGTTGTCGAACCGGAAGTGGAACTCGGGGCTGTTCTGCACCTTGAGCCCTTGCACCGTCACG
The DNA here is from genome assembly GCA_036346575.1 of Dendrocalamus sinicus. NCBI lineage: Eukaryota > Viridiplantae > Streptophyta > Magnoliopsida > Poales > Poaceae > Dendrocalamus > Dendrocalamus sinicus. The sequence continues at coordinate 14,850,941 of CM070641.1, read as the reverse complement.
TTGTTGCTCCCGAAAAACCTCAGCGCCTGGCCGGAGAAGAAGATCAACGTCAGTTGGCACAAGACAGGCAGTGTGTGGCGGTTAATACGGTTAAAAGTCGTTGCGCTAGGCCACTCACCACTGGGCTGTCACAAGATCCGTGGGTGTTTCCTCCGACACCCATAAGATCCTTGGGTGCTGCCTGATGAAAAAGAAATGGAAGCTTTTGTTAGATACTGCGACTGCACTAGTAATGAACTCTCGTGGCATTTGTATATACATCAGTTGTTACCTTGTGAGGCTTGCAGGGGAGATCCCACCACTTCTGCCCCTTGCCGTCGATGAGCCCGGAGCCGCGCAGCGACACGCCGTCGGCCTGGTAGAACACGAGCCAGTTGCGCTTGCTGTTGGCGGGCCACGTCGCAGGCTCGCTCGGCGCGACGATGGTGCCGTCAACCTGCGCACATGGGGCATCGGAATTCCAAAGTCGACACACCATAGTCAGCGTCGAAATTAACAATGAGCTCGTGGCGCCCAAGTGAGAAGTATGGGTTTTCCATGGCATTAAGTTACCTGCAACGTGACGCTGCCCTGGCACGGCCCGGTGAAGACGGTGGTGTGCACGAGGAACGAGTACCCGGCGGGTGCCTCGATGACGCCCGGCCCGTCGTCAGAGCACGCGGTGTCCCACGCGGTCTTGATCGCGTCGGTGTCGTCCGTCACGCCGTCCCCGACCGCGCCAAAGTCCTTGACGACGTCGTACACGGTGACTGCGGCGGCGGGAGCCGGCGCGCCCGGCATTGGGTAGACCGACGGCGCGCTTGCAGGCGGGGCCGGGGGAGAGGCCCGCGCAGGGGCAGGAGCCCGCCTCGGGCTGGCCGGCCCAGGAGCGTGGGACGGCGGACGCGCGGTGTTGTGCTTGGTGTGCTTCGTGTGGTGGTGGCCGCTCCTCCCGCCATGGACGCCGTCGCTGAGGAAGCTCGAGACGACGACGAGCGCGAGAAGCAGAGCAATGGCGGTCCTAGCGGTGACCTCCATCAGCACAACCGATCAGGCGACTGAGCTGATGGACTGCGGGTCTTGGGATCGCTAGAATCAATCAAGATCACACCGACCTGAATGGTGAATCTTGGATCACTAGGCCTGCCTATATACGCGCACAGAGGCAGGCGCGCAGAGAGAGAATCGAAGCGAGTGCAACCACGCGAGGTCGCTGTCGCGGGGATCTAGGACGCTACTCGAGTAGAGACAGTTAGTAGTAGTAGTCGGCTTGGAGAGGGTGGAGAGCGCGAGCGCACGGATTTATAGGTAGCGAAGCTAGCGTGGCGCATGGGCGGCGTCGTCGGAGGAGGAAGGGGTTGTGGTGGGAGAGCGGTAGTGGAGGCCTCATCAGTGGCTCGTTATGTGGCTGCTCTTCGCCATTTGCACCGAAGGCGGGCCGAATTTTCTAATGGCGGCGACCGACCGTCCGATCGACGGCTGGCCACGGCCCCCTTCGCTTTTCGGCAATGCGGAGCGCGCACGGGCACGACCACGAGAAAGAAATGGATCAGAGAGAGGCGAGACGACAGAGTTCTACACTTCTTGGAGTAGTAGTGGCACCAGGACTCGAGAGACGGTCGTAGCAAGCGTAGACCAACTTATACCACTTTCTCCTCGCTACTTAGATGTAGCAACAAGAGGGGCATGCGTGATGCTACCAAATGCATACTGTCGCTGCGTCGCCGTTGCTGATCTTACACGTTTTCTTGATGTAATGTAAATGTAATGCATGTCTCTCCGCGCACGTATCGCTGTCGAGGCATGCATTGGAATTGCATCGACCCTAAATCTTCCTTCTTTGCGGGCACTGTATGATTATTAATTGTTTAGTCGAAATCGAGGAGGAATGGACCTGAATCTCGCGACGGGATTGGCCGAGGTCGATGCGTGCCTCCTTTGTGGTCATAGATTGCTGCTGCTGCTGCCGAGAGCGAGTGCATCTGTGATCTGTCTTGATAAGGCCACCACTAGAGCTAGAGGAGAGGAGGGGTAAAAGGCTAAGCTAGGTGGCGCTTTAGGGAGTGGATTAACCGGCCCGAGCCGAGGGGCGGTGTCGCGCGATCGCATGCCATTGGAGCATGCCAAAGCTTCACACTGCGGCAAGTACGTGCGCGAGCTAGCCAAAAGTTGATGAATAGTAGTATTAGTAATTAGTATTTGATTGGGGTAATTCCATCATTTCCATGGCCACAAGATTTAGTGGTGCTGGGGTGGTCCAGATGGCTGAGTAGCCATTTCAGACCAAGATGTGATATAGCCATTAGCATGCATGATAATGTTATTGTGCATTAGTTTAAGACGGTCGGTTTCGAGGCTCCTTTTCTTGCCTGGTGAAAAGAAAACAGCAACCTGTTGGGCAACTCACTTGGTGCCTGCCCGAGCAACAGTCGTACCGTATGTGTAGACCGTTTTTGCAGAACTGGCAAAATGCCACTGAAACTGGTAACTGGAACTAGACAGCTGCAAAACAGCTCTTATTCAGAAAATGCTACCCTCACAAAATTAATTGAGTGATAAGAAATATACTGCAGACATCCACTGCAAAATACTTGGTCTGAAACGATCCTAATGGCGTATGGCAGCCAACAACTGTAGTCGTGACCCTTTACAGATCTGAAACGAGTGCATTCAGATGTGACACCACCACCGTAATAGTTGAAACAAGCAGAGGAACCAAAGGGGCTTTGCTAGCTTCCCCTGCCAAATCTTAACCTCTCGGTTTGCAGAACAGAGTTTGATAGTAGTTAACAGAACAAAGTGTTATTCTATACCTGTGTATTTGCCATGTTTTTTAACAGGATAAATACGTTTGATAATAGTTGACAGAAATCAAGCTCTATGCTAATTATTTGATAATAGTTGACAGAAATCAAGCTCTATGCTAATTATTTAGGCACGAGATGATTTTACAAGTTTTAGTCTTCTGCAGGCAAGATCCCAGTCAACTGAGGGGCACGGCACGTTTTACATATCCTCGCTCAGTTAAGTAAGGGTCTATTTGGCAACGGCTACGGGTTATGGCTTTTGGCTGAAATTTTTGAATTTTGACTATTTATGGTACAGATTACGGAGAGATAGATACTCACTTACGATTTTAGATAGTACAAATGTTGGGCTTTTAACGTGTACATCGTTTAACTTGTAGACCCCGTCTTGAGAAAATACTCCGTTTGAAAGTTAGGTACTGTAGCAAAAGCCAAAAGCCACCAGCTTCGGAGGAAAAGAACAGGCCCTAATACTACTGCAGCGTTGTGATAAGATCTTATGATCTACCGGATAAGATCTTATGATCTACCGAACCAGTTTGGTCCCATTTCCTATACATATAGGATCAAGGGGATGCGGTTACATAGATCCTGTGTTTACATCCAGGGCCGGCCCTGGGCCTAGGCAGCAGGGGCGACCGCTTAGGGCCCACGAAAACTTGGGGCCTCTAGCCCATGTATGTTAGTATGTATACATGCATGATATAGCCTATGTATTGAATATTGGATATAATTGATTAATGATTAATTGGGTTAACTCCAAAGTCAAGCAATGACTCATTTGGTCTATGTTGTGCATCCAGCACTGAGCGCTCTCTAAATATCCAAGCATGAATATTTATAGAGAGAACGCATCAAGTAAGTCATTCACCAGATCCAATCAACCACGCACACCACCTGCACCCCTTGACCTCTCCACTCCTCTTTCGATCTTCTCTTCCCCCAAAATAAGTGCCGTCATTAATAAAGGAGAGCCCGATTTCATTGATTTTCAACCAATTCACCTTCAATTTTTTTCATTTTGTAACAGTTTTACTCGAAATATCCTCATATAGCCGTTGCATATATAGTATATTTTTATGAATTTTTGTTCTTTGATTATCTGGTAAATACTACTCCAAGTATCCAACGCAATATCTACACTATCAAGAACAAAAATCATTGACTTTCTTGTAACATCAGTTTCTTTTTTATATATAGATGTCCATTAGATCTAAGAGAGATTGGAAAAACTATTTGAAGTCATCAATGTCACATGAAAGGTTGAATGGATATTATTTTGGCCTTAATGGCATATTATAGTTTTCTAAGACTTATTAATAATATTAATGTGTCAGTGGATTGTCGACAATGAGTACTTTGCATTTTGTAATGTACTAAGCCTAATGTTGTTAATAAGTACTTTGTATTTTGTGACGTACTGTCTAATGATTACTGTATTGAACTTTATCTTTTACAACTAATATAAAATGTATTGTTACATATTTATATTAGAATGAAGGGTTGTACTTTTATCATGCTTTAGAGTCTCCAAGATAACAGGAACAGCCCTGTTTACATCATCTGTATTTATAAAGGAAATGTGTTTTGAGTATGCTTATTAAGGTATTAAGGTACAAGCCAACCAACTCAAGCTAAAACACTGCAAACTAGAGAAAGCTACTGTGCTCTCGCTCTTCTTCTTCTTCTTCTTCTTCTTTCTTTCTTTCTTTCTTTCTTTTTTTTTTTTTGAGAAACGAGGAAGTTGCTGTGCTGATGCTCTGCAAGATGTGATTCTTACTTAGCTTTTGTATTTTTTGGGGGTTCTTTCTCGACAAGATTTTGACTTTCATTTACATATGAAACTTCAAACCCACTAGCTAATTAAGTAGCTGCACAAACAATTACCGTAGAATTTCTTTTCTGCACTACGCTCATTCATCAAGGATAAACTTCATGGTCATTTCTATATCTAATTTTAGTTTTAAATTAATCAAGACAATTGTATTCGACGATGGACTAATGTTGACGGAGCAAATAGTGCTAAAATATGATAAAAGAGAGAGAATACGATGTGGCACGTCTTATCACGTCTTTGTGTGCGAAGACATGATGTCCTAAAGAGCGCTTGGGATACATATGGTGGCAGATCATTCAATGCCCAAAGTTACATAGAGTACCTTGGTGAATTATTGAACAGCAAATGGGTTTACGGCTGGCGTGGCATACCTGTCAATAGATTAGTGAACAGCAATGTTGACCGGTTTGCCGGTTTTCTTACATTAATTAGCTTTTAAAGGGAGCGTATTTTTAAAACAGATTCTATAAGTTAATTATAGTATAGTATAAAATTATAGTAACTTCATTTTTATCCGTTAGTACTTTCTCCTATGAACAGTTAAAGCCCTGTTCTTTTCAACTTCTAAAAGCTGTTTTTCGACTTTTATACAGTAGCTAGCTTTTAAACGGATTATCTTTTCAAAATAGGGTCTACTAGTTAATTGTAGTACATACTGTACCAACTTCATTTATATCTGCAAAAACCGCACGTAAGTTTCTGTTACTCTGTAATCTCTCACACGAACAACCTAAAAGTCACAAGCTACAGTAAAAAGAACAAGCTCATCATAAGTCACAGCCATAAGCCGAAGCAAAAAACATAGAGCCCTTAAGCATACGGAACATGCATGCTGCAGATATAATTTGCTATAGTAAAGTAGTACTCGTATGGTATACAAGTAACTTTAGATTAATTCTGCTCGAATTAAGGGCCTATTGTTTTCCTCTGAAGCTGGCGGTTTTTGGCTTTTGCTACAGTACCTAACTTTCAAACAGAGTATTTTCTCAAGACGGGGTCTACAAGTTAAACGATGTACACGTTAAAAGCCCAACATCTGTACCAGCCAAAATCGTAAGTAAGTATCTCTCTCCGTAATCTGTACCGTAAATATCCAAAATTCAAAAATTTCAGTCAAAAGCCATAAGCTGTAGCCGTTGTCAAACAGGCCCTAAGTTATTGGGACTTCTCACTGTCCTAGCTAGTCAATCAACCATCGCATGTGTTAATTGTACACGTACACGACCATTTCTAATACTTCAGACTCGAATAGTGAAGTGAATGGCGTATTTAATTTGCTTTTGCATGCAATGGGTCAACTAATCATACCATGTCAGATGGTTAGGATGTTAGGTTTTTGATCTAAGGCCAAACGGGTGAGACGAGAGTGACGTGGGGAAACCCACGTCCATTTTTTTTCAGCGTCCTGATTGGGGGTGCCTAACCAACTTATGGTTATGGTCCCCCGTTGCAACAGCGCCATATAAGAGAAGGAGTTCCGGCCTCTCCCGTGATGTTGTTCCCGTGAGAGCCAAAGCCCCAAACAAACCCTAAAGTTACCCGATCTATTGAGCACTGCCAAGCAACGGGAAGATCGCCGCCGCCACTGCAGGACGTCAACGACAACTCTCCGTACTCCGCCGACACCCCGACCTTCACCGACTCATCCCCACGCCTGCATCACGCAGGCACGAGGTCTTCGCTCATGGCGTTCATCGGTGACCGTAAGTCATTCCCTAAAATCTCAAACCCTAGGTGTTCTAGTTGGCAGGCTAGTAGTTCTATGTGATGCTCATGACAATTTAGAAGCCCACATTTGGTATCAGAGCCACTACTAGTCCCCTAGAACCCTAGCCGCACGTTTATGTCTCGGATCTAGAGTTTTGGTTTTAGGGTTAATGTTTTTTCGATTGGCTAAGAAATTAGAAGGAGATGAATTCAATGTTTTCGCAAGAACCCTAATGAAAATCCCCAAATGTCAAGCCCACCCGAACCCTAAAATTTCCCAAATCAATTAATTTTTTTTTCAGATCGGGGTGGGAACAACAACAACAACAAAAAAAAGGGAAGAGAGAAGGGGACTTACGGGCGCCATTGCCAGTGTAGAGCCCCGCCGTCACCGCGTCGTCGCGGAGCCGCCGCCGCGAGCGCAGCGGGCGCGCCGCCGCGCGCCGCCGGTGATGCCGCCGCCCGGCGCCTCGAGCCGCTATCATGCTGCTCGGGCGATGCCGCGATTGTGGCGGCGTTTTGGGCGCCGCCCGCGCCTCGGGCCGCAGCCGCGCCGCTCCGTGCTCCGCCGCTTTGCAGCCGCCTCTCGCCTCCGCTTGGGCGCATCCGCCTTCCACCCCGCCCCACCGCCTGATGCACAGCCGCCACCCGATCCGCTTTTCCCAGGTGGAGACTGGTTTTTTATTAGGGTTAGGGTATCATTGGGTGTTATCCCGTCGGGCACGCATATCAGCCGTCCGATCCAATCGGACGGTTAAGAGTTTACGGGCCAGGCGCATTCTTCCTGGGCCGGCTGCGGAGACTGAGTTTTAGGCCGCTTGCGCGGGCGCGCGCGTGGATGATTTGGGCCGCAACGTTTTTTCGCCCGCGCGGGCGTGAGTTGGACCGGGCGCGCGCACGAGTAGGCAGTGCGCGTGCGTGCGAGATTTTAGTAGGCTGCGAGTGCGCCCAATTTTTTGGCCGTGCCGGATTAACGGACCGCGCGCATGAGGTGGCCCGAGCGCGGGTAATACGGGCCAGGAATAAAAAGGGATGGCTGTTGGGTTTCGGCCAGGAGCGCATGTTAAAATATGCATATATTTAGGTATATATACGTGATATATGGTATATACTTCAGGCCGTTGGCTTTTATTTTCAGTGTATATTTCATATATTTATGATATACCTAATGTTTAATTAATGATTAATTGATGTCTCTGGATAATGTCTTTAAGCTGCTAAAAATATTATGCTCTTTTCCACTGCATGATGTTCTGCCTCAAATTGAATCGAACCAACGAGAAATTCAATTGGAGGGTTATGTTTAATTTTACATTCTATTACTTTTGGACCAACGTTAATTGTAATTGCATGTTATCAATTATGTTTGTTATTATGTCCAATTTTTCATGCTATTACTCTTTGGCCAACGTTAATTGTAATTGCATGATATAAATTATGTTAAATTTTTCGTTTCTGCCCAACAGTGATGCGAAAAATTCTTATGAGCATGTTGTTAATCATACCAACGTAAGGTTAACTTTCATGCAAATTGATTATGCGTTTTCCTAATGTAAATTTTAAATTTTTTTCAGCTGCTTCTGTTTCTGCTCAAGTTAATGCTATTGAGCCACTTAACGGCAGTAACTTCCAGAAATGGAAGTTTACACTTATGACGACTTTTTAGCTTTTGGATCTGCACTACGCGTTCAGGTTCGATGAGCCTATCGCTCCTAAGGAAGGGGAGGACAATTTTGATGACAAAATGAAGGATTACAAAACTAATGCTGAGAAGTGGGAGCGGTCTAACCGCGTTTCACTTGCTGTGATGAAGAACTCCATCAGTGAGGCCATTAGGGGAGCAATCCCTGAAAAGAAAAAGGTGAAGGAGTACTTGTCCTCCATCGAGAATCACTTTAAGGGGTCCTCTAAGGTTTATGCTACCACACTGATGCATAGGCTCATGAACACTAAGTACAATGGTACTGGAAATGTCTGTGAGCACATTATGACCATAATTAACATTGCTGCCAGACTTAAGACAATGGACATGGAAATTTCTGATAGTTTCATTGTCCATTACATTATGATGTCTCTTCCTAAGCAATTTGAAGCTTTCAAGGTGAACTATAACACCATTAAGGACAAGTGGACCATGAGCGAGTTGATCACTAATGTTTCTCAGGAGGAAGAGAGGCTCAAGGCTGAGGGGGCTACTGATTTTGTAAATCAAGTCGACTCCTCAAATAAAGCTGATCCCTCTAGAAATAGAGGTGGCTACAAAGGAAAGGGAAAGAAGGAGCAAGCCTACTCCCCTTATCAGAAGCCACAGAAGCCACAGCACCCACAACATCCTAAGGCGCCTAAAAATGCTTCAGATCCTGGGAGCTCAAATGGACAGAAGAAAAGTGATGAGTGTTACTTTTGTCAGTCGAAGGACCATTTCAAAGATGATTGTCTTGGATGGCTGAAATGGCTCGCCAAGAAAGGTACTTATGAAATTACTTTTGTTGATGAAGCATTTTATGCTAATTTTCCTATAAATTTTTGGTGGATTGATTCTGGTGCTTCTGTGCACGTTACGAATTCCTTGCAGGGATTCCATATATTGAGAAGTTTCAGAGGGGAAAGAAGCCTAAGAGTGGCTAATGGGATGGAAGCCGAAATTGAAGCTATTAGATCAGTTTCTTTAGTTTTGAATAATGGCTTTGTAATGAAACTTAATGATGTTCTTTATGTTCCCTCGATGAGACGAAACTTAATTTTTGTTTCATTATTAGATAATGATGGATATTCTTGTAATTTTAGACACAAAAAGTGTCTGATTTATTTTAATAATGATAATGTTGGTCGTGCCATCCGACACGACAAGCTTTATATGCTATCCCTGCAAGATTCTCCTATATCCATGAATGTATGTGATGTGAATAAGAAGCGAAAGCGAATTGATGAGACTTCGTTGAAATTGTGGCACTGTCGTTTAGGCCACATTTCGAGGGGGAGAATTGAATGTCTCATTAAAAAAGAAATTCTCCACCCTTTAGACTTTAGTGATTCGGATGATCATTGCCTTGATTGTATCAAAGGCAAGTATGTAAAGCAAATAAAGAAAGGTGCTACTCGAAGCACAGGGATTTTAGAATTAATTCATACTGACATATGTGGTCCTTTCCCTGTGACATCAGTGGATGGTTATGATTCTTTTATTACGTTCACTGATGATTACTCACGTTATGGCTATATCTATCCTATTAAAGAGAGATCGGAAGCACTTGATAAATTTAAGATATTTAAGGCTGAAGTTGAAAATCAGCACAGTCTAAAGATTAAAGTAGTGCGCTCGCACCGTGGGGGAGAGTATTATGGGCGACACGCAACTTATGGGCAGATTCCTGGTCCTTTTGCCAGGTTTCTACAAGAAAATGATATAGTCGCCCAGTACTCAATGCCCGGTGATCCCCAGCAAAATGGAGTAGCGGAAAGAAGAAACCGCACACTTATAGACATGGTTCGAAGTATGTTGAGCTACTCCACTTTGCCTGTAAAGTTATGGATGGAAGCATTAAAGACTGTTGTACACATACTCAATCGGGTTCCCAGTAAATCAGTGCCTAAAACACCTTATGAATTATGGACTGGGAGAAAACCAAGTTTGAACTACCTCCATGTGTGGGGTTGTGCAGCTGAAACTAAATTGTTTAACCCACAAATTGGGAAATTAGACCCCAAGACTGTGGGTTGCCATTTTATTGGCTACCCTGACAGGTCTAAATGGTACCGATTCTATTGTCTAGATCGTACCACAAAATTTGTAGAAACAAGGCACGCTGTGTTCTTGGAAAATGATGGCATCAGTGGTGACTTGGAGCCTAGGAAAATTGATCTTGAGGAGAAGCGGATTTATGTTGCTTCACCGCTAATCCGACAGACTGATTTTCTTATGCCCCAAGTGGTTGTGCCCACAGTTGATCCTGTAGTTACAACTCCTGTTGCGTCTCCAGTTGATTCTGTGGCTACTCCTTCTGTTGAGGGCTTTGAAAATACAAGTGCAGTACCTAATGATGAGCCTTCACAGCCCTCTGTCACAGTTAATGAACAGCTTAATGAGCCTGCTAATGAACCTGTCAGGAGATCAGAACAAGTGAGGAGATCTGCTATTCCAAGTGATTATGAGGTTTAATTGAATGAAAATGATCTTGGGAAGGTGGATGATCCTAGCTCTTATAAGGAAGCTATGAAGAGTAAGGATTCTTCTAAGTGGCTAGATGCCATGAAAGATGAAATTAAGTCTATGGGCGATAATGGTGTATGGGACTTAGTAGAGATTCCTAATGGAGCCAAAACAGTAGGCTGCAAATGGGTCTACATGACCAAGCGTGACTCCAAAGGGAATATCAAAAGGTGTAAAGCGAGACTTGTAGCAAAAGGGTTTACACAAAGAGAAGGCATTGACTATAATGAAACATTTTCTCCTGTCTCATCTAAAGACTCTTTTAGAATCATAATGGCGCTCACAGCACATTTTGATTTAGAATTGCACCAAATGGATGTTAAGACTGCATTCCTGAATGGAGACTTGTATGAGGACATTTACATGACACAACCGGAAGGTTTTGTTGTGGAAGGCGAGGAACATTTGGGATGCAAGCTAAGGAAATCCATATATGGCCTGAAGTAAGCTTCTAGGCAATGGTACCTTAAGTTCGATGAGGTCATAAGGAAATTTGGATTTAAGGAGAATGATGTTGATAATTGTACATATGTTAAGTTCAGGGGGAGTAATTACACCTTCTTAATTCTTTATGTGGACGATATATTATTGGCCAGCAGCAGTGTGGACATGCTGCGGGAAACTAAAAGATTTCTCTCGTCCAATTTTGACATGAAGGATCTCGGTGAAGCATCTTATGTTCTTGGTATTGAAATTCACCGAGATAGGTCCAAAGGAACATTGGGCTTATCACAAAAGGCATACATTGACATAGTACTAAAGAGATACAATATGCATAAATGCTCTGTCTCGCCTGCTCTTATTGTTAAGGGCGATAAGTTTGAGAAATTTCAATGCCCAAAGAATGAATATGAATCTAATCAGGTGAAGGCTATACCTTACGCTTCTGCTGTCGGAAGTATTATGTATGCTCAAGTATGTACACGCCCTGATTTAGCTTTTGTTACCGGAATGCTTGGCAGATATCAGTCAAATCCAGGACCGGACCACTGGAAAGCCGTTAAGAAAGTCCTACGCTATATGCAAAGCACTAAAGGTCACATGCTCACATATAGGAAAAGCGATAACCTTGAGGTTGTCGGTTATTCTGATGCTGATTTTGCGGGGTGTAAGGACACTAAGAAGTCCACATCAGGTTATATTTTCACCCTCGCAGGAGCAGCAATTTCATGGAAAAGTGTAAAGCAAACGCTTGCTGCATCGTTGACAATGCAGGCTAAATTTGTGGCATGTTATGAGGCTACCGGGCAGGCTGTATGGCTTAAGAACTTTATCCCGGGATTGAGAGTGGTAGACAGTATTTCTAGACCACTCATTTTGTACTGCGATAATCAACCCGCAGTTTTCTATTCGAGTAACAACAAGTCGAGTGCGGCTGCTAAGCACATTGACATAAAGTATCATGTTGTAAAAGATAGAGTCCAGGATCAAACAATTAAGGTTGAGCATATTGGAACTAAATTTATGCTTGCGGATCCGCTCACAAAAGGTCACCCAATATTTTTCGTGATCATGTTGCCGGCATGGGTTTATTGGAGAGCCTGTGATCCTGGAATAAGAGGACCATATAAAGTAACCAACTCTCATGAAGTATTATGTTATCCGATCGATATAGAATGAAGCACTATAAGTACTGATGTCCAGCGGTACTTAATTGACTGTTGTGACACATTACTTTGGTGTGAATTTTATTGAGAGAGGGCTCATGATGTTTAGCCTTACAATCAAGGGGGAGAATGTTAGGTTTTTGATCTAAGGCCAAACGGGTGAGTCGAGAGTGACGTGGGGAAACCCACGTCCGTTTTTTTTTCAGCGCCCTGATCGGGGGTGCCTAACCAACTTGTGGTTACGGTCCCCCGTTGCAACAGCACCATATAAGAGAAGGAGTTCCGGCCTCTCCCGTGATGTCATTCCCATGAGAGCCAAAGCCCCGAACAAACCCTAAAGTTACCCGATCTATTGAGCGCTGCCAAGCAACGGGAAGATCGCCACCGCCACTGCAGGATGTCAACGGCAACTCTCCGTACTCCGCCGACACCCCGACCTTCACCGACTCATCCCCACGCCTGCATCACGCAGGCACGAGGTCTTCGCTCATGGCGTTCATCGGTGATCGTAAGTCATTCCCTAAAATCTCAAACCCTAGGTGTTCTAGTTGGTAGGCTAGTAGTTCTATGTGATGCTCATAACAATTTAGAAGCCCACATAGGAGTCTAGGACACGCATAAATGTGCTCCGGAACAACAACAAACAAAAAAAAACGAAAAATGGAACACATATAAAACATTTCCTTTTTGTCAAGGAGTTCGAGTGTTTCATGATTGAACCTGCTGTCGACAAGATGCTCCAGATTCCAGACACTGCATGTGACAATTCAGTTCAAGTCATTTCGACAGACAATTGTATCGAATTCATCAGGCGATAAGCGGAGCATGGATCAAGTCCATGTCCATTTGCATGCTATCCCCTTTTACTCAATCGTTAAGAAAAACCTCGAATGATCGAGGTGCACCTTTTTCTGTGACACATTCAGGTTTGGTAGCTGATTACTCAAATCGTATCACAAAAGAGCTCAATGAATTTGAATTACTTTATTAAATCAGAGGGTGAAGACAAAAGAATGACGATACAAATACAATTAAATAGCTTCCATCGAAACATAAATAACTCATCGCACATAGGTCACCTTTTCTTGTTCAGGACTATAGATTGGAAGACTTTCCTCACGGTCGGTGAAAACTGATACATGTTCAGGAATGAAATATGGATCAAACAAACTTATGTGAAGTGCGTTCTTTCTTGCTTGGTGATAAAGATTTGGCAAAGAATTGAGTTATCAAGGTTAGGGCAGACCAATATACAAGCCTCAAGAATGGATAACCTCGGTGTCTTAATCTGCTTTACAGAATGTGGTGTCTAGGCGTGCTCACGGCAGTGGTAGAACAAAAGTCGGTTACGTGGCAATCACAGGAAATGAAAACCGCATGCATTGACTATCCAATAATACTGCAGGCGATGCTGTTCTACGGTTTCCACAGTCGAATGTTGTAAGACCCAACTATTCTCTGAACTGCAAGCTCACAATCCCAAGGAGGCACATTGCTTCTTAGCATGCTGGGGTATCAACTTGACGAGAAACTCCATTGATGCTCCTTTCAACTCTGTTCAAGATCAGCATGTAGCAAATCAGAATCCGCTAACAGGACGTTTTGATTGGTGCAAGTGTAACAACAATCTGAGCTTACCACGAGGCTTGAAATTGAAGAGAGGGGGAAGGGGGCGGCCATTCGGTAAGCAGGTGTTTGGATCCCGTAGTTCATTGAAGAATGGATGGATTAATGCCTCCAACTGGAGCAATTAAAACCCCGAAAGATATTAATCAGTGGAACATAAGCATACAAAAGTGATTGCCCAAAATGCACCGATACTTACTGCAGTGCACCTGAGGTTTGGTGAGTACTGCAGAAGCCGAGAAACAAGATCTACAGCTTCAGATGGCATTCTTTTATGGAAGATCTGGTGAAAACACGCATAATTAGATTTCACGTTATAAAATATAAATAAATGGGAGATGCTAAGTTGCTAACTTTCAAAAGAGTGTAACATCCCATTTTGGGACACTGAAAAATTTCTTGAATGAAAATTTCAAATTGAGTTTGAATTCAAAAAGTCCATTTCAAAATTCAACCAAAATTCAAAATTTCCAAACTCTTCTTGGACCAAGCCCAGCCCACCCCTGCCTTCCCTCTGCCCAGTGGCCTTGGCCGGGCCCAATTTGGCCCTCGGCTTGGCCTAGAACTCGCCGTGCACGCATCGCGCTAGCAGGCGTCGCGTCGTGTACCCCTTACCAGCCTTCGCCGCGCCCGCATTTGCCGCCGCTCGCCACTGTGCTTCCACAATGCGCCGCAGCCTGGCTTGAGCTAGCCTCTTGCTACGCCTCCTCTCTCTTGGCCTAGCCCTCCCCTATCTGCACGCCCGTCGCTCCCGCGTCACGCCCAAGCCACACTGCGTCGTGTGCCCGCATTTCTCGACCGCCCGTTTCCTCTAACACGTCCCCTCCGCGCCGCACGCTAGCTCTGCCCTCCTCTCCTATGCCACGCCATGCGCCAACCTCCCCATTCCTCAACCTCTGCGCGAGCCATCAAGGCAACCAATGGCTAGCGACCTCTCTCGTGGCTATAAAAGCCTCAAACCACCACCGCCTTGCCTCCAATCACGCTCTCGTGCACCCAATCGCCCTGAAAGCCACTTGACCTGCTTTCATCCTTCCCTCTGGCCAAATCGCCGCCACCAATGCCATTCGAGCATCGTGGTGCCTCAGTCCAATTGCTCACGCTTACAGCTTCCCCTCGGGGTCCAGAAGCCACATCGACCCTCGCCGAGCACCCTCTTCCCCTCCAGCAAGCCTTCTTCATCGCCCATCTAGGCGTCGGGTTATCGTCGCCAGACCACTCCGGGCTTCCCCGAGCATTACCATTGCTTCCGGTAAGCCCTCTGTAGCCCTTACATGCTCCCCTAGCTAAGAAATAGGCTCTCATGCCCTGTGTTGTTGTGGTGCCATGCTTAGCCTTCTGCCGCCGACCACCTTAGACTCCGAATACGGCCACGCCGCCTCACCTAGAAGTTCGCGCAATGTTGTGCGGTTCGTTTTGGAACTTGCCTCCGGTCGTTGTCCTCTTTCTCGCCAACGATGGGCTTCGTCTGTCTTTTGCGAGGAAGACGACACTGTAGCGACATCATTAGGTTTAAATGCACGTAATTAGTCGCTTAATGATCTTGCTTAGCTTCAGTTAAACCATCGCTGACCAATGGGCCCTTCATCCCTGTTTAAGCTAATAAGTAGCTGACATGTGGGCCCCAACCATTTAAAAACCTTTTAAAACCCGGTTAAGTCAGTAGAGCCACTGACATGTGGGCCCTGTGCTACTGTTTGCACAGTGCCGGGCCCACCTGTCAGCCGTAGAGCCACTTCTTTTAGAAAATAAATCAAAATAAAATTAAAATCTCATGGGACCCTCCTGTCAGTCTCAGTAAGCTTTTCCAATAGAAATTTAATTCAAAAATTAATTTAAAAAGGGGGACCCCACCTATCATAGAGAGAAATTCTCTCTCCCCTGTTTATGTTTGGGTTTAATCCAAATTTAAACTTTGGAGAGCAAGTGTTCATTTTAACTCCAAATTTAATGAAATTTGTTTCTAAAATTTTCTAAATTCAAGTTTCAAGATATATCTAATGGCAGTGGAATTATTCAATTTGGATTTCATTTGAATTTTCTTTTGTATTTATTTGCTCTGCTCGCTTGTTTGTTCGTTTTCCGATGCGATCGTTTGAGTAGAGTACGAGGACGCAGAAAAGCCACAGTTTGTGGTAACACAAGAATTTCAAGACCAACCCACTTGTGAGATAGGCGAGTCAATATTTTGATCATATTGAACCTACATTTACACAAATTTACATTCATTTAAATTATCAAATTGCATACTTAATTTATTATGCAAATGTATATTAAACTTAAGGTAAATACATACCTACTTGATATTGTAGTGGTATTATACCATTCTTTGACACTTGAATCACACAATCCTTGTCACCCTAGATATTTAATGGTAACTTTACTAGCTATAAGTCGTACTTAAACGGCATGCTAGTTTTACTTGAGTACCAGGGCATTACTTTGCTCTAATAAACATCTTTTAATCATGAAACTTGTTTTGGGTAGTCATTGGAGGGAAATGATTGGCATTTTGAGATAACTTAGTTTTATGCTTCTTAAAACTCTAAAACTTGTAGTTACATTATCTGGGCAGATATTATGATGGTTGGTGCGGATGTAGCACGAGCGATTGTGGATTATCGCATGCACCGCAGAGATAGCTTGAAAGACTTAATCATATGATGATCTCTTAATGTAAAACAGTATAATTACAAGTCTAATGATGTCGACCTAGCTACCTAATTTGCATCCACCAGTGTGGGTTGCACCATCGAAGTGACCTATGAATCGTGTCACTGGTTTTAAAACGTCATGGACCTGGATCGTGTCGCTGGTGTAAGCTATCGTGTGGGTGTCTGGGTGTGGTGGACGTAATCTCACTCAGATGAAAACTTAGCGGGTGTAATCTACACTAGGTAATACATTATAAAGACCTTGAGATGATATTCTTGATTCACATGTCCAAGGAAATATGTGAAATATAACAAGTTGATTATCTCTTATGGGTAAAGTGTACAACATCTGTAGAGTATAAACTATTCGAACAGCCATGCTCATGGTCAAAGCGGGCATGAGAACTTACTCGTGTTAATTTCTATTTCAAAAATATTGGGATGAAAATTTATCAGGTAGATGTAACCCTGATCTTGGTTTTCCCTGGGTAGATGTAACCTAGTGTTGATAATTGGGTAGATGTAACCAAAGTTCCAAAAACCGGAACTGGAAGAAATCGATCGACGACCGTGCGATCAGAAAGCGATTCTGGAAAACGATCACAATTTGAAAATCAAATTTTGAATTTTGAGATGTTTTGAAACCGGTAACCGGAAAAACCGGCCGGTAACCGGAAAAACCGGAAGGTAACAGGAAAAACCAGAAAAAACTGGCCAAAATCCGAAAATCAAAAATTCATATAGGCCAGTTTTTTCGGTTACCGGTCTCTATCAGTAAAAACGGTAACCGCCGGGATTTTGAACCTTGGATGTAACCCTAATAACAAAAAAACTAGCATATAGTGGATGGAACCATGAAATAGATGGATGAAACCTGCACCATTATAAATATTGCACTCTTCACTTTTTTTAATAAAATGGTTTGGTTAAAATGCTAGGTCAAAGGAATTTCTAATATTGGTAGTTTTTGAAATGTTGTCTTTACCAAATAAAAGAACCCAAACCATCTTTGTTAAATTTCGCATGTATAAAAATTGCATTTTATGTGTTGGCTCACGGAACACTGTTGCTTGTGCTCACGCTCGCTCACCAAATCCTTCAAAGCTCATGGACCAAGGACACTATGCATATTACGATGTCCCAGGAGCAGATGGTGAAGATGGAAGAGATTATATTAGTCTCTAGTAGTCTAGATCTCATACCAGTCTAGCTGACTAAGTTGGTGTTTGTGTGCACCAATATTATCCAAGTTCTTAATTAATATCACTTGCATATAACTTACCCCAATTGTTTATCTGTGACAAGATGTGCCCTCCTCTTTTGTTTTTACTTCCGCTTCCACATTTATGTAATATACCCTCTTGTCCTAATCTGCTTTATTATAATTTTGACCCGATTTGGTCTATTTAAACTCTAATGAATATAATATTAATGTATTATATGATTTACGTCATGTATGAAATGATTCAGTGATGTATTTTGTAAGCACTATCTACTGATTTAGGGAATAGTACAGTTGTTTCACAAAAAGTTCTGAATTGACTAAATCTGAGTCTAACATGCAAGATGTGGACGCCCCTACCTTGTGCCATGGGTGAGCTTTGATTTGTGGGAACTTAAACTCAGTGTAGTTCGGGTTCATGCGTTTAATTTCTTCCCGTGTCGGAGTACCCAGAACCTGAAAGAAATATGGCAAGTCTCCTGCATGAGTTAACCCAAAATGGGGAAAGTACTAAGGGACAGTATCTCCAATTGAAGCAAGTCGCTGATACCTTGATAATTTCAACAAGCTGGTCGACACCATTGTGCCCAGCAAAAACAGGCTATCCAACAACAGATAAATTATGAGAAGTTGCTTCAAGAAGCTAGCTGATATTATCATAAGAACTTGGTTGATCTCTCACCTGCCCTAGAAGGAGTTCAGCAAGAACACAACCGGCAGACCACACATCAATAGCTGTTGTGTACTCTGCAGCACCAAATATGAGCTCTGGAGCTCTGTAGTATCTAGAACAGATGTATGAAATATTTGGTTCCCCTTGTACCTATCGACATCGGGAGGTACAACTTAGAATTTTAGATGGCATAGACAAGATATGTGATGTTTCATGTGCAGTTCAGTAGTATCTAGAACTTATGAATCATACCAAAAGTTTAGCGCTGCCAAAGTCACACAACTTCAGCTGATGAGTATGTGGGTTCACCTGTCACAAGAATGATCTAATATCAAATCATCTGATTGAGTTGAAATTATCTACAATAAAGAATGAAAGGTTTCTAGTAACCATTCAGGCAAATGATAACCACAATACATACCAGAATATTTTGTGGCTTTATATCTCTGTGGCATACACCTACGCAGTTATGAATGTATGCCAAAGCTCTACAGATCTGTAAATTTAGTTTGAATGAAATGAAATCTACAATGAGTTTCAGTTAGATAGCATTATCCAAACAAAAACAATAGCACACAGCCAGAGTTCTGTTGAAAGGTACTCGCGACCTTACCTGATACATATAAAGTTTAACATATATCAATGGCATGCGTTGGTTCATCTTATTGTAATGTTTAATAACACGATGGACAGTTTCTGGCACGTATTCAAGCACCAAATTGAGGTATAGCTCCTCCTTTTCAGTCATTGAGCAAAAGTAATGCTTCAAGCATACAACATTTGGGTGATCAAGAACTTGCATTGTTTGCAGCTCACGGTTCTTGTATCTCACATCTTGAAGAACTTTCTTTATAGCTACTCTCTCAACAGTTTCTAGACACTTAGCCTGTTAAAAATAATTTGAACGAAATGTCAGTAACCTTGAAACACAAAAGGTACTAACAGCCTAGCAGATGACATATGAATTCAGGTACAGAACAAGACAAATAACATTATTTTGTCCAAAAACCCACCTGGAAGACAACTCCAAACGAACCATGCCCCACAACACGCTCAGCCATGTAACTAATAGTCTGCAATTCAATAAAAGATTCAATATTGTGAGCTTGGAGAATTCCTTTATAGGGATTAAGAATGATAAGAATTAGTGGGCACATAACAGCAATTTTTTTATCATGTTGGCAGCATATGTGGTTCTAACTACTGGCATGGAGCCGCAATACATAGACAACTAGGGATCACCAACACTATGTATGGTGGTTCTAGTACCTGCTTCAGCTGCCCATTTCTTCCACCAATTGCCGTCACAATAATATGACCTATGTCCATCCCATTGCCCTTGATCACCACAGCTTCAACTTCCTGAGATATTTGCGTATAAGAGTCGAATAGGAAGTTAACATGAGGATGGTATCATCATAAGAGTAATATTATGATCAATTTCTAGCACAAAGTTACCTTATCACCTTGTATGCTCATCTCGTTCATCTCATCTGGCAGTTGATCAATGGCTCCACTAGTACTTATTTCCTGAAATCCTGATGAAGGATGTACTGGACCTATTGATGTCATATTATCACAGAAGTATTTTGTGGTTTAATTTTATGACCAAGTTCCTTTCCTAAGCAAGAGATATACTGGATTCACCTGCAAAGAGCATCATTTTAGTAAGTCAAGAAGCACAACCTAGGCACTTATTGCAAGGACTTGATCATTCTTTGCACATGGCCAACCATATATATCTGCACATCTACATAAACAAATTTAGTGATAAATGTCCCTAAGAATTGGCAAAAACCTTGAAGTTGGATCTTCATGTCCCCAGGAACCCAGGATGCCAAATTGTTTTAGCATTTGGTGGCTTTATGCTCAATCCAACACCTATCAATTTGATAAGCATACAAGCCAGCTCAGCTTTTGCCAGAACAAGCTCACTTTGGCATTAGTTTGCCTTCAGTTCAAAACACCATCACTCTACCGAACAATGTATCTTTCTGAGTTTTGAGCAATTCGTATCTTGACGGTTGGATAGATACACACAAAAGCTGCCAAGAATATTGCTAAAGCTGAGACCTTTTATCCAGATCATCAATTTTTGATCAAAATTAGGAGCTCATTGACTAATTCACATGTCCTTACTCCTTACTTGGGAGCCATAAAGTAAGCAACAAGAATTCAAACTGTTGACTAAGATCACCAAATTTACATCTAACTTGGTGGTTTTTTGAGCAATGCAGCAAGTCAATTAAACAGCAGCAACAAGAATCCGCGTTTCCAAACATTCTGGTTAAATCAAATCGCCAAGAAAGTCCCACAGCTAAATCAAGAAGCCTCCAACTCCCAAATCAACTAAATGATCCTAGCTTTCTCTTACAACATCGAAGCACGAACCGGAGTATGTAGATGCCAAAAAAAGGTCTCATGTTTACACCACTATGATCTCTGCAGCTACCAGTATAATCGCAGAGAACAGATAGAATCCGAACCTTTCGCGCAAGAAACCTTCTGATTTCCCAACCCTAACAATTTCCCATAAAATGCAGCAAAAAATAGCAGGAAAAGGCAATAGAAATTACCAGATCGGGAGATTTCCGGGGGCGGAGCAACTCTAATCGATGGAATCAGAAAAAAAAACAAAATCGACCCCAGTTCGTTCGGCTCCCCCTCTCCTCCCACTTCCAGGGTTATCGTGGGATTTGAAGGGGAGGAGAACACAGCAGAAGAAGAGAGGTGGCGGCCGAGTTATAATAAGAACCGATAGGGGTGTAATGGTAAAAGCAGAAGAAACGGTTTTCGTAAAGAGAATTCATGTACTGTTTGGTTGTTGATCTGCTTTGAGGATTCGTGCGGCTGTTACCTGGATAGACTGTAGTCAGGTAAAACTGCAAAAATGAACGGACCAGATTAGGCCAGCTTAGGAGACGGAAACCCTATCAGATTCTTATAGGAATCGTTGTATCTCGTAAAATTGTATTTATGTATTTTTCTCTACCCTTAAAATACACCAGTTCAGTTCTTTCCTACGCCCACCCCAAATTGTGCCCCCAACAGTCATGAGTTTTCCTGCATCCACACCAATTCGTGTCCACAGGAAAACCAACCAGTGAAATCAACGATCAAGGATCAATTCCCACCTTTCTCTCTCCTTACCCACTCATATCCAACGATCCAAATCCTCCCCCTGATTCTCCTCGCTCGCGGCGCCCTCCTCTCTCCTGCTCCTTCCAACCGCCACCGCCGCCTCGCCCGCCTCCCCCGATTTCTCCTCGCCTCCTCCCGCCTCGCGCTCCACCGCGCCGCCTCCTCCCCCCCTGCTGCTGCCTGCCGCTCCTCCCGCTCATCTGCTCCACCGCTCGCCTCCTCCCAACCTCGCGCGCCTCCTCTTCCGCCCCCCACGCGCCGGTGCCTCCTCCTTCCCTCCTCGCCCGGCGCCTCCTTCCTCCCCCCCGCGGCGCCTCCCCTCCCACCCCGCATCTCCTCTCCCCATCCAAAGACCGCCTCCTCTTCCGCCCCACGCGCGGCGCCTCCTCCTTCCTCCCCACTGCCGCCGCCTCCTTCCCTCCCCACCCCGCATCTCCTTCTCCCCATCCCCGCATCTCCTTCTCCCCATCCACGCATTATGGTTTTTGGATTTCTATAGGGGCCAGAGGGAAACAAGAAAAATCATAGCCTTTTCAATACTGTGCCGCTATTCAACTAATTTTGTAGCGACAGATTAGGAATCTGATTATTAGCTTATTCCACGCAGGTTAAATTTTTTCATTGCTGCCATTTAATTTGACTGCCTTGATTCTGAATGCATCTGAATCTTTTTATTTGTTTATATTCTGACTATAAGTTAATATTCAATGATTTTTAAGTGTTAATACTAATTGGAAGGAGGCAGTAGAAGTATGATAACTGGGTAAGTATATACTAGCAATATATTGACTTGATCAGAACAATGATCTCCCTATGGTGCACCCCTTCTAATTATTGTGACATCATATAGGAACTGCTAATGTGTGACATGGTGCTGCTGGTGGTGGTTGTTTTGCAGCTAGAAGCATATCATGGGAACAACAAAGCATTTGTGATCCCATTGCTATATTGGCTCCACAAGACCTTGAAGAAGCTCCACGTTAGCCTTATCGGGGGCCTCAAGAAAATCAGTGAAAATGTTAGCTGCCTTATGCATTTTCATGTTTTTGATGTTTGAAACATGTAGGAGCGATCTGTTTACGTTCAGGAATACAAACATATTTTTTTTGCTTCATAGGATGAATGCACAGTTGCTTTGAATTTTCGTTGCAACGCACGGACACTCGGCTATGTAAGATAAGATTAATATTCATTGTTCGGTTTTTGGATCACACTTGATGATATGCCTCACCCTCTTTTTAGTCTGTCCGTCCTCCGATGTGGCGTCGCTGGTCGGCGGCGGTGGCGGCAAGGGGGGCCCATTTAGGAACTACAACAACGCCAACTTCACTAACTACGGATCCGGCGCTGGCGCTTACGTGTTCACGAACTACTCCCCGGACATATCAGTATCGACCAGCGTGGTCGTAGTACGGGTTTACGACCACGCTGGTCGTGGTCCAAGGTCCCAGGAAGTTTTACCACCAAGTTGGTTGTGGTCGAAAGCCACCAGGGCAATTTACGACCATTTAGTCGAAAGTTAAAAACCTGCCGGGAGAGTTACGCCCACATTGTGTCGTTTACGAATGCTTTGGCGCTTACGGCCACGTTGGTATTTACGACCACGTTGGCCTTTATGACTACGGTGGCATTTTCGACCACTTTGGCGCTTACGACCACATTGTGTCATTTACGAATACTTTGGCGCTTACGGCCACGTTGGTATTTACGACCACGTTGGCCTTTATGACGAAAAGTGTTGTATGTGGTCGGGAAGATGTTTAAATCACGCGATAAACGGTCGTAGCTTTTGTTAACCGGTCGTATGGTCTCGCAAAGCGGTCGCAAGACCTGGGAATCGGTCGTAGGCTTTTGAGCATTGCATGTTGGGTGGTTCCGACCGGTCACGTATTTATGTGATATTTATTTTGTGACAAAAATATTTGGTTATACAATATATGAGACCTGAATCTTAATGAATCTGATTGTTCGTTTTATGTTTTTACAAATTTTATCTTGTTTTGTATTTTACCGTAGCGTTAGCACGGGCACACTACTAGTGTTTTGTAAGTAATAATCATTGTAATTTCTCTCCTGAGTAAAATGCATGGAGGGTCATTCAATTTGTGTGAGCGTGCCATCTAGGTCACCGTACTTCTAAAATACATAAATGGGTCACTGATGTGACATAAGTAGGTCATTATTCCATCCTAACTGTCCCACGTTGGCATATTTCGTACATATAGCATGACACATCAGATTCAATGCTTACGATACTTTGAAATTAACACAAAACCCCATGAATAATATATTATTTCTTTTAACCCTACCCCTTTGCCCTTAACCTCACCTGGTCGAACCAGACCAAACTCATCCACTCTAATCTTGAGCCTTTATCCTCTTCTTCCATTTCATTATCCTATGACGAAACCTTTAAGGCGATGGTGGCGGCGAAGTATGGTGGCAGCAACAGAGTATGGCTTCATCCTCGCGTCCCACTCTAGCCAACACCGTACCATGGATCTCTCAGCTCATATGGGTTCCACCGATCAGCCATGAAGATGTATGAACATGGTAGCCTTGGAAGTGGCAATGCGAATGTACTATGGGAGAAGAACATTGTTGATCTAATATCTTGTTTCCTCCCATGCAAGGATTCCCCAGGGTCTCCTAAGATCCCATGATCGCCATGGCTATGTGAGCCAGTTCTTCTTATTTATGATATGATCGGACTCAAGTATATACGTACACTAAGTCTATCAGTCGGGCTCATGTCACGGTAATGCAATATTGCTGCAACATGAATCGATGGAACGGAAAGTAACGAGAAGGGATAGAAACTCAATTCCTACGAGATATGACTGAGACGGTGTCGGACTCAAATTTAGCCAATCCAGAATCCTCTATGAAATCACTACACTATTCCCTAAATCAGTAGATAGTGCTCATAAATATATCACTGAATCATTTCATACATAACGTGAACCATACCATTCATTAAGATTACAGAATTAGAGTTTAAATAGACCACAATACATTACAAAAGTGGAAGCAGAAGCGATAGCAAAAAGGGATGGCACATCTTACCAAAAGTACATGACTGACTGGGGGTAATAGGATGCCTTACTACTTTCCAAGAAATTGGATAATAGATGTGCACATAGTCACCAATAGAGTTTGCCTAGCTGAGGTAAGAACTGTCCTACTACAGAAGGTCATAATCTCCCCTGTCTTCTCCTCCATCAGCTCCTGGTGCATCGTAGTACGTATAGTGATCTTGATCCACAGGTTCTGAGGTATTTAGTGAGTGAGGGTAAGCATAAACAATAGTGCTCCGCAAGCCAACACACCAAATGCAGTATTATACGTGCAAGTTTCAACAAAGATAACCTCGGGTTCTTTTATTTGCTAAAGGCATCTACTTAAAATTTACAATAATTAAAATGTCCCTTAAACTTAGCATATTTAACTTAACCATATTTTTATTCAAGAGAGTGAAAGCGTGCAATATTAATAGTAGTGAAGGTTCCATCCACTTATTACATGATTCCATCCACCATATACTAGTTTTTGCTACTAGGGCTACATCCACCCATTATAATCACTTGGCTATATCCATCTAGAAAAATCCAAATTCAGGTTTATATCAACTGAAAGATCAAGAAGACTGACTAGAGGAGGGTGAATAGGTGGTTTTTAAAATTCTTTGTTCTATCAATTATTTCTATTTGGCTAAAACCAAGTTTGTAATACGGAAGCTTAACTCAATTTGGTTTAGCACAAATCAAGTATAAATCAACTAGATTCACTTAAGTGCACCAACACTCTAAATCCATGTCAAGGTTTTCAATCCTAGAATGACAAGCAATCAATTTAATTCTATGAATGTAAACTGAGTATAAGAAAACAAACCACAATGACATGGGTTCCTTTTACCGTAGTGTTCGAAGACTTGCTGGTCTCCCCTAGTCCACGTTGAGGTAAGCCCAAACAAATTAGACTGGCTCCACGAACTAAGCCAATCCACCTCAAATTCACTAGTGGTAGTTCTTTCCCCCTCCGAGTAGGTGAGCTCCAACCTTCACACTTCACTAGGACTTCTCACAACCTTCTTTAAGAAGATCATCGCGCACGACGCCTCCAATACCATCTAGAAGTCGGCAAACTCTAAGAGTAACAAGTCAAGCCTCTTGCTTGACAATCATCATGTGCAACGACTACATAACCTCGAGTGGATACGAAATCCACCTCTAGATGCAACACATGCAATCTACAATATTCCCCTTGCTCACAAGGTGCAACACATATACAATTGAGAGAAGGACATCACATTAGCTCAAGAGAATATCAAAGGATGCAGCTAGCCTTTGCTCCAACCGGCCACAAGGGGGTATATACCTACACCACAAAAATTAGCCGTTGGAAGTAAAACCCCTAAAAAATAGGATTTTCGGAAGTACCATGGGCAAAACGTTGGTACTTTGCTCCCCTCGCAACGGTAAAAAAAACTAGCCATTATCAACAAAATCGGAAGTATCACTACACAAAGTCCAGTACTATCGATCATCGGAAGTACCGCTCCATACATGCAGAACTACCGATTTCACCGAGGAGGAAAAGACTCCCACGAAGGTGTCTCTCTGGAAAAAACGCACCATAGGAATTTCAAAGCTTCCGAAGTCTGGTAGTACTGCTCACACAGAGCCAGTAGTACCAACTCCCGGTAGTACCGCGCCACACAAGCCAGTAGTACCGCAAGCCGGTCAGACCGCTCACATAGAGCTAATCGGATCACTCACACAGAGCAGGTACTACTTACGTTTGGTTGTATCACGCAACACATGCTGGTACTTCCGATTCTTGGTAGTACCATGCAATACACGCTAGTAGTTCCAATTTTTCTGATAAGTGCATATATTTCAACAAATCTTGCAAAACACATTTGCAAATTATAGTATCACGCACACAAGGATTAAACATGATTTCCAACAAGTTGCAAAACATATCTGCACACTTTTGAAATCATGACACAAGGTATAAGTACATGGACTCTTCACGTTAGCAAAACACATTCATAAACCTAAGTCACATATTACAAGGATTATGTATAAGTTTCAACCATTTATAAAACACATTTACAAACATAAGCCCCATACCACAAAGAGTAGGAAATATGGACTTCAAACACTTGCAAAATACATTTGCAATATATAGTCTTATGTTACAAGGATTCAATTATGAGCTTTAACTATTTGCAAAACACATTTACAAATACAAGTATCATACTACAAAGAGTTAGAGCAAGTGAGGTTAAGCTATCAATACATGATGAGACTCAATATACTAAACATGACCCCTTTTAATAGTATGGCAATCTATACTATCAATCCGGTCTTCTAACCAAACACCAAGATGGTAAAAAAATAGGAACACATTCTTAGTCTTAGCTGGTCATACCTTTGCCTTGAGCATCCTCTTGAAGTTTGATGACACACATATTCACTTCAAGTCTGGGTCATTGTCTTGATATGCATCAACTCATGATGCATCTTTTTCTTCATGGCCTTCAACTCATGAAGTCATCTTCTATCTCATATCTTGACTTGATGGTTTTCAACACATGAAGTCATCCCAAATCATCCTTATTTGTGGAACCTAACCTATTCATCCAACTTATGAAAAAGTTACTCCATAAATCAATTATCATCAATTACTAAAACTTCATCATTAACTCATAATGGAAGGACTAGATTCCACGATATTCTCTTTTTAGTAATTCATGACAATCTCAATAAATAATGAGACAAAAGATTAACTTGCAAGTATACAACATATACACAACAATTGTATACTATAGGATAAACTTTCAAAGCAATTAACTCATTTGAATGGAAGTGTTTAACTTTGATATTAATTGCTAGCAAAGCTTACACGTCTGGTTACCATTTATCATTTAACCATTAACACATAATTGAGAAACTAGATGACAACCCGATTATGGCTATATATGAATTACACAAGCTATATATATATATACTCAAGAGATATGTTTCAAGTAAAGATCCTTAATATGTAGAAAAAGGAACATGAACCAATACTAATAAAACCGTAAAACATAGAGTGAACTCCTAAATGTGTGCATATAAGAATGTATAATGGAAACATATTCATATATTCAAGTTAGACTTTTGGTGAGGTTCAATCTATATTTTGAATCGAAGGAATGTAATAAGATATAAGAATTCGATATAGAATGTATACCTCTTATGGTTTTCACCTCTTCATCCAAATGAGACTTAAGCAATATCATAACCAATAAATACGTTAGTCTCACAATTGCATTAGTCATTATATCCAAAACCATTTGTTATTATCACCAAAACCATTTGTCATTAATTATATCTAAAATGAGACTAGGCAATATTATATTTGATTACCAAGTTAGTCTCGCAATAGTATTTATCATTATCACCAAAACCAATTTAATAGAGCTTGAACTTACATCCACCCGATGAGTTTTCATTCCACCTACAAAGTTTTAGAAATAGATACTAACTTGAGTAAGTTCCCATGCCTGCCCATGACTGTGGGTACGGCCGTTTGAACAGTTTACACTCTATGGAGGCCGTACACTTTACCCACAAGAGATAATCAACTTATTATATTTCATACGTTTCTTTAAACATGTGAATCAAGAAGATCACCATAAGGCCTTTACAATACATCTCCCCAGCGAGGCTACACCCGCTAAGGTTTTCACTACTGTGGGGCTACATCCACCCTTTCCAGAAGCCCCCTCTTGTGCTACACGGAGGCTTAAGCCATCACTTGTCCCGTGTTCCACCGGATGTCGCAACTCACACTGGATCGATGCAAATTAGTTGGCCAGGTTATACCTATTATAGACATGTAGTTGCACTATTTTATATTAGGAGGCCATCACAGGATTCAGTCCTTGAAGTTATCTGGGCGATACTACCACAACCACACATTCTTGTGCTACATCCGCATCACCACCTCTTACCATCCACCTAGATAGGTAAAGCAAGTTTTAGGGTTTTAAGAAGCCTAAAGCTATCTCAACATACCAGCCATTTCCCTCTAATGGCTGCCCAAAACTAGTTTCATGTGTCGTAAATGATGATAGGACAATTTAATGTCTCTAGGTATCAAGCAAGACTAAGCATAGAGGTGGGACTTGGTCCGGGCTTCTTTGGGCCAGCCCGAAGCACGGCCGGCACGGCCCGGCCCAAGCACGGTCTGGCCCGACACGTGGCGGGCCATGCCGGCACGGCACGAACGGTGGGCGGGCTGGGCTTCAAAATTCGACACGGTGGGCGCACGACGGCGCGGCGACGGCGGATCGGGCGTGCTCGCTCGGCGGCGCGACGAAGAGCACGATTGGCGAAACTATTTAAAATTGATTTCTTAACTATAGTAAATTGTACTCATGTGTCGGACCAGATTTGTTAATCCGAATCTATCGTGTTAATTGCATTATTCCTGGATCGGTAGATAATGCACACAGAACATTGCTGAATCATTTCATACATCGCATAATAATATTACAGAGTCGAAATACACCACGTCGGTGAATGTTTACAAAAGGGCGCTTTGGCCAAATGACATTATTACAAACACACAATGAAACGAAAGCAAAAGTAAGACCCACAATCCACGAGCAAGCGATCGAAGGGTAATGTGTGCATTATATGTCGCCAGATGACCAAAGAACATACGTGCACACAAAGCCTAAAGTCCACTTGTCTATGCTAAAACATCGTAGCCTACGCCTTAGTTCCTTTCGTTGTCCTTCTCCTCCGTAGCAGGAGCATCTTCATAGGCATAATGGTCCTGTGTCCTGTACTGAATTTTTGTCGCAAAGACGAGCGTGAGCACTCCGACCCGTGCTCATGAGCCAACACGCCTAATGCAATATCTAACATGTATGGCTAAATAAAGGAATGGCTCGGGTTCTTTTATTTGCAGGAGTGCTTTTGAATACAATTATATAAAAATTTCCTAAGACTTAGCATTTTTAGAAATGACTGAGTTTTTAAAGAAATACTCATGTATATCAGTGTTACAGAATCCATCCACCATTACATGGCTTCCGCACCATATATTTTCTTTCAGCGTTATAGCCGCTTAACTTACCACTGGGACGACACCCAGGACAATTCCAAACCAGGGCTTTCCACTGCCCTTCCACTTTTCCATTCCCACCCACAAAATTTTTGAAATAGAACTATATTTGGTTAAGTTCCCATGTCTGCCCTTGACCGTGGGCACGGCTATTCGAATAGTTTTGACTCTGCAGAGTTTGTACACTTTCACCACAAGAGACAATCAACTCATTGCCCCACACGATTCCTTAGAAGTGTGGTTGAGCAGACCATCACAGTGACTGTTCAAAGTACCTCACCCCTTCCATCATTTCACCCTATGGGTCGCTCCCACTTGCGGTGGGTCCCATACGTTGTGCGGGATGTTCTCCTTCTGAACGTCTAGCAGCTGGCCACCACCCCTGCTAGCCCGCCACAGCAGAACTTCACTCTCTACGAGTGTCCCATTCAAGCCGTCACACAGACCGCCACTTGCACTACTCCAACACCCACTCCTGGAAGGATGACTTTCAGGGTCCGGCACATCTACTAAGCCAAGCTATACTTTACAGACTTGTGGTTGTACTGTTGTACACGGGTTGACATGACAAGATTCGGTCCTTATTGGTATCCGGGCGGTCTACCACTAACCCACTTTGTGCTTCCACTGCACCACACTTTCACACCCTCGAACTCATCCGCCCAGATATTTAAGCATTTTTGGGGTTTTTGGGGACATAAAGTAATCATACCAACATATACCAGTCATTCCCGTCATGACTGCCCAAACAAATTTTCTCATGAATAAGTGTGATGCTCGGGACAATTTCTTGCCCCGGATTCCTAATCAATGCTAAGCATGGCATATAATTAAGGACTTATTTTCGAAATGTTACTATTATATTTTTGCTAGGGCGACAAGGTTCACATATCCAAATATTTCAACGGATTATTATTAGCAGCATTAAATTAGGTGTATAACTACCATTTCTGGAAATGAACATATTTTACCACCTAACATATCAGCATGCATGTTGATAATTTAAAAGAAATTAACTTTGCAAAACCATGGGTTCAACATGATCAAAAAGTGTTGACGCGCCTTGGTCACAGTGGGCGTCTTCTGGGTTGTTTGAAGCTTCTAGCGTTGCTGCCTCTGCCTCCTCCTCTTGTGCCTCGTAAGCTATTTTTAACGCGCGCGAAAATTTGGATAAAACGGAAAAAGGCAATCAATAAACCAATAAACATTCACCAAAAGACCCAAATAAATTCAATACAAATTTTCTAGTTTTATTTGTTTTGGTGCTATGGTAATCTCATTTTAAATAGCTACGTTTAATCATACTCATTTTAATATGCTGCATTTTTTATTAGACTTGGATGTCATGACCTATGTTATTGATAATATCTTGTAGCCTATCTTGCTAGTGATTGATTTCTATACCCTTCAATTGAGGGGTCATTATTTCAGGTGACATTCTCTTTTAGTCACACTATTACTAAATCCTCTCTTTTGACAAGAAGCTAGAACAACTATTCATGCCACATCTATATCCAAGTGCTACCTTCTAACACATGATATATATATATCCATACTCAAGAGTCCCTAAATATCCTTAGTTGTAATCTGTAGGGATTAATGCACAAGGTTAATATACAAGGTGCTTGCTATTACATGTGCCATTTTAATTTACATTCAATTATTCATTCTATTTATTGGCTAAAGATTTAAACAAAGTTATTTATTATATATGCTCATATGTGCACACATGGATAAATGTATATCTATAATTATACATGACATTTTATGGCACAAGCTTTCTATCTATCCTTGCCACAGGTAACATACATCCTCACGGTCGGCTGGGGGTCACTGGCGCACAGTAAAAACGGCAAAAATTAAATACCAAAAACTCCAACCGCGCGGCGGAGCAGGCTCGAACGCGCGCCGCCTGGATGTATTCTAACGCCGACGCTGCTAGCCAGGAGAACTTCTCAAGTGTTGCTTACTTATGCAGGGGGCTATTACCTCTTAAGGTGTGTGCTTGCAGAGGCCGGGCAGAGAGAGCCGAAACAGGGGAAGACTTCGGCGGTGGGCTCGTCGGCGTGGAGGGACCGGGAGGCTCGGGTGGCGGGCGAAATGGACTCCTTGCGTCCTCGTGAAGATGATGGAGTTGGCGACGACGGTCGGGAGTCACCGGAGTAGGGCTGGCGGCTTGCGGCGGCGGCGGTCCAGGGGGAAGGTCGTCGCCGGCGAGCTACAGGGCCGGAGAGGCTCGGCCGAGGATGGGATCAGCTTCGGTGGGGGCCCAGGAAGGTGTGGGAGGAAGTAATTGGACGGAGGTGGCGAGATGCGGCGGCGCGCCCGCTCGCCGGAGTTTGGGAAGAAGAGGGGTGCGGCGGCGATTTGGGAAGCGAGAATGCAATTCCTTTCTTCTGGACGGAGCAGGCGAGAAGGGGAGTCCGTAGAGACCCTCAGTGACACTTATAGACACGCGAGGAGGGCTGCCCTCGGGAGTTTGCCCGCGCGGTTGCATTGGAGAGCGGCGAGCCAATGGTGGACAGGCAGAGAAATCCCGCGGGGAAAGAGTTGGCATCATGCCACCGTGCTGCGACCGCTGGGTAGCAGGGAGCTCGAGCCACACGCACGGAGAGACGCTCGGTAGCGCTGGGAGGAAAAAGAGAGCGGCGGCAGAGCGGTGAAGAAAAAGAGAGCGGCAGAGCACAGCGAACCAATGGGCGGAGGCGACGTCGTCCAGCGATTTCCGAGGTGAGGCGGAGGAAAGGAGGCGCGGAGGAAGTGGACGACGTGGAGATCGCTCGGCCGCACAACGGAAAGAGAAGAAAAAATGAAGAGAAACAGCGCTGGGGGGCGCTCGGGCAGAAGGGGTGGGAGGCGGCCGCACGCTGATAAAGGGGAGAGCGGGGAGTTGGGCTGGGCTGGTGGTCTGGCCTGACTTCCCCTCTCACATTTTATTTTTTTTTTATCTTTTTCTTTTGCTATCTTCATCACATGTATATGAAAATATACACATACACTTATAGTTTTATATATACAGGTATTTATGCTCTTTATTTACTGATTTATTTGCCTAGTGTGCCTTTTTTTTATTTGACCAACATTATGTGTATATGTATATATATGTATTCATAT
This sequence comes from Dendrocalamus sinicus, assembly GCA_036346575.1. Lineage (NCBI taxonomy): Eukaryota > Viridiplantae > Streptophyta > Magnoliopsida > Poales > Poaceae > Dendrocalamus > Dendrocalamus sinicus. The sequence goes on along the minus strand of CM070641.1, from coordinate 14,818,240 downwards.
GTAGACCCATTTTTATTTACTTGCCACTTTACCTCTCATACCCTTTTCTTTGTAGATGACATTTTGTGCTTAATTACAATTCTCTCCGTATACTTTAAGGATCATCTTTTCATATTCTTAATTTAGATTTTTAAATCTCTATTATTCAAACATATAGGTTTCTTTTTAGACCCTTTTAACTCTTAAATCCTTTTGCCAAATATTTAGAAAAGCATTCCAACTCCAATTGCAAATGGAAATACATTGCAAAATTAATTCAAAAGCTTTACATATTTCTGATTTAAATTTCAGGATGTTACATCATGACTCTCCTTGAGCTTTTCTATTTGACTAGTTGGGTAGGCCTATGCTAGATTGTCGGGCGATGTCCACGTACGCCATAGTCTAATTTGCACCAAGATATGCATTCTATTGGACTAGATGACCAAGTTCGAAGGTGAAATGGCATGAGACAATAAAATCGAATTTTAAGTAGGTTTTTAATAAGGCGGATACAAGAGAAAGGAAGATAGCGGCCACCGCTACCATTGTCGCTATCGCTTTTGTCGTGTATAGTTACTTTGGGCTGGGCTTGGGCTGGTACGGCACGAACGCCGGCACGGTGGACTTTGGGCCGTGCTTGAGCCTGGCCGAAGACGAGGCGGGCCGGCACGGCACGACGGGATGACGGGGCCGAACCGGCACGGCACGAAGAGGCCTGAAGCACGGTGGGCCTGGGCCGTGCCGGCACGGCACGGCCCAATTCCCACCTCTAACTAAGCATGTCACTTAGATACAACATATAGCTAGTATGGTTACCATTATATTTCTAGGGTGACAATGATTATGTGATGAAATGTTCAAGGATGGGGTATAATAGTACAATGACTAATAGACATGTATCAACAACCTTAAGACGAGTATAAATTTGCATAACAAATAGAAGCATGCAATTTGATAATTCAAATAAACATAACTTGCATAGAAATATAGGTTCAACATGATTAAAGTATTGACTCGCCTGGCTCACAAGTAGGTTGGTCTTGAAACTCTTGACTTGGCTCGAACTATGGCTCTTCTGTGTCCCCATACTCTATTCCAACGATTGCAACAAAAAGCTAATAAATACACAAACAAAAAAATAAATCCAAATAAAAATGCAAATAAACTCCAATTTGATGATTTTACTGCCATTCACTACAATAGAAAGGCTCATCACAGACGGTTCAAAACTGTCATCATAGATGGTTTCTAAACTGTCTGAATTCATATATCTGTGATAATAGGTGGTTATCACATACAGCTTTTAAACCATCTGTGACATATCAAGTATCACAAATGGTTCTTTAATATAGCCATCTGTGATATATCAAGTATCATAGACGGCTAATGCCAAAATCCGTCTGTGATATGTCATATATCACAGACAATTCTTAGATATAGCTGTTTGTGATATCTTAGATATTACAGATGTCTAATACTGAAAACCATCTGTGATAGCTATTTAAATACCTATATTATTTTCTATTTTTTTGGCTAGCCTCAGAAAATGCTAGCCATGCCCTCTGAAAACAAGCAAACAGATCACATATATAGCACATGACAATTATTACTCAGATCTCAACTAAATGATGAACATTTGAAAGAATTATTTGATTAAGCAGAATTGAGTGATTACAGTTGTATCAAATATTTCAACATCTAATCATCGTCGAAATAGAACTCTCCAGTCTTGTGTATGACCTCTTCTATCAAGAATTGAGAGAGCTTTCCTCGAATTTCGGCGAGTTTGTCAAGATCGTTGCACTTTTGTCGAATTCCATGTGCTGTCGCTAGGAGTAGTGTTAAGTCATTAGCATACACACACACACACATATATATATATAATCACAAAATCATTATTGGCAGATTGACAAACCTCTAGATCATTCATCTTAGCGTCCATGATTTCCTCCATATGGCGTCAAACGTAGAAGCCGCATACGTTGCCCTGTAGCTGCTAGTAGCACTGCAAAAGTAGAATTGCATATATAGGTATTGTCAGTTCTAGAGGCATTATAAAGAAGTGTCATATAGGATTATTGTGTTGTAGTGGGTACCGAAAATCGCATCTTGTGTCACAGTGTGGCGATGTATTCCTTGTGTCTCCCTCCTTAGGTAACGTAAGCACTGAACGACCTACGTGATTTTAAAAGGTTAGCCTCGGCCATTGCAAATGAAGAGAAGACTACAATAGAGTTATGTATGGAGAAAATGAGTTTACCTGTCAATTGTTTATTGCACACGGGTAAAGTCGTGGTTGCTCCTAAGTAGAGAACCATAGTGATTAATCCTAAGTATATGTTGCATATGAAGTACAAATAAAACTTGTTTGGCAACTAGTGGATCACTTACCCTTGGTTGAAGGGAACTATAATGTAGTCCTTGTCACTGTAAGTAAGCAATCCACTCGTTATGAAATCTTGGATGAAAGATATGTTATCGTTGATGGATTGCTCAGAGACCAAGTGTGAGTCGAGTAAACCCACCGGTTCTCGCTATCGCTGAACTTGTTGAATCATGGATCTATGATGATGTCCCTCTTAGGCCACTGGATGAATGTGTAGACGGCATTCCCTAGTGTCATGATTTCTCTGTTTGGAGGCCTCTCCAGCGGGACAGCCCTAAAAACATCATTTATCATGTCTACCTGGACCTTCGCAAAACTGGTCCCTAGTTGGGCACCGTGCACCAATGCCCTTGGTAGGCATGGATACACCAACCCTTGCCCAACGTCAATAGGAATGGAGCTAACAGCCCTGATTCTGAGGATGCATGGTGTGGTCTCCTACATAACGATAAACGATGAGCTAAGACGTCCACCAGGTCTATCTATATAGCATTTAAGATATGTACATTACCTGGATGTCATTGATAGGTAAGTGGGTGTCGCTATATTCAGAAAGTGGCACGGATGCACAGCTACCCGATGTTGGGGGGACTGGGTACCGTAATAACAAGGGTGGCTTGCGACTGGTTGCGGGCTTCTTTTAGTTCTTTCCTCGATGCATCTATCTCTTCTCGAAGTGAGGCAGTTATATCCTCAAGTTTTGCATCAAAGTCCCATTTCATACTTTCCTCACACTCGACCTTGGATCTTTTCCTACTCCTATACGCCTCGGAGTCATTTGGGAATCCATGCCTCTAAGATACATAAACCTCTAGGCCTCACATGCGACCTAGATGCTCCTTGTTTCCCAAGGTGGTGGAAAGTATATCCCTCTCCCTGACTACTTAGAACGAGCCTTCGGAAGATTCAGTAGTCAATGTTTGTTGCAAGAAGCAATCATGTTATTTTAGACCCCATGAAGTTATGAACCTATTAACATCTAGATAATTTAACATATCTTACCAAACGTTGGGACACTTCCTCGTCTGCGGGGTTTTTGAAAGAGGCGACCTCGAAGATGTGGTTGATGACCTCGCTCTTAACTAGTTTCGGGCGCGTTCGTTTGTGATCCCGACAAATGGTGGGTAGGCCTTTGATCGGATTGTGACCTCATCCTTCATCCTCCATTGCAGGATTTTACCCGTGTACCTAGCGATGCCAAATCTGTGGGGGTGAGTGTTTCATAACTGGATAGCCTTGTGCACCGTACTTTCCTGTTCAAATTCAGTCGTCGTCTTCATCCTCGCAAAGGCCTCCCATGTTTCCAGTGACACAAAAGGAAACCTTGTGAAGGGCGTGCGATCCTTAGTCATGTACTACGTGACAAGTGTGCTCTTGAAGGCCTTCCACGCTTTTCCCATCGTGAGGAGCGCATGCCATTGCACGTATTCCTAGACTTTAGCTAGGATCTTGAATAACTTCAAAATTTCCATCCACAACATATTTATCTCGTCTTCTGTCAAACATTTCCGGTTTGCTATGGTGATGGGGACCTGTTGCCTTCTGATTATTCCATAGGTAGTCCAAAATGCTACAGCTGCTTTCTTCGGTTGTAGAGAGACTCCATCCGGAGAGACCTTTGTGATGGTCATTTGATCCGCTGGCCTTTTAGATACTTCTTTGCCATGCTTAGTTACCCTAGTCTTCAGAGCGTCAGACTCATTCGGTGACATTAATGACGACGACATCTCTTTTACAAGAAAAAACTAATACAGTGAGCTGTGAGCGTAAACATTGGCACATAGTTGATCTTACAAGGAATAAGAACATCCGGCGACGTATCCCAAATCACACAAGGTCTACGGAGTAAGTTATGGCTGGAGTTTCTTTCTCCTCATCATTTTGCTTGTTGGCTTGGTTGTTGTCTTAGGCGTAAGAGAATCTTTAGGCTGTCGTACCCTTCATTTACAAACTATTTCTACAAGGATTGCTAGTGTGACAAAAAAGATGCTGAAGCAAAAAGATGAAGCAAATCTATACCTTTGGCTGGAGCTAAGGTGATAGGGAGGAGAGGCAGTCAAACCAGATGGGGATAATGGCAAAACCGGTGGGGGCGATGATGGATCCAGCTGGGGGCAAAGACGGATCTAATGGGGGTGACGACGGATCTGGCCGAGGGCAACGGCGAGGTTGTCGATCCGGTTGGGGGCCACGGTGAGCTAAGGCGATAGGCAGGAGAGGTGAGGAGGAGAAAGGATGTATGGCCAGTAAATGAATGAGGGTGCAAACCTAGCGGGGCACTACTTATAGAAAGAATTATCATAGATGGTTCTTTAAAAGAACCGTCTATGATATAAACCACATTACAGACGATTCCATAATAAAACAACCTGTGATGTTGTAGTATCATAGACAGTTATATTATGGAACCATCTGTGATAGTCCTATTTTTGTCAGGAAAAGTGCTACCCATGCCCTATGAAAAAAGCAAGCTTCGACCACTTACAAATTAACTCCTACGACCATTGCCAGTTCGACCATGGTCACGACTGCTGTTTTGACCATGCCTTCGATAGTAGCTTCGACCTCACCTTTGACTTGCAGTGTTGACCATGCCTCAACGCAATTAGCATAGTCAAGATTAGTTCCAACAGCATATATAATCACAGATGTAATTATGTATTAATTACCAAATCAATTGCAATGGAATAATTCCTTAATTACATACCAAGTTTCTTATAATTACATTGGAATAATTTTGAAATAGATGTTCACCATGTGGGATCATTACACTTGGTTATTTCCTTTTTAAAAAAACCCTTCACGATGGTCGACACGCATAGCTTGCTTCATTGCTTGGTTCTTCCTTGAGTCTAATGCTGTCTCTGAATAGAGGCAACTCGTCAAATCGATTGTACTCTTTCTCATCCACGACATTCCTAACTCTGACAATCCTTCTTTTTCCATTAAGAATTACATGACACTTCTTATTTACCGGGTCGATTACATCAAAAATTTAAACAACTTACCTCATGAGTACGAATGGTTCATCTTTGTATCATACGCGTTCAAGGTCTATAGTAGTGACATCGTACTTGCCAACCTTTACACCCTATGGGAGTTAGACCTAACAGCACCGAAATAAAGGGATCTTAAAAATTACGTAGTCGAGCTCCCAAATCTCCTCTACAAGCTCGTAGTAGGAGTTTGGGCCAAATGTACTGAACTACTCATCACAAAATGTATCTATGCGGACGCCTGAGTTCTGGACTGTACAATTTCTATCTTGATCTATTGTATAAAATGTGTACCCATTAACGTCGTATCCTTGCCATGTCACAATTATAATTTTGGCCCTTTTACTAGCCATTGTAGTGTTTTAGTCATCTGTCGCTAGATCGTGAAATGGTCCCGATAACCTCTAGCCTCCTCTCATGATGAGATACAGCGCACCTATCGGTTCGACCTGAGCCATGTAATCGACACAGAACTCAATGACCTCTTTGGTTGCATAACCTTCGATGATGTTGCCCTCCTGCCGAGATCGATTGCATACATAGGACTTAAAAATTCCTATATACCTCTCGAATGGGTACATATGATGTAGAAACACGAGAGACACATATCTTTATCTCTTTCACAAGGTGGACAATGAGATAGACCATGATATCAAAAAATGACGGAGGAAAATACATTTCAAAATGACATAGAGTCATCACCACCTTGGTCTACAGAGCATCTAGTCCATCGGAATCAATGACCTTCTGAGCAATTTGTTAAAAAAATAACACAGCCTCATGATTGTCACTCGAATCTTGTTCGGCAAAATACTTCTAATGGCAACACAAAGCAATTGTGTCATTAGCATATGATAGTAATAAGACTTCATACCAATTAATTTTAAATCTTCTATGGAAAATCATGCTGATGGAGTAACAGAATGGAACTTTCACACCATGCAAGCACTAACACAATTCGGTTCTCTCAGACTTAGACAGAGTGTAGCAAATTGGGGGAAGGTACATCCGGCCTTTTATCGGTTTATATCGGTGCTAACTCGGTCTTAATATTCATTGTGACCAAGTCACGATGTGTATTGACACCATCCTTTGTTTTGTCACGAATGTTCAATAAGAAACAAATCAAGCTATCACATATATTCTTCTCTACATGCATGACATCGATGCAATTGCAAACTTCTTAGTGCTCCCAGTAAGGCAAGTCCTAAAATACTGACCTCTTCTTCCACACATTCTTTTGACGGGTCCTCAACTTACGTCCCTTTCTAAGCATAACATCGATATCCTTGACCATATCATAGACCTCTTTCCCGCTAAAAGGCCTTAGTGCCGAGTCATCCTCGTTTTTTCGTCAAATTATTTCTTTATCTTGCGGTATGGGTGATACCGTGGAAGGAATCACCATAGGAACCTATGGTGACACATGTACTCAGTTTTACGCGAGTTGTTCAACCACACAGTCTCGGTATAATCTAAGCAGTGTGGACAGACTTTGGCTCCTTTCGTACTCAACCCCGATAGGTTACCAAGGGTAGGAAAATCATTGATCGTGTAGAACGACATGGTGCGTAGAGTGAAGTTCTCTCGTTTGTCCGCATCCCATACCTGTACCCCCTTGTTCCACGTGTCACAAGATCTTCCATCAATGGTGCTAGGTACACATCAATATCATTCCTAGGTTGCTTCGGCTCTTGGATAAGTAGTGACATTAAAATATATGTCCGCTTCATACACAGCCAAGAAAGAAGGTTGTACATGCATACATTCACGGGCCAAGTGCTATGTCGGCTGCTCATGCTACCAAAAGGATTCATTCCATTTGTACTCAACTCAAACCTTATATTCCTCGGTTCCGCACCGAAGTCTACAAACATCCTATCGATGTTCCTCCACTGGGCAGAATTAGCAACATGTCTTATCATTCCATTTTTCTTACACTCCTCCGAGTGCCAACGCAGCAATATTGCATTCTTTCGGTTTGCAAATAAACGATTCAAACGGGGAATTATAGGTAGAACCACAACATCTTACCAGGAGGTCCTTACTTCACCTCGATGCCCTCATCGTTATTGGAGTTATTCTTACGCTTGTATCGGGATGCTTTGCACACTAGACAAACATATAATTTTGTATACTTTTTACAGTAGAGGATACAATCATTTGAACATGCATGTATTCTTTCTACTTTCATTTTCAATGAACAAAGAACCTTCTTGGCTTGGTTCTCGGCAATATATTTTCCTCTAGAAAGATATTCGCTAGGAGTCCTAACAACGCCATGAAACTCTTGTTGGACCAACCATTGCTTGCCTTCAATTTAAGCAGTTCAAAAATAGATGACAACTTTATGTATTGTAGCTTACAGCCAGGGAATAAAGGTTTCTCCATATCCTCCAGTAAGTCCTCGAATTTACCAAACTTTCTCTCACTATAGTTTCTTTCTGTATCGCGTAGAATCTGATTCAGATTGTCATCATACTACCTATCCTCATCGAAAGCACAATCTACAATTGGCATATCATTGTCTTTCTCAACGATGTTATAACTACCTTCCTGTATAATCTTCTCTTTACTGTGACTGGTCAAATATCTATAGCCCTTTTTGAAATCTCTTCGAATCAAGTGAACTTCAATCTGCACTGAGTTGGTAAATATCTTCAGATTATCGCAATCAATGCATGGACAGTATATATATTTCATCTCCTTCTTTAACATATCCTGCTCGGTCACTCTTTTAAAAGCAGACATGTCATTAATGTACTCTTCGCTCACACAGTTCTCAATGTACATCCAGTTTCGGTCCATCTACACTACGCAGGTAACATTTTAGTATTAAATTGAATTATTAATGCTACTATAGCTAATTAACCAACCTAGCTACTTACACACATAATTATCATTCACCTAATAATAAATTGTCCATATCTAAATTAAGTAGCTAGCCATGTATTCATGAAGCAATATGCATGTATATATTAAAGTAAACTAAGAGTACTGACCTATTCTTAAATTGTTGCAAACTATCATCTCTCTAAATCTAGGTATCATCTCATTTTGAACTTTGTACTTTGTACCCCTATGTTACAGTGGTGCCTAGCATGAATGCTTCATTTCTGACCAACAGTACTGGCTATAGCCAAGCATGGACCAAATACCCAGTTAACTTCTGTCGACACTATTCCTGACTCTTGATTTCTAATGCTTCAACACTTCAAGTATTCAGGGAGAAACGTAATGTTGTAACTGAGCGGATACTTTGGATCTGTTCTTTTCAGTTTTTAAAAGCTATTTTTTGACTTTTCTATAATAATGAACTTTTAAACAGAGTATCTTTTCAAGATAGGGTCTACTAGTTAATTGTAGTACATACTGCATCGACTTCATTTATATCGATAAAAACCACATATGAGTTTCTGTTATTCTGTAATTTCTAGCACGAACAGTCTAAAAACACAAACCGTAACCAAAAATCATAAGGTTCAGCCAAAAAGAACAAGTCCTTTGTTGTTTTTTTACCCTATCATTTACAGAAGGTAGACGGGTTGTCGTTTTCATAGTTTCTTATGTTCTTAGTTTTCTTTCCTTGGCAGGAGTAACAGAGAATATACATACTTTTGGAAATGGCAGAAATGCCCTTGCCACCAAATTTGGTAGGTAACAAAAAAGAAAGTCCATGCACAAGTTTCATATCCATTGAAATCTTTGCAATATAACTCCAAAGCCCACCACACGTACAGATCAAAAAGACATTAAATTAAAAAAATTATTACTATTAGATCATGCATACCTCTATTAAATAGCATACTACAACTATTACACTTTTGATCTTTGCAATGAATTTATATTATGGAACGATATTTATTAAGAATAATGATTTATATTATGGGATAGAGGAGTAATACTACAACAGCTACTATTATTGCTTGAATTAAATGAAGGTCAAGAGAGTCAAACCATTGATTTAAGGGTGCACAGTTCGATGCTTAATACGATTAAACTTAATTTTAGTACTTGATTCTCAAAAATAAAACACGCACACGCTTTATCGAAATGGTACTTTACTATCCCTAGAGTAGGGAGGAGATACATGAAGTTACAAATTTATTCTCGAGACCTAGCTTATTTTTAAGAATAATTTCATGTGTTGCATTAGGTAGGTTCCCGGGCCCAGGTTGAACTCCCCTCGGACTTCCAATCAACACGATCAATGCCGGAAGCATTACGCCTTGCCAAATTGGTCTTCGGACTTCGTCCTAGGTTGGCCCCTGGTCCTCATCCAAAGTGGGTTCCCTGACGTATTGTGCATTGTCAAGGTTGACCTCCGAATTCTGTCTGAGATTGGCCCTCGGATCTTATCCAAGGTGGGTCCCTCGAGGTGCCACGTCAAGTCCGATTTGTTATGGTGCATCTCGGCATACATTGCCAGTTGTCTGCGGCCTGAGTTATCGCAGATCCCTCTCTCAACACATAAGTTTCATATCTGTTCAAACCTTAAGGTAATACAACAGCTAGTATTATTGCTGAAATAAATGAAGGTAGTTCAGACCAGCAAAGCGTCAAACCATTTATTTAGGTGCACGGTTCGATGCTTAATACGATTCTACTTAATTTTGGTACTTGATTCTCAAAAATAAACGACGCACATGCTTCATCAAAATGGTACTTTACAAAGTAGTAATCCCCAAATTTAAGAAGGGGTATTATGGTAAACTGGCAGCACGCACCAGGGGGGGTGAAGGATGCATGATTGGGGTCTGGGGAACCGGCTGTCGAGAAAACGGACGGAGCAATGCAAAGCGATTCAGCTTCAGTCGGTCGCTTCCAAATGCCGCTGCAAATCGCACGATTCCCGTTGGATTGCTTTGCTTGTTGGTATGGTCTTTCAAGTCTCTTCTTGTTCTTGTTCTTTGCCGGTGTTATTTTATTCTTTTGTGTTACAAATTTGTGTTACTTGTGATAACTATTGTCGGTTTGTCACAAAAGAAGAAAAAAAATGTAGACTTTTCTCCCAACAGAAAAGCAGAAATGTCTCTTTTTTCTTACGATTTCATGCAGCAAATGTTGCAAAGAATCGCCAAGGTTTCTGGCCCTGATCAATTCGGCTTCGGCTTCTGGCTTATTTTTCACTATTCATAAGTTTCGTCTTTTTCTGAACTTTTGGCTTTTTGTTGAGCTTTTTTGCCGGTTCTTTTTTTTCCCGTATTTGTTTGTATTATACGTAATGGACTAACATATTTTTTTATATTTTTAAATTTTTTTAAATTTAATTATGCTAAATAAGTCTCACATCAACATTCTGATCTTTTTCACCAAATTACAGTGATGTTTTCAGCCATAAACCATGGGCTTTTCAGCCGAACCGGTCACCACCTTAAACTCACAGAGCTAGCATATCACACATTCATTTGTCAGTTGTTGGAGTACTTGTCAGTGGCCCCGAAAGCACAGCTAAACCCAAGGGAGTCCAGACTCCGGAGTCATACCATGGGAAGAAAGAGGACGAGCAAATCCTTGGGGTCATCTTCCTGTCAGCAAACGTCAAAAGGACAATGGAGTAGTAAGGCAGTATGCATGGTGCAAGGGCAACGTAGTTGAGGTAGGTACGCAACCAGGAGTATTGCATGCTTTCCATCGCTCACCGCACCGACAAGCTGGGCACAGGCATTTCAACCGGCACGCCCACGGATCACAAACGAGGGCCACACGTTCGCCATGCCATCGCCCATCGGCAGATAGGCAGGGGGACGTGCCACACCTCTTTAGAGCATCTCCAACAGTATAAGCTAATTACTAGCTCTAAGACAACTTCTCCAATAGCATTAACTTTTAATACATAGCTTATAACATAAATAGCCTCACATGACACTCTCACATAATCTTGGAATGTGTGTATGAGACTACTCTTGATCAAGAGATAGCTTTTCTTTCTCTTCTATTAAAATATGAAATAATATGCTTAGAGCTAGCTCATAAGTTACTATTAGAGATGCTCTTAGATGCACCCCCATCTGCCATGCCGTGCCTCTTTAGATGCACATTCTCACTGTGACCGCTGGATACCTCCTGACGCATGTCCTTGCAATTATCGACTCACCATGCCACTCACATAAATTTTTAACTGACATCCTATAATCTATAGGTGGGTTCTTTCGGGCTATAATTTATGGATTTGGCTTTTGAATTTTGACTGTTTACGAGAAAGGATACGAAGAGAAAGATAGTCGCATGCGATTTTATTTAGTACAGCTGAAGTCGGTACAATATCTACTGCAAACGACTTGTAGACTCCGCTTTAAAAAGACGCACCGTTTGCAAGCTAGTTACTGTAGCAAAGTACAAAAGCAAAAAGCTGAAAGCCCTACCGAACCAAGCCTATGCCATCAAACTTTCTAAAGTTTGACTATTAATAGTATAAAACTATCTAGATTTATCGCTAAAAATACTTTCATAATATCATAATTTAATAAGTATATAATAAGGTAAAGTTATAAATAGTAATAGTCAAAGTCACATCTGGTAGACCGTGAAAAATAAAAATACTTAAAAAAGAATGGGGAATAGTAAAATGTTAGCACTAGGTAAACCATGTATTGTGAATATTGTATTCACATGCTACAGGGTTTCTCCAATTGTAAGTGCTGTGATCTACTAAGAAGTGGCTAGTTGTTAGGGTTAAACGAGAGGTGAGGAGCCTCCTATGCGTGGGTTTTTTTAGGCTGAGACTTATGGCTTATGGTTGTGATTTTTGAATTTTAGCATATTGCAGAGAAAAATAATAGCATGCGATTTTTGCCAGTACAGCTGAACTCGGTATAATTTGTACTACAATTTACCAGTAGACCCTATTTTAAAAAAACGTACCGTTTAACAGTGAGTTATTGTAGAAATGGAAACCAAAGCCTAAACATAAGCCCAAAAGAACTGAGCCTAAACCTTGTATTGAGTTGAGTCATGTGATGAATTGAGAAACTAGGATTAGGATTTTCTTGTGTTGGAACCTTTTGTGTCTTTGCTCTAGGCTTAGAACTCTAGTATCCTGAGAGATTGGCTATAAAACATTTATCTCCAAGTGAAATGAATATCTAAAGTTTGCCTAGTGAGTTGTGCCATAGATTCCCTCTTGTGCTTTTGATTTGCATGGCTTTGTTGTTTGTATTTCTCTTCTCTTGAGTTTTTCTGTGCCAAGGACGTATAAGAGGTAGAGATGTCTCTTAGAGACAAGATCACACCCATCTAGGCATGATCTGGAGGAAATTCTTGAGTTTGCTTGGTTTTTCTCAAGAGAGAGGTGATTTTTAGGTTTTGCTCTTGTGGGTGATTTAGATTGTATTTGTGTTGTGATCTAACTTGCTATGACGTATGAGAACCCATCCAAGGTCAACTAAAACATCTTGGACTCATGAGCAAAGCAGATCAAGTTTTCACGCTTTTGCCTAGTTTTGGTGCAATCTTCCTTCAAATAAAAAAGGTCATAAATTTCACAACGATCCTTTTGATCATTGATTGGAATAGGTTTGTACATCTTAGAGAAGGTGTATGCCAAGTTTCAAATCATCTGGATCATCGAATCAAAAGGTACGTGAATTCTTGGATTTGAAATAGTGTTGATTTTATTATTCATTGCCTGGATTTACGGTTTGATCGGTTTTTAACCACAAATCACTATAGGTTTGACCAGTTTTGAATAGAGGTCTGATCAGTTTTGGTTAGATGTCTGACCGGTCTCAGGGTGCTTTTCTAGAGTTTTGCCTCCTGTGGCTCTGGTCTTTATTGAATATCTGAATTTGTGTTTTTGTTGCATGTTATTGTTGATATTTAGGGAAAGATTTTTTGAAAGAGTGAGTCATTCGCCCCCTATAACTCATCATACTTGATCCAACAAGTAGTATCAGAGCGAGGTCGCTCTTTCTTAGATCTTAACCAGTCTTCAGAATGACGAGTAGGATAAAGACTTGTAAGCAGTTCTTTATTATCGCTAGGATTCCTTTGCCAATGATGTCCACTCTTTCATGCGGAGACCTCAAACCCGTCCTTTTTACACAGGAACTTTATCTTCACTCCCGTGGAGTACCTACTAAAGTAAGCTCTAGAGGGCCAAACAGATCACCTCTTTTCATCATAAATGCTTATTATGCAAATACAATGATTCTTTTATTCATTAATTGCTTAACAACATTAACCATTTATCATCATCACCATTTAATCCATAATCATATGAGCATTATAGAAAGTAAGCGTAAACATGTAAATCAGCATGTTAGGTACTTTATTAACATAAAACAGCAAGAGCAAACATCTCGCGTTATTATTTTACTATGCACTTGTTTTTCTAACTACGAGAGACGGATTGCCGTGAAGATGACATCAATCCTAAAGTTACTCCTCCTACAATAAATATCTATTCTCAATAATGTTCCACAATAATACATAAACATCAAATAACAATATCACTCCTACACGCTTTTCGATCCCACAATTTCTCACTTTATCGGACAATCCTCCTCTACTGTCCCAATACCAAAAATAGCATAACTCTTGACTTCCAAGTCCTAATATGGCAAACCATATAAGTTCTGAAATCTATACAAGATTTTCTACATTTTCTTAGTTGGCCATAAACTCTGATTAGTCTATTTAACTCCTTGTTTTAAACCCCAGGGATTGTTCTGTTATCTTATTGGACAACAGACTTAACAATTTTATATCTATTAATTTACCTAACCAAACATAGCAAACCATATCACTTTTGAAATCTACAGAAAATCATCTATCTTTCTTTATATTAGTTATTATCAAAATTTAATTCATCTATCTACTAGGCCAAACTATAGATTTCCATGATTATATCTAGCAGTGATCAAATTCTAGACAGAACTAACCCCAGTGGCAGTAGCATGCACTAGCGACAGCAGTGAAACAGCAGCGGTGGCAACAGGAACTAACGTGTAGGAAGGAGCAGCACTCAAGATGGATGCGCATGGGAGAGAGAAAAACCGCGGCTGCTTGCAAGCCCTCACGGGAGAAAGAAAAAGAAGGGTGCGGCTGAGAAGAGAAAATAGGGGAGATAAATAGGGTTAGGGTTTTTGGCTAGAACCCTAATTGGCTTAGAGTCTAACTTGGACTAGGCTTCCATTATGACTCGAGCACACCTACTTTTGGCCCACTAGGCCCAAATAGCACGTATTGATTAATTTTAGGCCCAAATGGCACGGATTGATTGATTTTATTTATTAATCTCACGTGTGTGTATATATATATATTATTTTTTGAGATGTTACAACTGAAAACAGCTTGGGTCCATCCACCACTTACATCAATGATACAGGGTTCTCTCCGTAAGTAGTTTAGTAAGATCACTGGTCTTTGCTGTTTGCTGCTGTTGAGTTACCATCTCCCAGTTTTGGGATCATAGCCTCGGTAACTCACCTGTATTTGTATTTGCAGAATTGCATTAATCAGCTGCAAAGGCCTGAGCTGGCTAGTTGTTCGCTTGTGCATTGTACATGCGAGGAGCAATACACTGATCCTGTTCATATAAAATTACAAGATGTTTACTGCATCATGTGTTCTACTGGGAAGTCTGATATTTACATCCATATTTTGTATACTTGGTACATGCCTTGCATGGTCACACCTTTACTTATTTTCAATCATTCTTTTGGGATGCCACAAAGGTTACTTCTGGCATTCTGTACCACAATTGCATGGTTTGGATTGCCATTTCCAGGCCTTGATACCAGTTAAGCTAATATACTATTTTGAAACAAGCAGCACATACATGGGACTATGGGAGAGAGAAGACACTGCCTGTCGATTTCTGTTGCCCTGCTATTTTTCTCAAGTGAGCATCTTTCTTTCTTGAAAACAATTGACTAGTCCAACTGCGTCTGCAGTTGGATTTGTGGCATTTGCCCATTAAATTTAGTGCTTCACTGTGGTGTGCCGCGTGCAGTTCATCAGTTAAGTTAATATTGCAATTGCTGGTTGCAGAAGGGCATGAAACTCTAGTGTTGCAGTCAGGGGCGGAACCAGACTCAGCCTAAGCCTCGGGCTGGGCTAACTGATTTTAGGCTGTCTTGAGCTTTCATTCCTAGACTTTCACACTTAAATTACTATTTTCTATGGAATTTGGTTTTCAGGCCTCAGGCTATAGCCCATCTAGTCCGAGGCCTGGTTCCACCCTAGTTGCGGTTGGACGTGCGGACTGTAGTGAGGTGCAGCTTGTTCCCTGTGGATAATAAGAGCTTGCCATGTTATCTCTGTATGGGATATCCTAATGAAGTTCATGGGGCATAGGCCCAAATTAAAGATTTGTAGGAAACTATGTCGATTTTTACGACTCATAGGAGCAGCAACCATGGGGCCTGTGGGCGGTACAGATTGTCAAACTTTGGTATTGATGGTATAAGTGTGTGTTTTTGCAACTGTAGTGCTAAATGCCTGAGAGATTCGAGTGCTATGAACTTTTTAAACGAAACCTCATAATTTGCTTCCTTTTGATTCATCCTATCCAGTCTTGCACCATTCATTAGGCATAGAATTATTGACCAGAAAAAGGGTTAGGGAAGTAGTACGTTGCTCATTTTTTATCCCTTCCTACACGCCTTGGTTCCAAAGCTCAGTGCACCATTGAAGGGCTATTTTTATTCTTTGGATCAGTGCACCTTTAACGTTTGATGTCCTGTTTCCGTTTGTCTTCGGTAGCTGTAGACAAGGATAAGGCCGAAAATAAATATATCAAATTGATACTTTTTTTGCTCATTGCGAAACTGCGAATACACATGCTGGTTCAATTCCTGCCGCATCGCTTCTCTTTTGCATCCAAAGTGACAATATGATGATGCTCCAAGAACAATTGGACCCTTGTGCCGATTTGATTCTCCACCCATGGACAGCAGCTGCGAAAGATGAGTCCCCAAAGAACAGTGGAAAAGGACCTTTCTTTCCCCACTATTATGGAGGTGGCTTGTTGACCTCTCATTGGTGCAAGCAAAGGAATGTCGTTGATAAACAATTACAAAAAAAAAAAAAGAAGAATCAAAGCAAAGGAAAATCGTTGATAAAAAATTAAAAAATGAATAAATCACAAGACAAATTCTATTTGGATATCATCTTTCTTGGGGCCTTACGATAGGAAGATGCTAAAAATTTTTATTGAACTATGTTGAAAATGAAACCTCCTTTAAAAAAGAGAAAAATATGAGATTGGAGATGTTGATACCGTGCCATTTACTAGATATTTTTTTAACAGGAATTGCATTTAATAATTATGCACAAAACAGGGCTCAGTGTTATTCCAAAAGTAACCAAGCATTTCATACTACCATCCAATAATTCAAAGCCAACTGGCTGTATTCATGGATTGATATTTTTGCTGCGTAGACACAATTCTTTTCGGCTTATGGCCTACGAATTTTGGACATATTTGGACCTCTAAATACCCGAAATTCCATTTTTGACCCCCTAATAAAAAAATTCCAAATCTGGACCCCTCCCGAGCGCACGTTCAACTGGAAGCCGACACGTGTCCGGTCGTGCGGTCAAAAACCGAGTCATGCGGTGAAAAATCGGTCGTGCGGTCAAAAAATCGGTCGTGTGCTCAAAAAACCGAGTCGTGCGGTCAAAAAATCGGTCGTGTGGTGTGGCGCGGAGGGCGAGGCGGTGCGTGCGGTGTGGTACCGCATGACCCATGCTACAGTGCGGTCGTGCGGTACCACACCGCACGATCGGACATGTGTCGGCTTCTAGTTGAACGTGCGCTCGGGAGGGGTCTAGATTTGGAATTTTTTTATTAGGGGCCAAAAATGGAATTTCGGATATTTAGGGGTCCAAATATATCCAAATTTTATGGCCTACGACTTCTCCAAACAACTAAATGGTATAACTTCTCCATCATCTTTTTGAAACGGTTTACTAGAACAATTTTTTAAAACAATTTATCGGCATTCGATTCAATTGAATAAGAACTAGTGCTAAAAACAAAAACTGTCAGCCGTAAAAAGCTATTAGCCGTAGCTGAAAAACAAGTGTACGCTGCAGAAAGGGACGAGAGAAGCAGAGCAAACAAGATACAGCAGCGTTCTGAATAGATTCGTTCTTATCACCCAAAAAGCACCCAAGTACTACGTCAAAGTGTACATGTATACACGCACACGCAGTGGATGATCTTGGAGGTGGGTCTTTCTGTGGTTATAATGCATATGATGTTAGGTAGTAGATTTGTTTGGCTAGCCTCCGTGTTGTGGTTGCTGCCAACCATGCGTAAGCAAGCAATATTACCTGCTTTCAGGGCTGGCTGTCGCGTTTAGCCGATTCCGGTGGCCGGGACAAACTTGGACTTCTTCTTATTAACTTATGACTTATAATTTATCTATAATCACTAGTTTTTAAACGATTTTTTTTAAGATAAGATGTATAAATTAATTGTAATAGACATTATACTAATTTAATTTATATCGGTCAAATCACATACGGATGTCTATCTCTCCATACTCTTTTACAAACAATTAAAATTTAAAATTTTAAATCAAAAGTTATAAGACATAACCTAAAAGATCCAACCTATCTATCCTCTCATTCCTGGGTCCATCTCTTATTGTAACACGGAAAGGAGATATGCTGGACATGAGAGCTTGAGCTTCTGGGCTTGCTTACTATTAGTGGTAAGAGTAACGCTTATGATGATGCATGTCTCTGGTGGTGGTGGTTTATTTGTTTCTTCCAACTTTTTTTTACATCTCTTTAAATTCTATTACTCTAAAAATTCTCTAAAACAACATATCTGAGGATGCGGAAGCACAACGAGGCTAAACACGTGAATTCCGATCTCAATAATATTGAATTAAACGTGATGAAATGGTATAACTTTTTACCCGTAACAAAAACATTAGTACGGCTAGTACTACTACTAACAAGAAGCAAATTGAGAAGAAGAAAGAACTGCGCCATGTGTACGTTACGTTCCGCCTTCTTCTCTCTGGAGGACGATGGCGCTTCACGAATTTGCGCGATGTGGCGTATGGTCGTGTCGTGGCAGCAGGGCGGCCATCTGTAGCAGCGCGTTACGAAATTCCAATGGCGCCTTCGATCGGAAGACGCGGGAAGCTGCCCCCGCGTTGACTCCAAAAGGCGGCGTCGCGTCGTAGGATCGGAGGTGGGAACACGATGGCGTGGAGAGCACGCGCCGCCCACTGCTGGTGCGGGGCCTTTTGACTTTTCGTCCCGATGGCCTTGCGAGGGCAGTATGGGGATATATATATATATATATATATATATATATATATATATATATATATATATATATATATATATATATATATATATATATATATATATATATATATATATATATATATTTGACGGTTAGCTTCACAAAATTTGTACGGATTACTGCTGTTTCCTGTGGTGTTTTGCGCGTATACAGTGTGAGCCATGTGTGTGACCTACAAATTTCACAGGAACGAATGATAAAGGGTCCGAACAATTTGTTTTGTTTTCCTCTCCGTTCCAAACGGGTTTTGAAGGTTTAGTAGCCTGCACCAAGTCCTTTTTAGTTTATAATTTAATTTATAGTTTTTCTCAAACAAACTAGTCGGATGGTCTTTGTTATTGTTTTGAAGCGATTTATCGGAATGATTTTTTTAAAATAGCTTTATGAATGCTCACATTAGAATAAAAAATCATAAGTCATAAATATAAGCCATAAATTGGAGCCAAAAAAATCTCACAGCTTGTCAGGTATCTTAATCTTCGTATGGTTGCCAATTTCATCGGCAGAAGTCATATCCTATAATTAGAAACTGCTACAATAGAGAAGCACATTTTCCATGTTATGGAACGTGCACAATGCAACTCAACATGTACTTTGAGCATTTATAGTAACGTAAAAGTCAACAACTCAACATACAACGCACATGAATATCATCATGTCAAGTACCTCCAATATAATCATATCGAGTTTATTGTCTTTTTTTAAGGCGTATCAAGTTGATTTTGACATTTTTTTATATTTTGAGCGGAAGTTCATCAGGTATTTTCGGGAAAAAAAAGTCACGTCCTGCTCGTTTCGCACATGTGTTGATTTTGGGTAATTTTCTCTCTCCCTTTTTCTCTGACATAGCCTCAAATTAATTGCAAATGTCATGATTAATAAGCACAATTTGCGCTGAATCATATTAGTATTTTTCACCAATTTTCTTTATCTGGAGGAGTTTTTTTCTTAGTTTGTTTTAACCGTTAAAAATACTAATGAGAGAAAAGAAACACTACACATATTTCTATTTTGAAAACCTAAAATTTAAAAAATTTTAGGGGAAAAGTGACAAATGGGTATTTAACATCTGGTGTGGTAAAATGTTTTTTATGTGTGCTTTTGTGCGCACATATTTTTCCTAGGAAAAAACCAACAATGCCGAGTTATCAATCTTCAATAATCTTCAGAGTTAATAAAATTGGTCAAATATCCAGCACACTTGTGTGACCAGTACTACAATACATGTATATATTTGAAAAAAACAGTTGTATTTATTATATACCTCTTATGCTTATGTTTTAAAAATATAGCTATATTTCTTATACGACTGCAACAACTACCCTTAAAAAAATTATGGATGTGTCTTAATCCTCCACAAAATTTGTTATGCCAAGTTTATATAAAGAAGTAGCTGCTCTATATATTTTTAAAAGAAATAGCCGTTCTGCTAATAATGATAGGGAGAAACACGTTTTAAATTTAGGTTACAATCATACATAAACCATTTACAAACCCAACATACGAAAAGGAAACTTACAAGAAACCCTGACGGAAAAATCCCCAAAATTTTCCTCTCAGAAAAAGAAATAAAAAAACCCCCGAAATGCGCTCACCACACGCCTAAGGTGTGAGCTCAGTGCACGCATCATCCTCTCCCCCGCGCAGGGCTTAGCCGAAACGTGGTCGGCAAACCCACCCTGGCGCCACGCACGCGTGCCGGTACCCCCGCCCGCGGACCGGGGCCAGGAACCTGCTCGCGACGGCCAGTTGCCGGTCACTCCCCCGGCCTGCCGCCGTCCGCTCGCGTCGCCCGCAGACCTCCCACGCGCGCATAAATAGAAACGCCCTCTCTGTTTCTGCCGTTTCGGATCAGGGGTTGTGTGGGTTGTCTTGTGTCCCAGGAAAAGTTCAAATCGCGTTGCTCTTCTCTTGGATCGTGGAAAGGTCGGACCTTTCGGATATTGTTGGGCGATTCTCGTCGAGACCGATCGGCCGGTGTTCGGATCGAGCTGTCTGGTGGGGAAAAAATTTTTAGTGCGAGGAGGAGAGGTCGGATCGGGAGTTCTTGGCGTTCTGGGTGCCGAAAGGCGAGAGATTTGGGAGGTTTCCGTGCCGCTCGCGGTGGGGAGGAACCGGTTGTTGAGCGGATTGGAGGCGGAGATGGTGGCCGGGGCGGAGGTGATGCATCAGGTCGTGCCGCTGTTGGAGGCGTCGTTCCCTCGGAGCTCCGTCGAGGGGGTCGAGGATATTGTGTCGCCGCCGCCGGCGGACTCGGAGGTCTCCGTTGAGGTGCCTGATCTGGTGAGGTCTTGATTCGGCCTAACAAAGGTTTCGGCTTTCCTGGTCGGTTTGATGTTTCGACAAGAGTTCTTGAAACCTTTTTTTGTTGTTCCGGAGAGTCGGATATGGTAGAGCTGGGTGCTTGGTCAGGATCGCTCGTGTATTTTGGGTGGCGTTGTCGAAACATTTTTTATTATTAATTGGAGAATTTAAATGATCTTTTGTGTAGGATTGATTGTTTTCCGAGTGCTCTTGTGGTGAAGTGAGGAAATTACTTGCTTAAAAATTCAAGGTTCAGCCTTTTGTGTTGCTGCTTTCAAATCCAGGTGTAATATCTACTGTTAATGGTGGTTGGGAACATGGAATTATAAATGGTTGGTGGAATAATTGGATCGATCTGTCGAGTGCGTATTGATTGACTGCCTACAAAAGATAGGTAGTATGATTCACCGGCGCATATTGATTAATTGCCTATACAGGATAGGTAGTATGATTCGTCGTGGTTAAATTCATCGCTGTACATATCAGGATTATGCTGGCTTTTACTTGGAATTGAAATTTTGTATACCTTTAGTTGTTTGATCAGTTCAGCATTGAAATTTTCGTTAAATTACCTTTATGATCAATTCAGTCAGTTTGAAATAATGACATGTGAACGCTTGGAATGATTGGCCTTGTGATGGTTGGCAACTCAATTCTCTTAATTTGGTCGGAAAAGTGTAAACTTTTTCCCCATGATATGGTTTGGTTGCAGGGTGTCTTTGTTCACCTTAGATGAGACTGCAGCATAACTAAAGGATTTAACGGTTGTCTGATTAATGCAGGAATTTAAGGCACCCGTGGAACAATTACAGTTTGTCCCCAACATTCGATCTGGTAGTTTTGCTGATATTGGACCTAGGCGGTACATGGAAGATGAACATATCCAAATTGATGATCTTTCTGGTCATCTTGGCTCACTGTTGATGTGCCCAGCGCCTAATGCCTTCTATGGGGTATCTATGAACTTCTACAGATGGTTATCATACTTCGAATCTTCTGTAACACCAATTGAATTAATTGTGCTGTTGCTTTTAGGTTTTTGATGGCCATGGGGGTTCAGATGCGGCAGCCTACATGAAAAGGCATGCTATAAGGTTGTTCTTTGAGGATTCTGAATTCCCACAAGCATCACAAGAAGATGGAGCATTTTCTGAATCTGTTGAGAACTCAATTCGCAAAGCGTTCTTGAATGCAGACCTTGCTCTTGCCGATGATTCGGCCATCAGCCGATCTTCGGGAACCACAGCTCTTACAGCTTTGATCTTTGGAAGGTATGACAAAACGTGCAATGCAAGCCTCTGCATATTGCAGTTCATGATTCACCATGGTGGTATGCGTGCTTATTTTTATGGTCTTCCTGTCTTGCAGGCAGTTGTTGGTTGCAAATGCTGGGGACTGCCGTGCAGTCCTATGTAGGAAAGGCGTAGCTGTGGATATGTCCCGTGATCACAGGCCAACATATGACGGAGAGCGTCAAAGGGTTACTGAGTCGGGGGGATACATTGAAGATGGCAGGGTCAATGGAGTACTCTCCGTGACTCGGGCTTTAGGGGATTGGGACATGAAAATGCCTCAAGGCTCGCCATCACCTCTCATTGCCGAACCAGAGTTCCGACAAACTATCCTCACCGAGGATGACGAGTTCCTCATTATAGGTTGCGATGGGATATGGGATGTCATGACCAGCCAGCATGCGGTGAGCATAGTCCGCAAGGGGCTCCGACGGCATGACAACCCTGAGAGGTGTGCAAGGGAGCTCGCGATGGAGGCGAAGAGGCTCCGTACCTTCGACAACCTCACGGTGATTGTCATTTGCTTTGTCTCTGAGCTTGGCGGGTGTTCGCAGCCTCTAGATCAGGCGCCAATGAGGAGGATAAGATGTTGCAAGACCTTGTCTGCCGAGGCCCTATGCAACCTGAGGAGATGGCTGGAACCTGATCAGTAGATGCTGGGTAGGCCTGTTCTAGCTGTGTAAATCTCTATGGCTGTTTTTACACAGCCAGCAGTTTTGTAGGGCGTTTCTCGTCGTTGCTACTACTTTTTTTTTTGTCGTGCACACTATTTTCGCTGTACATACTCCATTGGGTTCACGAACTGTTGTTACTCAGTTCGTTATTGAGGAATTATTTCAGCAAGGAAATTATTTTGCAGTACCGACGTACCGTGCCGTGAGGTATATAAGATGTTACTATTCGTCATGTGTTTGCCTATGATATTCTCGGTTCGATGATGTGGTCGTATTGCTTATTCACCTGCTCTGCTCATGGTGGTGTGCTCGTTAAAGAGTTACAGATGGCTTTGAGGATGTGTCGTACTCTCTAGCTTCTGTTTCCCCTCTAGGGTATGGGCTAATATCATAGCACGTGATTAAGACATGAATCCATGAATCGTTACTGCGAGATTCATTATTAGTCTCACCGTAAAACTCCGCGAGCATATGGACTCGTATCCTGTTGGTTGTTGGAGATTGCAATTCCAACATAAAAGTCAAATTAGGCAGCAGACGAACAGCTTTTTTTGAAGGATACAGCAGCCGCACACCCCACACACGTGCGTCTCTTGCATAAGTCTATAGATAACCAATGATCAGAGACTAGAGGATCTATAATCAGAGACTACAGGGTATACGTCTATGGATAACCAATGATCGAAGACTAGAGAATCTATGATCAGAGAGTACATGGTCTCTGGAGCATAAGCACTGTTCTAGTTAGCGGAGACATGCGTACCCATTTTATTAAGTTAGCGAGCACCGGCGGCAAATCGAGCATTAGATCGCTGGTAGGCGCCGCACCACGGCTGCCCAGGCCAACTGCAAACTCAATCCTCGGGAGCAGACGGAAATTTCGTTGGTGCGTTCCATCGCAGTCACCATCATCGAAAAGAAAACAGGCGCGGCTGCGTTGTTTGACCATGGGTGATTCCGCGGCGCAATTGAGTTGCCCCACGGCCTTGACTAGAACGGTTGCTTGCCTCTACCGCGTCGTCACAGGTCCGAGAGCAAAGTCAAATTAGACAGAACTGCACAAGGTTGACACCCCAGAGTCCTAAACCGTTAATAAGGCTGTAAACATAAATCATCAACCTATGTTCACCCTGTGACAAACGCCTCCTTTTTTTGTTAAAAATAATCACACCAAACACGACTCACAGTGCAGTTCGTACCATTCATGTAGATCGAACAGTAAAGATAGGATGCATGCACTAGGTCGAACAGTAAAGATAGGATGCATGCACTAGGTTAGCCGTGGCAGGCCCAAAATTACGTGCCATGGTGTGAGCCGTGGAAATGCCTGGATTTATCCCGTCATTTCAAATGGCATCCGCCACCGTTTCTCGGGAATCGCTGTGTACCCGCCGGTTCTGGCACTGGATCAGCAGCTCGTGGTCTATGGTGGACATCTTATTGTAGTCTATAAATAGGAAGCTAAACCAGCATATTATGTACACATGAATAAAAGCAATAAAGAAAGATCAGGAGTTCTCCATATCTCTCTGTGTGTTCAATCTTTTATTCTACGATTCTGTGATTGATTCGTTCTTGTTCTAAACAGAGGAATCGCTCAGACTGGTCGCCAGCGACGGTTCCTCAACACGTTATCAGCACGACTTCGCTCTGGTGAACGAGGTAATAATCGAAGCACAGATTGAATTTTCTAGATCGCTTTTGAATCTGCATTTTCTTTTCGCGTTCTAGATGAAACCTCTACGGTGCAAATCCGCCCTAAACTACCGTGATCCGACCTGAAGTCGCCGACACAATGTCGATCGGTAGATTGTGAAACGGTGTAGATGTTGATTGCACTGTAGATTAGAACGATGCAAATCCGCCCCAAATCTACCGCGAGCAGATCTGAAATCGCCGGCATAATGTCGATCGGTAGATCGTGAAAAGAGGTAGATGTTGATTGCATCGTAGATTGCTTTTATACATTGCTTTCCTGTTCAGTTTCTGCACAGCTATTGCATGAAAAAAAAGGAAATTTTTGTATGATCATTGTACGAAAGAATTTGGCATCGCTTCTCTGTTTGGCTTCTGCACGGGAAAGAGAAAAAAAGGGGACGTCGGCCGCCGGCCTATAGCCAGCACTAGACCACGCCGCTGTTGCGCACCACCGGCCGTCTCGTATAGCCTGCCGGTTGTCTCGGCCCCGAACGACCGCAAATAGCACGCACATGCCCCGCAGATCGTAGCCGTGCCTGAAGCTGGCCGAATAGCCACGCCGCCGACTGATTGAATGTCGCCCGAAGCGCTCGCCACCGGCCGCTTGGCCTCTCGCTTGCGCGCCGTGAGCTCGGCTGGCCGCCACCGCTGGTTGCTTGAACGCCACCCGGGGAATCCACCCGAAGCCGCAGCCGCTCGTGGCAAAATCCCGACCATGCGCCGCCGCCGACGTTTCCATGTGAGTATCGCTGTCGATGGCCAACCGAACACTAGCCCCGAACGGCGCCGGCCACCTCCACCTTGTTTGGCCCACAGCCGAACGGCGTCGGCCACCTTCTCCTCCCACCGCGGCCCGCAGACCGCGCCGCTCTTCGTCGGCGCATGCGCCTCCTCGCCGCCGGCCCCACGCCGCCCGCATGGCGCCGCCTGCGCGACCGCCGCCTCGATTTTGGTCCCGGACCGCAGCCGCCTCTCGCCCCGACCGCCGAGCGGGCTGCTCGGACGGGCTGCTCAGGCCACCGGGCGCATGGAGTGAGCCACCGCTGCCACCGCCACCTGTGCACTGAGGAGAGGGGAAACCCTAGAGCCTCTCCCCTCTATTATGTCGGCAAAACGGGGCGCATGGGCCATGTAGGCCAAAAAGGGCTGGCGACCGGGATAAGTGAAATGGGCCAAAGGCCCAGCCGAATGGGGGGGCCCAGCAATTTTGGGAAAAACACCATGAAGTTCGTGTAATTACCGAAAAGCCCTTAGAATTTGCATATGAGTCCCGGATTTTGCAGAAAAGGCCTGATAGTTCCGAAAATTACGTATAAGCCCTCAAAATTTACGAGCCGGTCCAGAATTTTGCAGAAAACCCCTCGGTAAATCAAAAAAATTGCGTGAATTTTCTCTAAACTAAAAATTTGCGCGGGAACCCTCTGGATTTGCAGAATTTGCTGAAATTTCATATTTTAGCATAAAGGGCCTCAGAAATTCGAATTTTGCATTATTTTTAGCATTGAAGCTTATTTATTTATGCCATAACTGTTTTATGTATTTTCTGTATTTATTTACTATTTTTGGTTAATTGTAATTGTTTAAATTGCTTTTAATCACTGAAATTAGTAGTAAAATTATAGAAAATGCATAGAAAATTCTGGAACATTACGAAAACCTTTTGCACCATTTATTTACCCGCAATGAATTATTCCGTGCATGTCTACAAGCAGTAGACTTATGCACATTTAGATGACTAGCATCACGAACTGGGAGTTCGATGAGCTGGCCCAGTACGACCAAAACTATCTGACGTAGGCATCCGATGTCGAGATTGTGCTTGGAGCCAGGAAGCTCCGCGCTACTATTGGGATTGGCGGACTGAATGACGCTCAACCCAAACCTGAGGGGAATGATCAGGGACTTCATTTTCTCAGGCACCACCTCTGCCTCACTCTCAAGAATGAGTATATGGCGGAGAAAAGCGCGCTAGCACTCTGGACCGCACTCAAGAAGCGGTTTGAGAGGCTGAAGTACACCATTCTTTCTCAAGCAGAGCAGGAGTGGATGTCGGATCCCGGAGTAACGACTCCGAAACCCTCTGTGTAAATTGCACTAGTCCAGGAACAGCTAGTGCACACAGCCAAACAAAGATACATATCGAACGCAAATGACCAAATATATTAAGCAAATGGGTACGGCCTTATGGCCAAGTCTTACATTAATAAATCAAATAAAAGGAAAATAACAGCGGAAAAATAATAAGATAACTGGCGAAGCCCAACTGCCTCCCCACAGGCAGACGACTGCAAGACACGTCCTACTCGTCCTGGTCCTCACCGAAGTCGTAGACATCCTCCTCTGTTAAGATGCAGCAAGGTGAGTACAAACTTGTACTCCGCAAGTCACCCGGGAAAAATGCAACATAATGATAAAGGCTTCAACGGAAGGCTTATAGGGTTAATTTGCAAAAATAGCATTATGAAATACAATAAATAGATTGAAATTGCTGAATTAATACAATAAGTAAAAACAATACTTGAATGAAATTCATAACGTTAGTGCAGGCTCCGACCATACACCAACCTAACCACGGGAATCCCTCCCGGACCAATTTCCCAAAAACAATCCATGTGAATTCCATCCATCCACACATTAATCTTACGCTCATGGACTCCAACTATCCATAAGGTTTTTGAAAACATTTTTGTAAAACCAAGTCTAATCTATGAAAAACTTTTGCTTAGCATGCCCGTGACCGTGGGCACGGCTATCCAGGATAGATTTTACACTCTACAGAGGTTTGTACAGCTTTACCCACAAGATATGATGTCCTCGTAATGTCAGCCAATACACGCTTCCTTAGGCGTGCGACTGAGTGATCATAATAAGGCCTTTACAATGCGAAGCCGTAAACTCGGCCAAGCCAACTCTAAGGTTTCACCCGATGAGGAATCCACCGCACGGACCCCTCTTGAGCCTAGGTGAGACTTCTCATGGCTACAACCACGCTCACCCAAGTGGGACTTCGCATGGCACCAACCACGCCCACTTTCAACCTACGACTTGACTCGAGTTTGGACTCATAAATTATTTGGCCAAGGTGTCCCATACCACCATGTGGTAGTGCGTTAAGGCTTTAGCAACATGGCTCAAAGACCGGTCCTTAATTGACTTAGGCTCAACCACATACCCCGTGCACGACAGGTCAACCACTGCGGCTCCAACCAACAGGGGCATGCACACACCCACCACTCTAACCATTAACCTAAGTCTAAACCAGATTTTTATATTTTATTTTGAAATAGTTTTGTAAACTTCCTTGACTCTCCAAAGTCAAGGATACTATCCAAGAGCTTGTCATTTTATGCGAAAAGGTGTCCCCAACCTAAGTTTCATCTATGCATGGCTAAGCATATACTATAAAGTTTTCTCTAGCCATTCTATTGAACTAACCAGAGTTTTAATCTAGGGTTACAAGGTATTGAGGATTTCAAATTCAATGAGGAATTAACAAGTAGGCAATAACTAAATTTAAACTGAATTGAAATACGTTGAATAGAAATACGCATGCAAGATAATTTAAATCAATATAATTTTATTTTCAATTCTGGGATCAACATGATCAAGGAGGGTGACTTGCCTTGCTCTTCGAATTGGTGAGATCCGTCATCGAGGAAATCTTCAGAATCGTCGTAATCTACACGTGAAAATAACCCTCCAAACTCAAAATAAATACAAATCAAATTCAAATAAACTCAAAAATTCAAATTGAGGCTAGGAATGGGTAGAGGGGAATTTTTGATGAATTTAGAAATTTGAATGGGTTAAATCGGAGTTAGAACGAAGAAGAACGGGCTCCGGAAAGTTTAAATTCAGGGAAAAAGGATAAAAGGAATTTTTGGAATTATTTTTGAATAGGAAATTGAGGATTATGACGTCAGCACCAAAATTATTTTTGGCTGAATTAATTTTCTACAGAAAAACCTAAGTTTTTGCGTCAGCATGACGTCATCTCGGGATTGTGCCGGCTGATATGTGGGCCTCGGTCCATGGACCGAGTCCACGGAAGGGATGGTGGCCGACGTGGCATGGGGGTGCGGGTGGCGCTGACAGGGCGGCTTGGTGCGCGGGTGGCGCCGACGTGGACGCCACGCGGGCTTGGGCTGGCTGATGTGGCTCGGCCACCGGCGGGAGTGCACGGGCGCCTAGGGTCGCCGGCGGCAGCGGCCACGGTGGAGGACGGCGAGGGCGGGAACGGGGAGAGGAGCGCACGGGGAGCAAGCCTATACCTCCGGCGAAGCTCGGCGGTGGACGGAGGTGGCCGGCGACGAGGTGGAGGCGGCGAAGTGCTCGGGTTCCGGCGGTGCTTGGGCACGGGGAAAGGGCGGAGGAGGCTCGGCGTGAGGCGGCGTAGCTCGGGGCGGCCTCGGCGAAGCTCGGGCGGCACTCCTTCGCCGACAATTCCTCGCCGGAGGAGAAGGCGGCGCGGCGGAGCGAAGACGCTCGGTGGGGGAGCTCTCGGGCGCTGGAGAGTGCAAACGGGAGGTGGAGCGAGGTGGAGTGGGGAAGGATGGTGCTCGGGGGTGGCTTTTATAGGGCCGAGGGGGTGGAGGCGCTGCGGAATCTCTCGCCGGAGAAAGCGGGGAGGTGGGCGGCGGTTGCAACGGAAGTGGCCGAGTGCGCGTGGGAGACGTGGGCGTCGTGCGCGGAAAACGGGGAAGACGGGGCGCGGGCTTGCGGCGCACGAAGGGAGAGGCGGCGTGCGGAAGAGTTAAGGAGGAGAGGGCCGGTTAGGGCGGAGCCGGGCGGCGGCGCCCGCGTGAGGGATGGGGGTCGGGGATGACAAGTGGGGCCGGGGCAGAGAGAGAGGGCGGGAGCGGGTGAGATCGCGGGGCGGGGAGATCGGACGGCGGGAAATGAACGTGGGGCGTTAAGTGGAAGGGAGCGGCCACGATGCGATCGCTGGGATCGGGCGGCGGTGGAAGAAGGAGGAGTGGGCGGGCGAGATGGGCCGGTGGGCGGCGTGGCCGCTATCTGGGCCGCACGCGTGGCGCGCGGGGAGGGAGGGGAGGCGGGATGGAGGAGGCGACGTGGGCGGCATCTGGCCGTCCACGTGGCGGCCGGAGAGAGGGGTTGGATTTTAATTTCCTTTTTGGTTTTTCTGAAAACCCGAATAAGGGCTTTTGGGCTTAGAAAATAGCAGAAAAATCCAAATAAATCCCAGAAAAAATCCTATAAGTCTAGAAAAATGCAAGGAACCCAAATAAAAGCAAATAAACTTATTTTGATCACAAATTTCTTCCAATCTTACTAACTTTTAAAACAAGGCAATAAACAAAAGAAGGACTTTAAATTCCAGAAGAAGAAATTCAAATAAATGAAAATTTGGGATGTCACAGTGGATCAGACTGAGGTTTGTCGACTTTAAAACGGTCGGGGAGTACAATTGTGCCTTGCACATGATTTGTACTAATCTTCAACTCTGTGGCAAGCAAATGACAGACGAGCAGAAGATCGAAAGAACCCTATCCACCTTCCACCCCAATGCAATACAATCCGCACACAAGTATCGTCAAGACGGCTATGAGGAATACGCCGAATTGATTGATATGATGCAAGTTGCGGAGGCTCAAGACAAAGTTCTCCGTAAGAACTACGTCACTCAGCCATCTGGGAGCTCCACTGGCCAAGAAGCCAACGCTGGGAGCTACAAGGTGCGAAAACCCTTGATTAAGAGAAGGGGAAGGAAGGGTAAGGTCGCAGCCCAGAAAGGCAAATCAGATGCTCCACGTGAGAATAAGGCTATCAAGCCAAAGCGGGATGGCAAAGGGCAGCCTGAAGCCCACTTTGCAGCAGTTGAGGGGGAGCATGTTGAGCAGCTGTCTGAGTTGATGGAGGTTGAACCTATCCCGACAGCAGCACCCCCTCTCGACCTAGAAACAGCCACCGCCATGATTTCTCTTGAAGAGAATGTCACCCCCGAGAGAATAGCAGAAGAAGTCTAGTGCACAGAATGCATTTAGACTTTAATTGTCATTTATTTTGTGTGGAAGAATATGATATTTGAAGAATTCATTCATTTATTCAGTTTATGATGGCATGATATGTTCTGATATTGGAGTATTTTATTTATGTGTTGATTGTCTTCTCATACATATTAATAAAATACCCTATATAAGAACGCGTGTAGCACCCTATGAGGAAGTGTGCTTAGCCAGCAGCGGCACAACGCATATCATCTTAAGAGAGACTAAGTATTTTTAGTCGATTTGTAAGAGCACTGGCAGCCTTACGACAATCACCAGAAGCGATGCATGAATAATTGGTTCAGGAAGAGCCAACTTTGGTCATTAAAGAAGCCTTATTGTACCCAGAATCGACTAGAACTCTCTTAAGTTTTAAGGATATTCGCGCCAATGGTTTCCACGTTGAGACTGACGAAGAGTACGGTAAGAAATACCTGCTCATCACGAAGCGCGAAGAGAATGGCAAAAGAATATTAGAAAAACTTCCTTCACTTGAAACCGGGCTATATTATACCAACATTAAAGCGCCTGCAGCGTACGCTGTTCTGAAGACAGTGTTTAGAAACTCTGAAGTCTTCTGTCTCTGGCATGACAGATTAGGCAACCCAGGTCTTATGATGATGAGAAACATAATCAATAATCCAAGGCATAATATTGATGTGAAGAATTTCCCGAATCATGAAGATTTTGTGTGCCCTGCATGTGCCACCAGGAAACTAATTACTAGACTCTCCACTCTGAAAGTGAAGGATGAAGTCCCTGCATTCCTAGAACGCATCCAGGGAGACATTTGCGGTCCCATTCAGCCCATCTCAGGGCCATTCAAGTATTTCATGGTGCTCATTGACGCTTCATCAAAGTGGTCATATGTGAGTTTGTTGTCGACAAGAAACCACGCCTTTGCAAAATTGATCTCGCAGATCATTCGCATCAGAAATATGTTTCCAGACCATCATATCAAGTCCATCAGAATGGACAACGCCGGAGAATTTACTTCAAAGTCATTTGATGATTATTGCATGGCGATGGGAATTGTAGTTGAGTATTCGGTACCGCATGTCCATACCCAGAATGGTTTAGCAGAAGTTTTAATCAAGAGAATTAAATTTATTGCCCGACCCCTTTTGCGTAATTGTAATTTGCCAGCTACATGTTGGGGACACGCAGTCCTGCATGCAGCGAATCTCATCAACCTTAGTCCTTAGACCTTCGGCCTACAACATCCATTCACCTATGCAACTAGCGCAAGGGTCAGCACCAAAAATTTCCCAACATTAGGGGGAGGAAATCAACCCCTTGATGAAGAATGTCGGGAAATTATGTGGCAAGCCACGGTAATCCATGCAGATGACCCGCACATTAGTGAAGCAAATAGAGAAGTCCAGAAGACAATCAATTTGCAAGAACTAGCAAATCAACTGCCCGATCACTTTAGTGATTTGAAGAGCGTGACTAAGTCGCATGTGCTTGCACGCACTGCACCGGAGAGGGTTGAAATACCAAATAAAATAGAAGGTATCCCTAATCTCGTCCAGAGGCCTCAGAAAAATAATAAAGGACGAGAACTCTGGTTCCTCGAATCCTTAGTAATCGGGGACGCCTGGTGAAGAAGGATAAGAAGGACTTATCACAGCCGATCATTGAAGTCCCCCAAATAAGAAGGGGAGCCAGTTGAGACCTGGCACAAGTATGACACCTTCAGAAAAGGGCATACCGAATCTGAATATCCCCATCAGCATGGATGTGTGTGCACACATCAGAGCCAAAAAACTAAAGGGACTTGCCACCACAATTGAAAGAAGCGATGTGCAAGGTAAAGCTCCAGCAGAAGCAATTGCTCCAGAAGAAGCAACTCATGAAGAAATAGCTATAAATTATGTGCACACAAGAGAGTCCCTGGATAGGACAACAGCCAATATCGATTCTACTTCATAAAGAAAATTGCCAAAATCATCGATCTTAATCCCGAGCCTGCATCGCTCGCTGAATGTAAGAAAAGATCAGATTGGGAAGATTGGAAGAAGGCAATAGTAACTGAATTGTTATCTTTGAACAAAAGAGAGGTTTTTGGGCCCGTATGCCGCACGCCTCCCCACATACACCCCGTTGGGCACAAGTGGGTATTTGTTCGAAAGAGAAATGAAAGAAATGAAGTAGTGAGATACAAAGCAAGGCTGGTAGCACAAGGTTTCACTCAACGTCCTGGAGTTGATTATGAAGAAACCTACTCCCCAGTCATGAGTGGAATTACCTTTAGATATTTGATATCAATGGCGGTGAACTTGAACTTGGAAATGAAATTGATGGATGTTGTGACTGCATACCTTCTGATAACTTGGATTCGAGATTTACATGAAAGTCCCTGAAGGAATCCCTCTCCCGAACCAAGACAGAGCAAATAGAAATCTGTAAAGTGTGAAACTCAGAAAGTCACTGTATGGACTGAAACAATATGGAAGAATGTGGTATAATCGCTTAAGCGACTTTCTCTGCAAGAAAGGCTACAAGAACAATGAAGATTGTCCTTGTGTATTTACATCAGGACAATCAAGACATAAAAGAAGCAAGCTCCTACTTGGAGTCAGAATTTGAAATGAAAGATTTGGGCTCGACCAAGTTTTGCTTAGGCCTGCAGCTTGAGCATGTCCCTGAAGGAGTCTTGGTACATCAGTCGACCTACACCCAGAAGGTGCTTGAAAGGTTTGGCTTCGAGAAGGCATTTTCCTCGAAAGTACCGATGATCAGGAGGTCTTTACAGCAAGAAAAAGATCCTTTCCGACCTAGGGAAGAGGGGGAGGAAGTCCTGGGACCGGAATTCCCATACTTGAGTGCAGTGGGAGCATTCATGTACTTAGCAAACTGCACTAGACTGGACATTGCATTTGCCATGAACATGTTAGCAAGGTACAGTGCAGAGCCCACCAAAAGGCATTGACAAGGCATAAAGGGCATCTTCCGATACCTCCAAGGAAGCAAGGACCTTGGACTGTTTTACAGAAAGAATCAAGATCTGAACTTGATTGGCTATGCAGATGCTGGGTATCTGTCAGACCCGCATACCGTTAAGTCACAAACAGGCTATGTATTTTTATGTGGTGGAACTGCAATTGCCTAAGAAATCGTCTAAGCAAAGCCTTGTAGCTATTTCGACGAACCACTCAGAAATTATAGCACTGTATGAAGCCGCACGAGAGTGCGCTTGGTTCCGCTGAATGGTTCACCACATCCAGTAGTCATGTGGAATGAACATTGTGCAAACCACCACAATTATCCATGAAGATAATGCAGCTTGCGTTGCACAAGTGCAGACGGGCTATGTAAGCATATCAACCCCAAGTTCCTCTATGCTCATGAATTGCAAAAGATGGACAAGATTAAAGTACTGCACACTAAGTCATGTAGACTTGTTCACTAAGTCACTCCCCGCATCTAGTTTTGAAAGGTGCGTGTGAGGGATTGGAATGATGAGACTTAAAGAAGTGCATAATTCAGGGGGAGAATTCTCTCAAGCCCTTTATTAAATCTTGATCATGAATATTAAGTACCCAAAGGAATAAAGTCCTGAAGACCAAATGAAATTGGGTGAATTGTACTCTTTTTCCCTTGACGAGTTTTCCATGAAGTTTCTCGACCAAGGTTTTTAATGAGGCAATTCGTGCATCGCAACATCGCATGTATCATGTGCTCTTTCTCCAAATTTTTTCCACTGGGTTTTTATGGAGTTTTAGTGAGGCATGAACATGTCGGATGAGTGCCCAAGGGGAATGTTAAGAAACCTAGGCCTGGGCCAGCAGCCCGCGGCCCATAGTGGGCATCTCATTGTAGTCTATAAATAGGGAGCCAAACCAGCATATTATGTACACATGAATGAAAGTAATAAAGAAAGACCAGGAGTTCTCCCTATCTCTCTCTCTGTGTGTTCAATCTATTATTCTGTGATTCTGTGATTGATTCGTTCTTATTCTAAATAGAGGAATCGCTCGGACTGGTCGCCAGCGACGGTTCCTCAACATGCCCAACCGTGCCGTCCCTACCGCGCAGTGAAACGTGCCCGGTGCGGGGTGGGTGCAAAGTTTTCAATGCCGTTCCGGAACCTATATCGGTTTAGCTTTTAAAACAGTACATTCTAATACCGGTTCATATCATAATAATATATTTATAAGTATACATATGTTTAATTATGTGCACAATAAATTTCACTTCTAATCTTACTCAAAACTTCTAAATACAAAGTAGTAGGAGAAATATGATATTGGAATCTAGGTGGTCGATCCGTCAAACCTTGTGTGGTCGACTCATCAAGGCATTGACTATGAGGCACAGAGTACTCTGCAAGCCGGGCCGTGGTCCTTGATGAAAGAAGGTGATTTGATTATTTTTAGAGCTAGAGGGAATCCATGGTCGGGGGAACGCAATCTAGGCAAAACAAAGCTCGACTGAGGGGAAGCCATCAAGGCCGATCGGGCCACGCCGGGGCCAAGCCATTGCTCTCAAGACACTTGAAAAGTTTCGCCAATGCGCGGGAAGGGCCGACCTTCTCGGGAGTGACATCAACCTTGTGTTTGGCGAGGCACGGACTTGGTCTAGGGGATAGCGTCCTAGAGGACATAGAATGCGATGGCACCATGCCTAGACACACTATCCCTAGCTAGGACTTACACCCGATGTATGGGAAGGTTGAAGCTGGGGTAGTGCCCAAGACCATTATGGGTGGATCCTGTTGGGTCAAGCCTAAATAGTAGTAGTGGCAGTGGAGTCGACCTGAGCCTGGGTGATGGTGTGTGGTGGACGTTGAGTCTGGATGATGGTGCGCATCCTTCATTGGGGAAACATGGCATTCGAGAACTCACTTTTATGTGTAAGTAACATTGGCTTGTGCGCTGGCTAGTGCAGTGCGAAGTCGGCCTAGCCAAAGTTTATCCTGTGATCACCCAGCTTTATCTAGTGAGAATGTAAAGGGGCCGTAACTACCCTGGCTCCTAATGCTAAAATAAAGTTTACTTGCTATTCTTTTACTAGGGGTATCTCGTTACCCTATCTCCCATGGGAAAAACTTGGCTCTCGAGATGGAGTTCATGAGTAGCACTTCGCTTGGGGAAGAGAATGCGAGAACGTCGCTGTCTCCCATTGGAAAAAACATGGCACTCGGGATAGGGCTCTCGAGCGGCACTCCAATTGAGGAGAAGGCGAGAACGTCGTTGTCTCCCATCGAAAAAGACTTAGTGGTCGGGATAGAGCTCTCGAGTGGCACTTCAACTTAGGGGGGAAGGAGGCGAGAACGTCGCCGTCTCCCATCGAAAAAACTTGGCACCAAGATTTAGCTCAACCCCAGAGCTGTTATAGGTTGATTTATCTCTCTAGCATGTATTGTTCCTGTTTTTTCCATGCTTTGTACATTCATGTTTATACTCAAAATTGGTTGCATATGCTTATGCTTATATGAGCATTGAATATTCATTGCCTACCTCTCATATTAGGTTTTAGCATTTTTACTTGTCATGTGTCTTGAAAGTAGATTTATATATCATTCTTCACTAACCCCAGTTCCAAGGCACAAACGACTTCTTTTTTAGTTATATAGGTTTTACATAAGAAAGGGAGACCAATTGTGCAACTTGGCTCAACTTCTATCTACCGTACTAGATATTGATGAGGATGGAGAGCCCATAAAGCAGAAGGAGTACTCCCTCCTCTACCTCATGGCGTCAAAGCATGACATATAGTTTGTTGTGTATTTGTACACTCGATTTTAGGCTTTCCCTCATGCCTCACATCATCAAGCAGTGCATCACATCTGTAGGTACCTTCAGGACACTCTTGAGACTGTTGTATTCTTCTGATTATGCACTTTCTATTCGGGATTTTTTATGCTAATTTGCGGGGTGTAGAGTGGATAGGAAGAGTACTTCTGGTACTTGTCATTTCTTAGACATATCTCTTATCTCCTAGTCATATAAGAAGTAGTCGTCTGTTGCACAGTTGTGGATGGTTCTGTTGGTGATATGCCCTAGAGGCAACATGGAGATGTTGAATATATCACATACTATGTTTATGATACATTGCTTTGTTCCTTGAAATAGACATTATCATTATTGATCAATGAGTATGTGACTTATTCATGAGACTCTTAATGCCAAAATGTTGCTATTTCTAAATGATCCCTGATCATATATCATATGAGGAACAAATATGATTCAAAGATCAGCATATGTATTGATTGATGATCATGTCTCATGGATCATGGTATGGAGATACCAAATCAATAATATGGACATGTGTTAATGAACATATGTTGGATAGACCCGCCATGAGACAACTGCAGAGATTCCATGTGTCATTAGTTGGTCTCAACTCAAGTAGTGTTTATGTATATTTGATTTAATATCATTTCACGGATAATTTAGTATTTTTAGAAACATCATGGTTCCCAAATTCATTTGAAATCAACTCAGTAATGTTTAACCTAGTATAATTGAAGACTACTAACCACTACTCCACCTCTCAAGTAGTGTTTATGTAGAATCCTTAGACTTGAGATCATCATGGTTCCCAACATGCGTAGTATTTTGGGACTACTAACGGTAGTCATAAAAGTAGTCTTCGGGTTTCTTTGTGAAACATGTAGTGGGATGTGAATGATCAAGATAGAATTTGCCCCTCCTTATGGGAGAGATATCTCTGGGCCTCGATGTAATGGATTATGAAAGTGCATGGCCATGCCAATGTGATTGAGGAGTCAATCACAAGTTTATAATCCATCACGGAATCGAGAGAGTGATTGAGCTATTAAGAGGATGACACAGTCTCGCCTTGAGCTTAATCTATATCGTGAGGCAAAGGGATTCGTACATGAGAACATTACAAGTTCAGTGATATGATCTTTACGTATACTTTGGGGTTAATATGTCTTGCTAGAGGCCGCTATTAACAGTGGTGACCGGAAAGGTGTTTCCGGTCGCGACCAAGTATACGTGAACCTCTGGGTCGCACACTTAACGGGTTGGAACACTAATTCGAATGTGATTCGGATGTGGGCTCAATTCGGATAGAGATCCGGATAGACTCCTATTGGGCCTCGGTCCACGAGGCCCAAGTGAGGAGGTCTATATATTTGGAGGCGGGGTTGAGGATGTACGCCTGCTCCTCCCGAGCAAAACCCTAGCCGCCACCTCCCGAGCCAAACCCTAGCCGCTCGCGAGTCTTTGGTACACTCGCGATCGGCGTTCCCACCCGGGCGTGTGGATACCGGTGGAGGCGCTGCTCGTTGCGGCGTTGATCGGCATCAACAAACTATAGATTGGATCTGCTCGTGGTGTGGTTGATCGCGTGGAGGAGACGATCTGTTCGGACGATCGGCTACTTCCACTACTACCTCGGCGCGCGTGGTTGGATCGGCTTCTCCAACTCTTCTTCGCACACTGCGCGTCTAGTGGTAACGATCTATGATCCCTCCTTAGCATGATGTCCTGGTGTGCGCGGTAGAAATTTTTTATTTTCTGCTATCGTAGCCTACGCGCGTTCCTTCAGGTTCCTAGTCCAAGATTTGTTTTGCTAATATAAAGCCAAAAATAAATTCAGAAAGTCATAAATGTGATAATTATACTTAATTCTAAGTGCTTAAACAAAATAATTCAATATTAAACTTGTAGCACTCTAATTTGACTTAATTGTAGCTATTTAGTTCTATTTAGTTTATTTGATATGGCTTGACTCATTTTTGGATACCACATAAAATAGTACATCTTGAATTGGTACAAACATTAATTAATTCAATAAACAAAAAGATACATGAAATCACGACACCGAATGGCGACTAGACGAGCTCGGTCTGTTGGGACAATCCTTCATTGAGTGCCCGTAGGTCTTGCATATCCTGCACTTCACTGCGCGGCTAATGCTGGTACGTTGGTTGACATCCATGTCATTCTGGAAGCACCGCATCTACCGACGTCCCTTCGCAGTTATCTTTAAGTCCTTGTTGGGGGCCCATTGCATCATGTCCAGCCAAAGATCCCTGTAGTTTATGTCCAAGTCATACGAGTGAAACTCTGCACTCTATGTACCGAAAAGGTGTTGTATGTCATAGTAATGAGAGATGTACGGCCTGAACATCTGCCTCATTTGTGCATATGCCTTGTACACATACGAGCATGGCTTGTGCAGGAGTTTTGGCTTGTTGCAGGTGCATGTGGCCACATCACCAGGGTGCATGTCTATTTTATTTCACCCCTGGCATGACTATTGACATATTTCTAGTAAAGCTTGATCTCATACTTCCTCTGAAGGCCATCGATTACCCGGATGTCATGCATTTGGGCCTTCTCCATCTTCTAGTCCATGTGCCTCTGCATGTTCTCAGACCACTTCTTGCCTTTGTGTATTTGTCACCTGGCTGCAGTGGCTCTATTGACGAAATAATCAATAGTATGAGTCCATGTCTCCTCCATGATCGCGGTGATGGGGAGGCACCACACGCCTTTGATGATGCTGTTGTACACCTCGGACATGTTGGTCGTTATAATCCCATACCTTGCATCATCGGTGTCATATAGAAGGGACCATTTATCTAACTCAGGAGCATGCTGATGAATCCACTCCGAGAAACTTATGGCGCCGCGCGGTTGCTCTCCCTCTATAGTTCGCTTTTCTAGCTCTGTCTAGATAGACTCGAACTTCCACCTCTGGTTATGTAGACACAATGCCTTGAACATCTTCACAACTTCCTGACTGCGGAACCGTGTGAACAAATTAGATGCAAGATACCTCATGCATGACCGGGTTTGCATATTGTTCCACTGCTGAGGGGGTTTAATCTCATGCTGCATGGTGTTTAGCGTGGACATCAACCCAGCATTGTGGTCTGTATGACGCAAATGTTGGGTTGGTTTCTAACTACCGCTCCCTTCACATTCACCAGGAACCAGTGCCAACTGGACATGTTCTTGCTCTCCACAATGACAAATGCCACTGTGAGAAGCTGGTCATTCATGTCGTCCACCACCGTGATGAGAATGGTCCCCTTGTACCTCACTGTGAGGAAAGTGCCATCCATCGTAAGCACAAGACGACAAAACTTGAAGCCATGTCCCGATGATGGCACAGGGGCTTGCTAAGCTCGCAAGTGTGGTTGATCATCGCCTTGACTGAGAAGACCAAGGAAAAAACTTTGCTCATTGAGCACTGACCTTTGTAGGATAGCCTTCCACTACACACTTCACTGTGTGATTGGCTGGATTGGACTCATGCACTCGATACATATGGTTGATAGATAAGGCGCACCATGCTATACCTTGTTGCACAGTTGTCTTACTAGGAAAGCGCTGCCCAACTAGGAGGGTGTCTTCTTGAAACCCCCACTAGGACAATTTTTCTTGTGGCAGTATGAGGGAACGTACCGCAGGATCATCGATTTTGGAGGACACATAGGGCACCTCCGATGACACAATTCCCCCAGGTGGACCACCCTTCTTCTGTGCGTCGTCGTCGGTATCATTGGAGCCTGGGTCGGTGTCCTTGTCGGACTCCAACTTGAGCACCTGCTCTGGTAGTACTCACGAAAGTCAATGTGAGCTGACTACCACATGTCCACT
The DNA here is from genome assembly GCA_036346575.1 of Dendrocalamus sinicus. Taxonomy (NCBI): domain Eukaryota; kingdom Viridiplantae; phylum Streptophyta; class Magnoliopsida; order Poales; family Poaceae; genus Dendrocalamus; species Dendrocalamus sinicus. The sequence goes on along the minus strand of CM070641.1, from coordinate 14,778,037 downwards.
CTATCATTCTGCATGAAATTAGGGGCGAGTGTTCCCTCTAATATAGTACATTTAGTGCTATCATCTTGAAGCTCACCCTGTGGTTTTCCAGGTGTGGAGGGGCCGGGCTCATCAATGTTTTTAGGCACACTAGGCATGAAACTCAGGTACACCATCGACCTCCAGTAAATGGCCGCCTCGTGCTGAAAGGCAATTTGCATGTACTACCTCTATGTTACGGTCCCATTCACCATGACGAGCTCCCACACGCCATTCGTGTAGGTGATCCCCTCGATCGCAACTTTCATCACCATTGCCTCTGTGGCGAACTCCCTCCAGACGCAGCTTCAAAGCTCATGAATATTCATTACAATGAGCCCCTCCACCCAGACCAGCTTGTATTGGCATGTCAATAGGTCTAACCCATCAGGTCTTGATTGTACAAGACCATCGCCGTAGAATACTACCAAGTCTTTCATGTCTGTGACTACCTAAAGCCACAATAACCAGATCCACAGTAAGCGTTACAACAAAACATAATAACAAGCAACATGGTACCATACAATAACAAATTATAGGTATCGTACCTACACAAAATAGTACAAAACTACGGCTAAATTACTACGACCTACTTGCTTTATAATACGAATTATATTAATTACGACTAACTGAATAACACTAATTAACTTTGACTACATGAATAATGTTGAAAGAATACAAAAATTACCTGTCTTTCGGGAGAAGCAATCAACACTGCTACGGTCGTGACGATTGCTTCGATATTTACTCTCCAGATAATCTTAATTATGCGATGAGCATGATAATGAGCTTCTGCAATGAGCGCAATAATGAGCTTCGCGATAAACGACGAGCGTAATAATGAGCTTTTGCTATGAGCGACTAAGATGAGCGATGAGCAACTATGAGAGTTTCATATTTATGGCCGAGCAAAAAGTGAACCCGGTGCGCTAACACAACAAAGTAAGGACTCATTGTCGACGCACAACACCGCAGGCGAGAGGGGACAGAACGGACATAACGACATATGTGCGGATGAGGGAGCAGGTGAGGAGGGGCGGCACAGAAAGACTAACAAATGTGCGAAGGAGGCAAGGGGAAAGGGGTATAGCAGCAAGGGGCTGACATATGTGCGAAGGAGAGAGGCCATGCATTGCCAAAGATGCCTGCCGCACGGTGGCTGTGCAGCCTACGATCTCAATCGCTAATTAAATGAGCATTGTGTTGGATCGAAATGGCGACCAGGGGGGGTGAATGTCGCTTTCTAAAATAAATTCGCCCCTCAAGAAACCACACTTATACTTCTTCTCTAATAGCTATGGAAGCTATAAAGAAATAAGATAGGCACTACTGGAAATCACAGCAACATTGATTAACCAGATCCGAAAAAGACAATCAAGAAAAATAATTTCAGAGAAAGTCAGACTACAAGCGGTAGTACCGCTGAGACGAGCGGTAGTACCGCTGGGCGGTAGTACCTCTATGCCGAGCGGTAGTACCTCTTGCCGGAGACGTTCGGACCGTCCGAACATTTTATCACTGCCGATCGGACTGGTCCGAACATGGGCGGTAGTACTGCTGAGCCGAGCGGTAGTACCTCTGAGCGGTAGTACCTCTCCAGGAGCGGTAGTACCGCACGAAGAATTTCAGTAAACAGGATTTTCAGAAATATGAGAAATTCGCAAGGATTCTTGGATTCTTGGCTTGGGAAGCTTTGAGGATACCTAGGGAACACTCCCAGAAGAATAAGCCAAGAGCCAAAAAACAAGAATCCACTAGAAAATCAAAAGGATTTCAGATTCATGCACAAAACCCAAAATATTCAGAGAGCTGCGCAAAAACTCAAATTCCTGTTTCATCTTTGATCATTTGGCTATGAAACTTTGAGGATAGGTTAGCAATAGCCTCTGTACCTCTCATGCCAGGTTTCACGCCATCTCGTGAAGGGAAATGAAAATAGCACCAAACCCTAGAAAGGCAAAAGCATGAACAGAGTAAACCCAAAAGACAAAACTGAAAATAAACTTGGTTTGCTCTTGGGATTAACTAGCCAAATGGCTTTTGAGCATCTCCCATGTCATAGCAACCCATTTTGGGCCTTCCCAGCAAGCAAGAACTTCAAAACACAAAAAAGAGGAAAATCACCCAAAAGAGAAAACGAAGGAAGAACAGAGAGCACGGGAGAAAACTTCAGATTTCCATTCATTGAAGCAAAAGGATTACAGAGGAGTCCCGATACGCATGAACATTAGAACAAGAGGAATGATTACAAGACTCTCAATCCATCTCCTCACTCTCCCTCTCCATCCTCAAGATCACCAAGAGCTTCACGTGCTTCTTGGGAGGAACACACACAGAGAGGTCTCACATTGAGGACATCGAAGGAGACAACTCACTCTGCCTCTCCTGCTCTCCCAACAACTAAAGAGCAAAGGGGAAACAACCTCCCAAAGCCTCTTTTGACTCAAGAAACCCTAACTCTCTCCCAAAGCCATGTTAAGGGCATGCAGCCCCTTCACCTATTTATAGCCTCGGCTAACGGGTCTCCAACCCGTTACGCCTGCTATACCCGAACGGAACCGTCTCCCACTTGTGCAGCCTTGCGAAATTCCCGATTCACCCCTCCTGCACCTTTCGGGAAGCTTCCGCGCTCCTTGCCTCGCACGCCTCGCAACCACCTCGAGTCCACGTCGTCTTCGACACCTCCTGAATGTTCTGACCTCGGCGCCACCTGCGCCTAGTCCAGTCCTCCGTGTCTCACTACGACTCCGTCTCGACGTCCTGTAGTCATACAGACAAGAAACACGTCAAATAGCACCGCTTAATACATGAAAGCGTAAATATCATAAACACATCATGCTTACCCATGATGAAGTCCAAACCTGTCGAATCAAAGGAGTATGCATCCTAAAACCATACGACTAAGTTTGACCAAGTCCGACCGAGTCCATTGCATCACGCAACGACATGGTCCGAACCACCCAAACCAAACTCGACTCTCATAAACCGATGTCAATTACTCATCATACACACAGGATGACCTCCACATGGTCTCTCACATTGAATATCGCTAATTACGATTAAATTAACATGAAAAATTCATAGCACATAAAATTTCTAAAAAATTAGACAATTAGGTCGACTATGTTGGGAGGTTACACATAAAATTTTGTAATTTTTGGAGCCCTTTGCTATATGTAAGAACTCCTACAAATAGTATAATCGTTTGACTTTTCAAGCAACATTTACACCGGATAAAATTATAGAAACATTACACAACCAATTATATTGTGTCGGGAGGCTGTACATAAAATTTCATAATTTTTTGAGCTCATCTGCTATATTTAAAAATCGAAGAAGCAGTAAATATAATTCAGGCAGGTAATTAAGCGAGCTAATTAGTGGCTTAATTATCTACTGTTCGGTGGCGGGTGGTAGGCCACCTGGAGCCCGATGGCTAGGTGGTAGGCCTTGGCTGCATGGTGGCCGGCCAGCAGGTTGCCTGCTGTACGACCACGGGACTCCAGGTGACATGTGTCTACTCCACGGTGTCACTGCCCGATGACCGAGCGACAAAATAATCATTTTTGTTAATACCATATATATTAATATTTTTATAAATACGGTCTAAATAGTGTCATCCGTGCGAATTCCCCCTCGTCTCCCGTTACTCCGTAGCCGCTGGAGTAGCCTGCAGGTGCGTTGGCTAACGGCAACGGCGGCTTTGCCCAACCGTGGGCCCGCGGCATCCCGACCGGGCAGCGCGGGGCACACCGCGCACAGCCCACGGACAACGACAAATCGTGCCCAGCTTGGGATGCGGACGACACGCGGGCTCTGCCACCGTCTCCGCGGGGGAAGAGGTGGCCCACTATCCCATACCACGGCCCGCTTGTCCCTCGCCCTGCGTAAGGCTGGGCCCGGTGGTTGCGCCGAGCCCTACATGGGCTGTAGGTCACGGTCAGCGGTTGGGCTGGGGAGCTCCCCGCTGTGCCACACGGGCCTTGAAATGCACGCTCATACTTCACCACTTGGGCTCATCTTTCCATGATTCCAATCTCTACGGCTGCTTCCACGCGGCGCAGCTGTTCCAGGTGAGTTTGTTTGTGTTCAGTTAATCAGTCCTTCGCTGCACTGGTTATATGAGACTTTTGAGCTGACAAATTGTGCGGATCAATCATCAGCATTAACTGGAGCATGATCTCCTGGAACATTGGTGCCCGTTAATTGTCAGGTCTTTTTCTTTTTCATCTTCTGTCCCTCACGGCCTCACTACTGAAACTAAAACTCAGTTGGATGCGTAATGCTACATCAAAGCCGGGAATTAGTGGCTCTACTCGTTTCAACTTCAGTTTCTGACTTTTAATTCACTATTTTTCTATTTTGTCTTTTTCTTGTTTTAGTATTTTTGGGTTTTTTTTGCTTTTTTCCCTGCATTTCTTCGCATTGTTTGTGATCGGCTAACTTGTTTTTAATTTTTTAAATTTAATTACGTCAAATAAGATACCATCAGTTAGTCATTGCCAAATTGAGCACCATCCAAGAGATAGGAGAGAGAGAATTTGGGGAGCATTGGGAGTATTCATAGAGATTGAGAAGGCTTTGAGGTACAAGACAGAAGACAGGGAGGAACATGCAAGGGGAGCAGATGCACGGTCCATGGCACATAATACACATATTTTATGTGGCACACATACGTGCAATGAAGCCATAGAGAACCACTAACATGAAAAATGAGAAACACCACTAAGATAAAGTTGGGAGAGACAAGTCCTAACAGAAAAAAAAACGTCGTCCGTCCCAATTACCAGTAACACCAGCCGGTCAAAACTGTTAGGAAACCAGGACTCTATCTGGAGTCCTTATCTGATTGGGCACCCCCACCGTAGACTATAAATAGGGGCCTAGACCCCCCTCATGATGTACCCCGAAGCAATCTAAAGCAATAAAGAAAGACCAGGAGTTCTCTCTACCTCTCTGTGTTCAATCTATTCTCTCTGTGATTCTGTGATTGATTCGTTCTTGTTCTAAGCGAGAAATCGTTGGACCGGTCGCGGACGGTTTCTCAACACGTTATCAGCACGACTTCGCTCCGGTGAACGAGGTAATCATCGAAGCACAGATTGATTTTCTAGATCGCTTTTGAATTCGCATTTTCTTTTGCGTTCTAGATTGGAATTCTACGGTGCAAATCCGCCCCAATCTACCGCGAGCAGACTTGAAGTCGCCGGCACAATGCCGATCGGTAGATTGTGAAACGGGGTAGATGTTGATTGCACTGTAGAACGATGCAAATCCGCCCTAAATCTACCGCGAGCAGATCTGAAATCGCCGGCACAATGTCGATCGGTAGATTACGAAAACAGGGTAGATGTTGATTGCATCTAGATTGAAAAACGAAAAATAATTGCATGAGTTCTGTTTAAATTCTGCATGTCCACTGTGCAAAGATAGAAATTATCATCTTCTCTGTTCGGTTCTGCATAACCATGGCACAGAAAATATGCACACAACACGGATGCCGACGAGCCACCATCGCCGCCGCGCTCAGTATCGCACCACCGGCTAGAAGCCGGCGGAGTGCACACGCCGTCGCCATTGCACGCGGATGCCCCCGCACGGCTATGCGTGCGTTCTCGCCATCTGCATGGGCCGCCACCTTGGCACCACCGGCTCGGCGGCTCCTTCCCATGTCGCGCGGCCACCCATCCGCCATGCGCCCGGCTCCACGGCATCGCTTGCGGCGGTGGCAAGACGCCGCCGCATCCATCACCGGCCCGCAGCCGGTCTCCCCGCGCCGGCCAGTCGTGCGCAAGCCACCTCGCCCCCAACTACGGCCAGCAGCCGTCGGCCCCGCCGCCATGGCCTCCATCGCCGCTCGGCGGCCGTACATCTTGAGCCCGACGCGCCGGCGCCGCCATCCGGCCGCATCTCGCTCGACCTTCAGCCACCGCCACCCGGTTTCGCGTGCCGCCCCGCCGTCGGCCGCCTGCCACCACCCGCGGTAGCCTCCACGTGCCGCGCCGCGCCGCAGCGCATGCGCCCGACCGCCGCCGGCGAGGCGACGCCGCCACGCTGGCCCCGCCGCTCGCGCCGCCGCCACGCGCCGGGCCCCGCCGCCTCGCGCGCCTGCTCACCCTCCCCGTTTTGCACCGCCACCGCCCGAGTGGAGGGAGGGGAAACCCTAGCGCCTCCCCCCTCCTGTTGAATGCATCGGACAGGCCAGATGGGCCGCACGGGGGGGGAGATGGGCCGGCGGGGGGGCGATGGGCCGCACGGGAAGGGGAGAGGAAATGGGCGCGGGGGGGGAGGAGGAGATGGGCCGCAGTTTGGAAAAGAAAGGAATGGGCCGGCGCCGGACACTTTCCGAAAAAGGGGCCCGAAATCATTAGATATTACCGATTGGCCCTTGAAACTTTAATATAAGTCCATAATTTTGCATAATAGGCCTCGTAATTCCGAAAATTACGTATAAGCCCTCAAATTTAAGAGCGGGTCCAGAATTTTACAGAAAACCCCTCGGTAAATCAGAAATTGCGCGAATTTTTCTCTGAACTGAAATTTTGCGCATAAACCCCCAGAAAGTGCAGAATTTGCTGAAATTTCATATTTTAGCATAAAAGGGCCTCGGGAATCCGAATTTTGCATTATTTTAACATTTGAAGCTTATTTATTTATGCCATTATTATTCTCTATATTTTCTGTATTTATTTACTGTTTTGGTTAATTGTAATTGTTTTAATTGCTTTTAATCACTGAAATTAGCAGTAAAATTATAGAAAATGCACAGAAAATTATGAAACATTATGGGAAACTATTGCACCACTTTATTTACCTGTAGTAAATTTTCCATGCATGTTTACCTGCAGTAAACTTATTTTATTTCGTTCATACACATGTAGATGATGGAATTTCGAGCAGGAGTTCGAGGAGTCGCCCAAACAAGGCCGAAACTATCGACATGGGCATCCGATGTCGAGATTGTGCTTGGGGGCCGGAAGCTCGGCGCAGCTATTGGGATAAGCGGACAGAAAGACGCTACACCCACACCTGAGGAGAATGATCAGCACTTCATTTTCTCGAGCACCATCTCTGCTCAACTCTCAAGAATGAGTATATGGCGAGAGAAATGCGCTAGCACTGGACCGCACTCAAGAAGCGGTTTGAGAGGCTCAAGTACACCATTCTTCCTCAAGCAGAGCAGGAGTGGATCAGACTGAGGTTTGCCGACTTTAAAATGGTCGGGGAGTACAATTCTGCCTTACACAGGATTTGTACAAACCTTAAACTCTGCGGCAAGGAGATCACAGAGGACCAGAAGATCGAAAAGACCCTGTCCACTTTCCACCCCAGTGCTGTACAGGTTGCCCGCAACTATCGTCAAAACGGCTACAAGGAGTACGCCGAATTGATTGATATGATGCAGGTAGCTGAGGCTCAGGACGAACTTCTCCGCAAGAATTACGTCTCGCAACCACAAGGCAGCTCCGCTGGCCATGAAGCCAACGCTAGCAGCCTCAAGGTGCGGAAGCCCTTGATGAAGAAAAGGGAAGAAGGGTAAGATCGTTGCCCGAAAGGCAAGTCGATGCTCCAAATGACAAGAAGGCTAAGAAGAGTGGCAAGAACTATGGCCGCAGAACCGTGGTTGCTACAAGTGTGGCAAGTGGGGACATTGGTCGCGGATATGCAAAGAACCGCAACATGTCATTGATGCCCACCAAGCCCAAAAGAAGAATGGCAAAGGGCAACTGAAGCCCACTTTGCGACCATTGAGGAGGAGCACTGGCAAGCGGCTGGCAAATGCGGAGATGATGGAGATTGAGTCCATCCCGCAGCAAGACTCCTTATGACTTAGAGGCAGCCATCGCTATGATCTCTCTTGAAGAGAATGTCACTGCTGAAAAATAGCCAAGAAGTCGATGATTTTCTAGTTGACTCCGTCGATGCACGAGAATGCATGAGGCGTTAATTGTCTTTATTTTGTGTTAAATGGACAAGTTTAGAACTTGCATGGTTGGTGCTTTAGGTTTTGCTTTCCGTAATGGTTGGATGATTTTGGAATAAAGCATTCATTTATTCAGTTTATGATGGCATATTATGTTCTGATATTTGCGTATTTTATTTATGTGTTGAATGCCTTCTGATACATGTTAATTAAATACGTTATATTAGAACACGTGTGGCGCCTATGGAGGAAGTATGCCTTGCCGATAGCGGCAACGAATACCATCTTAAGAGAGACTAAGTATTTCCAGTCGATCCGTAAGAGCAATGGCAGCCTTACGACAATCGCCGGAAGCGATGCATGTATAATCGGTTCTAGAAGAGCCACAATTATACTTCCCATGGGCACAATTTTGGTCATTGAAGAAGCCTTATTGTACCCAGAATCGACTAGAACTCTCCTAAGTTTTAAGGATATTCGCGCCAATGGTTTCCACGTTGAGACTGACGAAGAGTACGGTAAGGAATACCTGCTCATCACAAAGCGCGAAGAGAATGGCAAAAGAATATTAGAAAAGCTTCCTTCACTTGAAACTGGGCTATATTATACCACAATTAAAGCGCTGCAGTATGCATAATCGCTCAAACAGCGGTGTTTAGAAGCTCTGAACTCTTCTGTCTCTGGCATGATAGATTAGGCCACCCAAGTCTTAGGATGATGAGAAACATAATAAATAACTCGCATGGGCATAATATTAATGTGAAGAATTTCCCGAATCATGAAGATTTTGTGTGCCCTGCATGTGCCACCGGGAAATTAATTACTAGACCCTCCACTCTGAAAGTGAAGGATGAAGTCCCTGCATTCCTGGAACGCATCCAGGGAGACATTTGCGGTCCCATTCAGCCCGTCTCAGGGCCGTTCAAGTACTTCATGGTGCTCATTGACGCTTCTTCGAAGTGGTCATATGTGGGTTTGTTGTCCACAAGAAACCACGCCTTTGCAAAATTGATCTCGCAGATCATTCGCATCAGAAATGTGTTTCCAGATCATCATATCAAATCCATTCGAATGGACAACGCCGGAGAATTTACTTCGAAGGCATTTGATGATTATTGCATGGCGATGGGAATTGCAGTTGAGCACTCGGTACCGCATGTCCATACTCAGAATGGTTTGGCAGAGGCTTTAATTAAAAGAATTAAATTTATTGCCCGACCCCTCTTGCATAAAAGTAATTTGCCAGCTACATGTTGGGGACACGCAGTCCTTCATGCAGCGAATCTCATCAACCTTAGACCTTCGGCCTACAACGTCCATTCACCTATGCAACTAGCGCAAGGGTCACCACCGAAAGTTTCCCATCTTAGGAGATTTGGATGCAAGGTTTATATACCGATACCACCTCCGCAGCGAACTGCAATGGGCCCACTCCGCAAGACTGGGATATACGTTGGTTATGAGACTGCATCCATAATCAGGTATTTGGAACCCATGTCGGGAGATTTGCATACTGCCCGCTTCGCTGATTGCATTTTTGATGAAGATAATTTCCCGTCATTAGGGGGAGGAAATCAACCCATTGATGAAAAATGTCGGGAAATTACGTGGGAAGCCACGGGAATTCATGCACATGACCCGCGCACTAGTGAAACTGAAAAAGAGGTCTAGAAGATCATCGACTTGCAAGCATTAGCAAATCAACTGCCCGATCACTTTAGTGATTTGAAGAGCGTGATTAAGTCGCATGTGCCTGCACGCAATGCACCGAGAGGGTTGAAATACCAAGGAAAATTGAAGGTATCCTAATCCCGCCCAGAGGCCTCAGAATAAAGGACGAGAACTCCGGTTCCTCGAGTCCAAAGTAACCGGGGACGCCCGGCGAAAAAGGATAAAAGGGATTTATCACAACCGATCATTGAAGTCCCCCAGAATGAGAAGGGGAGCCAGTTGAGACCTGGCACAAGTATGACACCTTCCGAAAAGGACATACCGGATCTGAATATCCCCATCGGCATGGATGTGTGCGCACACATCGGGCCGAAAAACTAAAGGACTTGCCACCGCAATTGAAAGAAGCGATGCGCAAGGTGAAGCTCCAGAAGAAGCAACTCATGAAGAAATAGCTATAAATTATGTGCACACGGGAGAGTCCCTGAATAGGACAACAGCTAATATCGATATCTACTTCGCAAAGAAAATTGCCACCATCATCGATCTTGATCCCGAGCCTGCATCGCTCGCTGAATGTAAGAAAAGATCAGATTGGGAAGATTGGAAGAAGGCAATAGCAACTGAATTGCTCTCTCTGAATAAAAGAGAGGTGTTTGGGCCCGTTTGCGCACACCTCCCCACATACACCCGTTGGGCACAAGTGGGTATTTGTTCGAAGAGAAATGAAAGAAATGAAGTAGTGAGATACAAAGCAAGGTTTGGTAGCCAAGGTTTCACTCAACGTCCCGGAGTTGATTATGAAGAAACCTACTCCCAGTCATGAGTGGAATTACCTTTAGATACTTGATCTCAATGGCGGTGAACTTGAATTTGGAAATGAAATTGATGGATGTTGTGATTGCATACCTTACTGAGAACTTGGATTCGGAGATTTACATGAAAGTCCTGAAGGAATTCCTCTCTCGAACCAAGACAGAGCAAATAGAAATCATGCAAGGTGAAACTCGAGAAAGTCACAGATGGATGGTGAAACAATCTGGAAGAATGTGGTATAATCGCTGAGCGACTTTCTCTGCAAGAAAGGCTACACGAACAATGAAGACTGTCCTTGTGTGTTTATACGGCGATCCTGAATGGATTCAGATAATCTCTGTGTATGTAGATGATCTGAATATCATCGGGACAGCCAAAGACATAAAAGAAGCAAGCTCCTACTTGGAGTCAGAATTTGAAATGAAAGATTTGGGCAAGACCAAGTTTTGCTTAGGCTTGCAGCTTGAGCATGTCCCTGAAGGAATCTTGGTACATCAGTCGACCTACACCCAGAAGATGCTTGAAAGGTTTGGCTTCGAGAAGGCATTTCCCTCGAAAGTACCGATGATCGGTAGGTCTTTACAGCAAGAAAAAGATCCTTTCCGACCAAGGGAAGAGGGGGAGGAAGTCCTAGGACCGCAATTCCCATACTTGAGTGTAGTGGGAGCACTTATGTATTTAGCAAACTGCACTAGACCGGACATTGCATTTGCTGTGATCCTGTTAGCAAGGTACAGTGTAGAACCCACCAAAAGGCATTGGCAGGGCATAAAGGACATTTTCCGATACCTCCAAGGTAGCAAGGACCTCGGATTGTTTTACAGAAAGAATCAAGATCTGAACTTGATTGGCTATGCAGATGCTGGGTATCTGTCAGACCCGCATACCGCTAAGTCACAAATAGGCTATGTATTCTGTGTGGTGGAACCGCAATTTCATGGAAATCGTCTAAGCAAAGCCGGTAGCTACTTGACGAACCACTCGAAATTATAGCATCAGATGAAGCCGCACGAGTGCGCTGGCTCCGCCGAATGGTTCACCACATCCAGCAGTCATGTGGAATGAACTTTGTGCAGAACCCCACAATTATCTATGAAGATAATGCCGCTTGCGTTGCACAAGTGCAAACGGGCTATGTGAAGAGTCATCTCACAAAGCATATTAACCCCAAGTTCTTCTATGCACATGAATTGCAAAGGATGGACGAGATTAAAGTACTGCATACTAAGTCATGTGAAAATCTCGCAGATTTATTCACTAAGTCACTCCCCGCATCTAGCTTTGAAAGGTGCGTGCGTGGAATTGGAATGATGAGACTTAGAGAAGTGCAGAATTCAGGGGGAGAATTCTCACATACCCGCTAATAAATCTTGATCATGAAGATTAAGTACCCAAAAATAAAGTCCTGCAGACCAAATGAATTTGGGTGAATTGTACTCTTTTTCCCTTGACGAGTTTTCCTTGAAGTTTCTCGACCAAGGTTTTTAATGAGGCAATTCGTGCACCGCAGCATCACATGTATCATGTACTCTTTCTCCAAATTTTTCCCACTGGGTTTTTATGGAGTTTTGATGAGGCATGAGCATGTTGGGTGAGTGCCCAAGGGGGAGTGTTAGGAAACCAGGACTCTATCTGGAGTCCTTATCTGATTGGGCACCCCCACCGTAGACTATAAATAGGGGCCTAGACCCCCCCTCATGATGTACCCCGAAGCAATCTAAAGCAATAAAGAAAGACCAGGAGTTCTCTCTACCTCTCTGTGTTCAATCTATTCTCTCTGTGATTCTGTGATTGATTCGTTCTTGTTCTAAGCAGAGAAATCGTTCGGACTGGTCGCCAGCGACGGTTTCTCAACACACCTACAACTAGCTCTCCCTATCTGCAAGTCCACAAGATCATTTTCACTTGTCATTTGTTGACTTGTTTGCACGCGTTCTAGGAACCAGAAAACCGAACAAACCCAAAGATCGAGCTGCTCTCCGAGCTAGAGGCCTAGAGCCATCCAACGACCCAGCTATGGCCTTTCACGTCCAACGGCAATGGCAGCTCCTCCTCTGCTTCGCCATCGTCGCCTGCTCCGTCGCCGCGTCCCTCTGGACGATGTTCCGAAAGAAGAGCAGGTGAGGCACGGCGGCGAGCGCGACCAAGGCGGTGGCCCTGAACGCGAGCAGCCACGCCGGGTGCACCCCGCTCCAGCTGCTCCTCCACGTTGCGGTGGAATCGAACGCCACTCCGCCGCGGTCCACGTGCGGCGGACCACCGGTCAACGGCGGCGCACATGTTTGCGGCTTGACATGGTGAGATCAATAATATTGTCAGTATTTGCTTCAGTTGTGACCAAATTTGAACATTAAGTGATAAGTCCATGAATCGGTTTATGTTAATTTGAACATTAACGTTTGATCAAATAGTTATGATGGATTAACACAACCAAGTGAGACTGACGTAGTAACACAAAGCACAAACCACATCTTGCCGATTCTTAAGACTTGCTTCTGACTTCAAAGTTTTCATCCGCATATTTGATTTGTGTAGGTGGCCATACCCATTTCTTAACCCTATAGCAGCCTGGGCACCTCTATGGTATGGCAATTATAGTCGTGTACATTCCATAGTTTCCTAAACATATTGATCATGGATATCATTTTAATTTGTTGTGACAAGGGTATGAACAATGTAGGTACTTTTCCATGGCATTACTTCATTTTCCATGCTACTTTGCGTATTGGTCGGTGGTAAGGGCAAAGGATTGGTGCCATCATGTAGTGTTCCCACAATTGCTTGTGTGATCAAAAGTGGTTGTAACTTTTACCATGCATACATCCATATTTGTTCATCAAGAGGTTTATGTCCTCTGGTAGTGCAAGTTCCACTCATAGTTGGACTAGACAAGATCGATCGGTGTCAACATTTGAGGTGTCTGTTGGGATTTTTATGTGACTTTCAATATTTATTGTGGTCATTGTCTATTTTATTTAATGTGAAATTATTCATACTATTGATGTAAGTGTTAGGGAATACTTTGATGCAGAAGTTAACTCGAGAAATTAATATTCGAGATGCCGAGAATGGCTGTGCTAGAATATGGTGTGTGTGTGTGTGTGTGTGTGTGTGTGTATATATATATATATGAGATCAAGTCTGCTAAACTTCTAAACTTTAATATGCATACATTTGTTAACCCGGGTATATCACAGGGTGGAATAGCTGAGTCTATTTTGCAGGATTGGCTCTGTAGGCTGTTGACCCACATGATCAAATTGGAATTGATCTCATAAACAATCTGATGATAGCGCATGACTCACACATATGTGCTTGGGACTAATATATTTTAGACTCATAAAACTGGCCTATTTGATTGTGGTTGATGATATGGTTTAGGAGTCTCATGGGATACCAAAACAAGTGGATCACTTTGTAACACCTGGAAGTAGAGTCTATAAATAGATCCCTATCCTCTAGCCTCATTATGCATTGTGAGTGGTACCGCGGATAAGACAAAAGAATAGAAAGTAGACAGAAAAGTGTTCATAAAATTAATCTAGGGTTTGAGTAGGGGTGAAAACGGATCAGATAGTTTCTGATCGACCCGGATGATTGTGTTGGATCGGATTTTCTTCAGATAATTCTCGGATCGGATACGAATACGGATTTTTTGTCGGATATGGATACGAATACAGTAGGCCTAATATCCGGCGAATACGAATTATCCGGATAATACGAAAACGGATATCCGGGATTTCAGCCCAACATTGCCAAGCCCAAGTCAGCCTCTCTCATCTCCCCTGCCACCAGCCCACTAGCCCAACCAAGCCATAAGCCTCTATTACCATTAGGCATTAGGTTCCTTAGTCATATTAAATTACAAACATCACTAGCAAATATTTATGTTTATTAAAAAAACAAATTTAATATTGTCGGTGGATTAAAATTTGTACTGATTAATTGATGTACTCCCGTTTAAATCATTTTGATGCAAATTTAAATACTTAATTAATTTATTAGTCACATGTAAATGGTAGAAATCCATTAAAAATTATTTAGGACTTTAGAAAAATTTAACTGCCACTTGAAGATTTAAAATATGTACACGGTATGACTATTGTGGATAAAAATAGTTATGCTTGTTTAGATTTCATGAATGTTTTGACAAGATAAACTATTTATGTGTTTTCATTGATTTTGGATGTATAGTTGAAGGGGTTTTTCATGTTCCGATAAATATTCGTGACCGTATTCGTTTCGATTCATATTCGCTCCGTATCTGTATTCGATATTATTCATATTTGTATTCGTATCCGAGGTATCCGTATTCGTATCCGCATCCGAAAAAAACATGAAAATAAATATGGTAGAGACATTATCCATCCGTATTCAATCCGTTTGCATCCCTAGGTTTGAGAAAACCCAACAGTGTCAACATTTGAAGAATCAATCAAGCAAGATATATAATCTGAAAGACTTGGGAGGCAATTAATGTTAATGACTACGCCAGTTGTACTGTATGTTTGTTCCCTGATAGTCATAAATATGGGTGTGATTGAATTTTCAGAATTACTACTACTAGGAATATGTGAAACTCAGGCCGTGATGCATTGCAAATTGCATACCTAAGTTTATCCCACTGAATTCTTGATAGTTTTCCTAATGTCAATTAAATCTCCATAGATGTTAGAATGTTAGGCAACTTATGACATAATTTAATCTAGAAATTATCAATTAAAATCATGACAAGAGTTGTGCTAGTCTGTTCATTTTAGAACACCAAACAAAGTGCAACTAACTCTATGAACAATCTGTAAAGATCAGAACAAAATGTTATACCCAGAGGCGGGGCGGTGCGAGGCACCAGAGGCGCCGTTCGCTCGATTGACATGAGCAAATGTTCGATGTAGTCGATCTCGGTTAGTGCGGGGCGAGTACGCAGATGCGGTCCCTTGAACGGCCTTCTGGAAGTAGTTGTACTTGCCGTATAATGGAATGCCGCCGGGAATTAGCCGATCACGTCGTGTATAGAAGCGAGCAGTCGTGTTGAGCACTGCCCAAAAACCTGATCGCCCGCCTATCCGTGCAGATGTCACAGCTTGACGTGGTTTCGGAGGCCTGCTCTCCCAAATGCCTGTGCGCGCAGGAGCTGGGACGGGAAAAAACTCGGAGGAGCAGCTCAACAGAGAGGAGAAGGTGTGTTTTATGTATCTCGCTCTAGGCTACTGTCGGACGCCCGAGCTTATACTCGTGCGGAGAAGACGAAGAGACAAGCAGCGTTACTGGGACAGGGGAGTAATCGCGAGTAACGGACAGTAACTCTCGCACGATTACTATTTGAAACCGACGTAATCAATTCCGGTAACTGCTCACTTAATGCCTTCATCAATCAGCCCAAGAAGCAAAACCAAACGCTCACGCACGCACTATATTGCACCTTAGCATTTAATATGGGCCTTAGGATTTATTTGATTTAATTGAATTAAAATGGACCAAGCCCAAATTAAATCCAACAATCCCCACCAAATTCTAGGGCACATATAAAATACTCTCAATTCTCTGTTATTTGATATACCAGTGTTTCGATGGAGACTGTTAAGTTGAACATCCACTTAGAACAAAGGTTACACTTCTTCACAATGAACAATGAACTATGCCTTGAATTGACAAGCTGAAAGTGCGAAATAAGTTTCACCTAAGTCATTTTCTGATACTAGGCTGCCTAAAGTATCCCCTCTGGTTGGAGCATATAAGTCAAACTCCTTGGCCTTTCATGAGTATCTAGAGATCACCCAAATCTCATAGACTGTGATCAGCAGTCAAACTCATATAGGTGTGTTCCTCATAAGATGTTCTGTAGGACAACATCTTTGCTTCAACAAGCCACTCGGATCACATTAAGGTATAAACCAACCTGCCTTACAAGATAGGAGAGAAGTGCATCTCATATGACATGGACCTTGTTAAGGGTCTCTCCTCACAGTCTACCACTAGCTTGTTTCACCATCCTACTTCACGGGATCTCTGGTCACATAGTACAGGTTACCACTATGATAGACTTCACGTTGGTCTCAAGCCCATCTCACTCGATGCACCATCTATCACATTACGTGACAAACCCTTAGTGAATTGGTCTGCCAGATTCTTAGACGTATGGACATAGTCCAACGCTTTCACTCCGGAGTTTCTCAATTTCCTGACAGATTTCAACCGCCTCTTTATATGCCTTGATGACTTCATGTTGTCCTTAGAACTGTTCACGTTGACAATCACCGTCTGATTATCACAGTTCATAGAAATAGCCGGTATAAGTTTTTCAACCACCGGTAAATCCATAAGGAGTTCACGAAGCCATTCAGCCTCAATAGTGGCGGTATGCAATGCTGTGAGTTCTGCTTCCATTGTTGACCTCGTTAAGATGGTCTGCTTGCAAGACTTCCATGAAACAGCGCCACCTCCAAGTGTAAACACATATCCACTTGTGGCATAAATCTCATCAGCATCAGATATCCAATTGGAATCACTATAGCCCTCAAGTACCCTTGGATACCCAGCATAGTGAATCCCATAGCTCATAGTACCTTTTAGATAGCACATCACTCTCTCAAGAGCACGCCAGTGATGATCTCCCGGATTTGATACAAACCGGCTTAGTTTGCTCACAGCAAACGAGATGTCAGGTCTCGTTGCGCTAGCTAGATACATAAGCGAGCCAATGATTTGGGAGTATCTTAATTGATCCCTTGCTATTTTTTGATTTTTCCTTAATAGCACACTAGGATCATAAGGCGTTGGAACAGGTTTGCAATCACTATACCCAAAGCGACTCAACACCTTTTCCACATAGTGGGATTGCAGAAGTGTCACCCCACCATTGCCTTCTCTCAGTAGCTTGATATTAAGAATAACATCAGCTACTCCCAAATCCTTCATCTCAAAATTATTGGACAAAAAGTCCTTAATCTCCTTAATCACATTAAGGTTGGTTCCAAAGATCAGTATGTCGTCAACATACAAACACAAGATCACACCTTCACCCCCACCATAGCGATAGTACACACATTTATCAGCTTCATTCACAACAAAGCCAGCAGACGTTAATGTTCTATCGAACCTCTCATGCCATTGCTTAGGCGCTTGCTTCAGGCCATACAAAGACTTCAATAATTTACACACCATGCCTTCTTGACCATTTGCTACAAACCCATCTGGCTGATCCATATAGATCTCCTCCTCTAACTCCCCATTTAGGAAAGCTGTCTTAACGTCCATCTGATGAACGAGAAGACCATGAGAGGCTGCCAAGGAAAGTAATACTCGGATTGTGGTCAATCGAGCAACAGGTGAATAAGTATCAAAGAAATCTTCGCCTTCTTTCTGAGTGTAACCCTTGGCCACAAGCCTTGCCTTGTACTTTTCAATAGTACCATCAGGCCTAAGCTTTTTCTTGAACACCCATTTGCAACCTACAGGTTTGCACCCGTAAGGATGATCAACAACTTCCCAAGTTCCATTAGACATAATAGAATCCATCTCACTCCGTACCGCTTCCTTCCAAAAGTCAGCATCAGGAGAAGAATATGCCTCTTCAATGGTTCTTGGAGTGTCATCCACAAGGTACACAATGTAGTCATCACCAAAAGACTTTGCAGTCCTTTGTCTCTTACTCTTTCGAGTGACTACAGTGCCATCCTCCTCAGGATTTTGCACATGGGTTTCCTCAAAGTGTTCTATCGGAATATGTTGCTCATGGGGTATTATAGGTTCATGACTAGACATGCTAGGTGTTTCTTTCATAGGAAATTCATTCTCAAAAAATGTAGCATCTCTGGACTCCATAATAGTACCAACATGCATGTCAGGTACTTCAGAGTTTATTATTAAAAACCTATATCCCATGCTTTGTATAGCATAACCAAGGAAAACACAATCAACAGTTTTAGGTCCAAGTTTGCGCTTTTTGTTGATTGGCACATTCACCTTGGCCAAGCAACCCCAAGTGCGCAAGTAGGAGAGATTCAATCTTTTCTTTTCCCATTCCTCGAATGGTGTAATTTCTTTATTCTTTGTAGGAACTCTATTCAGGACATGACAAGCAGTCAATATAGCCTCACCTCACCATTCCTTAGATAGTCCCGCTGTCTCTAACATGACATTAACTAACTCAGTTAGAGTGCGATTCTTTCTTTCGGCAATCCCATTTGATTGTGGTGAGTATGGCGGTGTCCTTTCATGAATAATTCCATGTTCCATGCAGAATTCAGAAAATTCATTTGAAAAATACTCTCCACCGCGATCAAATCTTAACTGTTTAATTTTCCTCTCAAGTTGATTTTCTACTTCAGCTTTATAGATCTTAAAATAATTTAACGCTTCATCTTTTGATTTTAGCAAGTACACGTAGCAAAATCTAGTACAATCATCTATAAGTGTCATATCTTTTGCCACCTTTAGTCAACTCGCCGTTCATCTCGCACAAATCAGAATGAACTAGTTCTAATGGTGCCAAGTTCCTCGCCTCTGCTGCCTTGTGAGGCTTGCGAGGTTGCTTAGATTGCACACACACATGGCACTTAGAACCTTTGACTAAAGTAAATTTCGGGATTAAATTTAGATTTGCTAGCCGCGTCAAACAGCCAAAATTAACATGACAAAGCCGTGAATGCCAAATATTCGATTCATTCGAATTAGTAACATTGTTTGCAACATTATTACACACATCAGACAAAGATAAGCAGAACAAGCCTCCGCAATCATAACCTTTTCCAACAAATATCCCATACTTAGAAAGTACACATTTATTCGATTCAAAGACTAATTTAAAACCATCTCTACATAGTAGAGAGCCGCTAACTAGATTCTTTTTGATAGAGGGGACATGCTGCACGTTCTTCAATTGCACGATTTTTCCCGAAGTGAGCTTCAGAATGACCGTACCAGCACCAAGAACACGCGCATGCGATCCGTTCTCCATCAGCAAGGTTCCAGTCCCGCCAACCTGGTAAGAAGAAAACAAAGAAATATCAGCACACACATGAATATTAGCTCCAGTATCCATCCACCACTCAGGTGAATGACAGACTGAAAGAACAAAGAGGTAAAGAATTACCATACCGATGTTCTGCATCAGTCTCGCTAATAACCATGTTTGCAGACATCTTGTCCTGCTTAAATTTGCGGTCTGGGCACTCACTTGCCCAGTGATCCTCGCTCCCGCAAACAAAGCAGTTCCCTTTGTTCTTCTTCTTCTTAAACGTGGTTGTTTGCTTAGTCTTTGGTTTGTTCTCTTGCTTGTTCTTCTTCTTCTTGTTGCGAGAAGCATTGAAGTTTTTCTTCTACACCAAATTAGCACTAGAAGACTCAACTCCTTTCCCACGAGTGTCTTTTGCCCTCGCCTTCTCCTCAACATCAAGAGACCCAATGAGGTCAGCGACACTGAACTCTTGTCTCTTGTGTTTTAGAGAAGTGGCAAAATCCCTCCAAGAAGGTGGTAACTTGGCGATAATACTGCCAGCCACAAACTTGTCGGGCAACACGCATGGAAAATGCTCGAGTTCCTTTGCCAGTGCCTGTATCTCATGAGCCTGTTCCACTACAGATCGGTTATCAACCATCTTGTAGTCATACAGCTGCTCCATGACGTACAGCTCACTACCAGCATCGGAAATACCGAACTTTTTCTCAAGTGCTTCCCACATCTCTTTGCCAGACGACAGTAACATGTAGACGTCCACTATGTTTTCAGTGAGAACGCTAACCACGGCGCCTCGAAACAGGTTATCAGCAACCTTGAACATTTTCTCCTCCTCTGGAGTAAATTGTTCAGGAAGCCCCTGCACGACGTGGTAAACGCTCATAGCCGTCAACCACAGGACCATCTTAGCACGCCACCGCTTGTAATTTGAACCATCAAATGTATTCGGCTTAAGAGCAGCAGCAAAACCACTAACCGAAAAGTGCCTAATTTCAGGTTTTTGGAATGTTAGAATTTTAGGCAACTTATGACATAATTTAATCTAGAAATTATCAATTAAAATCATGACAAGAGTTGTGCTAGTACTGTTCATTTTTAGAACACTAAACATTGCAACTAACTCTATGAACAATACTGTAAAGATCAGGAACAAAATGTTATACCCAGAGGGGGCGGTGCGGAGGCACCAGAGGCGTCGTTACGCTCGATTGACATGAGCAATGTTCGATGTAGTCGATCTCGGTTGGTGCGGGGCGAGTGCGCGATGCGGTCCCTTGAACGGCCTTATGGAAGTAGTTGTACTTGCCGATAATGGAATGCCGCCGAATTAGCCGATCACGTCGTGTATAGAAGCGGCGATCGTCTTGAGCACTCCCGAAACCGATCGCCCGCCTATCCGTGCAGATGTCACAGCTTGACGTGGTTTCGGAGGCCTGCTCTCCCAAACGCCTGTGCGCGCAGGAGCTGGGATGGGGAAAACTCGGAGGAGCAGCTCAACAGAGAGGAGAAGGTGTGTTTTCTGTATCTCGCTCTAGGCTACTGTCGGACGCCCGAGCTTATACTCGTGCGGAGAAGACGAAGAGACAAGCAGCGTTACCGGGACAGGGGAGTAATCGCGAGTAACAGACAGTAATTCTCGCATGATTACTACTTGAAACCGATAGAATCAATTCCGGTAAGTGCTCACTTAATGCCTTCATCAATCAGCCCAAGAAGCAAAATCAAACGCTCACGCGCGCACTATATTGCACCTTAGCATTTAATATGGGCCTTAGGATTTATTTGATTTAATTGAATTAAAATGGACCAAGCCCAAATTAAATCCAACAATGGATCGTAGTACATGTTTGTTGATGACCTGATGCAGTTATTAGTTCTTCTAAACATACTAGTAGTGTGCCCGTGCTAACGCTACGGTAAAATACAAAACAATATAAAATTTGCAAAAAATAAAACGAACAATCAGATTCATTAAAATTCATGTCTCATATATTGTATAACTAAATAGTTTTGTCACATAATGAATGTCACATAAATACGTGACCGGTCGGAACCACCCAACACGCAATGCTCAAAAGCCTACGACCGATTCCCAGGTCTTGCGACCGCTTCGCAAGACCATACGACCGGTTAACAGAAGCTACGGTCGTTTATCGCGTGATTTAAGCTACGACCGTCTCATATAACAATGTGTACACAAGGCATACGACCAACTCCCACATGCTACGACCACCCAGAAGACCGTACGACCGACTCCCAGACCAAATGATCGATCCTACGGGTCACACGATCACTTACCAGGTATCTACGACTACGTTCAAATCTTCTCGGGCGCAGCCGACCGTATATAACCACCTTAGAGGATAAAGAGCCACATGTGTCTACAAGATGACCACATACGACTACGTTCAAGTCTTCTCACGGAAAAGAAATCTTTCGGCACCCACGTCTATCTTTGAACGTAAGCTTCCCTGCTATTGGGGAAAAAATTTTCTGCGTAGGTGGTGGTTGGTCCCTGTCAGCTTCTCAAACTTTTGCCATTCTTTTCCGTGAGCACATGGTCATCTTGTACAGCCGCATACGACTACGTTAAGTCTTCTCGTACAACCATATGGTCATCCACCGTGAGCACTGCACACGGTGCACACCAATTTCAATCTTATCGATCATCACTTCACGCAAGTCAGGAAAGCCATGTGTCAATGTCCAATGCGACACAAACTTCTGAAGACTACAATTTCCTGACGCAGAAGACAATCGTTCATAGACGGAAAACCCCGAAAGATAACATAAATCTCTGCACGCACTTGAAGATTAGTGCCCACTTGCCCGATTCTGATCGGCACATTAATACAATTTTGGACCACCGTAAAAAAAATTGATGTTAGTCAACGGCAACTAATCCACAGAATTCACCAACCGATTTGACCACTGCTGTTCAACTCGTAGCGACCTAACACGGTGCCAAAAAAGAATGATGGCCCTCCAAACCGTCGTGACAAAGAATGCTGTCCTACTAGGCCCCGCTCGGTTAGGCTAAAAAGCTCTGGCTTATGGCTAAATTGTACTATAGTGACTAAAATTTTACTGTAGCTGAATGTAACTTATTTGACGTAATTAAATTTAAAAAATTAAAAATAGAAAAAATATGTACTTTAGTGGAATCCGCAGAGCGATAACTCTGCAGCAACCGGTGCTTGCTTAGGCCCGTTGACGCGGGTGAACCTCCTGGCACCATTCTGGAAGGGCCGCGGTGGATGGAAACCGTTCCCTTTGGGGTGATATCCATTCCCGGGTGGCGGCCCTTGACCGCGACCAGAAAGAGCATTCCGATTTCTTAAGTCGTTGAGCCGGTTGAAGTTTTCACTGCCATTCCTCCTGCCAAAGTTAATCACCGCCGCGGTAGCCGCCTCCCCATCTGAAATTATCACCACGGTACACGCCCCTACCAGATTGGAAACGGCCGCCTCCACCACCACCAGCATTGGTGATGACAACACCATTCACAACTGAGGCAAGAGTTACAGTCTCAGGTTAGATATCTCATCATTACAAATGCAAGTTTCAGCGGTGAAAATCTCTGAAGAGCATCTCAAAAATTTATATGACTCTTGAGAACTTCATCTAAAGCATGCCCAGCACAAGAAAGGACAAGAGAAGAAAATTATTCTAAATACTCCCCGTAGACAGACACATAATATCAAATTGGAAGAATTCGGCAGGTTTATTACCTCATGTAGTAGTTCGTTTCTCCTCAACAAATAATTCTTTCTCCCCCATATGAATTGGAGATGCCTAGATCACAATCAGAAATACTAATTACACCTTATACCACGCAACATATCATAACCATTTGAACACAAGGTTTTGAAGGTTAAAATACAACAATCAAAATTGAGTATCAAGAAGGAAAAGATCATGCAGTTTCCAGAAGTATCAATCATTATGAGAAAATCATATAAAGTTGACCAGCCACACATATTCAGTGAATATTACAGTCACATGCAAATATGAATATCTAAATCAGTAGTTTGCTTTCAAGCAGCACAGCATATGTACATTTTAGGTCTTGTCACATTTTCAAACCTCAAGCAACATAAGCACAAAATGCAATCTCAAAAAGAAACCATTGATGACAACAATATCGCAAATTTTGACCACACTTATAGTTAGGTCCAAAAGCAAGTGCACTAATAAGTAGACACCACGATAAGCTAATCTCTGGCTATTAGAAGTACTAAATAAAAGGCTAACCTTGATAACTGCTTGCATAGAAGGCGTTTATATTGGCTTTTGCTAATAGTTTTGGTCGCGGCTGATGGCTTTTGGCTGTTAAGGAGAGTGTGAGCGGTGGGAAAAGTGAGAGAGAGATGCGTGCGCCTGACGAGAGTGAGAGGAGTGGGGTGCACCCATGATCCCTTGCCTTATCCCCGAAACGAGACAGTAGCGAGAGTAGTGGAGAAGCCACTTCGAGAAACTAGGTGTTCGTATTGGCTTTTGGCTTTAGTCAGCAGAAGCCCATACGTACAGGGCCATTGAAAGCTGGGACTCAAATTCAATAAAACCAAAGAAAAACTGGCCAATCTGTAGCAATGCAGTAAGAATATGAGAAAAAATATCATAGCTGCTGCCAAAATCAACAGTTACTTACCTTCTTGTTCCTAGCTTGGATGCCACCTGGCTTGATAGCACCATATTTCTTAAACTCTTCCTCGACCATTTGGACAGTCGCATTGAATGGCAAACTTTTGACAAAAACTGGACAAGCTTGTTCTGTAGGGCAAAATAGTGTCATAACTGCAAATAGTGTAAAAAAAGATTGTATATACTAAATCAAAGCCAAGGCCAACCATCATGAGAAGTGTTGTTTTCGACAACATTCCTATCAGTTGGAGTGGTTTCGGCAGCGTGGGAAGGTTTTACAGAAGATTTTCTGGACCTTCAACAGCCTTGGTCACAGCTTTAGAAGCTGTCTTAGGTTTGACAAATGGAGTCGGTGGGCCCTCCTTCATGACCTTCACCTGTAGTACAACCCATAATTAAGGTCTGTAATTAGCAAGAACCTCACTGGAAGTTCAGAATCGCTATTAGCCAATCACTTCAGAAATACATTAAGAACAATGCAATAAGAGATTCTAGTTACAAAGGCAAGACAAATAGAGAACTCACAATGGATGCATAAGACTTCTTACTTCTTAGTAACATCCTTCTGAGCTGGAGGAGGGGGAGCAGCCGAGCAGCAGCAACAGGGGCCTTTTGGGCTCCTCTTTGGTCACTTGCACAAGTGGCTCAACAGTAACATTTTTTCAACAGTTGTTCCATTAACAGTGGGGTTCATAGCTTCCCCACCCGCGACATTATTCTCCACTGCAACGTGGTCTGAGATCAGATGATCCTCAACTGGAATAGGATATGGTAATGTTGAAAATGTCAACGCACCTGGAATTACTTTTTTATTGAAGGAAATGCAAAATATCCTTTACCTGTTTCAGCAACAGATCCAGCATTCTGATTGCTTTCATTTTCTTGATTAACAACTTGATTTACCACAGCCGACGGCCTTTTCGATATAACGCATCATTGAGAACTAAATAGCCACCAGTTTCTTGTAGCGCAAGGAAGAACAACTGCATAAATCTACTGCAGACGCCTTCATCAGATGCAGTTAAAGATCCAGTAACAACGAGCACACCGTCCTTGTGAGATAATTGTGCATCTGCAGTCTCTCTCTATTAAGTAGTTGCTGAAGTCCATAAACATAATTTTTTTTATTGATATCCTGGTCAAGCAAAAAGATGGAAATAAGCAGAATTAATCTCGGCATGTAAGGATGTATTGATTGTAGCAACAAATCTTCATACCAGAAAACTTACATGCAACATGGATACATATTCCATGACTCCATTAGAACCTAGTCGACCAAGACTACTGTTATGTTGATAAAACTCTACGTTGCGCGGATACTTGACAAAAGTCGCGTACCGGTATTGGATACTACACAGGATACGGATACGGATACGGCCCCGATACGCTCCAATTTGTATCCTGAATTTATGATTATTCAAAAAAAAGAAAATAATTCCTGATACTTCGTCGATACTTCTCTGATACTTTTAACCTAATAATCCATCCCTTCGGTCTGCCCGATCCAAATCCAGTCTTCCCCACGTCGCCTCCATGCCCGCCACCTTTAGTTGGCCCCCAAACCGCATCCCTCCATGCTCGCCGCCTCCACGCCGCTTCAGCCCGCCGCCTCAATGCCCGTCGCCTAAACGCACTGCTGCCTCATCCTAAGCAGTCTCTGCAGATTCTCCAGCTACGCCTTCTCTCCAGATAATGCCTCCTTGGCTTGCTGCAGTTAATCAACACACGCTCCCGGAGTAAACACCGCTACTCACAATCCAAATTCGCAACATTTTTTTAATCGGCACAAAACGGGTTGCTTCGATTACCTACTTGCACTTGGCGGTGCGCGGCGGCGAGGGCCCTGGAGAGCAGCAACACCCGCTCGATCTGCGCCTGCAGCTGCTCCTTGCGCCACTCGACGCCCATGAGCGCCGTCCTCCTGTCGACGACGGCCTCCTCCGCGCGCATCCGCTGGAACTCCAACCGCCGCCTTATCTCGTCCAGCGCCGCGCCCTGCCGCAGCGACTCCCTCCTCACCTGTGCGAGGGCCCTGGAGAGCGGCAACACCCGCTCGATCTGCGTCTGCAGCTGCTCCTTGCGCCGCTCGACGCCCATGAGCGCCGTCCTCCTGTCGACGACGGCCTCCTCCGCGCGCATCCACTGGAACTCCAACCACCGCCTTATCTCGTCCAGCGCCGCGCCCTGCCGCAGCGACTCCCTCCTCACCTGCAGCACATCACAGCAACGCGCCAGCGCCCCCTCTAGATCTGGGGTTTGGTGGGGCGGCGGCGCCGTGGGAGGGGGCGGCAGCGTCGAGGGAGGGGGCGGCAGAGAGGAGGCAAGGCGGCGTTGCAGCGAAGAGGAGGTTTTTCTGGGGGCGGTTGCGTAGGGGAAGGGGGGAGCGGGGGAGGCGGCAGCGCGGGGTGGGGAGGAGGAGGCGAGGGCGGAGCGGAGGAGCGGGGGGAGGAGGAGGAGGCGGTAGCGCGGGGTGGGAAGGAGGAGGAGGCAGCGCGGGGTAGGAAGGAGGAGGCGAGGGCGGATCGGAGGAGCGGGGAGGAGGCGGCGCGGCGGGCGGGCGAGGAGGCGGCGGCGGAGCGCAGGCGGGGCGGGGAGGCGGCGCGCGGAGGCGGGGAGGAGGCGAGGGAGAAATCAGGGGGGAGGCGTACGGGCTCGTGTGGGGAGGCAGCGCATGGGCGGTTGGAGGGGTTCAATGATGTGCATGATCCGGATGATTTTGGCCTTAGGATCTTCAATGAGTAAGAGAAGAAGGCTTGAGGAGAGATCCAGGCCATTCATTTGTATGAAGTTGGATTATTTTGGTACACAAATCTGGGTGGACTTAGATTAGGCATGACTATGGGGGTGGTTGAGAGGGGTGGATTTAGTAAAGAAAATTTTGGTGTATTATAGAGTAGGGTAGATTTACACCATTGATACAAGAAAGTGGATACAAATTAATTTGCTAATATTTTGAACCTATTATAGGTCAATATTTAAATTTATTTTTCCCAATGATCATGTACCGGTGAGTTTACTGAGATTATTCACCAATTTATTCTAGCTACATCTGTAACTCCTTTTTCATGTGGTAGGGCAATTGGCTAACATTGTCAACTAAAGACTCACATGAACTCAAAGGTCATGCATGTATTCAATACCAAAAATTACAGTGAAAAATCCACGTAGATAATCCAGCCAACCCGCGGTTGATGGAAGTAGAGTTAGTCATCAGAGAGGGAAGGAGTCACATCCTTAGACTATACAACAGTAGGAACCACCTGCGTAATTCTGTTCATTAAAACTCCACGTTTCTCGCATTGCAAATTGTTAATTGAACACTACACGCTTGTTGTTTAATTTACAAAATCTAACGCTGGATCGGAATTTCAGATATTATAACTGGAATCCTATATATCTATACAGATCATCCCCACTAACATCAATTAATGCTAGTTTCCTCTTGCCTGATACAACCACAGTAAGCCTTTGGACGAGTGTTGAATGCTGCGGATCCTATATCCTATATATCTACACAAGTGATCCCCACTAATAACTGCAATCAGTGCTATTAATCTGATCTCTGGTCCAGCCATTTGCACATCAACAAGGCCATTTCGGGAGGAAGTGCAACGCCGTGAACCGACGCCCACGAGGATGCAGGAGGAAGCTTGTCTTGTTGGTCAGCCCATGTACGCCCCATGTCCACCAAAGGTTAACCGTCAGTCGAGCACAGCTTTGCAGGCTACAATGGGCCTGTTATTGAGTTTGACCCATTTGCACATGAATGGAGCACACAATATCACTCTAACCATTTTTTTAAAAAAATTAATATTTAAAAGCTTATTTTTTCAAAAATAGCCTCCTACCGTACTTGACAGGCTTGGTAGCTATTGTAGCTCGGTAGGTTGCCTGCCGAGCTTTCCTATCTCAGTTGGTGTCTATCGAGCATGGTAGATCCACGGAGGAGGCTATTTATGAAACAAAACGAGTGTTTAGAGGTTAAATTTAAAAAAAAGGGCTAGAATGATATTTTCAGACTCAATTATTTGCACATCACCGGGAAACAAAAAAAGCTATATATTCTATCCAATAACATCAAGAAGAAGAAGAGAAGACGAAGAAGCTGTATATATGTACGCTAACAATTCAAGCAATCTCATCGGGTGTTACAACATTGCAGTCATGTATCAAAAAGAAAACAGTTGTAGCTTGAGCATAATAGTGGGTACAGGGTATCCCTTTTTTCATAGGAGGAGGTAGAGCTAGGGAGAGCTAACAACATGGAAAGAGAGAGCTTGTGTATAATATAAGTGGATCTGGCCTTCTCATACCTTCTTGAGGGCTTATATACATGATTACCTCCTAATAATTATAAAAGGTAAATGTACATTAATACATTTCTTTATACTATTGGGCCTATAATACTGGGCCTGCTACAAGGCCCAGTTGTTTGAGGCTGGGTCACCCCCACAACAGTACTCCCTCGATAGCAAGCGCGGAGGTCCCGCGCGGTGAGCTGTCATGACCAATTGGTCTAGCCTGGTCTAGTCCCAAGTCCCCTGGCAGCAAGCACGCAAGTGCCGATGGGCGAGTTGATGCACCTGGTAGCCCCCAGCCCCTGGGGTGTGAACATTGTAAACCTCCTGGAGCAGGGTTGTTTCACCGATCTTGATGTGGTTGTGGAATCTCCTGGTAGAGGCTGAGCCAGCGCGCAGAGGTCACGCGTAGACGCGAGCAATGAAGTCCCACGCCGAAGGCCCGAGTGCCCTATCGGGTTGGTGCCTCTAACGTGGTCGGCGCATGGACGTGAACGATGGAGGTCGGATGACCATGAGTCGATCATGAGGTGGCCGGAGAAGGTTTCACGACTATGCCACTCACGACATGGTCGTGGGCATCGAAGTGGCCAACGACTACATCGAGGAAGATGTGGTCATGGGAGTCGAGCCGACGGCGGGATGAGTGCTGTTGACGAAGTTTCGACCCCAAAGGGTTAGACAACATCGCTGAAGGTGCGACCACGAGGTTGTTGTAGGTGTCGACGAAGTCGACGATGGGATGAAGGCTTTGAACACATGCTCCGTCCCAACCACGAGGGCATCTATGACCCCAAGGTGGTTGGACGGGTGTCTACGACCACGAGGTGGTCGAACGAAGTCAAGACCACAAGGTGGTCGGATAGAGTAGCAACCACGAGGTGTTCCGATGAGTCCACGACCATGAGGTGGTCGAATGAAGTTTATGATCGCGAGGTGGTCGAATGAAATCTACAACCGCGATGTGGTCAAACAAAGTCAACTACCGCAAGGTGGTCGGTTGGAGACAGTGGAGGGACGAAGGCTCGAAATGCATGCTCTGTCCCCCACCCTTTGGATTGGCACCGACAAAGCCAACGACTGGATGAAGCCTTGACACGCGCTCCGCCCCCACCCTTTGGACTGGCGTTAACAAAGTTAGCAACCGGACGAAACCTTGATGTGCATGCTCCGTCCCCTCTATTTGGACTTGGTGTCGACGAAGGCGGTGGAGAGACAAAGCTTTGATGCACGCGACAGTGTCTACGACCCCGAGGTGGTCAGACGGAGTCTATGACCATGTGGTGGTCGGACGAGCATCTTCAACTGGGGGTGGTCATATAGAGTGTTTGACCATGAGGGGGTTAGACAAGTGTCTATGACCGCAAGGTGGTCAGACGAAGTCTTGAAGCATGTGCTCTATCTCCCACCGTTCAGGCTTGGCGTCAACTAAGGCGGCGTCATCGATGAAGGTGGCGGCGAGACAAAGCCTTGACGCACGCACTCCGTCACCTTGTTCGGACTTGATCTCATTGAAGACAGTGGTAGGACAAAGCTTTGATGCATGTGACGGAGTCTACGACCACGAGGTGGTCGGACGAGCGGCTACAACCGGGAGGTGATCAAACGGAGTCTACAACCGAGAGATGGTCAGACGGAGTCTACGACCACGAGGTGGTCAGATAAGCATCTATGACCACAAGGTGGTCGAATGAAGTCTTCAAGCACATGCTCTGTTCTCCACCGTTTGGACTTGGCATCAATGAAGGTGGCATCGGGACAAAGCCTTAGTACGCGCACTCCGTCTCTACCCTTCGAACTGTAGTCGACAAAGTTGGCGGCCAGATGAAGCCTTGATGCGTGGGCTCCATCCCCCATCGTTCAGACTTGGTGTCGACGAAGGCGGCGGACGGAGTCTTGTGTATGATCATGAGGTGGTTGGACGATCTTCTACGACTGTGAGGTGGTCGGACGGAGACTACGATCACAAGGTGGTCGGACGACATGTCGATGAAGTCTCGACTACGAGATGGTCGTGCGCTGATGAGGCCTCAACCCCAAAGCAGTCAGATGATTGTTGACGAAGTCTCGATCCCGAAGCGGTCGGACAAAGTGTTGACCAAGTGTTGACCCTGAAGTGGTCAGATGTCGTGTCGATGAAGTGTCAATGAAGTCTCGACCATGAGATGGTTAGACAATTGTCAATGAAGTCTCGACCCCAAAGCGGTCGGATGAAGTGTCGATGAAATCTAAACCATGAGGTGGTTGGGCGATTGACGATGAAGTCTTGACCCCGAAGCGGTTGGACAAAGTGTTGACCTTGAAGCGGTCGGACGCTGTGTCAATGAAGTATCGATGAAGTCTTGACCATGAGGTGGTTAGACGATTATCAATGAAGTCTTGACCCCAAAGTGGTCGGACGAAATGTTGACGAAGACTTGACCATTAGGTGGTTGGATGATTGTCGATGAAGTCTCGACCCCGAAGCGATCGGATGAAGTGTCGACGAAGTCTCGACCACGAGTTGGTCGGATGAAGTGTTGAAGCGCGCGCTTCATCTTCCACCGTTCGGACTTAGCATTGATGAAGGCAGTGGCAAGACAAGCTTTGATGTGCGTGCTCTCTCCCCCACCCTTCAGACATGGCATTGATGAAGGCAGCGAACGGAGTCTTGTGTACGACCACGAGGTGGTCAGACGGCGTCTATGACCGTGAGCTGGTCGGATGGAGTCTACGACCATGAGGTGGTCGGACGAGCGTCTACGACTGGGAGGTGGTCGAATGAAGTCTACAACTGCGAGGTGGTCGGACAAAGTGTTGGAGCACACAATCCGTCTCCCACCATTCGGACTTAGCATCGATGAAGGTGGCGGCGAGACAAAGCTTTGACACGCACGCTCTTTCCCCCATCATTCGGACTTGGCGTTGACAAATGCAGCATCAAGATGAAGCCCTGACGCGCGCGCTCCGTCCCTCTCATTCGAACTTGGCATCGATGAAGGTGGCAGCGAGACGAAGTGTTGACGTGCGTGCTTTATTCCCCATTCGGACTTAACATCGATGAAGACGGTGGTGGGATGAAGCCTTGACATGCACGCTCCGTCCCCCTTGTTTGGACTTGACATCGATGAAGGCAACGGTGGACGAATCTTTGACATGCGCGATGGAGTCTACGACCGCGAGATGGTCGAATGGAGTCTACGACCATAAGGTGGTCGATGGGCGTCTATGACCGGGAGGTGGTCGGATGGGCATCTACGATTGCGAGGTGGTCGGACGACATGTCACTGAAGTTTCAACCACGAGGTGGTCGTGCGTTGACGAGGTCTCAACCATAAAACAGTCAGACAATTGCCGATGAAGTTTCGACCCCAAAGCAGTCGGATGAAGTGTCGATGAAGTTCTCAACCAGATGTGGTTGTGTGATTACCAATGAAGTCTAGACCCTGAAGTAGTTGGATGAAGTGTCAACGAAGTGTCGACCCTGAAGCAATCGGGCACAATGTCAACGAGTCGGTGTACGACCACGAGGTAGTCAAACGGGCATCTACGACCGCGAGATGGTCGGATAAGAGTCTACGATCGTGAGGTGGTCAGATAAAGTCTTGAAGCATGTGCTCCATCTCCCACCACTCGAACTTGGTGTCGATGAAGGCAACGACGAGATGAAGCTTTGACGCACATGCCCCGTCCCCCACCGTTCGAACTTGGCATCGATGAAGGTGGCGGATGGAGTCTTGAAGCATGTGCGCCCCCACGCTTTGGATTAGCATCGACAAAGTCTCGACCACGAGGTGGTCGAACACTTGTCAATGATGTCTCAACCTTGAGGCAGCCAAGCGAAGTTTGATGAAGTTGCGACCACCAGGTGGTCATGCATCGAAGTGTCGACGAAGCCTTGACCATGAGGTGGTCAAGCGTTGAGGAAGTCATCACGATGGTGTCACGCTCTGTCCCCCACCCTTTAGATTGACATTGATGAAGTCGGCGGTGTGATGAAGTCTTGAGGTGCGCGTGTCCCCACACTTCGGACTGGAGTCGATGAAGGCAGTAGTGAGACGAAGCGTTGATGCGTGCACTCCGTCCCCCTATTTGGAGTTGACGTCAATGAAGGCCGCAGTGGGATGAAACCTTGACGCGAGCGCTCTGTCCCCCCGTTCAGACTTGACATCGATGAAGGTAGTGGTGGGATGAAGCTTTAACGCGCCGCTCTATCCCCCTGTTAGGACTTGGCATCGACAAAGGCGGTGGCAGGACGAAGCTTTGATGCACGTGACAAGAGTCTACAACCACGAGGTGGTCGAACGGATTCTACGACCATGAGGTGGTCGGACGGAGTCTACGACAATGAGGTGGTTGGATAAGCGTATATGACCACAAGGTGGTCGGACGAAGTCTTGAAGCGTGTGCTCCATCTCCCACCATTCGGGCTTAGAGCCGACTAAGGTGGCAGGGTCGACAAAGATGGCGGCGAGACGAAGCCTTGACACGCATGGCTCTGTTCCCCTATTCGGACTTGACGTCGACGAAGGTGATGGTGGGACAAAGCATTGATGCATGCGATGGAGTCTACGACCACGAGGTGGTCGGATGAGCGGCTATGACCGGGAAGTGGTCGAATGAAGTCTATGACCACCAGGTGGTCGGACGAGTGGCTACACCGTGAAGTGGTCAAATGGAGTCTACGACCGCGAGGTGGTCGGACGGAGTCTACGACCATGAGGTGGTCGGACAAGCGTCTATGACCGTGAGGTGATCAGACGAAGTCTTGAAGTGTGCACTCTGGCCCCACCGTTTGGACTTGGCGTCGACAAACGCAGTGTCAGGACAAAGCTTTGGAACATGCACTTCATCCCCCACCCTTCAAACTGGAGTCGATGAAGACAGCGGTCGGATAAAGCCTTGATGCACAGGCTCCATCCCCTACCATTCGGACTTGGTGTCAACGAAGGCGGTGGATGGAGGGCTTGAAGCGTGCGCACTCTGACCCCCACTCTTCGGATGACCTTCGATGAAGTCAGTGGTGGGACAAAGACTTGACGTAAGCGCTCTGTCCCACATTGCTTGGACCGTTCGTCGGATGGGCGTCTACAACCAATGTGTGGTCGGACGAAGTCATGATCATGACGAGGTCGGCCAGGCGTCTACGACCACGATATGGTCGGACGAAGTCACGACCATAAGGAGATCGAACGGGCATTTACGACCACGAGGTAGTCTCCATTGTGGTCGTGACTCCCTGGTGTCGTGATGGTGGCGACGGGAATCTTCGGATATGGCGTCGCGCATGGAGGTTGACTCCCTAGCATCATGATGACGGCACGTCGAGGTTGACGGTCATGCCGGCGTGAGCATCGCGGTCGACGGTCATACTGGCGTGGGCACCGTGGTCGACAGTCGTGCCAGCGTGGGTGGCTTCGGTGATGGTCATGCCAGTGTTGGCGTCGGAGCTAGCTCCTCACGTTGGGGCTGACCGCTCGCTGCCCATGGCGCCAGGGCGTCGTTGCCCTGGGGTGGTGGGCCTTCGACCACCGGCCGCCGTGTGCTGTACTCAACGGTCATTGATGCCGTACTTTTCTTTCGCTTAGTTGTTGCTGCTGCTTTCTAGCGCCTTTCTTTACGCAACTTCTTGCGAGATCCTCACGGTCTGCGCCAACTGTTGTAGCATAGCACAATAGTAGGTACAGGGTACCCCTTTCTTCATGGAAGGAGGTAAATTAAGTTAGAGAGAGCTAACGACATGGAGAGAGAGATTTTGTGTGAAAAATGAGTAGATCGGGCCTCCTCATATCCCTCTTAGGGGCTTATATACATGAGTAGGGTAGAATGAGAATTTCTCATCCCACCCTTTAATAATAAAAAAAGGAGTACATTGGTACATTTCATGGAGTTTTTTGCTATTATGGTACCCTCTAAGTTGGGCTTCGACGAAACAGTATCTACGTCGTGGGCTTCTCTAAAATAGTACTCTTGTACTTAAGACTTCTCTCAAATAGTATTCTCAGGGATTTTAACTCAAATAATTTGATTTTCGAATTTGTACTCTCCCAATTGACTAAACTGCCCTGCTCATTTTGTAAAATTGATCCTGCCGCGTACATGGATCAAACATGATAAAGATTGATTTTGTAAAATAGTATTCTCTAAAATAATTTGATTTTAATTCAAACATGACATGAAAAAACATGACAAAGATTGATCTTGCCGCGTACGTGGATCATCCTTAATGCTCAATACCTGCCGCGTACAAAGATGCCGATCACACCGCCACAGACGTGGTCCGGTTGCCCTCGCCGACGTGGCGACCGCCCCTCGGCCGGGCGTCGCGATCGTCCGTGGCTCGTGCGCGCGACTCCGTCGCGATCCTTGCCGCGCTCGCTTTGGCGTTGACGGCGCCGCGCCGAGTATTCCGATCGGCCAGTCGGCGTGCCGCTGTCGCCAATGAAACCCAAACGATGTGAAAAGAAGAAAATAAAAGTGATTAGGGTTAAACAAAATGAGCAGGGGCAGTTCAGTCAATTGGGGGAGTACAAATTCGAAAATCAAATTATTTGAGTTAAAATCCCTGAAGAATACTATTTGAGAGAAGTCTTAAGTACAAGAGTACTATTTTAGATAAGCCCACGACGTAGATACCGTTTCGTCGAAACCCAACTTAGAGGGTACCATAATAGCAAAAAACTCCATTTCATGTGTTCTTTATTCTCTTCCGGTTCTGGTTTCCTTGTCTAGCTTAATTTCAATCGCATCAAGTGATCAACGCGATATGACGTGGATGTTGGAGTGACCGACACACATATCCGCTGATTATACTTCTGAAAACGCCCGTCGATCACCAACAGGAGAACACAGCGGCACCAGGACAGTAAGAATGAATCTAAGGTGTCATCCGTGAGCTTTTCACCTCCAAAGTATTATTGCCTGAATTGCAAGTTGTTACTGTATTTGCTACTCTATTGCTGCTTGGAATGCTGGAATTTCCTCAAATTCATACGACAATTGAAATATTTTGCGTGGAACATGCCCGAATTATCTTTCAAAATGTGTATCTTTCAAAATGTGTGCTTCAAGAGAAGATCGATGAAATGGTAGTAAGTAGAGTGCTGAAAAGAGGAGCAAGGACGTGAAATGCGGTCCCTCTGGGAGAGAGGCTAGGTAGGCATGCCTACTGCCTAGTCGCATTTTATTTGCCATCCCGAGGTAAGTATTATCGGGCCTATACTATTATGGCTACTGCATGATTCATTCATTTAAGGCTAGGCCACCTCCACAACAAAAACAAAAGAGAAAACTAATCTTAGAGCAAGTATTATAAGAGGCTCTAAGCTGGCTGTATGCTGAGGTGGAGGAGAGAGAAGAGAGGTAGGCTGTAAGCTTACAGCCAGCTGAAGCACAAGAACTAAGAAACTTTGTGAGAGGAAGGGGTAGGTCATACAGCCTTCAGCTGGCTGTAACTACTATATGAGTAGGCTGAAAAGTGAGCTGTAAGTATTCATACAGCCAGCTGAAGGCTGTATTATAAGACTTGCTCTTATATAGCCCTGTTCAAAAGTAGCATAGTTTTTGATTGAATAATACTGTAGCAGCTGCTAGATTTTTCTAAGGTATTAAATTAAAGAAAAATGAATAAAAAAGGAAAAATAAAAAAACACTGTTATATCCCCTGGACAATGCGAAGGGAAAAAGGAAAAAAGAAAACGAGAGGGGGAAAAGGCTACATTAAGAAGTTATTTGTTTCAAACGACTTTTGGGTTATGAAGCCAGAAGCTGGGTGGGTTCTTTTCGGCTGCGGCTTATGGCTGTAACTTATGACTTTTGATCCTAGCACGGATGCTTGTGTGAATAAACTGAATGTTGATAAGCTGTTTACAAAATATTATTCTAATAAATCACTTTAAAATGGCGACAGAGAAGTTATCCTGTTTATTTATTTGAGAGAAGGTATAAGTTATAAGCAGAAAAGGAGGGATACTATTTGGAATGGGACATAGACTGTCGGCCAGGCCATTGTAGTTTGTAGATGGATCCAAAAAAAATTCTGACTTCAGAATCTTTTTTCCTTAACAAAAACACTTCCACAGCAACTTTCCCTGTGCAGTGCTTATTGGATGCTCAGTCCATCCCGTACTTGCAGTTCAAGTAATAGGACTTTTCATCGCTGCGCATATGGCATGAATAATCTACGAAGCAATCGTGAATAGGTCTACACGCCAAACCGTACGCTCCTGGCGAAGTCTTTGACCAAAAGAAAAAAAAACAAATTTTTTTTTGCAGTATTCATTTCAGCAAGAAAACGAAATGTACTTCAGTAGTGCTTGCGCTTGATAAGTCTACACGCCAGGCCGGCCACTTTGATTCCTTGGCTCTTCTCATATATGCACTCATGCGCGCGCGCGTAATTTGTTGCTCCGCACGCTAGTCTGTAGTTTCTAGGCCTGTTTCATTTTGTGGAGTTATTATTATGTTTTGCACTTCAATTAATTTGGCTGACAGTTAAACACCTTCAAATATTTGTGCAGTGATAGCACGATATGTAGTATACTAGGTATAGTATCGGTTACATTTGAAAATTTTGATTGCACTTGTATCACAGCATCATTTATTTTGCAGCAGAAAAAGAGTGGCATTCACCAAGGTAAAAATATCCGGCCATGCCTCACATGTCATTTGAACTATCTATATCTACTATTAAGGTGTCCGTACATTGCAATGAATCTCATACAAACAATATCACAATTGCTAAACTATGCCCATGTTGGGGTAAATTATATTTACAATGGATGGTATACCACTAAAATTTGAAGACAGGTAAGGCTGCTTCCAACCTCTATTTCTCAACCTACCTTTATCACTCTTCACTCTAGCACTACCAAATAGAGAAAAAAAAACATATCCACTCTTACTAGTCAATCTAATTTATTTGCATCATGTGTGTCATAGATAGTTGACATCCAGACACTTATCAGTTTACAGAAAGATCTTCAATTGATAAGTTTACTCAAATTTATGCAAATATCACGACCTCAATTTGTAGAAGTGGTGGCTAAGAGGAGGAGGCGGCGGTTGGGCCGATGCGAATTGGGAAAAGAAGGGACAGGATGAGGGTAGAATCTACCAGGAAGGAGGAGGCGCGCTAGTCGGCAATGGAGAAGAATGAGGCACAGAGAAGAAGGCGGTCGTCCCCATCGGATCCATCGTGACCGAGCACACCGCCATCAGAGCCATGCATCACTGGGCCCATCACCACTGGATCCGCCATCCTTGAGGTCACCGTCACCGGATGCACCATCTTCGAGATTGTCGTCTTCAGATCCGGTTGGTACACCTCCGCCTCCACCTCTGATACTCCGCCACAGTCATCATGCTCCACCTTGATGTCCCCAACCCCATGACCGTCTGATCTCGGGGTCATCATCCTTGACGCCAATGTTCTCCACCCTAGCGCGATGGATCTAGCGGACCTCAAGGTCGCCGCCATCAGATGAGCACAGTTGGGAGAGGTCGGATCCGGATCCACTGTCTAGGTTTGCCATCTTCCTCGGCTTAGGGAAGCGCAGCCCCCACCTACACTCCACCTCATTCGTGCACGTAGCCACCATACTGGAGGGGGCGAGATGGTGCTACAGGGGGTGGGGTGGGGGTGGGGTGGGGACGAAGGGGAGACAATGACGACAGGTTGGCAGGGCCCAAGGAGGAGCGCAAGGGAGGATTGGAGGAGGATGTGGAATCACAGGTGGTTGAGGTAGATGAAAATAACCATAAGGAGATGGAGTCTGCTTTTCTCATGGGAGGGTGATGGTTTCTCAAGGGAGACCTGAGTGGCGGGAGGGGTGGCATGAAAGGGGCTCATATGTCAGTTGTTTTTGGTTTTCTGAGAGCCTGTTTTTTTGTGGGAGCTGTGTGGGGCACCATGTGCGTATGGGGGAGGTGAACGGACAAAAAATTGTTGTGAGAGGGGCGAGGGGAAGAACAAACATATGACCACCAACTCGTATTTTTAAGTAGTAGAGATACCACATTACTCATTGGAGGCTCCCTTTGATGACCCATGTTAACTGTATGTAATATCCTGATTTTCAGAGCCTTTTTGAAGTGTTTAAAATAAAAATAACCATTTAGATTTTTCTTGAATTAATTAAAGCTTAAATAGAATTTTATGAAGTAAAGGTATTTAATGTGCCTGAATGAAACTTCAATAATTAATGAGAGTATTTTGTTTCAGTTTCTTGTGCTTCAAGGAATTTTCTGAGTTTTTATGGATTTATTTGCTATTTTCTATAGCTAAAATAAAGTTATGGGAGCATGCATAAATACTTTGATGTGAAGGTGAAGATAGAGTCAAGGGAAGGTACCCGGAAGCTTAGTCGATGGTATTTTGGTAGTTGGCCAAATATTGGGTTGATGTCTTGATCAAAACCATAGCACATGCAGGAACGTAAAGGAGAAGTGGTTTAGGTCAAAGAGAACTGGAATTGCTAAGTGGATCAATATCTAATAGTTTAGTGCGTTGAGTAACCCATGTTAGTGGAGTTAATAGGTTCCCCCGGGTGTCTTAATGGGTTGGACTCATTAGGGTTTGTGGTTGGTTATTAAAGGTAGGAGAGGAGATGTTAGATCTCATGATTCTAGGGTTTAGATTTTTATTCTACCCACATTGTCTCCTTCCATGGTTGTAAGAGAGAAAACTTGATAGAGGAAAAAGTGGTGCTTTAGCTGTATCTTATAATTATCCATGAGTATATAAACTTCATCCTCTACTGGAAATAGATCAAAACTTTGTTTCAGTTATGTTCTTATTTGCATTCTTGCTTGGTTTGGCTTGTTCTTGAGTATTAAGATTTGTGATTTCATATTCACAGGAGTTCTAGTCTGAACTCATGCTTAAATTACCTTACTAGGATATGTGAGAATAGATTTAGAAGATCTCATGCATTAGATCCTCACGAGCAAGAAGTAATTTCAGTTTTGGAACGTTTGGTATTCTTATGACCTAGATTTAATTACCTTCAATTGAGTAAACCCGAGCCTAAGAACATTGTGATTCTTGATTGGTTTAGGTTCCTGATGTCTTGAGCAAGTTTTAAACAAAATTTGAAAGTGTTTTGATGAGAATTGAGTAAATTCTTGAGATTTGAGTTTTGTCCTGAGAGGCTTTAACGTCTGGGAACTGGGGACCGGTCAGACCGGTCCTGGACCTACGTTCAAAGTGGCCCTAGAAGTCAAACCACTATTGTCCCTGTGGTAAGACCAGCCGTGGTGGTTAAACCGGCCTATCTATATGATGCATGTCCGGCCTTGATGGTTGCTGATTTTGTTGGTTTAAGTCTCTAGTCTTGTTTTTGTAAGTATATGTGATGCAATTTGAACTTGGTGACTCTCATAGTAACTTGAGTTAAGATTTTAAATACTATTAGAAGAAAAAGTTTTAAAAATTATTTATCCCTCTACTTACTGGCATTGGTCCTACAGAGTTTGATGTCAGCCACGTGTTTGCAATCCAACTAGGGGAGCAGCACCCGAGCTAGCCGCCGGGAGATCTACACATATTTTTCCTTTCGAAAGGAGAATCCAAGTATCATGTTAGGGTATTTGGTATCGGGTTATTAGTTTTACAGACTTCTAATCAATTATATACCACTCAATCATATGGAATGTTTGATACATATATACCTCGATGACCATGACCGAAGCGCGTCATGATTCTAATTAACCAATTAAACTACTACTAAAGTCACGTGCTATACAGTTCATCATACATGCAAATCATATAGACACAATTTGGAGCTAGTTGCTTTCGTAAGCATCCAGTTAATCAATTTACTAACATGAAGTTGTTGCCGAGGCAATTTACTAACATTTTTGTTCTCTTGATGAGGGGACCGGCCGGAACATGCACATGTGCAGCACATGTATCCTTACAACTCATAAGCTTTTTCACGGATCACAGCTTAAACATAAAATTACTCAAATTATAAGAAGAAACTACGGGAATAAAGAAGATATGGCACTATCCAGACAGCTAAACTAATGGTACACCAACTCACGGTAGTTAGACGATAACTATATACAAATCGCTCGTGAGGACTCGTGGACTGTCGGCGGCATTGTAGATCATCATCTAGCTCAAGGGTTTTTGTGAAGCTTTAGATCGAAGGGAAAAGCACCTGTCCCCTCCAAATAAAAATAAGAAGGGAAATAAGGTACTTGTGTGTTTGTCACGATTGAATAAATTAATTTAGTTTAATTAAATTAGTAGGGTGGTATGTGCATTTATATGGCTAGATTTATTACAAACCTTTCTGTATTAAAGGATACAACTTAGGTGATTTAGAATATTTCTATGTAATATGTGGAAGATAGAGGTCTTTTAGGATGATGTCATTTAAAATTAATGATAATAAATGTGGGGACTTTGGGCATTGAATATCCGAAATCACGGTATGTGTTTTATACTAGTCTAATTATTAGTGTCTAGTACACACATTCACAACACTGAGATCACATCCATATACATTACATATAATTGATTTATAACAACAGGGTAATATATAAGCGATGCATAATTAAAGTTTACAATATAGGGCCGACCGGCCAAATAAATATAAGTAAAGTGTAGTGGAAGACAAGTAAATAAGCAAAAGTGTCCAGTGGTTTGCCACTATGGCCCACAGGCAACCTACTAAAGTTAGGCCCTAGACAGGCCTATCGTCAAATTCCCCGATGCCGAGGGCAAAGTACGTGTCATTTGGCATATTATCTTCCTTATTATTTGAACAACAATTATTTAAGCAAAGTTGAGTACATGTATACTTAACAAGACTTATAATGTATCACAACATATAAATAAATGCAAAGTTAACAATAAATAAGGCTCTATGCTATAGTTATTTTCAGCATAGTTTCATTTGCAATATTGATAGTAACAATTTGCAATGGAATTATAAAGACCAGTTAACATGTAATGAAATAGCATTTATATAACATTTAATAACAGTAAAACTCTTCCATTCACAGCCCTTCTTGGCAGCGATCATCGAATAATTCCCGACCATAGGCATGGCACAAGTGACACATACATGCCATCCCAACTTTTTTAACGAAACATCGTTGTAAAATAAAAGCTATACCTATTGTGGTTGTATCCAAGCATACACATGACCACGAGCACGGCTATTTAAATAGTTTTTAACACTCTCGAGTGGTTTTACAACTTTACCCATATGAGATAATCGAATCTTCTATTGGCACTTCATGCTTCCTTGTGCGTGTGATGAAATTGATTATCATAGTCTTCATATCATCTAGTCCTAACCTTACACCAGCACGATGAATATCGAATCTCACTTAGGTTTATCCCTCGAGTGAGCATTCAAACCTTCACTTAAGTCCGTCCCCCAAGTGGGCATTCACCGTTTTATTGGTAAGCTTTGGTCCCAACACCTTGGTGAAGAGAGCCCCTATGAGCAAATCTTCTTGGAATGATCTCACTACTTCAGCCTACCAAAATGTAAGACTAAATATAGACAACTTAACTAGCTGAAGCTAGAGCCCATATAACATATGTGGTTGTACACTTAGATTTAGATGTGTGGCAACAACGTTTGATCCTTAATTGAACCAAGCAAGAATCTTACCATATCTTCATGCAAGATACGTTATCACATTTGACAGTTCATAACACAACTCACCCGCATCTAAATGTAGGTTTTTCATTTTATTTTATACCAAACTAACAGAGGTTCCTCCTCTGGTCCAACATTTCAAAATCACCCATATTCATATGTAAAATTTTCTAAATGACCAAACTTAGTGAAAACCCTTGCATGGCTAAGCATCTAGACGATATATTCAATATGATATACAAAAAATGACATTAGCTATTATGTAAACCATGTACTAAAGGTTACAACAGTAAGGATATCAATTTACAAGGAGGTTCAATGCATACAAGCAGATATAACTACCGTTACCCACAGTATAGCAATTTTAATGAAACATATATGCATGCATAATAGATTTTGCAAACAATATACACTAATTGAAATATTGGGATCAACATGGTCAAAGGGGTGCTTGCCTTGCTCTTGTTACTCAGAGAATGATTCAATTCTCGAAATTGTCTAGCACTGTCGGATCTCAGAGCAACAACTCTAGAACCCTATGTGTAAATTGAACTAGTCTAGGATCAGCTAGTGCATACAGTGGTAACAGGGATACATATAAAAAATAATGGCAAACTTTATTTAACTGAATATGTGCCTAATGGCCAGAGTTTACATCAACATCCCATATGCCAAATTTAAATATAAGCAGTGGAAGAAAAAACCGAAGCGGAAGAAGCTCAACAAGCCTGCACATAGCTAAACGATAGTAAGACGTGGCTTACACGTCCCAAAGCAATCCTTCTCTGAGCAACAGAATTAAGTAAGGTGAGCACATAAAATGTACTCTGCAAGTTATACGGGAAAATACAATAATAATGCAAGGCTGACAAGTGAATGCATATATGGTTATTTGAGTGTAAAGCAGCATTTAAAGAAATATAGTAAATAGATTGGAAATTGTTGAATTTAATATAGTAAATAAAAATAGTAACTTAAACAAATTAATACTGTTGATGTAGGCACCGACCTGACATCAACCTAACTACGAGTATCCTACCCGGACCATCTTTCTTCAAAAAGATCTCATATGGATTCCATCCATCCATAAGCATTTTGTAAACCATTTTGAAAGCAATGTCTAATCTGTAAAAAACATTACTCAGCTTGCCCATGACAGTGAACACAGCTATCTAGGATAGTTTATACACTCTGTAGAGATGGCACAACTTTACCTACAATATATGATTATATCATAATATCAGCCATTACACGCTTCTATATAACAAGGTTTTTACAATACAAAGTCATCAACTTGGCCATGCCTTCACTAAGGTTTCACCACAACATAAATCCACAAGTTGGGGCCCTCTCTTGTGCCATGTGAGACTTCTCGCAGTCTATGCTACGCTCACATTCAATCTATAGAGAGACTCAGGTTGGGACCTATAAATTAGTCAGTCAGGACTGTCTCATATCAGTCTTATGATAGTACATAAGAGCTTTGTAGTAGCAATTCACAGACCGGTCCTTAATTGACTTAGGCACATTCCACAGCCCTTGTGCTTGGCATCATCGTTGTGTCACCGAACAACAATGTGTGCTAGCAAGCACCAACCACCTAACCATTTGCCTAAATCTAAACTAGATTTTATATTTTATTTTAAAATATTTTATAGACTTTCTTGACTCATCGAAGTCAAGAATATATTTTAAAACTCATCATTTTATGTGAAAAGGTATCCCAAGCTTAGGATTATTTCTAAGCATGTCTAAGCAGTTCTACAAAAATATTTTAGCTAATACTAGTGTACTAACCAGAGTTTTATTCTAGGGTGACAAAGTATATGGGAATCACTATCAAATGAGGTATTAACAAGTAGGCAATAACTAAGTTGAAAACTGAATTGAAAAACATTCAATAAGAATATGCATGCAGAATAATTTAAAAAAACATGATTTTATTTGCAAAATTAGGATCAACATGTTCAAGGTGTGTAACTTGCCTTGCTCCGTGAATTGGGAGAATTGTCATCGAAGAAATCCTCGGAATCATTGCAATCTACATGGGAAAATAGCCCACTAAACTAAAATAAAATTCAAATAAACATCAAAATTTTGAAAACATGGAATATTTAGAGATCTTGATTTTATATGAATTTAAAATTTTGAATAGGTTCAATTTGAGCTAGGATGAGGAAATACAGGCTTCAGGAAGTTTAAATCTAAAGAAAAGGATATAATTAAATTTTTGGAATTATTTTTCTAAAGGAAAAGAAGATTATGATGTCAGCAAGAGATTTTCTTTTTCTACTGAGTTAATTTTGTGAAGGAAATTCATGGAAAAGCTGACGTGGCGAGTTCGAACTGAGGTGGCAAGTTCGAGCCCGATGGTCACCGTCAGTCCAGTAGGCAGTAGTAGCCAGTTGGAGGTGCAAAAGAGGGAGAAGAGAATGGGGAGTCCGATTCTACCTTTGGCGAAGGTCGGAAGCGAGTGGGGCTGGTGGTGTGCGTAGGTAGTGGCGGTGCTCGGCTTTCGGTGGTCGAGGTGCTACGGCGGCGCTCGAACGTGGAGGAGAGCTGGAAGACGCTCGCAGCGACACGATGAAGGGTGTCGAGGCTTTGGTGAGACTTGGCGGTGGCTGAATCATTGGTAATTTCTTGCTATAGACCTCGCCGGATCTCAGAGCAGAGAAGAAATGCAAGGGAGCTCTTTGGGACACAAGAGAAGAATTGTGAAGTGAGGTGGGGCCGAATGAGGAGAGAGGGTACCAAGGGAGGGATTTTATAGGTCTTGGAGGGGGAGAGGAAAGGCCAAGGGCCATCACCGGAGTAATGGACGGTGTGGTGTCGAGTTAAAGAGAAGGGGAAATGGGGTTTAAAGGAGGGGAGAGATGGTGGGGTGTTAGTGAGGTGGATTAAGGCCGTTAATGGCAT
Source organism: Dendrocalamus sinicus (assembly GCA_036346575.1). Taxonomy (NCBI): domain Eukaryota; kingdom Viridiplantae; phylum Streptophyta; class Magnoliopsida; order Poales; family Poaceae; genus Dendrocalamus; species Dendrocalamus sinicus. The sequence continues at coordinate 14,733,190 of CM070641.1, read as the reverse complement.
CGAATGCATGGACCATCAAGAGGTAACCGAAGCTTTTAAAAGCTTGGGGGCAGCCATGGTGGTCGGACTGATGTAGAAGAAGAGGGAGGAGGGAGATGACAGGTGGGCCCCATTAGTTGGTGAGAGGGGAGTGTTGGATACTAATCTTGACAAAGTTGAGTCTACATGTTAGTGTGTTTGCTATGGTCATAAGCTACAGTGGTCATAAGCTACAGTAATCATATAAGATGCAGCGGTCAAGTACTGTAGTAGTCGAAGAAGGTTTAAATAAATTAATTTGGTTTAATTAAATTTGTCCTCCTCGGTTTTAATTTATATTTTTCTTTCTAAAGGAAAACCTAGATTTATTTCATCATCAGATTGATATGTGAGGTCCATTTGTCAGGGTTTTATTAATTTCCAAAATTAACAACAGGTAGGCCATGCATATCAGCCTCACATGGTTTAAATCACATTTTAATTATTTGTTCACCGTGTGAACCCCATGTGTCGGTGGCTCTTATTTTAGTTTTCAGTTTAATTAAAATTCCTTAATTGATTTTGACCGAACCCACTTGTCATACTCATTAGTTTCAAATATGTTATGTAAGCTAATTATCATTCTGACAGGTGGGTCCTACATGTCATACTCTCATGTTTTAAAACCTTATCTGCATATGGGTCCTACATGTCATTCCATTGGTTTGAAGCCGACGTTTACAAAATCGTAAATTGTGTTGGCCCGAAGGATCACATTGCAATAGTCTGATTGCCTATCATAGGCTAATGCCTCCATTTTTGTTCCGTGTGTAACATAAGTTACGTACAACATAGAACATGCACTAAAAATACTATAGGGAAGTAATTAGATGATCTAGGATGAAACATGCGCAAATTGCAAATGAGAAATGAGAATAAACTTGCACTTCGACGCAGCAGATTAATACATAAAACATGTTATTGATTTTGTGAAACAAATAATTATGTGGACTTCTTCTTTAGGAAAGAACTATCAATTGCAAATTGATTCCGAGTAGCCAAACTGTATATAAAGCAACTTACAGTTTGATCTAGTAAAAGTACTCAAGATCCAATAGAGTCCTCTGTATTTGCGCAGCTTTCCAGATCACCTTGGCAGACCATCTAGCAGGTCTAGTACATATGTTACATCTCAACCTCATGGAACAACACCGATCTTTATGGTAAGAAAAAAAATGGTGAGCGAAGTAATCACAAGGGGAACAGATAGAGAGCAAATGAACATGCCTACTGAAAATGGTGCCGCACCAACCTGATGAAGGACATGCCACTCATACCCTCTTGGAGGCTTGCACACGATAGCCTATCACCATCTCAGCTTTTTGGTGGCATGTAGATGCGAGGGAGAAATGGTGAATGTAACGCCCCCATGTTTGGGAACAAGGACGTCAGACGCCCGCAACAGCCTGTAGAGTTCCGCTATGCATAACAGTGTATCAAGCTCGCTTACGAACAATTAAAACAAGTTAATTTAATTGAAATAAGACCTAATGGTCAACTTTAATGCCAATACGAGCGTCCAAGCCCAAAACTTAACTTACATACAGAAGAGCCGAAGAAAACTCCACAGGAACACTTGAGTGTAGACGTAACCCTAACACGAACACTCGCAGCATCTTCTTTTCTTCTGATATCTGTCGGGGGGGGGGAATTTTGCAAGTCTGAGTACTCCAACCCCATACTCAGCAAATCACATGTGGAATATAATATATAACTATATGCTAGGATTCTCAAGGGAAGGGAGTATAGTGTTTTATTAAAAGGTTGATGCAATTTTATTTGCAAACAAATAAAACTTTTAAAACAATTGTTCCTTAAGATCAGGGGTTTTCTGTTATCAGATAAAGTCTCATCATTACTCAAATTAACAACATCAGAAACACTACTTATGCCTCGTTGTTGGAATCACCCAGTTAACACAGCTTCATTAACCGGAAGCACGGCGTATTCGAATACCATTTATTTCACTCTGCAGAGTTGCTCAACTTTACCCACACGATCTCTTAACTCCCGCGACAGAGTTAAGAAAGCCAGGTCGTTTCACTGCTCAATTTTCTATATAGGCTCTACCCGGTAGCATCACTCAGTCACGGCCACAAATTGCACTACCACTTCTCCCTGCCATTTTAAGTGTCTACTACCGTTGTTACGTACCCGCAGCATACCTAACTCCCCGACATCCTGTCATCTCATCCTGTAGAGTTTCAATTGAATTGAGCAGCTACTAAACCAGTGTTGACAATTCAACTCCTGTGGTTTGAGCGGTCACTATGTCTTTTACTTAGCACAAGGTTCTTGTCCTTATATTTTTCACCTGAGGCACTCAATCACAGCTTTCCCTGTGCTCAACAGCACTCACCACCACCAACTCAAACCAGCCTCCATCCCCGGGTAAAGTGATGGGCTAAATCCGTTACTCGGAGCCCCACCAACCTCTCTACCCGAAGTCCAATTCTAAGATAAAGCGGTGGGCTAAATCCGCCACTCGGAGCCCCACCAACCTCTTTACCTTAGATCCAAGTTTTTTCAAACTCTATCGGCCCACGGCCAAAGTCACTTATTAGTGTACATGTTGAAGGGTAAAGCGATGGGCGAAATCCGCCGCACGGTTTCGCGCAACACCTTTACCCCACCTTGCACATCAGCATTACCGGCCTAGGGTACGGCGTCCCATATCACCCTACCCTAAGTCCGGGGTTTTTCAAACCTATTGGCCAACGGTCAAAGTCACTTAGTAGTGTGTAATGTTGAATGAGATGATGGTACATACATTTATACAATACTTCAATAATTACTAAGGTTGTCAAGGTGAATATGGCCATCAAAGTAAACAGGGCTTTTATCAGTGGTAGGACTTATCTAAATAGCATGTCATTCTAAACATTTCATGTTAAGCAAATATCATTTCACAAATATTCATAATGAAACTACATTACTTAGATAATAGGCATGTCATGGGATTCAACATGATCAAAGATATGTGACTTGCCTTCTTTTTATTGCTCTTGATCTTCTCGACCAGCTTCACACTTACTTCATCTCCCTTTTCTGGCCTTCCATTGACCAACTCTCTTGGTCCGTTCACTAGCGTAGAAAACGATATCAAATAAGTTCCTGCTTTGCAAGATGCAAGCTGGGAACAAAATGCAATTAAAAATAAGAAAAAGCATAAAAAGAAATGCGTTGGGTGGGATGGTCGGAGTTTAACGGCGCTTGGGTTGGGAGGTCAAGGTTCAACGATGCTTGGTGAGTGGACACGGCTAAAACTGAACTAGATAGGTTCAAGGCTATTAAAAGATACATATGTGTGTTGGACAAATTTTTGGGAATAAAGATAGACATTTAAAATTGGAGGGTCGATCTTTGAATTGAGTGGATTTAGATTTTGTCAAGATTTAAATTGGCAAAACGGAAAGTTTGAATTTACTGGAAATTGATTTTGGTGGAAAGATGAAATTAAAATTTACAAAATTTTAATTTGAAGAAATGGAGGTCAAATTTGAATTCAGGGTATTAAACTGGTCAAAATGAAGTAGTTTGGTATTTTTGGGATTTTTGGATTTTTCTGAAATTTTTGGGGTTTTTTCTGAATTTTTAAATTCAAATGAACAGTAATGGGTCGGTCTAATGAACAGTGCGGCCCGGTCGGGTGAACAGTGCTGGGCTCAGCCCAACCCTGTTATGAGGCCGGCGGCCTTTTCCCGCGCTCGCGCGGCCGCTTGGCCGGCAGGCCAATGCCCATACGCGCGCGCGCTTGCTCGCCTGATGGGCGACGCGCGGCTAGCGCTAACGGCCCGGATGCGCGTAGAGAGGACGGCCCGGATGGACGGAGGGCGACGATGTTAAGGACTGAGATGCGACCACGTCGCCTCATCCCGAGTCGTCTTCAACCTCGGTCTTCTTCTCCGGCGGAAACAGAGGAGCGGCAGCTCGGGTGAAGCGACATCAGCGGACTTTCTCCGGAGGAAAAGATGGCACAAAGCGGGGCGGTTTAGTCTTAGGAACCCATTTTAGGGCTTTGGAAGGTGAGGGAATGAGCGATGGTGGTTGGCGGCAGGAGGGAAGGCGACGGCCTCCATAGCGGCGTTATGGTCACCTAAAGGTTTTCCGGTCAAATTGAAAGGTTTTTATCCATCTAGGGAGTGTCAGGGTTGCAGTGGAAGTGGCGGTTTAGGTCGGGAGTGGCTCAGGCGAGCTGGCCACGATGAAGGCCTTTCGGCCGGCGGCGGTCTCAGCCATTAGAACTACCAGCGGGAGCTCAAGCTCAGGAGAGTGTACTAATGTGATTAGCAAGCAAGAGAGATCATGACATTGCAAGGAATCGAAGAGTTATTGAAAGAATTGCAAGATCACCTCTAGGGTTCACCGGGCGCAGGGGAGACGATCGGCGGCGGCTCATGCAATGGGAGTTCAATTAACTGAGGAAGGAGATTTGTGGAGACGCTAGTGTGTGCTAGGCAGTGAAATTAGGCCCTTATAAGCAACATATGTCGGTTGCCACGGCGAGATATTTTCTGTTGCGTTCTTCTCACGTGAGCGGAGAGAGGGGAAAGGCACTAGGACGACGCAGAGGTGATGAGAGGGAGGTGACACGCCTCCTCTGCAGGACTTGACAGGTCTTTGACCTTGGGGAGGATGGAAGCAGCGAGAAGGCACAGGTGTTGCAGCGGCGAGAGCAGGAACGCAGGCAAAGCGCGTTGCGCGAGGGGGGAGCAGGCGAGGCGTGCGGCTGACTCGTGGGACCACTGCACAGAGATGACACGAGGTAAGGGGAGCGGCAGCGAAATATCTCGCGCACGGGAAGGGCGACGCGTGCAGCAGCTTCTCCGGGAAAACGCTGGGAGGCGCGCGCGCGGCGGCGCCAGAGAGAAGAGGAAGGCGTATTTGCTAAATAGGGAAAGCGCATTTCCATTAAGTTTTGCCAAATCGGGAAAAAATTGCATTTAAACAAGATTTACAAAAATTTCAAAAAAGGGTTGAAATTTTGGGGTGTTTCAGTGAAGTGATGCAGTTGCTATGAGTTGGAAACAATGGTCAATAGTGTGGTATTTAAAGAGCGGCAGCTAAAAAAATTGGCGCCTAATGCTAGTTTTCCAAATGCAAATTTTTGCCCAGCATCTTCAGGCACAAATTTCGGTTGGCCATGTTTTGATAAGATAGGATTAGGTACAAGTTTGTTAAGCTGTTGAAGAAGAGAGCTAATATTCATTTGTTATGCTAGATTTCAGGAGACAAACCTGCATCAGGGAGGATGGTGAGCATGTCGTTGCCACGCTAGTGTGTTGGATATGGAATAGGCAGAGATGTGTATTGCCCAACTCACCTCTCCCTAGCCACTTCCACTACTATTGACACCCTGTTGCCGCTCGCTAGCTTCGTGCCATTAGCTAAAGCCTTGCGCCCTCGCCCCTGCTGCTACTCTCCCACATCGTCGATCTGATAGCTAGTGGCTATGATGAGGCACTGTGGTCGTACACTCTGGCCACCCTGCACTTGAGGCCAACGGGGGAACCTAGATCTGGAGGCGAGGAATACGATGGATCCGGCCATCCACAGCCAGCCATCCATGCAATATGCCCTTTGCCAGTCATCCCCTGTCGTGTTGCCACCGAATCTGGCCTCTGCGACCATCCCCACACCTCCACCATTGGATCCGCACTTCGCAAGCTGTCCCCCACCGTGTCACCACCAGATCCGTTGGTCGGAGATGACAAAGAAATTGGATTTGGTGAGGACGAGGCATTCGGTGGAGAGGTGCACCTCCTCTGCCCTGATCCAGTGATGATGAGATCCTACTCTCCTCGGATGCTACATTACCTCCCTAGCTACCAGCCGACGTCCACCCATTGCAAGTGAGGGAGAGATGAGAGAGGCTTAGTGTAGTGAAGGATGGCAGCGGTGTTGGCCGGTGATTGGCGGCTGGGAGATGGGAGGGAAAGGGAGAGGGTGAGAAGGTGGAACCGGCAGCGCCTAGGCGAAGTAGAGGGAGGGAGAATGGGGTCGGGTCTTGGAGGGCTCCGCGATCCGCTTGTTTTTAGTTGGCCAAACATGTAGCGACCGAGGGGGGGATGGGGCAACGTTGGGGAATAGGGAGCAGGGGAGGGGCGGCTGCGAGCTGAGCGAGGGCAGCGAGCATGGGGCCCGAGGTGTACAGGCGTGGTGCTATGATAGCGCAGAAGACATCAGGAGGGGAGGAGGTGTGCGAGACAAAATAGAGGGGGCCATGCGTCAAGGGAATGGGTAGCAGGAGAGAGCTGATGAACCACAATAACCACTAACTCCTTTCAAGGGGCATAGATATTCATAAATTGATTTTTTTTTCTGACAACTAGATTCATTTTCTGTTAAAACAAGTTGTTGTGTCGTTGATCGACATTTCTGATGCGCTGACATCTACGATAGTACTTGACCTCTTTTTAATGAAAATACTTGTAGTATACAGTCCAGAATCTCTGGCCAAAAAATTTGTGAGTGCAAACAACCAGTGCTGGCAGAAAGAGTTGGTGCAACCGTACTATATGAGAACCTCCTTTGCCCTTTTGACAGGAATAATGCCATTTTATAATGATAACTAGGGTGATGCGACCGTGGAAACCAAAAGCCCTGTGTTTCAGCTAAGACCGAGTGACCCTAGCTAGCAGACTACTGAGATGCGAGCAGTACTTCTACCAAGTTAGCAACATGAACATATAAACCGTGTCCGTTTCTCCCGGAACAAAAAGGAAGTAGACTCGTAGGGTTGTTGAACGTTAGGTGCGTAACTGCGTATGTACAACGGGTGAGGGTACATCCGCTCTAGCTAGTCAAAACTACGACTAAACATGCATGTATTTGTAGCTGTCCGATCGCAAAATCTACGGTTCAGATCAGCTATATATGCAAAGACAAATACACACACACAGAGACACCAGGGAAAGGAAGTTTCGTACTTGGACAACGTTTAATTGGCTGTGATCCCTATAATACCACGTTTAACCAGATCAGCAATACCTAGCTTGTACAATATTATAGGCCGGGATCATGCGCATTATTATTATCAAAGTCGCACGCACCACGCTCTCATTATCGGTGGTCTATCATTGACGGTTAAAATATTAGCCGAAACCGGCAATATATACCCCCTCCAAGTCCAACCTTGAGCTCAACATCAGCACATCAACTCAAGCACACCATCCATCGCTAGCTACTGATCAGCTAGCTTTGGCTTCTCTGGTTGGTTGGTTGCTCGCTTAGTTCGTGAGATATGAGGCTCTCGGTGGCCGTTCTCTGCGCCCTGGTGGCCGTCCAGGCGGTCCTCCTCGCCGTGCCGTCGGCGGAGGCCGGCGAGCTGGAGGTCGGGTACTACCACAAGAAATGCAGAGGCGTGGAGAACGTCGTCAAGTGGCACGTCATCAGGGCTATCAAGGCGAACCGCCGCACCGGAGCCGCTCTCGTCCGCCTGATCTTCCACGACTGCTTTGTCAGGGTATATATATATATATACGTGCTGATTTATGATAGTTTTTAGTACAATAGTAGTAGAGACTAAAGCGAATGCGGGAGTTGAATTATTTCACATAAAATTCATACGAAATTCCTTTGGTTCTCTGACATTCCCAACAAGTCTTAAAGTTTCAGGCACTAATCGTTTCGCCTGAGTGGCCTAGTTTATGCACGGCTAATGTAGCTAGTAACTACTGGACGTTAATTAATTACATTGAACCGCCAAAGTAATGATTTGATATTATTTGACCATGCAGGGGTGCGACGGCTCTGTCCTCCTTGACGCGTCCTACGACAACCCTCACCCGGAGAAGGAGGCGCCGGTGAACATCGGGCTCACCGCCTTCGAAGTCCTGGAGGAGATCAAGGCCGCCGTCGAGAAGAGGTGCCCCGGCGTGGTCTCCTGCTCCGACATCCTTATCTACGCTGCCCGCGACGCGGCCAGCATCCTCAGCAACGGCCACGTCCACTTCGACGTCCCCGCCGGCCGCCTCGACGGCTACGTTTCCTCCGCCTACGAGGCCCAGGCAGAGCTCCCGGACTCCACCTTCACCGTGCAGCAGCTCATCGACAACTTCGCCCGCAAGAACTTCTCCGTCGAGGAGCTCGTCATCCTCTCGGGCGCGCACTCCATCGGCGTCGGCCACTGCTCGTCCTTCACTGGCCGCCTCACCGCCCCGCCGGAGCAGATCACCCCGGCTTACCGCGACCTTCTCAACTACAAGTGCCCCCACGGCGCCAACCCGGCCGTGGTCAACAACGTCCGCGACGAGGACTACGGCACCGTGGTCAGGTACATGCCGGGGTTTACGAGCCGGGTGCGCAAGATCAGCGACTTCCTGGACAACACCTACTACCACAACAACCTCGCGAAGATCGTCACCTTCAACTCCGACTGGGAGCTGCTGACGCACACGGAGGCGCTGGGCCACGTCCACGAGTACGCCGACAACGCCACGCTCTGGGACGAGGACTTCTCCGACTCGCTGCTCAAGCTCAGCAAGCTGCCCATGCCGGCGGGGAGCAAGGGGGAGATCAGGAAGAAGTGTAGCATCATCAACCACCGCCTATACTAAATCGTATTGGACGGAAGGTGTACATGCATGATGATCGAAGAAAGAGGCCCAGCAGCCAGCACACGTGCGTAGAGTTCAATAATTAAGCTTGTGGTTTAATTTTGTCGTTCCCTCCATTCTTTTGATACCCATTGGTTGTACTTTGTTATGATCTCTCAGCTCTGTTAATCTCCGGCCAACATTTTCCTTAAATAGCACATCATTTTCTTACTGTTTATTACAAATATTTCACAGATTTCATCTTTAATTGTTTGAATAATCATTGATTAATTGCCAAATATACAAGATATGTGTTGGTTGTTGTTATCCACACGATCCGATGGGAATCACAAACATTAAGGAGCTGGAATGGAAAGATTTCGTCAAGAGCAAGGAAGCGAAATTTGGATCACCGCAAACCAACCATATAGAAGAGAATACTGGTTAGGGTATGGTCAGACCTGACTGTACCCTGCGGGGATAGCTTCACCATGTCAAACAGAGGAAGGTTCGTGAAGGGATCGAGACGGTATTTGGCCACCTGAGGGCGCAAACTCCTTCACAGTGTTGAAACTCTAGAATACTATTATATAAAGGAATCAAAACACATCTACAAAGGGGATACGAGAAGAACAACACCAAGGGTCGACCATGTCCATAACAACACCTCCACCATATTTTCCACCACTGTTCATCCATTTTCCATCCTCCGATGTAATCATTTATCCATTCGTGTACCAAAACATCGGCAATGTCTTATCAATATATCCTTGTTATTTTTAGATTGTTGTCATTATGTTCTTATTTATCTATCTATTGTTCTTGGTCACCATGATGATGCGTGAGTAGTTCCCTAAGGCCAAGGGTTGTAGGTAGCAATGTAGCATTAGAGATTATAGGGATAATCTAACTTTCATGCATGCTTTTGTATTAATCTTTGATGCTAGTGTTTGTTTAATTTCCTTGATACTAGGGCTCGAAGGGCCCCCATGATCCATAGGTTAGTGCAAGGCGAAGTAACAACAAGTGGTGAGTGGAAGATCGATCAGCAGAGTTGGTCACAATGAAAGCGGCGGTAATCGGCTTTCGGAAGGAAGTCACTTGAGGAATTTGGTATAGCCATGAAGCCTAAGGTGTTTGTCCAGTGGTAAGCTGTGGTGATGCAGTAAATCCTTAATTGTGACCGTGACGTGCTCTGTGCACATGTGAGCGAGATAATAGATTCTCCTATACAATGTTTGTCTGAGGGAGATGTAATTAGGGTGTGCTGCCTACATTAACTCTTGATATTACGCAATTGCTCTAGTTATTTAGATTATATTATCATCCCCATGACTATCTAATGCTGTAGGTGAACCAATGCCCTAGGCCCTAATCTCACCTAGGCTATTAGATGTCTTCTGCCAATCGAACATAGGGGCAAGGGCAAGAAGGTGTTTGCCTTCATTACCCCCTCCAGTCACTCATGCCCCAAGAGAGACTGGATGCCTTTCTAAGTTGAGTTTGAAATAAGAGCACTTCATGTCTCATGATGCTTCCTCATCAATGTCTTGGATTTGATGTTCATGCAGTATGTGTCCATGTGCTAATAGGAATAGGGGAGTAGCGAGAAAAAAATTTAGCCTAGACAAGTCTTACTATAGCTAACATGTTATAGGCAAGTCGATATGTGCATACGAAGTTGACAATCACACTAGTTTAAAACTAAAAGCAATCTTGAAGTCCAATACACATATGATTGTGTATAGATGAAAACTAATATCATAAAACCATAACATTATAACCTCTCTACTGAAGCTTATGTAGACATTTTGCGATGACAAAAGTACAATCCACACACAAATGACACTCTATAAGAAAAAAATATGTTGATTAGTGCAACAATCATATAACATACAAAAAATTTTGACATTGAAAATGAACTAAAACATGTATATTGCTAAGATGCTAATCTACGACTATGAGGCAAGTTCATTCTTTGATATTTAAAGCCTTGAAACCTTTGGGTCATCATGTTATCATCAATTGTTTTAAGAGAGGTGATTCTATGCCTCAGCAATAGTGAATTGCACAAATATTAAAGCATAGATCAAGGGTGGATGACTGCCTTTTACCACTTTGAAGTATTTCAAGAATTGTGCAACATATTAGAGGGAAAAGTATGGAAGCATTACTCTTGTTTTAAATATATCCCGCTCGATGTAGCACACAACTAAGTCATTCAACTATTCATCAGAAATCTTGTTGCACAACTCAGTCTTGATAATATTCATTACTGAAAATGATCTCAATGGTTGCCGTTGACACTAGCAATATCAGTGCCAACTCAATGAGTTTGTAAACCAATGGGAAAATCATATGTTTTTCAGTTTCAACCATCTTTGTAGCCAATGATGCAAGATATTGACAAGTAGCAAATGCAGTATGGCTTCTCATATGAAGTATGCAAGTCTCAAGTTGATCCCTTATAATTGAACGATCACCAACGGACAAATCTTCATCATAAATTTCAGCAAGTCGAGTAAGTTTGTTGACATCAAACTTGGAAAAGGAGTTATTTGGATCAAGGCAAGAGAAGCATGTAAGTAACTCTGAAGAAACTTCATTGAACCGAAGCTCCATCTTTGCTTTAATTCTATCAACAACAACAAAGTAAATCTTGACACGATAATAATAAATATTAGTGACAATGAACCAATCACACCTTTTATGGCCCCTAATGGGTATTTCTTCATCCATATCTGGCATTGGAATAGATTTCTCAGCACAAAAGTTTACTACCTCACCAAATAAGGCCTCTCAAGCACTATATGTCCTCAGGGTTAGGAAGGAGGGAGAGCTCGATGAGGAGGCGGTGATTTGGGATTTTTGGTGGGGAAGCTGATTAGGATTTTCAGGTAGTGGGGATCGGGGAATTGGGGATTATTTTTCTGCTAAGGCGGGCGGGGAGAAGTGTAGGGAGAGTGCATGAAGGCTAGCTCACTGGTGTGAATCCAAAGAGTGCATGAAGGCTAGCTCACTAGTGTGAATCCAGTTGTCTCTGGACATCGATAGCCTCCTCTTGTCAATCATCGCTCGTCGGCCATGGTGGAGAGAGACACGACGGCGTGCACTCATGGCTAGTGGCATGGTGGCTCAAGGGAGGAGGGTGGCGGCCATGTGGGGAGGCAGGAAGGAAAAAGAGAAGGCAGTTGTGCCATGCGTTGTGTGGGGACTAGGGAAGCGGTAGTTCAAGCGGGTGAAGAGAAGAAGGTGGGGAAGTAGCATGCAGTACCAATGATTTGGGAGAGAGGGAGGAACTGACAGTTTTGGAAGGAAAGCCATGATGGTTTTCACGAGGAGTCACTCCGTACGAACACGAGGAGAGAGGTGTGAAATGGATCGTCTGGATCTTATCTTGGCCAGATTAGATGTTTGCAGAGACATGAGGGGAGAACGCACCGACGATCACCAACTCGTGCTTTCAAGAAGTAAAGATTTCCAATGTATCCAAATTATACCAAACACATTAGACACATATTCTAATCCCCAAGACATCCCATTGAATTAGCTACCAACCGTCAGATCAGAAATCCTCATGTCTTGACTTCTAGACTTGCTTTCTCGGCACTCCTAACCTAGCCACTAGATGTTTTGGTACAGAACATTGTTGCCTCCTCTCCTCTCCTCCCACGTCCATCTACCGTGCCCTCCCCTTCCTGCCTCCTTCTTCCTCCTAATCTCCTCTCCCCTGAGTCTCCTCTAGCAGCCACCTGTCTAGCGTACTCAGCTGCCTCCAGCCCCCTCGCTCGCCCTTTTCCTCTCCCTGACACATGACAACTCCTCCCATTGACTATCGTCAATGTTTGCCACCTCAACACAATGGCTGGGAGTGCGACAGCGCCTTACCAATTTCTTCCTTCCATGGCTCCTCGGTGTCATTTCCCACTTCGGTAGCCATGGCTAACCGTGCTTCCACCAACCCCTAGGATTTTCTATTTGGAGATTTTGATGATCTGCCTTTTGTTTTTAGATTTGGTCTGCATTTACATTACGAGGTTGGAGAAGACTCGTGGCTAGCTATACATTCTTAACACAGGATAGGGGATTCCATTATAGCAAAGACGTAAGGTGAACTTGAGCACCTCTTCCTACATTCTTTATACCCTTTTCTTTTACTTAGTCATGATTCTTGCAATCTATCTCGATAGGGCACACATAAGCCACTTGATATGTGTCCTTATATTTTGCTAGTTCACTGGAAGTAGCTTTGTTCTTTTGGGAGCAATACATTTTTCATCAATTTAGTATATCCCCCTCAGTTTCATAAAAGAAGATACTTACAATTTTTCTTGAGGAATTTGTTCCTTCCAATTTTGCTTTGACCAAATGATCCAATAGGACATGTATTTCTTAAAAGCAGAAATTATGTTGTGTTCTAATTGCTAAATTAGATTTGAAAACCAACATATTTCACAAGGATGGAATTATTTTGCACAACATTCAAGGCCAAGCAGGTGGCCCCCTTGGTCTAATTACTAAATCAAATTTGAAAGTGTCATTGGTACGAATCCAGACAGTAAACTTAGAGGCACCCCTGGTCAGATGTGGAGACCACCGAGGATGTGAAGGGACCCAAGGAGAGGCACACAACCACCAAGTGCATTCAACATGAGAGTCTAAGGTTACAAAAATGGTCTCCCCTCTCCCATCACAAGGGATCCTATGTATAGCAGAAGAGAGGTGGGCATGTGAAGTTATAAATTTGCCCTCAGGATCTAGCTTACTCCTAGTGATATCTACCTCATTTGCTCCACGTGAGCTTCACCAAGTCCGAGACTCTAGGGTTAGCCTTGCATACCTTGCACCGGGGCTAGCCCTGGACCCTTCTAGGGTCGTTCTCGTGTACCATGCCCAGGGCTAGCCCCGAACCATTCTAGGGTCGGCCTCACGTATCTCGCCGGGGGCTAGCCCCGAACCCCTCCAGGGTTAGCCTTGCGTAACTCACTCGGGGTTAACCCCGGACCCTCTAGGATCCACCTCGAGTACCACGCCCAGGGCTAGCACTAGACCCCTCCGGGGTAGACCTCGCATACCTCGCCCGGGGTTGGCCCCAGACCCCTCTGGGGTTGACCTTGCGCACCTCGCCCAGGGTTAACTTAGGGACTTAGCTTGAGGTAAATTCTCCAACAGGTGCCATCGCTACCACGTGGCGAAGGAACGCGCGTAGGCTACGATAGCAGAAAATAAAAAATTTCTACCGCGCACACCAGGACATCATGCTAAGGAGGGATCATAGATCGTTACCACTAGACGCCAGCGCAGCAATGAAGAAGAGTTGGAGAAGCCGATCCAACCACGCGCGCCGAGGTAGTAGTGGAAGTAGCCGATCGTCCCGAATGGATCGTCTCCTCCACGCGATCAACCACACCACGAGCGGATCCAATCAGAGATTGTCGATGCCGATCAACGCCGCAACGAAGCGCCCCACCGTATCCACACGTCCGGGCCGGAACGCCGGCCGCGAGTGTACCAAAGATCGCGAGCGGCTAGGGTTTGGCTCGGAGGTGGCGGCTAGGGTTTTGCTCGGAAGAAACAAGCGTACATCCTCACCCCCGCCTCCAAATATATAGACCTCACTTGGGCCTCGTGGACCGAGGCCCAATAGGAGTCTATCCGATCTCTATCCGAATTGAGCCCACATCCGAATCACATTCGAATTAGTGTTCCAACCCGTTAAGTGTGCGACCAGCAGGTTCACGTATACTTGGTCGCGACCGGAAACACCTTTCCGGTCACCTCGTTAATAGCGCCTCTAGCAAGACATATTAACCCCAAAGTATACGTAAAGATCATATCGGTGAACTGTAATGTTCTCATGTACGAATCCCTTTGCCTCACGATATAGATTAAGCTCAAGGCGAGACTGTGTCATCCTCTTAATAGCTCAATCACTCTCGATTCCGTGATGGATTATAAACCGTGATTGACTCCTCAATCACCTTGGCATGGCCATGCACTTTCATAATCCATTACATCGAGGCCCAGATATCTCTCCCATAAGGAGGGGCAAATTCTATCTTGATCATTCACATCCCACTACATGTTTCATAGCAAACCCGAAGACTACTTTTATGACTACCCATTACGGAGTAGTGGTTAGTAGTCCCAAAATAGGCTACTACGCATATTGGGAACCATGATGATCTCAAGTCTAAGGATTCTACATAAACACTACTTGAGACCAACTAATGACACATGGAATCTCTGCAGTGTCTCATGGCGGGTCTATCCAACATATGTTCACTAACACATGTCCATATTATTGATTTGGTATCTCCATACCATGATCCATGAGACATGATCATCAATCAATACATATGTTGATCTTTAAATCATATTTGTTCCTCATATGATATATGATCAGGGATCATTTAGAAATAGCAACATTTTGGCATTAAGAGTCTCATGAATAAGTCACATACTCATTGATCAATAATGATAATGTCTATTTCAAGGAACAAAGCAATGTATCATAAACATAGTATGTGATATATTCAACATCTCCATGTTGCCTCTAGGGCATATCACCAACACGTGGCAGTGAGCCTGAGGTAGTGCGGGGACCCTCCCCCAAAACCAACCCCTCGCCGATCCAGGTGGTCGCTGACCGCCTACCTAGGCCGGCACACCGCCTACAATGCATTCCGAAAATATGGTAAAACACCTTAGTCCTTGTGCAAACCTCAGATGATAGGTCATGCTCGTGCCTCCGAGTTGAGTCCCCTGGTGTTCGCCAAATGGTCGTTGCTCTGTTTGGCTAACTTTGGGTCGTGTTGGGGAGTTCACCATGGGGAATTTGGCTAGAGCTAAAGAAGAAAGATGGTGGGGCGATAGTTTGCGGTGGTGAGGGAGAGCGATGAGGAGATGATTGGGGGCAAGGGGGAACTGCTCAGGGGCTTTATAGCCAAAGAGAGGGGAAAATAGTTGTTGGGTGGCTTCAAGGCGTGCGGAGACCAAGGGTGGCAGCATCGGCACTCGGCTCGACACAGGGCAAGTGGGTGAAGCCAACGCATGGCGCAGGCATGCGCGGAACAAGCAAAGCCGGCACGCAGCATGGGGACATTAGCGCAAAGGGGACAGCTCAGAGGCAACGGTCGGGAGCATGGCGTCGACGCGGTGAGCGGCTCGGGATGACGCGCGGCACAAGGGAGAGAAGAGGGAGAGAGAAGAGGAGGTAAGGCCAAGGTTGGTGCGGCACTGTGGCGCACAAGAACACACACAGGAGGAGGACGTTGGCACTATGGTGACACAGCGCCAGGCAGGGCGCACGTGGCGCGGGGAGGGTAGCATGGGCCAGGCCAAGGAGGCAAAAACAGGCTGGGCTTGGCCCACTAGGGTTTGGTTCACTCAGGTTTTTGAATTTTTGAATTGGGTTTGAAGTCAAGTTTCAAATTTTATGTCAAGCACTTCGACTCTCCCAAAATGAGATGTTACAGGCTCCTAGAGAACTTGGACCCTAGAAGCAGCAAAAAAAACCGTCAACAGTTCCGATGCTGGCGCCGCTATACCCTCCCCCTCCTTATTCTAAAAATTTCGAAAGATTAGAATAGTAAACTTTTAACTGGAAATTTTGAGAACTTTTTTAGCAATTTTTTTAAAAAAATTGGATTTTAGAACTTTCAACCGGGATACCGGAGCATTCGCCTTGGACTTCTTGAGAAATTACAACTAAAATTAAAGAGTCTTTCAACGCTAAAAAAACTTAATTTCCACTTGGAATAAAAAATTCAACTCGACAATATTCAATTACAACTCGGAAATCAAAACTTTCAACACAACAAAATTCGAACTTTCAAGTCGAAATCAGAACCTTTCAACGCCAGATGTGAAAAATCTTTCACTTGAGGGCTCTCTTTCATCCGCCATGAGCGTGCAAGCGTGGCAGCTCAGGGCGAGGCGGCAGCGAAGAACGGCAGTGGTTACATTTTGCGCGAGGGGAAGAGTGCATGTGGAGAGGAGTCGTCGCACCAGCATCACTCACGCATGCAAACTGAACTCGGCCAACTCAATTAAAGTCCTGATTGGGGGAGCCGTAGCTTTTTGGATTTCTGATGGAAAAGCTGCTTTTTGGCTTTCTGACTGAAAAACTGTTATAGATCATATTCTTTTTAGTTTTTAAAAATTATTTTTAGTTTTTCTATAGTAACTAACTTTTAAACGGAGTATCTTTTCAAGATAAGGTCTACTAGTTAATTATAGTACATATTGTACCGACTTCATTTATATCAGCAAAAATCACACGTGGGTTTCTGTCACTCTGTAATCTCTCGCACAAACAGCCCAAAAACCATAAGTCACAGTCAAAAATCATAAGTTTCAGCCAAAAAAACAGACCTATAATTTTTTACCAACTTTTAATGACATTGTCCTAACTTCAAGCCAACAAAAGGCAGGACAGCAACTCTCTCCTAGTTTTCCAGCTTTTAGTTAATGTTCCTAAAACTAGCGCTTTTAACTCTCTCCAAAACTACTTTGAAGCTAATCTGTTTGGGGGCTTCTGACTTTTTAAAGGCAAAAGCCAGCTTTAAACCACCCCAAAGGGGCCTAAGGACGCTTGTGGATGAAACGGGTTATCGACAAGGACAATACACTCCTCTTCGGCGAATCAGACGGCTCGGACATGCGACCGCAAGAAGTGGAACTCATGGACGTCCGTGAAATAGCATTTTCTTGAAAAACTAATAGGCAAAATTAGGGTTCGGTTATTTGTAGGCCGTGAAAAATCAATAGTAACAAGTCTTTATGATAGAAAGGGTTTTTTTAAGCCTCAGATTATGTAGCCCTTGCACTTAGGGGTGGAAAACGATAACGGATAATTCGTTTTATCCGATATTCGTATCCGACAAAACGCGAATGTGGTAAGCAAAAATCCGTATTCGAAAATGTTCGTATACGTATTCGAGAATATTCGTATCCGTATTTGAGAATATTCGTATTCGCATTCGTATTCGAGAATATTCGTATCTGTATTCGTATTCGAGACTAATATTCGTATCCGTATTCGTATTCGAGACTATTTGATTCGTATTCGATCCGTTTCTAGAACCCATAAAAAATCCGTACAAATTTTGTGATTCAAAATTTGAATTTAGGCGGTCAAAAACCGGTGAAAAATCGGTAAACTGCTAGGAATCCGTTTTATCTGATATTCGTATCTGAGAAAATCCGTATTCGTATTCAAGAATATTCGTATCCGTATTTGAGAATATTCGAATTCATATTCGTATTGGTTTTAAAAATATGGATTTCTATTCGTATTTGAGACTATTCGACCGTATCCGATCCGTTTCCACCCTACTTGCACTGGAGCCATGTTACAAATTGAACGCCCAATCAGTGCTGGGTTGCTGCCACATGTCGCAAGCTACAAATGTGACAGCAAATCAAATATCTATGTAAGAAAGTCTGACGTAACTATGACGCAAATCGAATCATACATTGTTTTTTTTAGATGAAAGAGTGAGATTATTCTTGGGGGTTTGAAACGTAGGTCCATAATGTCCATACCTTGTACGAAGGAAGCAGGCCCAGGTGGTCGAAAATCCAAAGCACGTCCTGACCAACAATACACATATTGGTCTCTATGGGCCGAAAGTTTTCTCTGAAGTTAAATGTGCAGCCCAACCGAGTATTCCACTTGGAATTTTTCTTCACAAATTTGATGTTTTTGGGCTCATTTTTAGTCAAATTCTAATAGCATAGGGCGCACTTGAGGGTGCCTCGGTGGGGAAAAAACGCGTTCTAATGCTCCATGATGTCGTATGATGTCGTGGATTCATTACCATGGGCGGACTGAATGTAATTCAAGGGTATTTAGTTGAATATCCGAATTTTTTCGTATAATACCCAATATTTAGTAGGTATATTACACAAATATACTGATAATTAGATAAAACATTTCATATATACCCCTAATTGATTTCAACCCGCTGTCACACCTCCCCTCTCCCAGTTGATTTCAACTCACTCCCACACCTCTTCTCTCCAATTCATCTAAAATAGCGTGGACGAATAACTCATCCACCCCCTCATCAGACTGGCACATTGATCCATCTGTAGACCCCTCAAACCCTAACCTATCCCCTCCCTCCCACTCTCTCTTTGTGTTTCTCTTAGGCTCCACTAATCTCGACCAAAATTGCTAAACCCAGTGGCACTGGTGCATGAGATCGAGGAGTATTTGGCCACCAAGCGACTTGGTGAGAGGCTGAAAGTAACACTGGCCTCTGGCTTGGCCTTGGTGGTAAGAAGCATAGCCACAACAAGCAACTATACATCTGCAAAGAGCAAATGGGCGACAGCTGTCACCTAAGAGCAAAGAAGGGAGCATACAACGGCGGTGGCCAGGTCGATGAGGTAGTAGGCAGTAGACAATGATTACACACTATCGTACACTGGTGCACATAGGCCATGCACATCAGACTATATTAATATAGTTTTATCTTAAGTTATTTCGTAATTTCTCTAAAAATATTTTTTAATATTTCTAAATTATTTATAGATATTGTACCTAGCACAAAATATTTTGTACTTTTTTACTATTGTGGGATTTTATATTGTATTTATCAACTCTGAATATCTATTTTAAAAATTCTGGGTTCGCCACTATCCATTACTGGCGTCCGCATTTTCTAGCATGTGCAAGTGGGCACACACAGGTATACGTGTTTTTTTGTGGTGTGCGTTCACCGTGTAATAAAAAATTATTCACACTTTCAAAGTCAAATATATTACTCCACGTCACCAAACAGCATCTTAACAAACGAAATTCCGCACATAATATGCATGCATATGAATGGAAATATGGAATGTCAACACATGATGTAGGTAATATATATATATACGGAAAATAATGAGTATAATACTAATCCTTATGCATCGGCCTCTGATTAACTTATTAGGCTGCTTCCCAACCAGTCAACAGGAAATATAGGTTAATCGTAACGTTCTGATCCATGGTACGTACACGCTGAAATGCTTCAATTATGAGTCTAAATTGCCACCACTAATTTCGCTTTGGTAAACAAGTTGCAGTGTCCCTACACATGGATACCTTCGATTAAGCTGCAGCAGGCAACCAAGTTGTTCAATTGGTGATGCACCTAGATGCCTGATCAGGATACTAACATATGCAGGACCAGGGCTAAAACTCCAACTTTTGCAGATTATGGATTTAGTATTTTGTTCTTTCTAACATTACCCTTGCCTCCCGCCTCGGCTGTCAATAATGTGAGACTATTCTAACAGCATATTTAATGGTGCAATCTTCTCAAATGAGTTATATATATATATATATATATATATATATATATATATATATATATATATATATATATATATATATATATATATATATAGGAGAATACCTTTTACACCCATGCGTAATTACACCCACCTCTAATATAAAGGTATATAGGACGAGTGTTTCATGCACCCTGGTGCCTAGGCACCGATATCAATACCCGTTGATTTTCTTTGAGATTCGCAACGTTTGATGTGGGTATCTTCATATACCCATAAAAAAGTATATTTGAGATGCCAAACTCTGAAAAAAAAATTAAATTCAACTTCAGTTTAATTAGTTTGAACTATTTTTATGGTATATACTCACTGTAGTCGCATTGAATTCAAAAGTAGTTCAAACTAGTTTGAACTGAGTTCAAAACTTACTTACCATAAATATATCAAGGGTATAAAATATTTTCATACCCAAACTCAAAAAAATTATCAATCATACACGTCTATCGGATGTAAGTGCCTAGGCACCATGGTGCCTTACGTAATTTTCCTATATATATATATATATATATATATATATATATATATATATATATATATATATATATATATATATATATATATATATATATATATATATATATATATATATATATATATATATATATATATACACTATAATAATATAGGGCACCATGGTGCCCAGACTCCATAATTGAGATTTTTCATCCATGATTAAGACTTTCCATTTATGATTGAGACTTTTCATCTATAATTAAGACTTTCCATCCTAATATATTACATATCATTGCACTTGCATGCATCTAAAAGCAATCCAAAGACAGGGAGGCTTTGTGTCCAGATACCATGGTGCCCCATTTCAGCGTCATATATACATATATATATACATATATACATATACATACATACAAATATACATACATATATATATGCTTTTGGATTGCTTTTAGATACGTGCAAGTACAATGATATATAATATCAGGATGGAAAGTCTTAATCATAGATGGAAAGTCTCAAGTATGAAGTCTGACACCATGGTGCCCTCTTTAACATATATATATATATATATATATATATATATATATATATATATATATATATATATATATATATATATATATATATATATATATATATATATATATATATATACATACTCCTCGTTATATAGATACTCCCTACGTTAGAGATACGACATAGGTGTAATTACACCGGGAGTAGAAAAGAGGCTTCCTATATATATATAGTATACGAGTATGTAAGACTATATAGGTGGTATGAACAAATTTTCAGAGGTGGTATGTACATTTTTTTCAACATACTCCTTTTATGTACGTATATAAAGGTATTTACAAAATACGCTAAAAACTATGGACTCTCTTGCAATTTTTTCATGTGGTTCACATTAGAATATCTTATAATTAGTATATGAGTATACCTAAAGTGATAAAGGAGTATTTCAAATTTATTTAGGTGGTATATTAGAGGTGGGTGTAATTACGCCCGGGTGTAAAAGGTATTTTTCCTATATATATATACCACACACACATGTATGTATGTATGTATGTATCTATCTATATATGTGTGTGTGTGTATTAAAAATAACGAGTGCGGAGTGCTCCTTGGTCATATATATATATATATATTATATTATATTATATATATATATATATGTATATATATATATATATATATAACTTAACAAAATGTTGAGGTCAGGTGACTCATATCCTTTCTACTAGGACTTGAAGAGTTATGCTACATAGATTCCTAGATAAATTATAATAGGATTATGACTCCTACTCCTAATTGCGTTAGAATTCCTACTTCATTTTAGAGGAGAATTAGGAGACACTATATAAAGTCATGAGGGGTAGTCGTGAAGAGCCCAAGTCACAAACCAACTCATTCAAAACAAAGGGCACACAAGAAGATCATAGGCTAAGTTATTTTTAGCACTAAATTCTTGTATAGGGCAAAGAGTCATAAAAGGTTCGTGAGGGCTGTGAGAGAGCAACAATCCCTTTTACTCTTATGAGGTTATGCTTAAGAAATTTAAGATTGGCTTTGCCAAATCTTTCTCTCTCACCATGATTGTTTCAGCATTATTATTTCGGTTCTCTCTATGTATTCATCTACTTTATTCTTGATACTGTGCACACTTGTATTGTATGTCACAAACTTTGATCTATGTATAAGGAGGTGTATTAGAGTATAATAAGTGGCATTAGAGCCAAGCCCAGATTAATCTGATTTATGAGAAGGTCAACAAAGTGTTATGTGGCACAAAATCAAGATCAATATGGATGATGTAGAATCAAGTAGAGAAATTTGATGACGAATGAAATTTCAGCATGTGGCAATATATGATGAAGAATGTCCTTGTCCAGTAAAGGTTAATCGATGCTCTTGAAAGGGATAGACCAAAAAAGAGTATGTTGAAGATTGGATGGTGATAAAGCAAAAGGCTATCGGTACAATCCGTCAAAGTATCTCTGATGAGGTGAAGTACTCGGTGATCAAAGAAAATTCATCGAAGAATTTATGGAGTGACTTAGAAGAATTACATATGGTAAAGTCGTTGACAAACCGGTGGGTGCTGAAGTAGCAACTGTACCAGTTGCGCATGGAGGAAGGCACACAATTCGTTGACCATCTCAATATCTTCAACAACCTTATCACATAGCTGACTAGTGTGGATGAAACAATTAAGAAGAATAACAAGGTTGTTATTTTGGTGTCATCTTTACCACCATTATGGAAGCAATTGATGATTAATATTCTTGTCGAGAGAAACACACTCAACTTCAATGAGCCAGTTGCATACCTATTGGATGCGGAGTACTTGAAAAAGCCATCAGAATCTTAATTCTTGGGTGATCAAGTATTGGCTGTAGTAGGTGTTACAGGTAAGAATAAGGACACGTGTATATACTATATATGTGACGAGGAATGTCACCAAAGACTTCCGAGTTTGAAGCAAATGAAGAGTGCAAGCTCAGTGCTGGTAGCAAAAGATGATTCGAACATACTTATCATCAATCAATCATGTACATCTCATGAATGGATATTAGATTCAAGTTGTTGCTTTCATATATATTCGGTGAGGGAGATGTTTGACAAAGGATTTGTACGCCTAGTGCATCGAACTATTCACTTAGTGGATAATAAGAAGTACGCAATTACTGAGGTAAGAGTTACATTGGAGATATATAATAGAGCACTTTACACATGGATGGGAGTTCAATATATTCTTAGCTTAAAAGAAGAATCTAATATCTGTAAGGTCCCTTGAATTTGAAGGCTGTAAGATGTCACTTCGAGGTGAATTCATACGACTTACTTGCAAACGACAGGTAATCATGAAAAATATCTAAGGCAATGGAGAACAACGATTAAAGGGTAGTCTTGAAGGTGGAGCAATCAATAGGAAGTTTGATTAAAATTGTAGTCAGGAGAAAGAAATTGTGTCACCAATGGTAGGGACTCGATCTCATCTGTAGTTATGTATAGAACTACAAAGATGATTGCAAACTGTAGTAGTCACAGAGGCAAATATGCAAGCTATTGGAAAAAGAAGACATGGTGAGACCAACCAGCGGTACTGGCGAGCAGGTGGAGCTTAGAGACAATACAAACCTATGGCACTGAGAGTTGTAGGAGCAGGAGGTATGGTTAACTAAAACTACACAACAAAGAACCTCTCAAGTTGAGGGTTTGTGCAAGCTAGCCCGGATACCAACACATATTATGGTGATGCACATAAACCCCTGTATTGGGGGCACTACCAAAGATGGAAGGAGGCCATAAGGACTTAAGCCACAAACCAATTCATCCTAATAGAGGGCGCACGAGAGGATTAGAGACTAGTTTATTCTTTAGCACTAGATTGTTATATAGGACAAGGATTTGAGGGTCCTAAAATATTTAAAAAGGTTGTGAGAGAAAGATAATCCCTTGTAGTCTTTGAGGTTTGTACTTAAGAAATTTACGACTGGCTTCACCAAATCATTCTCTCTTGTCGTGATTGTTTCAGCATCGTTATTTTGGTTCTCTCTACAAGATCCATCTACTTTATTCTTGATACTATGCACGCTCGTACCATATCTCACAAACTCTGATTCAATTTAAGAGCTGTTGTGTATAAGGAGGACTATCAGAGTATAACAATAAATACACACAATATCATGCGTTTAATTGTGCCAACATATCAATTAGTTTCTCCCAAATAACTAGGGGAAACGAAACAGCAATTAACAAGCATGCATGCATGTTGTCAATGCCACAACCGACTTGTCCTTATAGGTCAAATACATCCATTGACACTCCGGACAGTTGTATAGAGCTCCAGCCAAATTTACAAATTCACCGGCACGACGCCAGATGATTGATGTCAACGCCTACACACTTGATGAATTAGCTGTGTTGCCGCCCATGTTCTTAGACAACAAGAACTGGCAAATATTGTTATGATTGCCCTCCGAATATTCCTCAAATCGCTTATTTAATTTATCTGTTCAAATTCATTGATCATTACATACATCCGTTGTATCTATAAATTCATCAGATGGCTTGCCCATCCCCTCATCAATCGGCAAACATTCTTTCCAGACATTTTTACCTTTGATTCTTGTTCCCTTTTCTTCCCAAAGAACCTGAGGAAGATGAGTAGGATGATGAAGCTGATATGCCTGCAGCTTCTCATGGTGGCCTTCCAGGCTACACTTATCACCATGTCATCTGCAGGCTTGCAGTACAATTACTACGGCTCGTCGTGCCCGAACGCTGAGGAGACGATCAGGAATGCCGTCTATGGATTGATCGACACTGACCCTAGCAATGCTCCGGCCCTTCTTCGCTTGCACTTCCATGATTGCTTTGTCAATGTATGCAATGACTAATCTTTTCAACTACGGTTAGCTAACAATTGCTTTCTGATGATTTTGTTTGCATTTCCTCGCACTATTGCAGAAGTTTGTAATTGCAGCCTAGACTCTAGATAGCTGTATTTTATCTTTTTTTTTGGGAAAAAATCCTTTTAGCTCAGTGCTATATTGATAATTACATTGAGAAAAAAGATATGTTAAGAATGTTTGAATTGTTTGGTTGTTGATTTAATTAGGGTTGCGATGGCTCCATCCTCCTGGACCCCACCAAGGCCAACGGTTCGCCGGAGAAAACAGCCATCCCCCTCCGTGGCTACGACGCCGTCAACAAGATCAAGGCCGCTGTCGAGGCCGTCTGCCCGGGGAAGGTCTCTTGCGCCGACATCCTCGCCTTCGCTGCCCGCGACTCGGTGGCCAAATCCGGCGGCTTCGTTTTCCCCATTCCCTCCGGCCGGCGCGACGGCAACGTATCCTCGGCCTTCGCGGTATTTTCGAACATGCCGTCGCCGTTCTTCAACCTCCAGGAGCTCATCGACAACTTCGCCGCCAAGAACCTCAGCGCGGACGACCTCGCGGCGCTCTCCGCGGCGCACTCCATCGGCATCGCGCACTGCTCCGGTTTCGACAATCGGCTGTACCCCACGGTGGACCCTACGATGAACGCCAGCTACGCGGAGAACCTGAAGAAGACGTGCCCGGCCCCGTCGAGCGGAGGGCCGGACCCCGTGGTGAACAACAGCCCGGTGACGCCCACGACGCTGAGCAACCAGTACTACAAGAACGCCCTCGCCGGGAGTGTGCTGTTCACGTCGGACGCGGCGCTGATGACCCGCAACGACACGGCGGCGAAGGTGGCGGACAACGCCGCCGACCCGACTGCGTGGATGGCACGGTTCGCGGCGTCGCTGATCAAGATGGGCGGCATCCAGGTGCTCACGGGGACGCAGGGAGAGATCAGGAGGTTCTGCAACGCCACAAACAGCTAGGCCACGCGCGCGGCTCGTTCGCACGTGTGTACCTATTTCGCGTCGGTGCATGCCGTTTTTTCCTTGAGAAGTCATATAGAATATTCAACTATTTTTTAAGATAAAACTAATCAGAAGATTTTAAGGTGTTGGATCTCAATTCAACAGATCCACTTATATAAGCACCCCTCAAAAAAATAATCTGGAGCGTTGATTTCCATCCAACGGATCCACCAATACAAGCCCCCTGAAAAATGATTTTGGACGTTGGATCTCCATTTAATGGATCCACCCATATAAACCCCCTCCAAAAGATTAATCTGAGATATTGAATATCTATCAAATATCTTAAAATTTGACTAATTTTACCTTTAAAAATAGTTAAATGTTATATTGACACTCCTTTTTCTTAATGGCATAGTTGCGCCTGTTTGTACTATTCTTTACCGTGTATTCACCACATGTTGCAATGTTTGTACTATTATTAATTTACTATTTCTCCCTGTGTCCTTCGCTCTAATAATTTGTGGTTCGATGATTCATATAGAATTTTGTATTTCTTTTCGTCACCCTTGGCAAAGAAATGGGGGCACCATTTTTACTTTCGATGTTCGATCCTTCTAGGAAGAGCAAATTAAGTTGAGCACCCTTTCCATTTTTCGTTTGTTAGCAACCGCACGTGTAAGAAGTAAAGAACAAGAACTGGTCGGGTTAAGGTGGTGATCAACTCGGCTTAAAAGCTTATGGTTTATGGCTGAAAACACTTTAGCTGGTTGAAAAAAGCACTGTAGCTGATAGAGGCTTATTTCACATAATTAAATTTAAAAAAATTTAAAAATATAAAAAAATATGTTAGCCCATTACGTATAATACAAACAAATACGGAAAAAAAGAACCGGCAAAAAAGCTCAACAAAAAGCCAAAAGTTCAGAAAAAAAACGAAATTTATGAATAGTGAAAAATAAGCCAGAAACCAGAAGCCATAAGGCGAGACGACGAATCTTAAAATAATTTTTTTTTAAAAAAAAAGTGATGCACATCATCTGAAGGAGCAGAAAGAGTACAGTAACGAACTGTTACAGTCACGTACTTGTTAGGTTGTTCTAGTCCTAGACGAACGATTGTTCCTAGTGCCCCAGCCTCGAAGGAAAAAAATGGTGATAGTCGCTCGTGTAGCCGGAGCGTGTGCAAGTAGTTGGCTGGCCGCAGGCGTGAATACTAGAATTGGAAATTTGGACACATGTGGATCCATGTATACACGAAATTCCAGATTTGGCCCCCCGGAAAACAATTTCCAAAACTAGACCCCGTTTGAGCGCGGGATCACGCGAGGCCGACCGTGGTCGGTCGTGCGGATCGGTACCGCACGACCTCACTGTTCATCCGTGCGGCGGTACTGACCGCGACGACCGCCTGCGACGCCGCGGAGCGCGCGACCGCCGCCCGCCGGCGTCCCCGTCCCGCCCGCTCGAGTGCGCGTCCGCCCCGACCGCACGAATCTTTCGCCGTAGCGCGTCGCAGCGACGTCCCGTCCGTTCGGCGAAGGAATAAAAGCAGCAGCACGCCGCTTTTGTTGTACCCGCCGCACACGCATCGAGCCCAAAACGGCCCCTCCATGGTGAATGAAATGCGGACTTAAAAGCGCAAGGAGGGCGCGGTGCTTGGCCACCGGGAAGCTCAAGCACACTGAAACGAAGACAGAGGGAGAGAGTGAGGAAGTGAAGGAAAGTGACGAGTGAAAACTCGTAGATTTGAGTTGTGTTCGTTCGGAATCTGCGGATTTTGCAAATACAAAAGTTGTAGATCGTCTCGTGCGCTTCAAGAAGAGGTAAGTCTTATGCCCATGCAACTATAAATTTATGTTTGTCATTAGTGTATAATTAAGTAAACCATGTTTTGGTAATGTTATTTTAGGTGAATGTTTGGTACGGTATGTGTTTGTAACAAATCTTGTATATTTTAGGCATGATGTATTGTAGTGTATGTAATATTGTACTGTGAACATACGTATTGTAGTGTAGTTTAATGTTGTGTGAAAATATGAACTTGCAGATGTGTAGATATTGAGAAAGTACATATTTATCTTAGAGCATTTGTAGATGATTCACAATATTAGCAGGATTAGGGGAACCGTGTTTCGTTAATGTTCTTATAAGGCAATACGGTGTGTATGTTGTAGGTAAACAAGATGCATGATATATTATAGTGTAGAAAATGTCGTATTTATTTGTTGAAGTTACGTAGTGTAATGTAGTTATTTTTTTATAAACATACGTGCTTACATGTGAAGGTGTTGAAAAAGTAAATATTTATGTTAGATAGATTACAGACAATTTGTATAATTGGTAGGCTTATACAATTTTTGGTGAAGAAAAGTGAGGAGCGAAAGCCGGAAGAGTTGAGTTGTTTTCGTTTGGAATCAGCGGATTTGGCAAGTACAAAAGTTGTAGATCGTCTCGTGAGCATCAACAAGAGGTAAGTTTTGTGCCCGTGCAACTATAATTTTATGTGTGTCATTAGGCTTTAATTAAGGAAACCATGTTGTGTTACTGTTATTTTATGTCAATCTTTTATACGCTATGTATGTATAGCAAATCTTGCATATGTTAGGCATGATGTATTGTAGTGTATATAGTGTTTTCCTTTTTTTGTGAACATACGTACTGTACAGTAGTTTAAGTTAGGTGGAAAATATGAAGTTGTAGTGTGTAGACGTTGAGAAAATACATATTTATGTTAGAGCAATTGTAGGTGATAACAATAGTACCAGGATTAGAAGAATATGATTAGAAATAAATTTGGTAGATTAGAATTAAAATATAATAGCAGTCATAGAAAGTTAGAGTAGAGCTACATAAAGACTATATTAAGTTAAAGTTAGAAAAGATTGTAGTGTAAGTAAATATTTATGTTGGAGCATTTGTAGGTGGTAAATTTGTAGTAGATATATTACAGACAATTTGTATAATTAGTATGCTTAGTGAATGACCGTAGCAGTCATTTGATGGAAATAAAAATGATATGAATATTTAATTTGATGTATGGTACAATTTGAAAGTAAAATAGTTACAAATAAATCGTAGATTTAGAAATACAAAACATATAGTAATCGAAACTGTTTATTAGATGGTACGATTGTTACATGCTGTGTATTAAAATAGTTGATTATGCACTTATGGTAGGTGCGCAATGGTCGGCATTGAACAATTGTTCGTGTTTTATGGGAGTGGTCTTGTGCGTGATGGGCCGTATGGGGCGGACGACAAATTGCGAGCGGACCGTGATCCGGGCACCAGTGCGGCGCCATGAGCTAGTCCGAGCTACGGAGGTGTGTCCGTTCAGCGTTCGATCGATGCACCGCAAGGAAGAAGTTACGGTCGAGGCGGTCTATGCCTCAATGGTGGATGATGGAAGGGAGAGCATATGGCAACTTCTGAAGGTGACCAATGACGCCTCATGGGCGAACTACATGGAGGTCGTGTGCAACCCTAATGCTGCGATATATGGCAGGCCAATGGTGTATGTCGAGTTCGTGGAGAGGCGAAATCATCGGGCATGGTTGGTTCAGATGCCGCTGGTGGAGATGTAGTGCCTGGGTTCAGCTCCGGCGATCATGAAGACGCTTGTGCGGGAGAACATGTTGGCGAGGAAGTGGGTAATGAAGACGAGAGGAGGCGTGCGCAGAATGTCCAACCCAACGAAGGTGTGCACGACAGTGGTGGGCGCCCGTATTGGCTATCACAAGTATCTTGGGGCGGTGGAAGAAGAGGGCAGCGAGGAGGATGAGGAGGTTGACACAGGCAGTTCTGGAGAGGACGAGGATGGCGAAGGTGCAACTGGAGGCGTGGTAGGTCGTGTTGTGACCACGGAAGGTGCGTACATGTCGTCCAGACAGGACGACATCGCAGCGGCAGCCCTAGTTCTGCCACAGGCGGAGGAGGGAGAATGGGGGTTCAGCGAGGGCGCACTGTTTTTGGGGCAGTGCTTCCGTAATAAGAGTGTTGTCCAGCAAGCTATTGCTAGACATGCCGTCAACATAAGCCGGACGTACCGGGTCCACAAGTCAAAGCCGGACACGTACGTCGTGAAGTGTGTCGACGGGTCATGTGGTGGCAAAGTCCGTGCACAACGGTACAAGGGCGTTGGCACGGAGTTCCGGATAACGGTGCTGCAAGACCACGATTCGCGAGCTTGCGGGCCCGATACATAGACACGCAACATGACATCATCCTATGTTGCGGAGGTGGTCACGCACCTCGTCGGCGGATGTGTCAATTACCCGAAGGTTCTAATGGCGAATGGCGAACACGGTGGGCTACAGTGAGCTACAAGAAGGTATGGCGGCGGCGAAAGGTCTTTGACGGTATGTTTGGGGCGTGCGAGGAGGCGTGCGACCGGTCCCAAGAATGCTGCACCAAATTTCACAATCAAACCCGAGCACTTACATAAACAAGCGGGAGAGGGTCCATCTCACGGAGGGCCCGAATCGCTTCATTCTTGACGGTGTTACGGGCCTTCCATCGAGCGATACAAGGGTTCGGTGGTGCCGTCGGTGCTAACCGTAGATGGGACGTTCTTATCCGGCAAGTACAAGGGTACAATTCTCACTGCAGTTGCAACCGATGCAAATGACCAGTTACTTCCAGTGGCATTTGCAATTGTGGAGAACGAGAATACAGAAAGTTGGCTTTGGTTCCTTTGCAATTTGAAGCATGCCGTAGTGCAAGAACGCCCTGAAGTGTGCATTATCTCCGACCGCAATGCAGGCTTGCTGTCTGCGTTGCGAACATTACAGAATGGGACGCAGCCCCCCTTCCAGTGGAATGATGTGAAGAACCGCTGGTGCATGAGGCATATTGCAGCGAACTTCCACAGAAGGTTCCGTAGCAAGGACCTAATGAAGATGTTCAAGAAGCTATGCATGCAGAACCAAACGCGGAAGTTCGACACCTTGCGGAGGCAGCTCAATCAGGAGGCTACGAAGCATGTGCATACAGAAGCAGGGGCCGTGGAGGGGGGATCCACAAGAGTCGGAGCATTCTCACAATGGGTTCAGGCCGATGCACCTGACTTGAAAATGTGGTCTTTGTTGCACGACACCGGTGGGGCAAGGTATGGGATCATGACAACCAACATGTCCGAGGTTTACAATGGTGTCTTGAAGGGCATCAGATCCCTGCCGATCACGGCAGTCGTGGCTGAGACTTGGAACCGTACCGTCAGGTACTTTGTGAATAGAGCCATGATGGCGCAGAAGCACCTTGAGGAAAACAAGCAATACTCTAAGGTCATGCAGGCCTTCATGGACAGGAAGATGGAAAAAGCTCGATGCCACATTGCTCAGCCCATTGATGGCTTAAGGAGGAAGTTTGAGGTCCGCCTAAGGCAGAAGTATGTCATGGGTCACAGTAGAGGGGAGCGCAAGCAGGTATGCACGATTGGTGATGAAGCATCTTGCACCTGCAACAAGCCCCAGCTTCTACACAAGCCATGCTCCCATGTGTACGCGGCCTGCGCTGTATGGAACCAGGCGTCGACACAGTACATCTCCAAGTACTACGACATGCAGCACTTGTATGCAACCTGGAGTGCAGAGTTCCATTCCTACGGGGTAGACATGCACTCTGAGGAATTATGGCGGGAGATAAAGTGGGTGCCCAACGATGCACTGAAGCATGTCGGTCGTGGAAGAC
The DNA here is from genome assembly GCA_036346575.1 of Dendrocalamus sinicus. Classification (NCBI taxonomy): domain Eukaryota; kingdom Viridiplantae; phylum Streptophyta; class Magnoliopsida; order Poales; family Poaceae; genus Dendrocalamus; species Dendrocalamus sinicus. Next base: position 14,701,790 of record CM070641.1, on the reverse strand, counting down.
GACAAAGTCGTCGCATCCGCAACGACATGGATGAGAGCCAGCGAGGGGATCGTGTTCGGCGCCCGAAGTGTAGGCTATGCAAGACGATTGGCCACTCCCTTAGTCAGTGCCCAAACAGACCGTCATCAAGCAACGCTCTGTAGTACCAGCACTACAATCCATATGTAATGTATTACTCAGGAGGTGTACGCTGAATTGTTGGCTCGATGTAGCTATGTGTTGCACATTACCATGTTTTGTATGTGTTCGCACATTCTATATGTTTCCTTGTCGTGTGGGTCATATTCGTGTGCACATTTTATGTATGTTTTGGTACATTCCGTACGTTTCCCTGTCGTTACATTTGTTGTTAATTAGTTGTTATTTGTTGCACAATTTGTTATAATGTACACTAACTTGTTATCCTTATTTGGCAGGACATGGCGTTCGAGCTGCTAGACCCCTGTTGGGACGAGCACCACCGATGCCATGTGTGGTTGTCTGGAGACGCACACGGGCCTCCTTGCTTCGTCCTTAGGGGCCCCCGAGAGAACTGGCGTCTCGACCAGCGGTACATCCCACTCTGCGGGACACCGTCTGCGCCCATTGCCCGCATGTTGGATCTACGCATGGGTTCCGATATGATGCGCCATCGCTGTCCGCTCGTTGATCGATGGAGGCGGAGACTCACACCTTCCACTTCGGTGGGGAGATGGCGGTTACTCTGCGGGGCGTCCACGATGATTACAGGTCTACCGTCCGTGGTGCCGCTGTGGTGCCACCCCAAAGCGGCAGATTGGAAGGTCCGTCAGGTCACGGTTGATCATCGATCCGAGACAACGCGGTTGGGTGCCACATGGATGGCTTCGTCGCTACATGACCTGTCTGCAGACGCAATGAGGACGCGGTGCGGACGCACTTCGTTGCATACTTGCTATATCTGTTCGGGTACGTCTTGTTCCCTAGCACGACTGGAGACTCCGTGCAGCCTAGCTACATACATCTAGCGGAGTCCTTGGCGGATGGCTGGCCTGGTCAACAGCCACAGTACAGCTGGGGATCAGTAGTTCTTAGCTCCACATACCGAGGCTTGTGTGACGCCAGCGAGCCGGTCCTAGCCGCTGCTACCTTCTCCTTCGCCAGGTCATGGGAACACTTCCCGTTAGCGAGCCTTCCTTTGGTCGTGTTGTTGTGCACCCTTATGCCCTCATCCCGCAGTTGTATGGCCCCGATCATGGCGACGATCTCGTTGATGCGCCCACAATGGGTACACGTTGGACGCATGGTCAGTTGAGGTGGGCCGGGGAGAGACCGAGACGTGCGTGCAACGATTTCCACGAGGTTCGAGCCGCCGTTTCGCGGCGTGGTCGGTGGCCATGGTCTCCACGGTTCATTGCGAACACGGCCCCCCACGGGTTGTCATCTCAGTGCGAGCAGGATCACACATACTGGATGACGACCTGCCACTTGATGTTCGCACACTGCGTCGAGCCGTCAGACCCACCGAGTCATGAGGCGATTCGGTGTACCCGGCATGTCCCTCCCATGGCGGGGCGCCCTCTTGCGGATATCACCCACGGTATGTCACTACACCCCAAATTTAATTACTGCATTAGTCTCAATGTCACTACCCTACTAATTGTTGTAATGTCGAATGAACTTGCGAGCAATCGAGGAGAGGCGAGCCACGAGAAGATTGGAGAGCCACACGGGTGTGTGTGGACATGTGGTCTAAGCATGCGTCGATGGTTGTGGATGAGACACGGCGGACGACCCGGCGACCCCTCGGCGTATAGGGCATACCTTGACCGGTACACTCCACGGACCCGCGTTAGGCTTACTACGGGGAGGTGCCACATCCTACACCGGGCATTCACGAGGCCGCTATCTGAGAAGGTCCAAACCGTCATCTAGTGGCGCGGGTCGACCGGCGATGCGAGATTACTATGTCGTTACGCGATGCGGGATTACATTTGAGCCGATCGTTTGTTTCACTGCAGGTGGACCGATTATATCATATCGGCAGCGAGGCTAATGAGGCTATCGACATAGGAAGTCGAATACGAATCTCGGTGGGTAGGTTATATCGCGCGACATCAGTAGCTTGCAAGAAGTGCGATCGACGGGGCTTGAGTTGTGGTCGCCACGAGATGGCGTTGTTGCTACACGCGGTGGCGGGCGTGGCGAGCACCACCACCTCCCTCCGCGCGCCGTCGGCACCTCCATCGGCCACGGCCGTCGGCGTCGCGTCCATCGATCCCGAGTCGGGCGGCTACGGTGGCTCGGCCTCCACGCGCCGGACCGGCGGTTCGACAATTGCCAACTATTTTTGATCGGCTTATTTACCATTTATGTCTAACAACTGTGCGTCTTGCAGCAATTGCGGCGAGATAGCACGCTACGAGGGCGCGCCATCACGGAGGGCGACGGAGGAACTACCGCGCTCTCGGGGCGAGGGCCCACTCGGGCGCTTCGCTCGGCCTTCACGCGCTTCGGCCCGGCGGTTTGACAATTGCCAACTATTTGTTCATGCACTCGTTTACCAATTATGTCTAACCACATGTTCGTCCTGCAGCAATTGCGACGGGATAGCACGTCGCAACGGGCATCGTCATCACGGAGGGCGACGGACGAGCGACCGCGCTCTCCAGGCTGACGTGGGCCCACTCCAGAGGGTGATCCTGACTCTGCGGACGAACCAGAGGGGCCCATGCCCTCGTATCTCCCTACCGTGCAGAGCAACCTAGATGATCGGGACAGGTGGTTTGGGCAGACCTATGAAGGCATATCATCGCAGGAGTACATGCAGGACTACCCGTCCACATCGTCATTTCAGCAGCCACATACCCCGGTATGCACTAACGTTCTAAGCTATACATAATAACAATTTTTGTACTTTCCATTGCCTAATTCAGTTGTACCATCTAAGCAGGACGTAGACACCTCCTCCGAATGACTGGGATCTATGATTTTTGGCGGCCGTCATGGCTGTCCCACACAGTTGTACCCACCACCGCCTCGGCCACAGCCCTCGCGCTACGATCTTCGCGATGCACCACGCTCCCCTAGTAGGTTCACCTTCTCAGAGGATCATTTGCGCCGTACGAGGCGGCGAGAAGGAGGTGATGAATGAATTTTTTTAATTATGCTTTTGTAATTTTTGTGATGTTTTTCAAGTGCTTGATGGTTTGATGTTCAAAGATGGTTTCCAGTATAAAAGGGTTGCTCTAAGTTCTTTGATTTACTAGGGCATCCATCCAACAGAGAGATGACAACACGGGACAACCCACATAATAAGAAGGCATCAGGCAATGACAACACGAAACAATACATACATTGCACGTACCTGAAATGTAGAAAGTAGTACAACCACCAACACACCAACGAACACAACAACTAAAATACAACACAACCGTACATAAAACATTACCAAAAGACCTTGACGACAACATACCATAAAACATTGACAACATACACGAGGAGAACCTCCAGCACTACAACTTTAGGATAACAATAAACACAAGAAATAAAATAGCACACAACATTAAATTTATCTTCCACTCTAGTGCAGCCGAAGCGATGCGCATCTCGACGGGTCGCAACCCCCGACAACTCTCTCACGGTGAGCGATTATCCGTCCTTTTTCCCATTTCATCCTCCCACACCGAATCGGCAACCACCAGCGACTTCCTGCGATTCCGCGACAACACGATTATTAAACATACCACCACGATTTGAATGAACCCGAAACAATCAGACTTACCGAGTGTTGAGGGCACTTGTAGTAGTGTCGGCCAGGATTCGCGGCCGTCTGTGATGTCCTACGTCTAACCACCGTGTTGCAATTTGGGCACATCACCGTGGGTGCCCATGAAGACGTGCTGAGCTGACTCATTGCCTACTCCGGGGGAGTGAGCACGAAAGAAAACTACAAAGATTGCGAACAACTAACTCAGGAGGTGACTGATAACATGTGAGGGATGGCTCCGTTTTATAGGCTGTGTGATAACAAGGCACGGGACTACGTGAGGAATGGCCCCCTTTTATAGCCTGGGGGGACAGCCTCACGCACAAAGACCACAGAATAAGAAGGCATCAGGCAATGACAGCATGCTCAGTGCGGACACAAAACATGCCAGCTTTGCGCAGTGACCTCAGAAAAAGGGGCAGCTTTGCTCAGTGACATGACAAAAGAGGGCAGCTTTGCTGGGTTACACGATAAAATGGGCCAGCTTTGCACAGTGACTTGACAAAACGGGGCAGCTTTGCCCAGTGACTTGACCAAACGGGACAGCTTTGCCCAGTGACTAGACAAAACGGGGCAGCTTTGCCCAGTGACATGACAAAACGGACCAGCTTTCCGCAGTGACATGACAAAAGAGACCAATTTTCCGCACTGACATGACAAAAGAGGCCGGCTTTGCCCAGTGGGATGACAAAACGGGGCATCTTTGCTCAGTATTGCATTTTTTTGGCTTGTCATAACAACTCCACGAAGATAACAACCAATCCATCACATGCTTAACAACGTTGCACATTACATCGTTACGGAAAGAGGCCACAGAACCTGAAGGTCCCAGAAAATGAAGGCGTCTCGCACTTACAACACGAAACAATACATAAATTGCACATACAGAATTTATGGAAAGTAGTACACCCAACATTTTAACTCAACGCATACATGAACTACAATACGACACAACCATAACCCTCGTTACCTACATGCCAAACGAGCCTCGTGGCACCCACATGGAGAATTGCTGAGGGGGCCGCCTCGGACGTGGCTGGCCGTCGTGGGAGTGGCATGCACATATGCAGCTCGGGTTCGCGCAGCAACATGTGGGATCATAAGAGCTTCCTATATTCACGACCTCCTCGTTGCCCCTCTCGCGTTGCATCTGTTCGCGGAGGTCGTTGTTCTCCTCAGTGAGGCTCTCCATTCGGTACTCCAAGTCCCATATTCGAGCCCATAATGTATCCACATAACGATCAACATACCGTTCATGAGGAGGGTCGATCCAGCGGGAGAAGTCGCATTTTGCCATCTGCAAAAAAAGGACGGTTAACTTCGCGGGTCCATAAGCAATACAAAAATGTAATATTACTAAATTGTACCCCGGAGCGTGAGCATCGGAAGAAACGTCGCCCGCCATCGTTCGGGGAATCCAAGATTTGGACGACCGCGTACTCATTGTGCCTGCATTTCGGCCACGCTGGTTGAGCACGCCGACTTGGTATCAATCGGTACTGTGGACCGAACATATCCCTCCTTTCTAAGGGAATGTCGTCCTTGTGACCCAAATCCCACTGGCCCTCGGCTTCCGACATGGTTTGTTCAAGCACGAAAGACAGGTACTTCTTTGTTCGACCGAACAATGTCTGGGACCCCAACCGTGCTACTTATACCAAACGAGACAACTTGCGCATTCACCTCAAACAAATAAAGGACGATTCTTATACAGGCGTGACATAACGGGCCATCTTTGCTCGAGAGATGATAGAACAGTGCCTTTGCGATGAAATGACAAAAGAGGCCAGCTTTGCTCGGTGACATGACAACACGGGCAGCTTTGCTCAAAGAGATGACAGAGGACAGCTTTTCGCGGTGAAATGACATAATATGCCGGCTTTGCTCGGTGAGATGACAAAAGATGCCGCTTTGGGCGGTGACATGACAAAGCGGGCAGCTTTGCTCATTGGGATGCCAAAAGATGCCACTTTGGGCGATGACATTACTAAAGAGAGCAGCTTTGCTCAGTGAGATGACAAAAAGAGGTCAGCTTTGCTCAGTGAGATGACAAAACATGTCAGCTATGCTCAGAGACATGACATAACGGGGCAGCTTTGCTCAGTGAGATGACAAAAGATGCGGCTTTGCGCGATGACATGATAAAACGGGCAGCTTTGCTCAGTGAGATGACAAAAGATGCCAGCTTTGCGCAGTGACATGATAAAACGGGGCATCTTTCCTAAGAGACATGACAAAACGGGGCAGCTTTGCTCAGTGAGATGACAAAACATGCCAGCTTTGCGCAATGACATGACGTAACGGCGCAGCTTTGCTCAGTGGGATGACAAAACATGCCAGCTTTGGGCAGTGACAGTACTAAAGAGGGCAGCTGTTCTCAGTGACATGACAACAAGAGGTCAGCTTTGCTCAGTGAGATGACAAATCATGGCAGCTTTGCTCAGAGACATTACAAAATGGGGCCTTTTTTCAGTGATATCGCAGCACTCCCATCTTTACTCACTGCTACGACCACGCGGACCAACTTTAGCCGTACGAGTAGAGACAAAACGGCCCCTATAAATTGGTATGCATTCCATTTTCCAGCGAACATTGCACATCCAAACCCCATACTACATCGCGCTTCCCTTACCCAACCGGGATGGACAAAGGCAAGAAGAAGCAATGGGACAAGATGGTGAAGGATTGGGAGGAGACCCGTGACATAGCACGGTCAGCTGCGGCCCGCGATGCCGCACGCGATGAGAAAATAAGGACGATCAGGCCGGGTAGAACAAGCCCATCGTGCTACGATGAAAGGTCCCCAGGCCCGCGCATAGCAAAAACCCCATCCCGGACGTCCCCACCGAGCATTCGCCACAACTACCACCTGAGGGGGAGACACCTCCCCTTTGTTGGTGCGGGGACGTGTGCAAGTTCTTCAAGTCTAAGCACAGCATCAGTCTAGGTATGCGTTCATCGGGTTACGCAAACTACTCCGATGACTACCCCAACCGCGTTTGACACCGCAACCTATCGGCAACGGTAACAATATCTTTTCTCCTTTTCCCTACCTTTTCTCCTTCACAAGACGCACTAACAATATCTCTCATGTATTTACAGATCTCGGAGCCCTGTGTGGCTACCGCAAATGGATCGATCTTGAGATCCACCACGAGGACCAATGGACCCTCGACTTGAGAGTGGAATGTCACAAAGGAAAAGGAGTTGCTTTGGAGGAGGAGCGCCGCAAGCACGAGCACACCTGCGTATCTGGCGCGAGACGCAAGCTCATCTTGAAGCGTGCACGCGTAGGGAGCGGGAGGCTCGCGAGATGGAGCGCGAGAGAAAGAGGGAAATGCGGCTAAGGCAAAAGAGGCGCGAGGAGTTCAACGCCGAGCGGGCAAGGAAGGAAAGTGGCCCGGTCCACACGATGGGTCGTCGGCGATTGGGTGGGTTAGTCGCATATCATGCTATATGTTATGCATGTAATAAAAATCTACGCGGCATGTTACTCCCAACTGTATTATGAAGTTTAATATCTCGTATTTTCGTATTCCATGATTCACGTAGCACCTCATTTAACAATATTAACATAGCGGTCCTCACCGTACACGAATTCTCACTAACATTCAAAATATCACTTACCACTTTACGTATCGACCGTTCTACGGTCAATCGTTCCTAAAAAAAATTTACCAATTTTTTTTATGCATCTACAACTTACAATGAACATAAACTTTTATTACAACTTTTTCTGATTTTAACCCAGTTTATAACTACAAAATTGCCAAAACTTAAAACAATCACGGAGATTGCAAACCCTAACAACAGACCAAACCTAAACTTCACTTACTCAGATGTATCGATATTACTACACTCAATCGTTCTGAAAAATTTTAAGCAAAATGTTTTATGGATCTACAACTTACAATGAACATAAACTTTTATTACAACTTTATCAAATTCTTTCCCAGTTACAAATACAAAATTGCCAAAACTTACAAAAATCACGGAAATTTAAAACCCTAACTCCAGCCAAACCCTAACGCTCAGCTGCGACCGCGCGCTGCGGTCGGGGCGGGAGCTGCTTCGGCGGCGGTCGCGCGCTCCGCGGCGTCTGTGAGCGATCGTGCGATGCAGTACCGCGCGGCCGGATGAGCGATGGTCGTCGCGGTACCGATCCGCACGGCACGGGCCACGTGTCGGCCTCGCGTGATCCCGCGCTCAAACGGGGTCTAGTTTTGGAATTTTTTTTCCGGGGGGGCCAAATCTGGAATTTCGTGTATGCATGGGTCCACATGTGTCCAAAATTCCTAGAATTGAGACGGTGCGCCAGTTTTTGGGCCAGATCGAGCTAGACGGCTGTGGCTGCCGGCGCGCGCGTGGCCATCCGCGCGAGCGAGGAATTCCCACCTGCCCATGCTCGTCAGCGTGTGTGCGTTGCGGGGCTCTCATCTGCGCTCGCTGGGTTGGTAAGTGCTCTCATCTCGTCGGCCCGCACGCGACAGGTAATTAGACCGTCTAATTAACTCATCACAAACAATACGAAAGAATACGGTTAGAAAAAAAGACAAAAAACCTCAAAAAAATCAAAAGCTAGAAAGATATGAAATAAAGGAATAGTGAATTAAAAGTCAGAAACTGAAACCGAACCGAGCGAAGCAACCAATTCCCGGCTTGGATGTAGCATTATGCATCCAACTTGGAGTTTTAGTTTCAGTAGTGAGGCCGTGGGGGATAGAAGATGAAAAAGAAAATTACCGGATAATTAACGGGCACCAATGTTCCATGGGATCATGCTCCAGTTAATGCTGATGATTGATCCGCACAATTTGTCAGCTCAAAAGTCTCATATAACCAGTGCAGCGATGGACTGATTAACTGAACACAAACAAACTCACCTGGAATAGCTGCGCCGCGTGAAAGTAGCCATAGAGATTGGGATCATGGAAAGATGAGCCCCAAGTGGTGAAGTATGAGCGTGCGTTTCACGGCCCGTTTGGCACAGCGTGGAGCTCTCCAGCCCAACCGCTGACCGTGACCTACAGCCCAGGTAGGGCTTGGCGCAACCACAGGCCCCAGCCTCACGCAGGGCGAGCGACAAGCGTGCCACGGTATGGGATAGTGGGCCACCTCTTCCTCCGCGGAGACGGTGATGACAAGATGGCAGAGCCCGACTGCCGCGTTTGCCCGCGTCGTCTGCACCGCGCGCACGGCCGCACCCCAAGTCGGGCACAGATTATCGCTGTACATGTGCCGTGCGCGGTGTGCCCTGCGTTGCCCGGTCGGGAATCAAAGCCGCTTTTAGTATTATTTCGTAATATATTTATAAAAATAATAGTATAGCCATCATATTAATAAAAATATCGTTTTTATCGTTAGACCATTGGACGGCAGCGCCCACGAGACAATGCGTAGCGCTATCGCCGGCGGTAGGCGCCTACCGCCTGATGGCTGGACGGCAGGCGGCCTGTCACTACCTGCCGTCCAGCCACTAGGCGGCAGGAAATTAGGCTGACTAATTAGCCATCCTATTTACCTGTCTAATTTTTCCTGTTTAGTATTTATTTAAATTTTTAAATATATCAAATGAGCTCAAAAATTACGAAAATTTATGTACAGCCTCCCGACACAACGTTCCTCGCAGTATAATTTTGGGGAATTTTATCCATGGCGAACGTTGCTAAAAATTTATAAAATTTTGATATTTTTATGAGTTTTTACATATAGCAAACGAGCTCAAAAAATTACAAAATTTTGTGTGAAGCCTCCCGATACAATAATAGTTATTATGTATTTTTTGAGAATTTTGTGCGGTCTGAATTAGCCATGTTTGTTTGGATTAACATAACCATAAATTTATGATAGTAACACTTGTTTTGAAGTACCATGTGTCGGGCAATCGTGGTATATATTATTTGCGGCTATCCTGTTCACACAATTGTCACTCTCTCTGTATGTGCCCCTCTTGCGCGCGCTCTCGTTCGCACTAATGTCATTATTTGAGTGTCATCCCCCTTCGCCCGCTCCCTCATTTGCACATTTGTCATTCTTACAATGCCGTCCCCCCTCCCGAAGCGCTGGTAGTGATAATGGATTCTTTCGCTCAGGCATAAATATGCACCTCTGGCAAGTGCGTAGCTCATTCAATCGAGAAGGTAGTGTCCCAGTCGCTCATCGCAGGTCATTGTCGTGGCCGTTACTCATTAGTTCGAGAAACCAGTACGTAGCTCAAAATTGGCAGTGTTAATTTCTTCTCTGCAAAGACAGGTAATTTTTAATCATATTCTTTCAATGTTATTCCCCGTAATTGTAGTCAATTAGTGTTATTTAGTTAGTCGTAATTAATATAGTTTGTATTACGAAGTACGTATGTCTAGTAGTTTAGACATAGTTTGTACTATTATTGTGTACATATGGTACCCATACTTTGAGGACTTCGCTCCCCAGTCGATCGTATGTGGGCATGTCGAATGGCTATTATGCTTATTTCTGTTTTCTGCTGCTGGTTTTTTTAAGCCTTTCAGGCTGGTGTTTGTAAGTTTGGCCATAAGATCACAACTCTGATAACTATTAATAATATTTGAGGTTTTTCTTAGTAAATTGTGATATGGTCGATATTTCATCTTTGTGCTATACTGTGTGCACTAACGTGATCCTGGGCTAGTGCAAAATACACAGGAGAGTCCGGATTTACATATTCGGGTCTCGACAGATACCCAGGGGATTTAACATCTTGGCATCATTTCAAATATAAAAACTTGGTTTAGGCAATTACTAATGGGAAGTGGCTAGTATGGTAAATTCAGTTATTTTATGACCCAAAACCATAAAACTTGCTAAAATATCTGGGCAGGTGATAAAAGAGGCTGGTGCAGATGGAGCACAAGTGTGCCTTAGATAGAATTGCGCAAATAACCCTAAGGACTTAATCTTGTAACCCTTTCCTAATGTAAAATAGTGTAATCACAAGTCTGTAATTGGTATGATCTAGCCAATTAATTTGCATCAACTCAGCATTGGATGCGCCATCTGGTGAAACATAGTCAAGTGAGCTGATCAGAAGCCTTTGATGTGACAGTGCAGAGAAGGCCTCTGGAGAGGGTGGTTAGAACCCCACAGCAGCGGAAACCTTAGTGGGTATAACCTCATTCGAAAGATGCATTGTAAAGGCCTTGTAGTGACCTTCTTGATTTGCATATCTAAGGAAACTTGTGGAATATAACAAGTTGGTTGTCTCTTGTGGGTAAAGTGCGCGACCTCTGCAAAGTGAAAACTGTTCAAACAGTCGTGCCTACAGTCATGGATGAGCATGGAAATTTACTCGAGTTACTATCTATTTACAAAATGATCTTTGTGGTTGGGATGAAAAATGAGAATGGATGGTTGGAACCCTGACTTTGATTTCACCTGGGTGGTTGGATTGGAACCAAGTGATTATAAAGGATGGTTGGAAACCAAGAAACAACTATAGCATATAGTGGATGGAACTACACCAAAATTATTATTGCATACTTTAAACAATCTTTAGAAAATGTGGTTTAGTGAAAATGCCAAGTCTTAGGAATTTCTACTTATTATAACTTTCAACTGAAGTCTTTAGCAAATAAAAGAACTCGAGCCTTCCTTTGTTAAGTCATGCATCTATATTATTGCATTCTGTGTGTTGGCTTGCGGGGCACAATTATTTGTGCTCACCCTCACTCACTCAATTAACTCAGAACCGGTGGATCATGACCAATATGCCTACTACACTGCTCCAGGAACAAATAGAGATGAAGATGGTGGAGATTAGGTCGATTTGTAGTATTCTAACCATTACCTCAGATAGGCAGACTTTGATGGTGATCGTATACACATCTATTATCCAAACTCTTGGAAAATAGTAAGGTATCATTTACCCCCAGTCACTTGCCTATGGCAAGGTGTGGCCTCACCCTATTTGCTTTTGTTTCTGCTTCCGCTTTTGTAATGTAAATATTTGGCCTAATGGTCCATATTGTAAACTTTACCCATTTAGGTTATTTAAACTATGATGTGTAATATAAGTGTTTGGTATGGTTCATGCGATGTATGAAATGAATCAGCAATATATCTGTGAGCATTATCTACTGATTTAGGGAATAGTACGGTGGAATCACGTAGAGTTCTGAATGGTGAATTTGGGGTCCGACACCATGCATTCTTTCTAGGAATTAAGAATTCAAGTATGCTCTACACTAGTCAAGTTGTAAAAAATGGTATGCATAGAAAATGTCCTCTACGTGATAGAAATATACTATTAGATGGAGAGGAGGAATGAAATGTGAATTTTTGTATTGTGTGTTAGCCTAGAGGGCTATATACGGAGTACATGGGATACACACAAGGCTAAACCATAGAATAATAGAAAAATACCGTAAATACCCTTAACACACTCTCAAATACAAGGCATATATAATAGCATTGCATTTGAAAGGGTTGACACTAAAATAGGGAAAAAACCTAAGCCCGAGTCTTGAAGATGTCGTTGTAGCATGCAACTCTTGGAAAATATGTTGAGTATCAAATGATGTCCTCCCATTCGAGATCGTGCGGCAGCCCATATAGGACAAATTAGAAGCAAGCGGAAGCAAAATCAACCGTGACAACACGACAAAGAAGATAATAAAACTGACACAAATAGAGAGAACTATCAAATCAAGCCGAAGAGGGATGGGTAGAAGCATGCCGACACATATTGAAGTCCGAGATGACGACGATGCAGAAGGGGAGTCCGAAGGCCTTAGAAGCTCGGGGTGGTAGCTCAGAGAGAAGCGGTGACATCATAATGACTTCTACGATCTGCGACGGCTCAAAGAGAAGAGTGTCAACAACTGCCATGCGAAAGGAAATGAGAAAGCCACACTTGATCCAACAGGATGGATCATGGCTAGCAAAACAATCAATTGATTGATAAGAAATTTATGGACTCACACTACTTTGATGTACTGAAAGATAGATGATATGGACATGGATGGATGCAAAAGACTCAAGATACTAGCACTAGCCAAACCAAGATAGCGGCACCTTAGCCTAGCCCACACGTGCAGCCCAACAGCACATCATGTTAAGAAGAGGCCCAAGCACAACAACTAGCAAAGCTCATGCAGTAGCTGAAGTAGCCCACGAGCAGTCAGTCACACACACCAACTAGGGTTACTGCTGTAAAATCGAGGAGGCCAATTAGAGGGGGTGAATAGACGGTCTAAAATTCTTTCTTCAATTATTATCAATTTCTATTTCCCTAAAACCAAGTATAGAATGCGGAAGCTTAACTCAATTTGGTTTAGTACAAATAAATCCTAAATCAATAAGTTTACCTAAGTGCACCAACACCCTAAGGCTATATCAAGATTTGCAATCCTAGGATGATAAGCAATTAATTTAATTCTATGAATATAAATTGTTTGAATGTAAATTGAGCACAAGAAGAACAAACCACAAATAACATAGTTCTTTTTTACCGTGGTATTCTAAGACTTACCGGTCTCCCTTAGTCCACGTTGAGGTAAGCCCAAATAAATTGGACCAGCTCCACAAAGTATTAGATCTTTCCTGTTTCCGGGTAGGTGAGCTCCAACCTTCACAATTCGCCGGGTCTTCTCACAACCTTCTTTGAGAAGATCACCATGCACGACACCTCCAACACTGTTTAGAAGTCGGTAAACTCCAAGAATAGCAAGTCAAATCTCTCGCTTAACTCTCACCACGTGCAACGAATGCACAAACTCAAGTGGATGATTAATCCACCTCTAGATGCAACATATGCAAATATAGTCTTCCACCTTACTCATAAGGTGCAACACATGCATAATTAAGAGGAGGACCTCACACTAGCTCAAAGGAGTGCCAAAGGATACAGCCAGCCTCCCTCCAATAGGCCACTAGGGGTATATATACCCACACCATAAAAACTAGCTGTTGAAAGAAAAACACATGAGAAAACAGGATTTCTGGAAGTACCACAGGCTTAAGACTGGTACTTTCGCTCCCCTTCACAACAGTCAGAAAACTAGTTGTTATCAGCAAATTCTATAGTTTGACGGCTAAAGTCCGATACTTCCGGAAATGTGTTAAAGGAGCTTGTATTGTGGGGTGGTGCTTGTGTTTTTTCTGCTCATGTGATGTTGAGAAAATGATAGAAACTACCTAAGAAATGAAACTTTCTACTTTTTGGCTGTTGTCTTATGTGCAGAACAATTCTGTTCACCATGATGTTTTGATATGTGAATGCCTCAGCACTCTTGCCTATGGCCTTTGCCAAGAAACTAGACACATCTGGTGAGTTGCTTCTTTTGAGAAAACAGGTGACTTTTTCTGATGGCAACATCTCTGTTCCTTCCGCGTTAGGTGTTGGTTGGTAAGCGAAAGACTAGTGTGTCTTAATCAGATTACTGGTAGTTAGTTTGGAACCATTGTGTTTCCTAAGAAATAGATGGCATTTGTCAGCTGGTGATTTTACTAACAAGATTCTTTCTCATACAAATGGAATTAAAGCAATGGGGGGAAGTGAGAATTTGGTTGCCTACCATGCTACTCAACCTAGATCTTGAACATATAACTTTCTAAAGAAAATTAAGCTAGGCAATTGCAGCTAGTTTTAAGCTCTGAGCTGCATCAGCCAGCCAGCTCGATTGAATTTCAGTATGATCCAAACCATTGCAGCATTGCTGTACATATTTAGTTTTCTGCTGTGATAGTGTTAGTAGAACTATTACTCAATGGGCAGCAAACAGAGTATTTGGAAGCTGCTGCCTGCAGCTTATCCTGTTGGACATACCCTAAAAATCTGCTATAGCTCGTTTGACCTTTTTTCCTCTCAAAGTAAAAGTTCGCTTTCGGCCAGGATGCATGTGCAATGGAATTTCTAGCTAGGCAGTTCGGCATTCCACAGCTTGTACAATAAACAGAAATTGCACTTTGGTCTAAAAAGTATATAAGTTACAAGAACCTACATATCACTCTGAGCACAAGCATCTTCACTGTATACACTGGCACAATTGAATTGCATTTGTAGGTGCTTGGCAGTCTTATCACTTGGGGCCTGAAAGCAGGGAGTTCCAGAGGAAAGGACCCCTCATACCGCTAACGTGCGGTGCGCTCTGCATGATCAATCCTACACAGACACAGACAGCGGCAATGGCTACCAAGGAGAGCACCGCAGGCTTGTTCGACAAAAACCTGTTTGAGTAGGGACGGTAAGCAAGGTTCTGGACACACTGCCTGCAGCTCAGTGGTCGCTTGTCGCTCCGTTGGCTCTTTTGCACGTCAAAAGTGGTTTGATCAGTAAGCTTCAGTCGACCAGCTTGCTCTGCAGTGATATCAGTGCTGGGCATCGCAACAGACACGTGAGCGTTGGGTAACCTGCTGTCAATTTTGCTCTGAACCATCTGAATGTAGGATATGTGGCCTCTCTTCCGAGCGTAATCCTCTGGAGTGAAGCCAGTAGCATCACGAGCATTCCTCCACGCTTTGATTCCCAGCTGTGACAATTAGGCAAAGTTCAAAAAAAAATTAAAAAAAAGGCAGAAAATTGCAGGCAGAAACCAAAAGTAACCATAGTTTTCTTGTTTACGACGAATTCCCAAAGTAAATGAAAAGGTTGAAGGTAAACCATCCTTGATCCAACATTTCATGTAGAACTCTGATGCGATACAATATACCTCTACAAGATCTACGCAACATCACAAAATGGTTATCACCCAGCCATCTTCAGGACATGATTACCACCCAAACTAAGTTTTGACAAAATTCCTTTCGGTCATTTTAGTGAGATGTAGAAAAATAAATTTCTGCACGACCGTGGCTTCAGATGAAAATGTTTCAGGTGCAGAATTAGGTACACTAGGAATCATAAATTTTAAGCTGCTTTGAGAGTAATGGTGCGGTTTTGATAGAGGAAGGAAGCTAAGACAGGTAATAAAAGGGAATACATTTATCAACTCAGTACATACATTCACCATGAAAGTTTAGAGTAAGCACCTGTTGAGGATCATCAGTTAAAGCATCTAAAACACCAGCAGCATCACTGATTGTGGCTGCAATATGAAGAGGTGTGATATTTGATGGACCAGTTATGTCAGGTGTAAACAAGAACCGAACTGAAGCCACGGCTCCACTGTCCACCGGTGCAAAATTTGTTGTGTATCTTAATAGAAAGTCAACCAAAGGCTTTGACCGCTTGTTGACAGCAGTGAATATTAAATCTTCTCCCAGGGTAAATTCAACTGGTGACAGGACATCTAGATCAATATTACCCTGGAACAAGGTGTCCAGAAGCTTCTTTACAACAGCACACCATTCCTGATCAATCGCAAAGGATAGCAGCCATCTAAATCTTGCAACAGGAAAACCCTCAGTACAATATTGTGCTGTCTCAGATGTAGTTTTTGTGTGGCTCCTTTGAAGAAGCCAACCGATTTCTTGTAAAAAATTTAAGGCTCGGTTGCGAGAAGCCATCAGATCCTCTCTTCCTTCCAAGGGGTCACCAAATGCAATTAAGTTCAATTCATGCTCCAACATTCGAATCTCAGAACATACAGATTCTTCAGCAACAACAAAGGGAAAGGAAAGGCTGCTTTGATCACAATCTTCAACCTGGAAAAGAATCAAGAAATTCAGTAATGTAAAAAAAGCAAAATGAGCAAATATATAAAGAAACACTCGTAGCATGCACCTCTATGAACCCTCTTCCACTTGTACTAGGAAAGGAGCAAGAGAAGGTCAGACATTGAGGGCCTTGCTGCATTGTAGTATCATCAAGTAGCATTTGTGTTTCTTCTTGGATTAAATATTTCCCACCAAATATACAAAGTAATCTGAAATGAATACCAGCATTATATCACCTAAACAAAATTAGGGTCAGTGCAGACTGTTAAATGTCAGAGTACCTACTTCGTGGTTGGTTGAACTATGCTGAAACCTTTTACTGAGAAGTTTGCTGTTGAAGAACAAGCAACTGCAATAGGGGTTACACTTAATATCTGATGCTTGTCACCTATTACGGGTTGCCAGGGAGACACTAACATAAGCTTACCTGCCAAAACATGGGAAACAACAAAAGATAAGAAGCTGGGGCCCGAGTATATGGAAATAAAATCTATAAAGATCAGGGATGAATGAGAGCAAAATAAGTATTCCAAATAAGGTGAACAAACCATTGCAACTCAATGTCAGGCGGTCCTGCACCCTAGCATACACCCATCCAGTTCTCCAGAAGCTATCAATGGATATGCTAATAAGCTTTTCTATCCAAGGAGCTGGATTGGCATCAAGCTTTAGACAAATTCAGATAGAAAAATAACAGTAAGTAAGCTGTATGCTTCTTTATCCAAGGTTCATAGTTTTGATTTTGCATTAGTATGCTGTTTATTCACCATAGAGAAGAGATACACATATCTAGAGCACTATTTAAATAAAGATACCTTATCCCACATCCAATTAGGGAGACGAAGGTAAATTGTTAGAATGACACAACCAGGCCTAATATAGCTTTCCATATCACTTGGATAATGTGACAACCAGTTTAGGATCTGTAAATCGAAACAATTTGATCAAAGAATTAAGCAGCATGAGAAAATATCTTATCAAGGATAAAGTTGTTAAGAGAAACATTATTCCAGGTTGCAATATGGTAAATGACCTGGGCACGTAGATCAACAGGAAGATCCTTCGGTTCTTTCCCAAAGAGCTTAAAGACAATTTTATCTGTTCGGCTCTGGAAATGTCATGGGCATCAGAGATACTGCAGCTTAAGTCGGAATTAAACATCAGGAAGACAACTAAAAGAATAAATCTAAATAATGTACCTCCTCTTCTTCGACGAAAGCATCATTCAAATCAAAATTCTGCACACGTCTTTTCACTGGAGGCTCTTCTGGCAACACATGTTAAGCCATGCACACATCATTTTATTTTAAAGATGTCGTACTTATTTGCCTTGCGCAACAGCAGCAGGTAATCAAGAGTTTTACCTGCGGAGGATTCAGTGCCTACAGGAATTGGTGGTCTAGTTGGCTCGTGTATGGTAAAGCCATTTGCAACATAATTACCTGGATTTGATGATATTGCAGCAGAATTCACATTCTTTAGCATATCTTGACATGCCTGTGTTCCAGCAGTAGCAGCAAGGTTCTTCAAAAGATTAGCCAAATAGTTGGGACCATTGATTTGCTCAGATGAGCTACCAGCTGCCACCAACATAACACAGCAGTTAGCATGACCATGGATAGATTGCTTATGGATTGAAATATCATTGTATATAAAACTGTTCATAGAATTCGAGAAACTTACAATCTAGCCCCGAAAGTTGTTTCAACAACAGGAGTAAGGTGTTGGTTAAAGACTGATTTTCACTCAAGGAATTCCCAGCCACACCTGCCTGGGCTGAGAATTTCCTCCTTCTTCCATTATGTCTTGCTAGACGTGAGCGGCAGCTCTTCTTCTCTTCATCGAATTCTTGAAGAATGTGAAACCTGACAAGGCATGTCAAATAATTCCCCTTTTTTCAGCTCATGACTCAATGAAAAAATATGGAAAATATTTTTCAACGTGTGAGAATCTGAATTTCTGTTGTACTCATGATTCCTTCTTTTCACATACACCTTGAATTTAGTATCATGCTTCAATTTGGTGCTATCCTGACGTTACAGCTTAGTATGAGAATTTTGGTTCAATGCATATAAAA
This sequence comes from Dendrocalamus sinicus, assembly GCA_036346575.1. Taxonomy (NCBI): domain Eukaryota; kingdom Viridiplantae; phylum Streptophyta; class Magnoliopsida; order Poales; family Poaceae; genus Dendrocalamus; species Dendrocalamus sinicus. Next base: position 14,683,374 of record CM070641.1, on the reverse strand, counting down.
AATTGCTTGTCAATCAATCAATCATTAAACTATAAATATACTAGACAGGTACAAACTGACAATTATAAATTCGATTGTTACCCCCCCCCCCAGCCATGTCATCGAATTATCCAAAAATCATCAATGTGTTCTTGTTTCTGATACACACAGGTGAAACTCTGTGATGCCACATCATCAATTGAGCCTTTAGCTGTTGATTAGATAGAGCATTGATCATGGCGGACCTTCCACAAATGTTGATCATTAATTAAAACCATCACTGTAACTACCATTCAAGCAACTACATTTTTTAACCTCTTCATTTCTTGTAAGTTGTAATTATGACTACCACCTGTCACAAATAAGTGAAGTTTTAGGACATGGTCTCCAAACACAACTTTGACCGCCAATTTTTATTGTAATATATTTGTCAACCTGGTAAAATTATAATACTATAGAATTTTTTGAGACAAATCTAGTTAAAATAGTTTGACTGCACAAATTTTAGGACATCACTTATGTTTTATTGGAGGGAGTACAAAGGTAAGAAGAGGTTTATATCTATATTCAATTGTTCATGATTTATTTCAAAATAATAGCTTCGTTATTTTGATCCCATAGCAAAAGGGGACATTCTAGTATGCAGCTCAAGAGAGAACAATATAATCAGATAATCAAAGAATGAAATTGTGACCAGAGAACAGCTCCGGATGAAGGCATTTTAAGGTACAGCTCCAACGGGCTTCCGCTTCCGGCTTCTGGCTTTCGACTGCAAGAAGCTAGAAGCCCGTTGGAAGAGCTGTGCGACTGCGGCTTATGGAAGACGACTCAAAGCGATAAGGTCGACGCAACTGGCTCCTGAACCCCGCCGGCCGTGGCGACCCGATCCACGGCGGGCCGTCGTCCCCTGCCTGTCCGCGATGGCATTGTGGTGCGGTATTCACATATCAGCCCCGTCGACGCCCGGCCCCGATCCGGATTCTCGGGGCGCTCCGACGGCCCGAGCTCCAGCATCGACGAGGTGCGGTGCTTCCGATCGCTCACCCACGCCACCTCCTTCGGCCCAGATCTAAGCTCCATGCGCGTTTGTCCTCACGGCAGACAGGGAGCTTGGGACGAGGTCCTCTCACTGAGCACCCCGCCGGAAGGAAGGTACATCCTGTTCCCTTGGTCGTACTATCGTATGTATTTTGCATTGCTTTGACGGTAGAGCTCATCGGATATGGTTTGCCGCCAGTTATGTTGAGCTTCCATGTTTGGTTTCGCATGTGTACGCTCCTTCTTTACGCACTTGTTTGTTGCCCTTGCACTTCCTGGAGCCACCATTACTGCAGATGGCCAAGGCGTCCTAGAACGATGACGCTACTCACATTTACCTGGAAGTATACGCAGAAGAGGTTCAGGCACAAAACCAGCCCTACCCACGCTTGAGCAGGCAAGGATAGAACAACCTTGTTCGCAAATTCAATGAGCAAACTGGCCATTCATACATGATCAAGCAAATGAAGAACAAGTGGGAGAGCCTGAAACACGATTACGTCAAATGGAAGGGATTGAAGATGTATGCGATGGGCCTCGACGTGGACCCTGAGACCGGCTCCATGGCTGCCGATGACTCGTGGTGGGCAAATGCCATTGCGGTAAGTTGGCGATGACAGGTGCATTATTCTTTCAATTGGTTTCAGCTCGCACAATGCCCCAATGATGGACTGATTTTTCTTCTGCCAATGCAGGAAAGTCGAGGATGTCCAAGTTCAAGGAGGAACCTCTTCCACACAAGGACTTGATGGAACTCATGTTCGCCAACGCCACTTAGCACGAGCGAGTATGCATTTGTGCCGGGTGTCAACACATTGGACTCGGATAAAGAGGACCTCCCCGCAAGCCCACTGCAAGATGTCGGCAATCCCGCTACCCCACTGCACACTTTCAATAGTGGTGGAACATCGAGCTCCTCCCAGGGCAAGAGGCCACAGGCCCACAGCTAGTACCAACCTATCCGAGTAGCAGCCAGCCAGAGAAGCACATCGACCGTGACACCCAGCTCAAGCGTCTGGTGAACATATATGAGAGGATGCACACGCCCTCCGATCGGTTGTTCGGCATCAATGCCATGCCCCTATGCACGACTCGACGAGGGAAGAGTTCATGAGACTCATGAAGCTGGTGAACAACGCAGGGGCTACCGAAGGAAGCGACGAGTACTACTACGCCTCATAGCCGTTCATGAAGCTGGTGCAGAGCACCAGCTTCCTCTCCATGGCAACGAGCGAGGGTCAACTTGACTGGGTTAAGCGGACATGGGAGAGGCTGAAGGACAAGGCCTGACAGTTGTTATCTGACTCGGTTGAAGGACCATCCCCGAAGAGTTGTTATATCTATCAGTTTGTTAGTTGTCGGACACGGTATCTCAGTTTGGGCAAAAACCTGATTTGTTGAGTTCCTTATCGGTGAGATGACTGACTATTTAGTTCTGTGATCTGTGCTATTGTGTGGACATCTGGGTCAGTTCGGTGTATTCAAAACCTTAAATATTCACCATGGTCAGTTCTGTTAGTTGTAGTGGCACTTCTAATTCTATCATTTAGGTCTGTGATTTCTAGTGCTACTTCTACTTCTGTGATATCTAGTGGTAGTTTTAGTTATGTCATCTAGCTATGTGATTTGTAGTGTTGTTTGTAGTTCTGTGATTAGACTTATTGTTCTTACAGGTGCATGTGTTATGTAGCTCTCTCATGTAGCTCTTGCAATTTGTAGTGCTTGCTATTTCTAGTGCTAGTTGTAGTTCTGTCATCTAGCTCTGTTCCATGTGCAAGGCATTACGAGTTCCATGTTCTTTGCTCTAGCTGTGCAATGCATTACTAGTTCCATGATCTTTGCTCTGGCTGTGCAATGCTCTCACGTAGCTCATATGATTTGCTTGCTGTTATTTTATCTCAAAGAGGAATGTTTTTTGTTTGCTCTAGCTATGTGTAGTGTAGTTATGTCTGGCAAGCCAAATGAGTCCAGGGATGGGTCAGGGAACTCCATCACCTTCCTGGCCTTTGTCGTGTTTAACGGCGCTGAGGAGGAAATCAGCTCTGACCCACCCCTAGGAGTTCCGGTAATGACTGGATGGCAATGGGTGTCATTGCAACTAGCCGATGATCGGTGTTGCCAGAACATGTTTAAGATGAGCCCGCGTGTGTTCAAGGCGTTTCATGACAGGCTAGTCACCAACTTTGGCATGCAGTCATCCCAAGAAGTTTGTTCGAAAGAAGCACTCACCCTATTTTTGTGGACGTGTGGGGCGCCGTAGTTGCAAAGGCAAGGCATGAGCTGATTTGAGCATTCGGCAAGTACGATTTGCAGGAAGTTCAACGAGGTGTTGAAGTGTATGTATGGACTAGCTGTGGATGTCATTGCACTATATGATCCTACGTATCAGACTGTGCATTCGAGGCTCCTGCAGTAGAGATTCTTCCGCACTTCATCAACTATATAGAAGCCATTGATGGCACACACGTCAAAGTCACAGTACCAAACAAGAAGAGGGCGCGGCATTTCAATAGGTGTACACCAGCCAAAACATGCTCGCCATATGTGACTTCAACTGTAGGCTCATATTTGTGTGTGTCGGATGGCTCGACTCGGTCCACAACACTCGTATCCTACATGAGACAATGGCGAAGTACGGCGACCGCTTCTCACATCCATTGGCGGGTAATATGTCCGAACGAATTTCAATTATACCATGTATTGCACATGCAATACTAACAGATATTTTCCATTCGCGGTTATCTCCCTTGTAGGCAAGTACTACCTCATCGACTCTGGGTATCCCAACAGGTTAGAGTACCTAGTCTCGTAGGATGCAGGAGCTTTTCAACCACCTGCACTCCTCCCTACGGAGCATCGTCGAGCGTGCGTTTGGCATGTGCAAAGGGAAATGGTGTACGCAGCCGTCAGGGATGTTGGAGCTTTTTAACCACTTGCACTCCTCCCTATGGAACGCCGTCGAGCATGCGTTTGGCATGTGCAAAGGGAAATGGTGCACACTCGACAATGTTCCTAGGTACAAGGGTCGCAAGCAAAAGGCGATCATTGTAGCAACAATGACGTTGTACAACTTCATCATCAACGTCGAGTTGGCTGGGAGAGTACCCGCAAACCCGCCAAACCAACATGCAGGACCTTCGGTAGTGGCCGCGGCCGTGTTGCCCAACCTTCCGCAGGCCACTGATGCCGTACTAATGGATATGGCACGTGATTAGGTAGCAGCGTCATTGGTGGCATCGAGCTAGGTTCACCATTCCCAATGGGAAATACGGCTATATGTAATTTGTAGGTCTCCTTGCTGAGTACGCATTGTTTGTTATTAGCTTGTACTCGTATGTCAGCAATTAGCTAGTTTCAGCTTGTTTGAGCTTCTTTCAACTTCTTTAAGCTGCTAAAGTACCACTTCGGGTGCCTTTGGTTGAGCTTTTGGGAGCTGCTTTTGCTTCCAAAAAGCCAAAAGCCAAAAGCCAACTAAATGGGTGGAAGCCAACTAAATGGGTGGAAACCAGAAGCTGCTTTTTCAGAAGCAGCTACTTTCGTGTAGTACAATTTTGAAAGCATCTTGGACCCTGCTTTTGGCTTTTGGCTTTCTGCTTTTTGAAATGGTGAAAATAGAGAGCTGTTTCACAGTTGTTTCAAGGAAAATAGAGATAGGAGGTAAGTTTTATACTTGTTTGAACCAAACAGCTTACATCTTTTCCACACCCACAACCTCAAAGAGCTTTTCCACACCCACACTCACGAGCTTTTGAAGCCACAGCTCAACCAAACACACCCTTCATCCGCTACAGTGTATTTTAAGCCAAAAGCTAGAAGCCGGAAGTCAGAATGACCAGGGCAAATTAGATAAATTAGGATTGTCACGGGTATGAAAGTTCTAAACTAAGAAATGCCCAAGATACAAGTAACATGATCAGCAATGTTAATTTCACAAACTCTTCAGAAGAAAATATTAATTTCACAAAGAAATTGCTGACTAACCTGCTGCACTGCTGACAGAACCGATGTTCTATGTTTTCTATACGAACCACGCTCGACTTGGTATGTACTTCACACACCTTGTGCCTCTTATGATAGTCCCTGGCGTTGCTGAGATCTGCCTGACAGCCGTCAACCTGACAAGATGGAGCAGATCTAGAACAGGCACCTTTTCTATGTCTCTCCTCTTCGCTGCTCTGCCCTCTCTGATTTGTGGTTGCAGCATTGCTGCACTCCTCACGGTCATCCTCCGGTGAAACTCTCCTCCTCTTGTCAGCAACACCAAAATCTATCTCCCCCTCAGCTCGGCCCAATTCCCGGCTGCCGCACCCCGACGGAGCGGCCGAATTCGACGGCGTGGCCAGGAACCGGTTGCCATCCCATCTCCAATCGTTCAAATCCCACTCGAGACTCTTCTTCTTGAGCCCACTAGACATTCTTCCCACACCAGTTTGGCCGTCTTCCCGCAGGAACCCCGCTTCCATTTACCTCCTTCCCTTTCTTGATCCTCCCTTTCTTGATCCTCCTGTTCTTGACACCAACGCCGAAAGATCTCGCAATTCAACTACATCCCCAACTACAAATGCATCAGCGCAACAGGATTAAATACACACAGCATCACCACACGGACAAAACCATCTTTCTATCTTGGAACCAACATTGAGATGAGAAAAAAAAACAAATCAAGAACCAAGAAACTACCCTAGCATGATGGCAAAGAACACACTGAACGAGAGAGAGGTTAGAAAAGATTGAGAGAGAAAAAAAAAGAGAGGAAGAAAGTACTCACTGATGAGAGAACAAGTCGAATTGAAGGATTGGGCAGGGTAGGATTGCAGCCTCTTGCCCCAGATCTTGGACTTTGCAGCGGCGGAGTACGGAGGAGGAGGAGGTGGAGCGTGGGGCGAAGTATCCTGGGGAGGCATGACCTCCCCGCCCCGGCACATCCATTCCATTCCACACCGGTCAGGGCATCTTTTTCTTCCCCTGCTTCTTGTCTGGCGTTTGGAAGCTTCGGTTATGACAGCGATGGGACGGCTTGGAAGCAGGACACTAAAGGCCTTTTTTTTAATAATGGATCATTTACCCTAAAGTTTAAAAGTTAAAGGCCATAGGTAAAATACGCTCAAATGTATTGATGAATATAAAACACTCTAAAATTTATGAGCCAATTGGCAATTTATCCTTTTTATACTTTTTATTTCTTTTATTGTTTAAACTCTCGTGAAATGACATAAATACCCTAGCTGCGCATAGAAAACGAAGGAAAGATCGCTTCCCTAGAGCTCGGTTGATCCTATTCTACCCTTCCCTGATCAATCCCCTCCCCCACTACCAACTGGTCGCCCCTACCTCCCTCCCACCACATGACTCCTGAGGCCGGTGAGACCCCTAACCCCACCGTGAATTCCCTCCCTTCCTCAGCTCCAGCACGCACGAGGAAGAGGAGGCAACAGGCGGCAAGGCTCCCCTTCTCTTCTTCAACGGTGATGGAAGGGTGTGATGTGCTCTCCAACAGCTCGAGTCCCCCTTTATTCTCTGGCGACATCTGCCACATCTCCATGTAGGGCCCTACGGCTGATCCCTTGGATCCGGCGATGGTAGCGGCCCCCACCGCCCCGGTTCCTCCCCTCCATTTCTTCTCTGATGTCGGTAGTAGCGGCTATGGTGATGGGCAGTATGCAAGTTGGCAGCAACAAAGATAGAATTTGTTTGGTGGATATAAATGGCAACGTGCTCCTCCTGACCTTCTTCGACATGCTCCGACGACTTCGACAGTGTGGATGGGGACAACGTCAAGTTCACCATCGCCGATAGCGCCAACGACTTTGAGGAGCTCTCCGGCAGGCGGCTGCAGGATGTTGGCCAGCTGTACTCATTGGTGCAGCAGCTCCCAACAACAAGGGCTCCTTGTCAACGTGTCCATCCACCATGTAGCCTGTGACAATTCCAAGGTACATGCATTTTTGTGAAGACTTGCGCTAGGCACTACTGAGTGGATGCCGCGCAAGGACATCGTCGTAGTGCCACCGTTCTTGGACCGTGCTGTGGTCGCCGATCCTGACGGCCTTACCTTGAGGACGCTCGATGAAATGCAGCAACTGGTGAGGGGAAGAAAGAAATGAAGGAATGAGAGGAACGAACCCAGAGTGTTTCGGTTATTTATGGATAAAACTATTCATAAATTGATTTAAAATACAAGAAGGGTGAATTGTTAGTTGGCTCATAAATTTTAGGATATTTTATATATGTCAATGTGATTGAGCGCATTTTACCAATGACTTGTAAACTTTAGAGTAAATGATTGATTCCCCTCTTTTTTTTGTTTGCTCTTTTGATTTTTGTCTTTTAGCTTCTTTGAAATATAAAATAAACCAAGACGATTTTTTAATGTGTACTCTCCGAGTGATTTTTTAAATCTAAAACTATGTACGTAATTTGTGTTAATATTTCTAATTTTCTACCATCTGTTATTGTTTTAAAAAATATTGATAAAAACTATTGACTACAACTAAAAGCATTAGCCGCTGTACAAAGAAACGGCGTACTGATTGCTAGCTAGTCGGTTATCATCACTCTATTAAAGCTGGGGGAGTTCCCAGCCTTCCACCATGCCACGTCAGCATTTTTTTTGCAAAAAAGCCCCTGCATTTTCCGAAATAGCAAGATCCTCGGTTCTTGCAAAAAAGTTCCTACCAGGTTTTTTCCCGAAAACCCCCTCCACTTCACCGAAATTGCATATTCTTTGTTGGATAGCACCCTGTAGTTTTTCAAAATTACGTACATGTCCTCATTTAGTTACGTACAAGTCCTCGGTTTTTTACGAAAAAGCCTTTGGGTTTTTTGAAATTATGCATGTGTCCTTGATTTTTTTAAAAGAAATTTCTCGCGAATTATCATCTCTCGATCACACGGAACCTAACGTGGCGTACCGTCGTGCTTACGCTGCCCCTAGTTTCTACGGCAAGATAGAAATTTATTCAGCCATTCGAGTCGTCTGTACCAGCAAGACAGTAGCACCAAGAGCTTGCACTGTTGCACGGCTTGACCGAGTGTCCTCCCCAACTCGCCCACCAATCCTCTTCGCTCAAGCACGCCTTCAGCCGCCTCCCACCGAGACAAAGCACACCTGCCACCTCGAAGCGAAGGAACTTCAAAGTCTTCTATCGAAGTCGTCGTCTTCCTCCTTCCCTCTTCTGGGCTGGCGTGGATTGGAGGTCCATTCGGATTTTGGATTGATTTCTCCTTCTGACGGTAAGGAAGCCATGGCTTGCTTGGATTGTTGTTCTAACTTCTAAGAGTGAATTTTCTTCTGCGGGATCTTTTCTTTGCCGTGAGCAATCAAACCGAAATCTTTCTTTCCGTCCACCCAGGTTCCTTAAACTAGTACTAATAATAGCAGTTTAATTTCCCAAATGTTGGGGGCTTCAGCTGAACGCCCATGCCCCATGTTCATTTCGCCCCTGGTATTCGTTGGTAAGGCTAGGAAATTTGTAACTTTTTAACAGACTTGGAAGGGATATTGTTCTGGCGCTATAGCGCTTTGATTTATTTTATGATTGCACAAACACGCAGTTCAGTGTTAGAAATTGTGGATTAGGCCACAGGTGGGGATGTGATTAGCATTGCGGATTTGCCTGTTTTTCTCCGGTGTGCATCCTGAAGTGATTAATTGTAAGGTTTGCATGTACTATGAAGTATGAACTGGTGTGACCGTGCCAGCAAGGAAGGGAAGCAAGCGGTGCATGCTAAGTCGGAATAATGTGTGAGACACCATTGCCAAGAAGCCCCTGTTTCTACTGATGAGGCAATGGATCAGCCAATGGAGAATAGCAAAGAAATTTGATAGCTTTTCCAGAATGCATAATTACGGTAAATGAGTAATGTGGGTTGAACTTGTAGAGAACTAGACAATAATGTGCATGCTGCAATGAACTCTCCCTTAGTTGGACGCCTCTAGTAGCATTTCATTGTTGTTTAGCAGTAGGTAAAATGCAATCCTGAGCCCAGGAAAACGACAGAGGCAGAAGAGCATCAGCATCCTAGTCGGAACTTTCTGAAATCTAACTAGAAGCTTAAAAATAAGGGTTGTGCTTCAGTGCCTGTAGCTTAATATAAGGCTTTAAGATGCGCAAACTTTGGACTCAAGCCTTTTAGAAGGAAAAAATGGTTTTGATCTCCACTCTTAATCTGCTTTAAGGTGTGCAAAATTTTGGATTCAACGGGACAAGAATAAGCATTGGCATAACATCCATGTAGCTTGTTGACAATGCGGGAATATTACAGTCTTAATTCCTTACAAATGAATATTTGGACAAATAAATGATTAGATGCCTTATATCATCCAAAGGAAACATTTTCTATGTCCAGTGTTTACCAAGACGCTAGGCACTAGTCAGGCAGTAGACTAGCTAGCGCCTAATCGGCAATTAGGAGGGCCTCGGCGGGAGGGTGTCCCCTGGCGCACAGGCGCTGCCTAGGCAGCCGCCCTTTAGAACACTGTCTGTGTCATCATACATTCAAGGATAAAGGTGAAGTTATTACCACAACAATCACGGCACAAGCTACTCACATATGTGAACTTGCAGGTAAACTGCTCACAATAATCCCCCTACCTCTCGGGCAACACAATAATTTTGGTTATTAACCACAGCAAGTCAGCAACATAGAGTAGGAAGAAAGAAAGAAAGCAATTTTTCCCTTCTGATTTGATAAGATACTTGTAGGTAGTGATTTTATCGAGCATAATCTAGGGAAAGAGTTTAGGAGACTTCAGGATGCATATGTAGGCATGGCAGCTTTTTTTATTATCCCAAGTGTTGGTATTTAAAAAGAAAAGGAAAGGTAGCATGTGCACCTTTTGGGAAAACAGCATTGATGGGGAAGTGGATCCATCAGCAATTTGTGGCCATCAGATTTCTTAGATCAACGGATACTAATCACTGCGTTTACCAAAAAATGGTGAGAAAATGAAATCCAATTATCACATTGGACAATCTCATCACATATACACAACAGGTGCTACTCGTCTAGTGGGAACAGTGCAAGGGAGGGGAGTGGGCTTCAAATCCAAAATTAGGAACAATATATATAGGTATGAATTTGAAACCACATGTAATTAAATAGTTGCTTGAGACTTGAGCGAAACGAAATCGCCAAAAGAAAGAGTAAAAGCAGTTGAATGGAGAAAAACAAAATTTCCATGGCTATTCCAAGTTTCCAACTACGTCTATCGCCAATCATTTCCCAATTTATCCTCTTCATGATGTTCCCGTCTATCCAGCATTAATTCTCCTTCATGGCTAGCCTGAAATGTTTGTATCTGTCCTTTAACACACAAATGGAGAGAACGGTGTTTGGTATTAATTTTCATTTCTTTTCTACATACATGCTCAATATAATCGGTACTGGCTAGGACCTGAGTTCTGGTGTGCCAGCATTTTTTTGGGCAAGGAAAAAGAGAGCTTTATTGATTAGCTTGAAATAGAATTGCAATCCTCTTCAACTATTGATATCGTCTCCTCTCTCTTTTGTGGAAGGTGCTTCATGATATTTCAACTGAAAATAAGTGAAAATATAGTTTTACTGATTCTTGATGTTGCACTGGTGTCAGTTGTTTTGATATAATCATGGTCTCATCAATATTTGTTCCCATTTTATTTGGAAATTCTTTGTTAGCATTTCTTATTCGATGTAGAGAACACTACTTATTAGGTATGATCAGTGTTTGGACCATGTTTTTGAAGCTTGTTGTGTAGGTCTGTCCGATAGCTAATGCCTACCAACTGGAAATAGTCATTTGAAATTTGAACAGATCTAAATAGCTTTTCATATGTGAACTGTTTAGTTTGAATCACCTATTACAAAACTTTAGTTTGAATCACCTATTACAAAACTTCCCATTGAACCTATGCCAGTGCTTTGTTACAGAATTTATTTCTTTACAATTTAGGTACCATATTTTCGGCCATTTTTCATTCTGTTCCTAATAAAATGCCTCATCTCTCAGGTCTTGTCTAAGTTGAGCATGTCGTGCTTCGCATGCTGTGGTGGCGAAGACACTCAAGGAGCACCTGATAACAGAGGTTCATACCCTAGCATCTATGCAGCAAGTAATGTTCCACTGAATATCCAGAGCTGTATATGTAGTCCCATTTCTCGTGATTCCAACTACTACCTTTAATACTTGATAGCAAAATTTCCTTAAATTATTATCTATCTGCAGGGAACGATGCTTATCGAACTGCTGAACCAACTCCCAGAGGTGCTCAACCTGTGAAAGTGCAACCAATTGCAGTCCCCACAATTCCTGTAGAAGAAATTAGGGAGGTGACTAATGGTTTTAGCGATGAAGCTTTGATTGGTGAGGGTTCTTTTGGCAAAGTTTATTTTGGTGTTCTAAAAAATGGCAGAAGTGCAGCAATAAAGAAGTTAGATTCAAGTAAGCAACCGGACCAAGAATTTTTGGCACAGGTATGCACTTTTTTCTATTAATTGTGCATCTTTGCTAGTTCTTATGCTATTTACAGAAAGTGTCTACAGGTCTCCATGGTGTCAAGATTTAAGCATGACAATGTTGTAGAGTTGCTTGGTTATTGTGTTGATGGAAACACCCGTATCCTTGCTTATGAGTTTGCTACAATGGGTTCTCTTCATGATATGCTTCATGGTATGACTTTGTATGCTTGTAAAATTTTATCCAAGTTTATAGGAGTTTATGATAATACGATATGGTTGTCCTTCTTTCCTTATGCTTACTGAGTATGGAATTTAACGCGAAAGGGTGTCTGGCCGAGTGGTTAAGAGCCTGAGTAGCACCCCCTAGGTCTTGAGTTCAATTCCCGAAAGGGGCGAAGGTGAGGACCTAGGGGAAAAAATCCCCTCGCCTGCCCCACAAGCCAAAGCACAGGTTAAGGCCCGGCCCAGGTCGCCCGACCCTGTTCGGGGTTGGTCGCGGGTTACGGTGCTCTGCGCCGGCCCGGTTCTCACGGGGCAACGGTGCCCCTGTGTCAGGGTGTGGGCAGGGGTTCGGGGATTTCTCGGCCTGCGTGAGAAGGTCTTCTTCTTCGTTTAATGCCCGGGGGGTGGCTTTACCCCCCGCAGGTCGAGTTTTTTTTGAGTATGGAATTTAACTACAGGACGGAAAGGTGTGAAAGGAGCTCAGCCTGGTCCGGTCTTATCTTGGACACAACGAGTGAAGATTGCTGTTGGAGCAGCAAAAGGCCTGGAGTATCTTCATGAGAAAGCCCAACCTCATATCATACACCGGGACATCAAGTCCAGCAACGTTCTTCTATTTGATGATGATGTAGCTAAAATAGCTGATTTTGATTTGTCAAACCAAGCTCCTGATATGGCAGCTCGGCTTCACTCAACTAGGGTTCTTGGAACATTTGGATATCATGCACCTGAGTACGTTCAGTTCTCTTTTCAGTATTATGAACAGGTCTGCCATTTTAGCTTGATTGTTAAAAATTGGTACAGGTATGCGATGACTGGACAACTTTGCTCTAAGAGTGATGTATACAGTTTTGGAGTTGTTCTTCTAGAGCTCCTGACTGGAAGAAAGCCTGTGGATCATACATTACCAAGAGGACAACAGAGCCTTGTGACGTGGGTAAACATCTATACCGTCTCTTATCTGTCCCCTTTACAGTTTATCTAGCGTGAACTTTTTTGCACAAGTTTTTTAAAATTCTCAAAATATTGGCGCATATAGAGGAAGAGTTGTTCTCTGATCCTGCAAAATTTCATGATCGGCATTTAGGAGAAACAAAAAAGGGAAGCAGATACTGTTGAAACTAAAATTTGTCTTTTTGTTGCTCCCAAACACAATTGGTTTTGATCATGAAATTTTGTAGAATCATAGGACACAATTTCTTCCTACATCCATCAATATCTGGTGTAGCTGTCACACAAAGCCCACACGAGTTTACACTAAATTTTCAGTTTACACCTGATATTTACCTTAAGAAGTTATCATCCGTCAATGAGATATTTTACCTTCTCTTCCGTTTGGCTAATCAAGCTACTGCCTGTTTTTATTCTTGCAGGCAACTCCCCGACTTAGTGAAGACAAGGTTAGGCAATGTATTGATTCAAGACTTGGAGGGGAATATCCTCCTAAAGCTGTTGCAAAGGTATGGGAGATTATTCTAGGCTCTGATTTTGTCCGGGGTTGAATAGGCTAGCAATGAAATATTTGCTCAAAAGGTTACCAAAAGGAGAGAACATTCTATGTGACATGAAATCTAAAATAAATGTCATAAGAAAAGACAGTATTTCGCTCTTAGCAATGGTTAGATATGATACCTATAACTGGTGGCGTGTTAGTTGATTTCATGCATATATTGTTGTGTACCCTCACTTGAACTTTTAATTGCTTAACCTTGTTCGTCCTTCTTCCTGTTCCTTGTATTCTTTGAACAGTTTGCAGCTGTTGCTGCATTGTGCGTGCAATATGAAGCAGACTTTAGACCCAACATGAGCATCGTCGTGAAGGCACTCCAACCCCTGTTGAACTCACGAGCATCCAACCGTGGTGAACGCACTTGATGATTCTTTTAATGTGATTTGGGATGACTGCTCTTGTTTGTACCTGACGCGAATATCTATTTAAACAGTTATCTAGGTTAGGGGGGCATAAGAAAAGGTATGGTGTTTGATTTAATAATGTCGACCAGGGTGGAGCCACACCCCGGGTAGGGTAGGCTTCAATCTGGGGTGTGAAAAAATATCTAGTGTACAGTCTGGGTAATATTTTCATGGTCCAGCCTGGGTAATATTTTCATGGTCCAGCTCAGATAGCCTAGATCATTCCACCACTGAGTCCGGGACGTAATCAAATCCTGGCTCCGCCACTGATGTCGACCTTAGATGTTGATCATGAGATGTTTTTCTTCTTCTTTGGACATGGTTGAATGTGCAATTTCTGAATGTTACTATTCGCTATCTTGCAATGCGGTTCCATTTCATCTGTCAGATTTTTCCATTTCATATTTGTTTGGTCCATGAGCTAAAGTAGCATTACATCTGAAATTCTTGCTACAAAAATTCCTCATTGACTGTCAAGGTTGCAAGTTCAGATCTTGTTTGCTGAGTTTTAATTCGGTTACCAGCAAACAGGAACAAAAAAGTTGTTTGCTATAGGCAAACAGGAGCAAACCAGTTAGAAAATGGTCTGACAATCAAAGTATAATAATTTACCTGCAGAACATTCTGTTGACACTAACAGGTATGGGAGGATTGAAGCGCCTGAATAACTGAAAAAACATGCACAGAACAGCAGTAGCCTCATCAGTAGATGACAATTGTCACTACTCAATTGTTTCTTACATAGTGTATCGATTTACTACCTACTCCACCGCAAGTCTACAGCACAACATTGAATTACGGCGAATTTGGTCTGGAATCATGTAGCGAAAATTGGTACGATGTGATGCTACATGTCCATGGCAATTTATCTTTCATACCATATTACCATGAGCTAGCTGTTAACCCTAACACTACTATTACATCGACATCTGGGTTTGCTATACTGCCTATACACAAAATGGAGACACCAGGATGTCAGTTCATCGCTTTGCCAGCATAACCAGGGCCAACATTGACATGGAGGCAATGAGCTTGAAGCATGAGTTCTCCCAGAAGTTCTGCGTGTCGCTGCCGCAGCCGGGCTGCTTAACGGCCACCTGATTTCTTAGTTCTTTCAGAGCTTTCTCTCTTTTCTCTCCCTTCTACAAAATGAAGAAACAGTCAGGTTTCAGAGTCTCCCCAGAAGTGCTGCTTGAAGTCTGACTGCAGGCAAGTGTCAACTTTAAAACAAACTCTCCTTTATTTTTAATTAAGTCAATAATTCATACTTCATTTTCCTCCCCCATCATTATCATTTTCTCTTGTTTCTCCAGTAATCGAAGACGTTTTCAACCCGCAAACCCACTTGTAACATGGAATTAACTCTCTTGCATTGGTAACCGCTGAAATTTAACAAGAATAAAAAAAAACTCGACCTGCGGGGGGTAAGACAGCCCCCGGGCATTACTTTAAGAAGAAGATCTTCTCACGTAGATCGAAAAAATCCCCGAACCCTTGCCCCACCCTGACACAGCGGCATCAACCCATGTGAGAACAACCAGGGTGATCCGTAGACCAACGACCTGCGATCAGCGACCTGTGCGAGCCTTAGACCTGTGCTTTGGCTTATGGGGCAAGCGAGGAGATTTTTTTCCCTTAGCCTGAAATTCGCTCCCACTGGGAGTCGAACCCAGGACCTGAGGGGTGCTACTAGAGCGCTCTAACCGCTAGGCTAGAGGCCCGTTCGCAATTTAACAAGAATACAACAACATATATTATATAAGATTTTTGTGTGGCAATACATGCATTAATTATCAGTTTGACTTGACTCAAAACGTTTTCATGTTTTACTATTACTTCCAGTACATGTTGTTTAGCTTCTTTCATATGGTCAAGATTTCTTAATAGATTTCTTAATTTTGTCATGGTACATAAGATAATTGGATGGAATAAAGAATGGTTCTTGCGGAGCTCATTCATCAGTTTTCAGCTTTGTCTTGAACACAAATTTTTTCATGTATTGTATTCATCACCAGAAGTGGTATGTATGCTTCCTTCATACTGCTTTGAACTCTAATTTTAGCTGTCAGCAACGTTGCTGGTAGTCAAGAGATAATTCCACCTAGATTATACCTTCAGAGAGAAGATAGATGGTTTACAGGATGAAAAATAATGTGTGCGTTTTTTCCAAGGAAAATCATGTGCATGTTGTTTAGTGATTTCCTGGAAAATATTCTCTGAATATTAAGAAGCGTCAAGAATATTACCCTCTGAAGTTTTCGCATCTGAGATCGTGATTTCTGGATGCAGAATTCCAGTTTCAGTACCTTCTTCTTCAGCTCCTGATCAGTCCTCCGATGCTTCTCCAACTATAAGAGCAACAGATTTTAAATGAATATATAGACATTTCGCACTAAATGAATGGTGTTTTTTTTATCAAAGAAGTAAGCAGTAACATGTACCTGTGATTCTAGTCCCTTGATGATATTGCCAGCTTTGGCGTTTGCATCCATGATTTCAGTCTCAGTTCCCAAAGCAACATCTTTGAGTTGCCGTTGGGAGAGCTCCCTTCCCTCGAGGTACTTCTGAAGATCTAGCTGCTCCCCTACCTTGTTCACTCCAAATTCATACTCGTTCAGTGAAGCGTGCCTATCGTGGTTTTGTAACAAGGATAAGCATTGCAACCATGCCAACTTGGCTGACGCGGCACTGGCTTCTGCAGTGGCTTGGGTAATTGAAAGTTGTGATCTAAGACCATCCAACTCGTGGAGATACTGTAGGTAAGGTGAATTCTCATTAGGGGAGCTATCAGCTGCTTTGAATTGCAATTCATGGAACTACTAGGAGCAGAAATGGACCAAAATAGGGCATTGTCCTGAACATATCACAACGAAAGATTGACAGCAAATGGAGCATGAGGGGAGGTGGTCACCTGTTCAGTGCCACATAGCGATGCACACAGCTGCCCATCCTTGTCCTCCAAGCATTTCTGCAGCTTGCTCACCTCCTCCTCCATTCTTCTTGCCTTCGACTCGGCAACCTTACGATATTTCCAAACTCAGTGCAAATTGCGCGCATAGAACACCAAAAGTCCAAGTTACACAGGGTGAAACATGTATACCTTCCTAGTTTCTGATTCCTGAGCAAACAACTGTTTCTGTGAAGCAAGCTCGTTCCTTGCATCCTTGAGCTCGGCAGCCAACGAAGCCACGTTCCTCTTCAAGCTCACCTTCTTATCCACAAGATCCCTCAACAGCGGGTCCAACTCCAGCGAAGGAGACGCCGCCGACGGCGCCGCCGCCCTCTCTGAAACGGGCATCGCTGGTAAGGACCAAGGAATGGCTGTTCTTTGCAAATCCAACAGGCAAAGAATTAAAAGACCGGTTCTTGAAACTGCTAGTAGATTCTGTTCAAGAGAGGGCGCCTGGCAGCATCACGCGGGCAAGACAAGAAGGAAACAGAGCTCTTCTCTGGCCACATGAAAGTATCGAACACTTCATGTATCCTGCAAGAACCCCCAGTCAAAGCTACACTAGTTCCCTCTTCCACAGGTTACCACGGTCCAATCCGGTAGTTCCTGCTGCACAAGACAGCAATGGTAATGCAGTTTGAAAACGAGACGATTTATTGTTTGTGCTTGCTGCGTGCAACATGTTGGAGCGATGCGCTAAAGCTTCTGAACACGAGATCTTTCGCTTCCTTTGGATCAAGGCCACGAGTTTGTGTGGAGCCGGACAGTTGAAGCTAAATGAGACGGACATGTTGCTTTCCATTCCAGATAAACCTATGGTGGTGATGAGAAGGGCAAAAAATGAATTAGAATGCTGTTGCTTGTTGGTACTTGAAGTGATCAGTTCACGAATTCATGGCCAATCTAGACCCCGTGCGCGCCGAATTGCCAGTTCTAACCTCCGCCCGAGAGGAATTTTGGGCTTAGCCCCCTTGCGTGCTCAGCAACCGCGCGAGATTGCTGACGCAGTCGGAGACCACGCGAGGAGATGGTGTTGCCGGGGACCACGTTAGGTGGCCCACCCGTCGGCTCCTCCATGGCCGTCAGTGAAGCCGAACTGGATGGGGCCAAGCGCGACGATGAGCATGCAGAGGAAGGTGGAGACATGGCACTCGCGCATGAGGGCCATGGGGAAGGAGTCGGTGGGCGCATGGCAGGTGGGCCACCACGCGCGGTCCCCGGCTGCGCCATCTCTCCTCGCATGATTGGAGACCGTGCCAGTGACCTCGTGCAGCCGCCGAGCGCACAAGGGGCCAAACCGGAATTCCTCCTAGGTAGAGGCTAAAACTGGCAATTCAGCGCATTCTCAGTTCACTAACAAAATATGGGTAGTCCAACTTGTTCGAATTAGACCAAAATAGATACTCCTCTGAGCATTTCTAATAAGGTTGTCAGAACCGTGATACTGTAAAAATGCAAAGTAACCAACATTATCAATCACCCATACTCTACAGTAGGATTCAAAATGATTCCACTTGCAACTCATGTAATTTTCACCGTGGCACTATTAGTAAGAAACATAATACTTATGACTTGGATATATACTTTACACTCAAAATAATAGTTAGCTGCTATGAAAATTACCGTAATCTAGTCAAATAATTGCAGCGTTATTTTAATCATCTTAGCTTGACAAATACATAAAAAAAAGATCAAAACAAGATACTTATCAGTCTACTTGCACTCTATTTTCCAGATGTATACCCTTTATTCTCATTTCGGGGATGCTTCATTTTGTGACTGGTAGGAAGGTCAAACAACTGCTTGCTCTGAGCAAAAATAAATAAAAAAATCATCTACTAACTTCTGGCTTATTACATGATCCAGCACATAAAAGAAGCTCCAGTCCAGACATGGCTAAGGAAAATAACAAATGGAACATTTGGTCGAGGAAACGATATAGATCAAGAGTATTTAAGAAATAGAACCACCAGAACAAAATGAGTCAGTGACCAATTTCAACAACAAATTTCAGAAAGTACCGCATCACTGTCATCAATAATGACTAATTTATTGCACTGGCAGATCATGTAAAATAGTTGGACCTCCGCAGCTCATGCTTAATGCCTAATCAGCACCAACCGCCGCAGGCCGCTGCCTTTCTCCCTCACCTGGCTGCCGCTGCTACTCTGGAGAGCTTCAACCACGCCAGCGCCATCGAGGTCTCATTACAGGGCTGCTGGCCAACATCAAGCTCGCGTGGAGTACCACACCACCGCCCCTTTTTTCCTTCTTCCTCAATTCACCACTGGTCCACTGATAGTGGACTCCCGCTGAGCCCTATCAGATAGAGCCGCTGCCGCGTTTGATCTGCTGCCCAACGCCGGCCTTTTCTGACTTCTCTCCAGATCCGGTTAGATACAGAGCTACTAAAAGTATTTTCGAAATAATACAATTTTATTCCCCAAACTAAGATCATATATAAATGCTTTTGTGCAGCAATTTTTCTTCCCTACCTGTTGTCTTTTACTGCAATGTAAATCAACACTATCTGTATCTCTTGGTCTGCAAATTTTCATGATCTTAGTAATATCACATCTGCCTGCAACTGAAAAAATATTAAGCATGAAATTTTGCAGTATAACAGACATACCTTGATTATGAAGGACATTCCTTGCTGAGCACCTCAGCACAAAAAGTGTTAAATAACCAGTTCATAACCATAGGTGTTCAATCAGAGAAGAACAAAAAAGATCATATCAACTTGACTTCTTCGTCGCAATTTGGCTTACCATTTAGCAAGAGGATTGGAGTCCAAAGGATCTTCAGTCTATATCCAATTCTAGATGGATTTTATAATCTATATTTTTGACATTCTGTTTGCATGCTTTACTGGGCAAGATCATGTACAATAACAGAGAACCAATTGGTATATTAAATCTCAATGTAGAAAATGCCTATGTAGTTATGTACACCAATGATATATTCAAATGACAAACTGGAACTGTTGACCATGAAATGCTGGCTAAAGCATGAAAAAGAGGAAACAAAATTTTTTTCCTAAAAATGCCATCTCTCTGTTTGAAACTAATCTACTTTTTGAAGGGTTTGGATCTCCTAGGGTTGTGGATCTAGAGGGTTCTTTGCATTCGGGTTCTTGAGATAATACCGAGGAAGAGGAGTGCGGACCGGGACGTAGAAGAAGAAGAAGTGGCCATCGCGGTGGTCGGTGAAGAGAGGCGGAGCTCCTTGGCGGCGGGCGTCCCGGACGGCGGCGACTCACTGCGGCGGTGAGCGGCGGTGGAACTTCCGTCGCCAGCGCTCCTCTATGGTCGGTCTAGGGTTTGTCGGTGGGGTGGGCGGCGCGGTCAACCTCGTGATGCGCGCGCCCGCCCCCTCTCTGTATTTATAAGCGGCGGCACAGGCCCACCACCAAGCGGGCCGGGCGCCCCGATCGCGGTCAAGGGATGGGCTTTGGCGTTGGGCCAAAGCCACGAGATCACTCTAACATTCTCCCTTGATCTCAATCTATACTTTATCTTTAATTACTTTTGACTTTACACATTCCATCACAGTTAGTGCATAGAACATGTCTCATCGTCACGGTCAATCGCCGATAGATTCAACGATTACAATACACCTCTCTTGCAAAACATTTACTTTAATCTTTGGGCCATCTTTTAGTCCAGGAATCATAGGCTTTCCCTTAAACCCATGCCGGCTACATGTTCTCTGAACACGTTGGGTGGTAAGCCTTTAGTAAGCGGATCCGCTAACATCTTTGCGGTACTTATGTGCTCAAGACTTATAATTTGATCCCGAACTTTATCTTTCACAACATAGTACTTTATGTCAATGTGTTTGGCAGCACCACTTGACTTATTGTTGTGGGCATACGTTACTGCGGGTTCATTATCGCAGTACAACTTAAGTGGTCTATTGATGTCGTCAACCACTTTTAAACCGGGTATGAACTTCTTTGCTTGATTCACTGCCCGTAGCCTCATAACATGCTACAAACTCGGCATACATTGTGGACGATGTAGTGACGGTTTGTTTTGAGCTTTTCCACGATATAGCTCCTTTAGCGAGTGAACACATATCCGGATGTAGACTTTCTATCATCTCCCGCAAAATCGAGAATCAGATACCCCACTATATGGAGTGAATCGATCTTACAGATGTCATCATGAGGCCTTTTGTTCCTTGCAAATAACGCAAGACTTTCTTTATCAATTTCCAATGTTCTATTCGAGATTGCTCTGAATCGCCAAGTAACCAGTAACAAATGCTAAGTCGGGCGTGTGCACACTTGAGCATCTTGTAAGCTTCCGACACTGAAGCATATGGAACCGCTTTCATTTGATCGATCTCATCTCGGTTCTGGGGCATTGAAAATCCCCATATCTATCGCCCTTGACTATATGTGCGGTGATGGACTACATTTATGCATACCAAATTTCTTTAAGACTTTCTCTATGTATGCCTTTTGTGAGTCCCAATACCCTTTGTTTCTATCTCGGTGAATTTGATCCTAGAGCGAATGAAGCTTCACCAAGATCTTTCATATCGAAGTTTGAGGACAAAAACTTCTTTGTTTCCATGAGACTAACATCACTACTAGCTAGTAGGATATCATCCACATACGAATTAGGAAGATAAACTTCCCATCTTTAAACTTTGCATAAACACGATTGTCCTCAACATTATCTTTAAACCCAAATTTTCTTATTATCTTGTCAAACTTCAAGTACCACTGTCTTGAAGCTTGCTTTAACCCATATATTGATTTCTTTAGGCGGCATCCCATTCTTTCATTTCCTTCCATGACAAAACCTTTCGGTTGTGCCATGTAAACATTTTCCTCCAAATCCCCATTAAGAAATGCCGTCTTTACATCCATCGATGTAACTCTAAATCATAATGTGCTACTAATGCCATTATGATTCGAAGGAATCTTTACATGAGACGGAGAAAATGTCTCATTATAATCAATCCCTTCTCTTTGCGTAAAGCCTTTTGCCACAAGTCGCGCTTTATGTCTTTCTACATTCCTTGGGAGTCATGTTTAGTCTTGTAGACCCATTTACTGACCCTCTGTTTTGGCTCCTTTAGGAATAATTTCCAAGTCCTGACTTTATTAGCCTTCATGGACCTCATTTCCTCTTCCATGGCCTCAAGCCATTTTGAAGAATTTTCGCTTCTCATGGCTTCTTCAAATGAGGTGGGATCATCCTCCATTTGAAATTCCTCTGTATGATAAATCTGATAATCATCGAAAATAGCTGATCTTCTTACTCTTTGAGACCTCCTGGGGCCTCCTCATTTGGTACATCTCTTTGTTTGAGGTCTGCTGTTGCTCCCCTCATCTGTGGCAATAGGTTCTATATGATCTGAAGAATGGGTTCTTCATTCTCATTCATTGTTGCCACGGGAGGAACAATAACAGTCTTGCACCACAGTGTCTTGCACCGTCGTGCAGCGGCACAATGAGTAGTGTGAAGAATGGCTCTTGAATCATCGGAGTGGGCGCATACACCGCTTCTCTTCAAGGTCAATCTCACGAGCTACCATGCTCCCCTCATCATTTCATCCTCTAAGAAGACAGTGTGTCTCGTTTCTACAAACTTTGTGTATCCATGCGACGGTAGAAACGATAACCTTTTGACTTTCGGGGTAGCCAATGAAATGACAACTTCTGCTTTGGGATCAAGTTTCCCAAGGTTTGGGTTAAATACTTTAGCCTCAATGAGACTCCCCACACACGTAAGTGCTTTAGTGAGGAACTCTTCCCGTCCACAACTCGTGCATTGTTTTGGGCATCGACTTACTAGGCACTCTGTTGAGAATATGAATGGCGGTTTTCAACGCCTCCATCCACAAACTCAATGGGAGTGTGGAGTAGCTCATCATACTTCGCACCATATCCATCGAGTGCAGTTGCGTCTTTCATTACTCCATTTTTTGAGGTTCGCCGCATCGAATCTTTGGGCCACTATTCCATTTTCTGTAAAAACCTCGCAAAGGTCCAGGAACTTGTCCATATGGGGTATGTCGACCGTAGTACTCCCACGATCGATCGGACTATCTTAATCTTTAAATCGTGTTGGTTTTCAATTTCACCTTTAAATATCTTGAATTTATCCAAGGCTTCAATTCTTTCTTTAATTGGATAAATATATCCATAACGGGAGTAATCATCTGTGAATGTTATGAGCGAGTCATATCCATCCACACTTTTCACGGAAAAGGACCACAAATATCTGTGTGAATAATTTGTAGAACTCCTGTGCTTCTTTTAGCGTCTTTTTAATTTTCTTTACATATTTTCCTTTAATGCATTCTCTGCATTGTTCTAAGTCTGAGAACTCTAATGGAGGAAGAATATCATTCTTTACTAGTCTTTCTATTCTCCCCTCGAAATATGGCCTAAACGATGCCATAATTTCGACGACTCATCTAGAGTTCTCTTTCGTTTCTGTTTACATTCGTGAGCGAGGATTCAATCACTTTCTACACGCAACGTTCTCATTATCGCATACGACATTCACATCATCACACAATGATAACAAATAAAGCTCATTCGTAATATGGCAATACCAACACATTCTTTATTAAACATTATTTCGCACTTGCCATTTCCAAAATTGCAATCATAACCATCTTTGTCCAAATTTGACACACTAATCAAATTCCTCTGTAAAGAGGGTACAAAAGGACATCCCTAAGTAAAAGAGTGGAGCCATTAGCTAATTCTAATGAAAGATCGCCAACGGCTTCAACTTCACTTCGACTCCATTAGCGACTTTAACGCATCTTTCTTTTCTTTGCGTAGTCCTCGTCGAACGGAATCCCTGTAATGAATTAGCAACATGAACAGTTGCTCCTGAGTCAATCCACCAAGTGGATTTCGAATATTTCACATACAGGCATTCATTAATAAAGGTAATAATGTTCTCACCTTTCTTAGCCATTATCATCTTTAAATAGTCAGACAATCCTTCTTGTAGTGTCCCGTCTTCTTGCAGTGAAGGCACTTGGTCTTTGTCTACAACAAATTTGTTCTGTTGAGGTGATGTACGAGGCTTTGCCCTTGTTCTTTGAGAAGGGTTCTTGTTGTAATTCTTTTCTTGTTTTCCTCACAAAGTTGATAGCACCACCATGTGAGGATTTGATTCTTTCCTCCTCTTGCACGCATATGGCTATGCACTTTTCCATGTCCCATTTTTAGTGCATATTATAGTTGACAACAAAGTGTCAAACTCTTTTGGCAAAGAAGCAAAACCAAATGAATAAGGAACTCATCCTTGAGAGCCAAATCCATCGGTTTGATTTAGATGCCAAGTTGCTCATTCTAAGAATGTGCTCTCTTATGCCATTGCCCTTTGCGAATACCTCTCTGTTACAGTGCTTAATCACCGTGTAGCATAAGTCTTTGAAGAGCCGATGAACCGACTCTTTATTTTATCAAGGTATTCGATGGATATGTCACACTCTGCAATTGAGCCCGAATAGCGAGCTCAATTGTGTTCTTTATCACACCATACATTTCTTGTTGGTGTGGTCCATTTCTTATGATCAAGATCATAAGACATCATGTAGGAGCATGATCCCTTTGTCTTTCTCGCCATGCGGTGTCATCCTCATTCTGTTCCTCACCGCGCCATAGGCTCGGTGGGACGTCTTGTAGTGAGGACCCAGTCCACCTCACCAAGATAAAAGCTAAATCTAACTTTTCTTCCACTCTCCATAATTATCACCTTTGAGAGTGGGGATTTCTCTAATACAACTCATTAAGTTGTATCCTCCGAAAAAATATTTCAAATACTGATGAGAACGTAACATCAAAATTATATGCCTTATTTCCAATGTTGGTCAAAATACGACATACAATTTAAAACAATTTTATCATACATTAAATCTACATCACCGTTGGTAAATAGAAATAATGCATGAAATCAACATTAAAAATTTATAATCACGATATTAACAACGTTGGTCAAAATAACGATATCACAAATCTCTGAATTTTAATCTATTTTTCCAAAATTAAATTCTCCGTTGGTTCGAATTTAATAATGAAAAACAATCAATATTACTTTTGCAGCGGAAACTGTAATTATTCAAAATTAATTCAATATTCGAAGCATTATACGATACACAACAATCTCTGGAAAAATTAACACGTTGGTGCAAAAATTTCAGAAATTTTGGTTCAATTTTCATTCAAATACACTCAAAATAGCTTCAAAAACATTAAACATCAAAATTCGATTTTATCGTTGAAAACGGCCATTTGGCCCATTCCTTCAGCGGCGGCCCACCGACGCGCTACGCCACACAACGGCGGAAAGCCCGCGAGCAGCGGGCTACCGGCCGCCCAATGACGCCTCGCGGCCGCTCTCCTCCGCGCGCGCCTCTTTTTCTCCCACGCGGCCCAACCCGCGCGTCGGCCGCCCATCCGCCCGCCATCTCGGCCGTCCTTGCGATCGGGCGGCTCGGCGAAGAACGCGAGGCAAAACCGCCTCCCAAAACCCTAACCATTTCGGCCGTCTCCCGGAAAAAGCGGACGGCGACGCGCCAGGCGGCGGCGGCGTTAGCGCCAGCGCCCCAGCGGGCGCGGCGCGTCGGCGGGGCGGCGGCACCATGGCGGCGCGCGCTGCGCGAGGCGGCGCGGCTCGGCTCGAAGCGCGCGCCGCGCCGACGTAGCGCAGGCGGAGCCGCGAGGCGGCGTCGGCGGCGCCGCCGCGTTAGAAGCGCTCGTGGCGGCCAAGGCTGCGCGCGAAACGGCGGTGACCGCCGGCGGCGGCTCCGCGCGATGCGCGGCAGCGCGCAGCAGCTTACATCGCGACGCGCCGTAAGACCGTTCTCCGTTTCTTTCTTTTCTGTTTTCTAGGGTAAGGGGGGTTCTCTGTGATTTGCTTTTCCGCACGCCGGTCAACCGACGGCGGTCGTTCGTCTTTCCCCTCTCAGATCTACGCCTAGGGTAGGCTCTGATACCATTGAAGGGTTTGGATCTCCTAGGGTTGTGGATCTAGGGTTCTTTGCATTCGGTTCTTGAGATATCTGGGGAAGAGAGTACCGGCCGTCGGACGTAGAAGAAGAAGAAGTGGCCATCGCGGTGGTCGGTGAAGAGAGGCGAGCTCCTTGGCGGCGGCGTCCCGGACGGCGGCGACTCCGGCGGTGAGCGGCGGTGGAACTTCCGTCGCCGGCGCTCCCCCTCTAACGGTCGGTCTAGGGTTTGTCGGTGGGGTGACGGCGGCGCGGTCAACCTCGTGATGCGTGCCGCCCGCCCCCACCTCTGTATTTATAAGCGGCGCAACGGGGCCCACCACCAACGCAGTGGGCGCCCGATCGTATGCTGGTCAAGGATGGGCTTTGGCCGTTGGGCCAAAGCCCTGAGATCACTCTAACACTTTTAACTGCAGCCCATAGAGGCATTTCAGCAAACCCTCGGCACGCATACGGCAAGGAGCAGCACAAAATCTAACAGGTAAGCATACGGCAAATTGGGATGCTGAACAGTGAATCTAGCGTACTGGTAGCTTGCATCGAAACAAACAGTCCATTGAATTAGCTCCTATCTTTCTGTACACGGACACATACACATCTGC
This sequence comes from Dendrocalamus sinicus, assembly GCA_036346575.1. NCBI lineage: Eukaryota > Viridiplantae > Streptophyta > Magnoliopsida > Poales > Poaceae > Dendrocalamus > Dendrocalamus sinicus. The sequence continues at coordinate 14,657,241 of CM070641.1, read as the reverse complement.
AAACACAAACAGTTTGGATCTTGCAATGCCACCATCATTGCGTTTCTGATTTTCTAACAGTTGCCAAATTGCTAATGGAGAAATTGTGCAACACAAAATGTAAACGGAAAATATACCTGGAATAAATCGGAGCGATCTGTGATGGGAGGATAGGTCACCAAGCAGTAGAACTGGGCCACAGAAACAGACTGGATCGCCGGGGGATGTGGTCACCGGGGCAGCGGGTCGGTGGGGGGAGGCGCATCGCCGGAGGAGGCGCCAGGGGAGTCACCGGGGAAGAGAAAGGAGCGCAGAGATCGCCGGAGCCAGCTCCGCAGGAGAAGGGAGAGACAAACTAGAACTGTGGATCTTCGGTGGACCGGTGGCCAACGGTGGCGACGAATCACGGTGGAGCTGCAAGGCAAGGATGCCCAACTCGGCGGCGGCTGTGGGGATGGAAAGGGTTTGAGTGAGAGAAAAAAGAACGGCAGGGTCGGCGAAGGGTGTAACGCGGGCTGCGCAGACGGCGACCGGCGCGGAAGGGCCAAGGGGATCGGAGTAAGATGGGGAGAGAGGATCGCTCTACCGAGGCGCGCTCTGCCGTCACTAAGGGAGGCGCCTCGACGAAAGACGGCCGCCCCAACGCCGGAGAGGAGAGACCGCGGATGCTCCGGGCACCAAGCACTAGGTGAAGGAATGGCACGGGAAGGCGTGGCGGCGTGGGGAGCGGTGGCGGCGAGGGAAGGCACGGCAAGAGCACGGAGCCTGCATGCTGGGGAACAGAGAATAGAGAAGGGAATTAGTTTTTTTTTTCGCCATTAAGGCAAATTAAGGAATTATTAGGGTGGAGAGAAATCAGCGAATGAAGGGTAATCAGGACCTTACAAACTAACAAATGGATGGATGAGATCAAATGTGTCAAGGGATGGTGCGAGTTAAGGCAAACTAAGGTAATTATTATTAATGGGTGGAGAGAAATCAGCAAACGAAGGGTAATCAGGACCGTACGATCTAGCAAACGGATGGATGGGATCAAATACGTCAAGTGAAGGTTTTCGAACAGAAGTTTTTTCAGCTAGTGCTTTTTATGTTAGTACAAATCTCTTTTCCTGGTCCCTAAAAGAAATTGCTAGTTTCCATACCCGCTGCAGGAAAACCGATAGGCGCCAGCAATTAAGGAAATGAAAGACAAAAGGACAGAAATTAAGCAACATAATTCAAGCATAGCAGAATTTTAGTTCCTCTCTCCACAAATATAGGTCGTTTTATATGGTTAAGTTTTTCAAATTTTAATCATTAATATATGTTAAAGTATATATATTTATTATAAAAATAATATTATCAATCTTTTTACAAAATTCTTTTATAATATATATTTTTATTATTTTTACTAGTGTATTATACTAATAAATTATAGTTAAAGTTTTGTATTAAAAATCATAAAAAAACAATTTATATTTATAGACGAAGGAAGTAAAGAGCTTAGCTTACATTTGGACAATCGAACCTCCACCAAGATCCCAAGATAGCGGCAGCCAAAAAGAAAACAGCCACCCAAATCCCAAGACAGCTGCAGCCAAATCAAAAATCGGCCAGCCAAATGCCAAGATCCGAGAAGAATAGATTCTTCCGCGCGCGGAAATTCCACGGCTCCACTGCTCCCGCTCCGCAGCGGTAGCAGCAACTGCTTCTCTCCTTGTTTTTTTTTCTCCTCCGCTATTTCTCGACGAAATTTCCATTTCCTTTTCCTTTTCCTATTCTGGGAAGGATCGCGTAGGCAGGCTCTTTTATGTTCCACATTTGAGGCTTTTTTTTTTTTGGTGGGCATTTTACGGAATTCATGCAGCTCAGAAAAATGCTTGTTGTTCAGATGTTCATGCCTCTTCCTCTCACGGGCAGACAGGCTCACGGCACGTATGGATTCATTCCATGTGTTTTCTTTATGTTCGTCCACTATCAGACTAGCGGCAGTACAAGGTCCCATCGCTGTTTTTTTTTTGGGGGGAAAGATCCGAATACTCTCTCACACAATGCAAGCTCAGAACCTATGAGCATGAAAAAGAAATAGATTACCAAATCGATCGCTCAACCTTCTTTGCGGCGTTAAGGTTCTGTTCATTTCGACTTGAACTTTTAATTTCTGATTTACGTTTTACTATTTCTAAATTTCATCTTTTCTGATATTTTTTGATTTTTTAGGGTTTTTTTTGCCCTTTTCTCGTATTTGTTTGCATTGTTCATGATGAGCTAATATTTTTTATTTTTAAAATCTTTAAATTTAGTTACGCCAACTAAGTCGTCATTAGCTACAGTATAATTTAAATTTACTATAATATAATTTTAACTATAAATTAATTTATTTCACTTCAATCCGGCGACACCTAAAGCAGAGTTAACTATGTCGAGCCGAAGTTTCATTATTCCGTATACCTGTCAGAATGCCGGTCATCTCAGTCCATGCCGGTCATAATGACCAACCATTCCGCTCACCTCCTACTACTGCGCAAATGCCCACGTCGATCAACCTCTCTCAGTGGTACAAGGTCGCATTCTCTATGTTTTTAGGTCTCCCCATTGCTTTCGAATACGATCCCAGTACACACTCTTCTCTCTTTCACGGTGTAAGCTCAAAAACTATACACATGAAAAAAATAGATTATCAAATTGTTCTCTCAACCTTCTTTGCAGCGTTAAAGCAGGGATAATTCTATTAATCATAATGTTCCTTTTTTTTGCTAAGAAAACAAAACGCCAGCACAAAACAAACCTCATTCCATACGCCGGTTAAAATTCCGGTCATCTCGGTGCACGCAGTCCGGAACGACCGTTCCGCTCATCTCCTTATATTCGTTCGCACGTGTCTTTTGCCTTGTATCGTGCATGTGTGACAAGCCCGCTAACGGCACGATGCGGCGGCATATCGAGGACTGGACGTTGCGGTGATCCAAGGCTGAAAAAGGAGTGGATAATTAGTGTTCAACCGATTTAACATTTGCGTAGTGTATATGAAAGGGAATAGGCCTATCTAGTTTTATCCGTGCTTAACTCTGACTTCAAAAAAATAAGGTGGAATAGAATACATATAACGACCCACGTCGTTAATTAACCCTAATTAGCGAATTAGGACGTTAAGTAGGATTAATTACTTAATTGATAATATAAAAATACGAGGGAATTTAAAATTTTCTACGTAATCGTATAAATTGAAATCAATGAGCGATAACATAATGCGTTGTTTTACCATTTCATCAACGAGGGCGAATATTAAATTGTATAGACTAAAGCGAGTAAGAGAATTTAGTTGCGCAGCTAGTACAGTATTTAACTCAATTAAATTATATATATAACAGTCCGTCGTATAACAGTAATTTATTACAATCCGTAGATGGTAAAATCAATAACATCCATTGAACAACAATTAGGATTTATATCAAGTCAAATAAAAGTATTACAAATTGCATCACATGATAGCGACAATCTGAATTACAACAAATATACAATTCCATATCTCAACCAAATAACCATCTCAATAATTAAGAGTTTGCAATACAATGGTATTCCGTCAGAAAGTATATGATTAAATTTACATCAAGTCCATCTCTTACATAATTACTACAATAGGGAAATAAAGAATATAAATTACATTATGTTGTATACATCAATATTAAGAGAAAGTTGAATTACAATTTAAGCCATCTCATACATTAGAAGATGTCGTCGAGTTGTCACCACATCGCCATTTCATTGGTGAGCGAATCAGTAATTATAATACCGAAAAAAGACCGAACAAAAAAAGAATTAATAAAATAAACGACATAAAGAAAAGAATAGAAATTGCCGTCAGTACCCCTGGGCTGCTAGGGCCAATGCGAGAACGTCTTAGAGGCTCCCCAGACCGTCCCGGGCCGGTTGGCACCTCTCGTCTCTGTGGGTGTCATCACTCGGCGATTTCCGGAAATTAAAACCCACAATACTTACCTCAGCCCAAACCCTCAATTCATGCATTTCCTCAGCCCATTATTTTCCGCCTAAAGCCACCATCATATAAGCCTTGTTGCCCACAAAAGCCCACAAGTGTAAATATTTCATTCAAGCCCTCAAAGCCCACATAATTTCTTTCCACCCAGTGAGCAGTGCAAAAGCAAATCAGCGAGAACAGTCCAAGAACCACCTTCCCGGTGAAGCCACGGCCGGTTGTGCCCTCTGCATTCACAGGACACCCAGAGAAAAATAGCCGAGAGCACACAGCCCCAACAAATATCTTGCGTAGCTGAAAGAAGAGGAGAGAAGCCTCACGACAAAGCCATTCCTCTGTCTATTGTTCTCATCCCCAACCCTCAAACCCTACAACCACCGAGAGACCGAAGACCGGGCGAACCACCAGAGAACAAGGCGACGGCGACGGCAGGAGGTCAACCCGCAGGCCGAACCCACAACCCTAGGAGGCCCCTCAAGCACCCGACAACACCCAAGCCAAAGGAGGAAGGTGGCCGTGAACCATCACCGGCCATCGACCGCAGGAGGAGGAGGAGACCACCAGCAGGTCAACAGGGCCATAACCAACTGACCATCAGTAAAGGTAACCCCACCCCCAAGAAATTAGGGTTCATCTTAATATTACACCCAGCTTGCTATACATAACAGACCACCACCAGCAATAGAGTAGCACAATCATCCATCATGAACCAGCACGAGAAGTAGCCACCGGAGATAGAAGAGGGGAGTAGAGGAGACGAGACTCACCGAGGATGAAGGTGGCTGCGAGCTACCACCGACCGAGCCCACCTCCCACCACCACCGCATACTCCCTCGGTGCACCGGCAACGGATGATCGGCCAGGCTAGTCGGAGCAACTCGCCTCCCAACCTAAACCACCGCAAACAACCGTGAAAGCCAACCAAAAATAGCAAATTAAAACAAGTAAATCGGGTTGGATTTGGGGAAGAGATGTCAGATCCGGGCCCTAGGCCATGGATCCGGCCGCAACCTACCGTGCAGCGGTGGTTCGCGAGGAGAAGGATAGTAGAAGAGAGGGGGAGATCCGGCGGCGCGGCATGAGAGGGCAGGCGTAGCAGCGGGACCCGAGGAGGCGCGCCGGCAGGAGCGGCGTGAGGAGAAGGCGCACCGGCGTGAGGAGGAGGCACGAGTGGGCGGCGGAGCCGCTGGAGGAGTAGGGCGGCCAGGCGGGGGCGGTGGGACCGCAGGGTGTGGCGCCGCCGGGCATCGGCGTTGGGGTGGAGGCGCGAGACCGGCGGCGTCGAGGCGCCGAGTGCCGAGGCGAGGCGCCACGAGCCGGGCGAGGCGCCGAGAGCCGGGTGGCGAGGCGCCGAGACCGGGGGCGAGGCGCTGGAACCGGGGAGGAGGAGATGAGGCGCGCGCTGGGGTGAAGAGAAGCGAAAGGGAGAGGGAGCGAGAGCGAGAAAAAGGGGAGAGAGGAAAGGGCGATGGCGGCGGAAGGCCCGGGAAAAAGGGGATCGGGTGGAAAGAAAAGAAAAAAAGAGAAAGAGAGAGAGAGAGATGAAAAAGGGAAAATAGGAAAAATTGAAAATATGATAGATTAAAATGTGCAGAATAGATTACCAAATTTAGGAATACTCATAAACGTGCATTGTAACAACCTGGCTATAGCAAATTCGTCAAAGTTAAATAAATTAACGGCAGGTACTTAGGAACTCTATAAATGAATATTAGTTATATCAATGTAATAGAAATTCTTTTAAGAATTGAACGGAAATCTAGAAACCCTACGATCACATTTTTGTTGAATTCGTTTAATTAAATTAGGCCCTGTTAACTCCTCGACGCTATGGATTAAATCATAGAAGCCCAGAATATTTCTCAAGCTCTTATAATAAATGTAATATAATCAATGGATTATAGCTGGTATTATTGGACTGTATGGACTTAAATACTCAGATAGTTTGGTTAATTCTATTTAAACAGTAGCAAATTATTAATCAGTATTTGCAATGATTAGAATAAATGTATTGCCAACTGTAGAATAAAATCGTAGCGTATACCCATTTAATTGATGCATTATTAATGAAATCATTCGAGGTTATAACTAAATACTTAATTAGCCGGGATAGTGTTAAATCCTAGAATTTTCCTAGTAAACATTATTGGATCCTAAAAATAAACTAATTGATGCCATACGCTGGAAATTGCACGCATGCGGAGCAAATGATCATAATATCATTATATCATTTAGATTATTCTATTACGTGTTTAAATGCCCGACTAAATTTTGTTAGTCGAATATAAACCGTAAAAATCCACTAATAACTATTCTGAATTATTAGAATAAATTAGGAAGCCGTTGAAAGATTTAGAACTGGTCTTGACGACTAGAATAAGCTGTACCAAATTAAAATAATAAGCCACGACTCAAAAGTTGTGCCCGCCCATTTAAACTGGTGCATAGTAATTTAAATAGCATAAGGCGTAAACATTTGCAGCTAGCTACAGTAAAACTTGGAGATCATATGAAGACGCTTTAGTATAATTTAAATTAATAATTACTTAAGAGTAATCTCATTGGTGTAGATAAGTAGTCACACGCATATTAGTTACGAGAAAGAACCGGTACCAAGAAGAAAGAAATTATTTAAATAACCCTAAAACCTAAAATGAATTAGAAAGGTGTGTGTGTGTGTGTATACACATACGCACACATAAGGAATCAAAGTGGTATAATTGCACACGCGAAGCTTGATTAGGATTAATAATGGCAGTTATCACCGTATAGGATTAATATGAGCCGTTATACTTATTCACGCCTCTAGTAAATCCCATATAATCGGAAAAATTGTTAGGAATTAATAAAATGCTAAGCATACCTAATAAATCAACCATATCTCATGACGTTGGTGCGATAAGGTCGAACGACGAGTAGTGTATCGAAATTAACCTCGACTACTGCAATTAGATTAAATGGAGTGACGTCTTACATTAGGAGCACAAGCACCTCGACACATCGTATTCTAATGTGTTCTCGTAAATTAAGTCGTAGCCAACGTATTTAATTGCAGGCCACAATTCAAGCTACGGGAGTGACTTCACCGATCCTACTTGAATCGATTCTATGATTGAAATTGAGCAAGCATTCCTTTGATCAAGTCTTGAATATATTCCATAAAATAAGTATTTTGTATTAATCTAGTATCATCTGCATTGAAAAATAAAATAAGATTTAAATTAAGAAGATGATTACGAAGGAATTGAATAAATGGCAACCGATGGAGCAATTGGCCTATTATGTAAGAGGGTGGGCGAGGTTGCCGGGCGGCGTGAGTGGGAGGTGTGGAACCTCTGCATAAGAATAGAATATAAGGAATTACAAACTTCATTTGTGTGAACAGACCGTACCAACTCGTATCAACCAACGTTCCGTTTTCACGGCGATCGGTACTCTAGTGAGGTGTTACATTCTCCATAGGAGTGATTGAAAGCATCTAGGCCCCTAAAATGTTAGTTTTGGTAATTAATGAATTTATGTGAATATGGGACTAATGTGTGCATTAAGTGTTTGAAAGGATATGTTCAAATAGCAAAGAAAGAGGCTCACAAAATATCCCATGAAGATTCAAGATCTCTAGGCGACAAGGTAAATAGTTTAGGTATCTATTTTTGTTTTACCGGTCTTGAAGTTAGGTTGGAAGACCGGATTATAGGATAGACGCCGTACTATTAAGAGGATCATGGTGATTGCTTGATCATGTTCAAATGTGCCCTTTGGATCAATTTAGGATCATGCATGCACTTAGAAATTAAAACTAAATCAAATCATGCATTGTCGAGAAAATCCGTAGTTCCGGCGTGTATTAGGCGGAACTACCGCAGTCCGATAATACCGGCGCCGGCGAACGTTTTTCCAGAGCGCCGGACTAAGACTTAGTCTCTCGAAAACGGTAGTACCGCTGTTTGACTGCGGAACTACCGGATCGCCGTAGTACCGCACTCGAGCGAACTTTATTTCCGAGAGCGCCGGACTTTAACTTAGCCTCTCGGAAAGCGGAAGTACGCGGTTTACTGCGGAACTACCGCATGTGCGGAAGTTCCGGACACCCGAGCGAACGCTTTTTCCGAGCGCGAGAATAAGACTTAGTCTTGTTGAGATCGGAATACGGGCTTGGGGCGGAACTTCGGACGTCGGAAATACCGCAGATTTCAACGGCGGTAGTACCGCACTCATTGACCAACGGTTGCCGACTCTCGACATAGCCGTTCGACCGGTCAGCTAGGGTCCGGTAGTACCGCGGTTTTGCCTGCGGTAGTACCGGATTTCCTGAATTTTCAGGATTGTTTATTGTAACGGCTATTTGAGGTTGGTGAGGGTATAAATACACCCCCACCGAATTGGACAGTGGTTGAACATCCATTGAATACATTTGAGCCTAGAGCAACCTCACACACCTCATTCACTCTCTTGTGCATTCATTTGAGGTAGTTGACCCAAAATTCAAGTGCATTGCATTCTAGTTGATCCATTGAGCACTTGAGTGAGATCAAGCTGCAGTGGTCTATTCTCTTGGTGCTTGCCGGCACCTAGACGGCTTAGCGGAGCTTCGGTGATCTTCTCAAGAAGATTGTGAGAAGGCCGGAAGATTGTGAAGGCTTGGAGCTCGCCTACCGGAGAGGAAAGAGCATCCAATAGTGATCGAGGTGCTTAGGCTCATTCGTGGAGCCGGTCCGATTCGTTCGGCTTACCTCAACGTGGACTAGGGAGACCGCAAGTCTCCGATCACCACGGTAAAAAGTAATCGTGTCAAATTGTGGTTTGCTCTCTTGTGATCATATTCTTCCAAGCATCGCTCTTTATTCATATCACTTGATTACTTGCTTAGTTAGAGTAGCATTTGTTGTTCTCTACCTTTCGTTATTGCTCTTAGTCGATTACTTGTGCTAGTGTTAGTGTTGTCTTGCTCTATCAATCCATCAAGTTTAAAATTGCTAATTAGAATTAGACGAAAATTTTAAATCCTCCTATTCACCCCCCTCTAGTCGGCCTCCTCGATCTTACAAGTGGTATCAGAGCTTGGTCTCTCAAATTTAGACTTAACCGTCTAGAGAGAAAAGGATGGCTAGTGAGGGTATAGCAATAGGAAAGGCACCTCTATTTGATGGCTCAAATTATGCTTATTGGAAAATTAGAATGTCTATTTATTTAAAGGCTATGAGTCCTCAAATTTGGAAAGTCGTAAATGAGGGTTACGTTATGGCTCTTGATCCGGATCACCCAACGGATCAAGACAGGCGTAATGCTCATTTAGACGCCCAAGCTATGAATGCTCTATTTGGAGCCTTGAACGCGGATGAGTTCAATAGGGTGAGCAATCTTGAGACGGCTCATGCTATTTGGACTACCCTTTCGGAAATACACGAAGGGACATCCACGGTCAAGGAGGCCAAATTGCATCGGCTTAGGATCAAATATGAGACATTCACAATGTTGCCCCATGAAGACATTAATGAGATGTACTCAAGGCTCAACAACATTGTGAATGAGCTTAAGGGCCTTGGAACTAATCTTTCCGATCTTGATATTGTTCGAAAGATGCTTAGGGCCTTGCCGGAGAAATATGAAGTGTTGGTGACTCTCTTCCTCAACTCACCGGAGTTGGCAAGAATGACACCAACGTAATTGTTGGGCAACCTCATCACCAACGAGCTATACAAGAAAGACAAGGAAGAGCTCTTGGAGCAATCCTCTTCCAAGAATAAGAAGATCACCGCTTTCAAAGCTAAAGCGGTAATGAGTGAAGAATCCGAAGAAGATGATGAGGAGGACTCCGAAGAAGAATTTGCGCTTCTAGTAAGAAGAATGAAGAAGTTCATGAGAAGACGCCCATTTCGGAGTACAACCCATGAGAAGACCAAGAAATGACATTCTTCCTCCAACAAGAAGTTTAGCAACATTCGTTGCTATGAATGTGATGAGAAGGGCACATTGCCTCTCAATGTCCAACAAAGAAGGATGACAAGGAGAAGTCATCAAAGAAGAAGAACTACAACGGCAAGAAGAAGCTTTTCAAGAAGCTTCACAAGGATGGCAAGAATGAAGCCCATATTGGTGAGTGGAACTCTGAAGAGGAGTATTCGGACTCCGACTCAAGCGAGGACGGATCTCCCAAGAAGAAAGGGCTTGTGGGCATTGCAATCAAGGAGGCTCCATCACTATTCTCCACTCCTACATGCCTTATGGCTAAAGGAGAAAAGGTAAACTTGCTTGATGATGATGAGCCTTCATATGATGACTTGATGAATATGCTAGTTGAATTGAATGAATTTCTTGGAAAAGAAAAATCAAAGTTTAATGTCTTAAAGAGAGAACACACCTCTCTCAAAGACTCTTATGAGGAGCTAAAGGAAGCTCATGATTTGCTTCTCCAAGAAAATCACAAATCTAGTACTAGCATTGGAGTTACTTGCAATATCTTGAATGAAATGTCTAGTATAGAAATTTCAAAGTCTAGCATATCTACTTGTTGTGATGATCTACTTGCCATACCTTGTTCATCAAGTGTAGATTCTAGAAATGCTCTAAATCTTGTTCATGATGATATCATTGCTAATGAAAATAAAAATTTAAAAGAACAAGTGCAAAAATTAAACAAAAGCCTAGAGAGAGCTTACAAGGGAAAGGAAACCCTTGATAAGTTACTAAGCGATCAAAGATGTTCTTTCAACAAAGAGGGACTTGGATATGTCCCCCAAAAGGGTAAAAAGCCGGTATACAAGCCTCCAAAGTTTGTAAAGGAAAATGGTAAGTATTGCACAAAATGCCGGTGTATTGGACATACGCCAAGTGATTGCTCTAAGAATAACATGCATTCTATTGGTTTATATGATTCATGTTATATGCTTAGAAAATCCACAAATGGAAATGTTATTGCTCATTTCATTGACACCTCAATTTTGGGTGCTAAAAAGAAATCCATTTGGGTACCCAAGACCTTGGTCACTAACCTCCAAGGACCCAAACAAATTTGGGTACCTAAAAGAACTTGATCTTCTTTTGTAGGTGAACTACAAAACCGGTGGAAGGCATTGGGTGTTGGATAGCGGTTGCACTCAACATATGACCGGAGACCGGAAGATGTTCACCACATTTGAGAATGGAAGCAATGACAAAATCACATTTGGAGATAATAGCAAAGGAAAGGTATTAGGATTGGGTAAAATCGCTATCTCAAACGACCTTTCCATTTCTAATGTATCATTAGTTGAATCATTAAATTTCAACTTGCTATCCATTGCTCAAATATGTGATCTAGGCTTAACATGCACATTCTCAAAAGAAAATGTTGTAATCTCAGAAGATAATAATAATGAACTAGTCTTCAAAGGCTTTAGATTTGGGAATCTCTATTTGGTGGATTTTTCTTCAAATGAGTCTTGTTTGAAAACTTGTTTAATTGCAAAAACTTCTTTGGGTTGGTTGTGGCATAGAAGGCTAGGTCATGTGGGAATGATTCAACTTAAAAAGCTTTTTAAGCATGACTTAGTGGTTGGCTTGAAGGATGTAAAGTTTGAGAAAAATCGACTTTGTAGTGCTTGTCAAGCCGGAAAACAAGTCGCTAATTCTCATCCTTCCAAAAGTATCATGTCAACCTCTAGACCATTAGCGCTCTTACATATGGATTTGTTCGACCAACAACCTATAAGAGCATTGGAGGTAATAGCTATTGTTTAGTCATTGTGGATGATTACTCTAGATATACATGGGTCTTCTTCCTAAATGACAAAAGTGAAACCTCCGGAATTTTCAAAAGTTTTTCAAAAAGGGCTCAAAATGAATTTGATTTTAAAATAAAGAAAATTAGGAGTGACAATGGTTCCGAGTTCAAAAATACAAAAGTTGAAGACTTTTGTGATGAACTTGGAATAAAGCACGAACTTTCCACAACCTACACTCCGGAGCAAAATGGAGTTGTAGAGAGGAAAAATCGAACATTGATTGAAATGGCTAGGACAATGCTTGATGAATATGATACTTCCGACAAGTTTTGGGCGGAAGCTATTAACACTGCATATCATGCCATAAATCGCCTCTACTTACATCGACTTTTGAAAAAGACTTCCTATGAGCTTCTTGTTGGAAGGAGACCGAACATCTCTTACTTTAGAGTATTTGGTTGCAAATGCTATATTCTAAGAAAAGGTGTTCGGCTCTCAAAATTTCAAAGTCGATGTGATGAAGGCTTCCTTTTAGGGTATTCCTCAAATAGTAAAGCCTATAGGATGTTTAATAAAAATTCGGGTTTAGTGGAAGAATCATGTGATGTTCAATTTGATGAAACTAACGGCTCTCAAGAAGAGCATGAGAACTTGGATGATGTAGGAGATGAAAGTCTTCGCAAGGCAATGGAGAACATGCAAATCGGAGACATCAAACCAAAAGAGGATCCAACATCACCAAGCTCATCTAGACAAGTGGAACCACCCTCTTCTTCCACAATAAACGATGTTCAAGTTATTGAAGATGAAGAAAAAGATCAACCGCAAAATATGTTCAAGATTCACAATGCAATAGCCAAGGATCACCCAATTGACCAAATATTGGGTGACGTAAGTAAGGGTGTTCAAACTCGCTCTAGAGTAGCTTCATTTTGTGAACACTATTCTTTTGTATCTTCACTTGAACCTAAGGGTGTAGAAGAAGCATTAGATGACCCGGATTGGATAAATGCTATGCATGAAGAGATGAATAACTTTGCCCAAAACAATATTTGGACTTTGGTGGAGAGACTCAAGGAGCACAATGTCATTGGCACAAAATGGGTCTTCCGGAACAAACAAGATGAGAACGGAATTGTGGTAAGAAATAAAGCAAGGTTAGTAGCTCAAGGTTATACTCAAGTCGAGGGCTTAGATTATGATGAGACTTTTGCGCCTGTTGCTAGACTTGAATCAATTAGAATCTTGCTTGCTTTTGCATCATGCTTTGACATTAGATTATTTCAAATGGATGTCAAAAGTGCATTTCTTAATGGTACAATTTCCGAATTAGTATATGTGGAACAACCCCCGGGATTTGAAGATGCTAAATACTCTAATCATGTGTATAGATTATCAAAGGCACTATATGGTTTAAAGCAAGCTCCTAGAGCTTGGTATGAGCGCCAGAACTTTTTAGTATCAAAAGGCTTTAAAATTGGTAAAGTAGATACAACTCTATTCACAAAAATTATTGGAGATGATTTCTTTGTATGTCAAATATATGTTGATGATATTATATTTAGTTCTACTAATCAAGACTTTTGCAAAGAATTTGGTGAGATGATGTCTAGGAATTCGAGATGTCGATGATTGGTGAGCTAAGCTACTTCCTTGGACTTCAAATCAAACAACTTAAAGATGGGACGTTTATAAGCCAAACAAAGTATGTGAAGGATCTACTCAAAAGATTCGGAATGGAAGAAGCCAAACCCATCAAAACACCCATGGCAACAAACGGGCATCTAGACCTCAACGAAGAAGGTAAGTCGGTAGATTTAAAGCTTTATAGATCCATGATTGGTAGTTTGCTTTATCTTACCGCATCTAGGCCCGACATTATGTTTAGTGTATGCATGTGTGCACGTTTTCAAGCTTCTCCAAAAGAGTGCCATTTAGTGGCCGTAAAGTTGTGCCCGCCCATTTAAACTGGTGCATAGTAATTTAAATAGCATAAGGCGTAAACATTTGCAGCTAGCTACAGTAAAACTTGGAGATCATATGAAGACGCTTTAGTATAATTTAAATTAATAATTACTTAAGAGTAATCTCATTGGTGTAGATAAGTAGTCACACGCATATTAGTTACGAGAAAGAACCGGTACCAAGAAGAAAGAAATTATTTAAATAACCCTAAAACCTAAAATGAATTAGAAAGGTGTGTGTGTGTGTGTATATACACATACGCACACATAAGGAATCAAAGTGGTATAATTGCACACGCGAAGCTTGATTAGGATAAATAATGGCAGTTATCACCGTATAGGATTAATATGAGCCGTTATACTTATTCACGCCTCTAGTAAATCCCGTATAATCGGAAAAATTGTTAGGAATTAATAAAATGCTAAGCATACCTAATAAATCAACCATATCTCATGACGTTGGTGCGATAAGGTCGAACGACGAGTAGTGTATCGAAATTAACCTCGACTACTGCAATTAGATTAAATGGAGTGACGTCTTACATTAGGAGCACAAGCACCTTGACACATCGTATTCTAATGTGTTCTCGTAAATTAAGTCGTAGCCAACGTATTTAATTGCATGCCACAATTCAAGCTACGGGAGTGACTTCACCTGATCCTACTTGAATCCGATTCTATGATTGAAATTCAGGCAAGCATTCCTTTGATCAAGTCTTCAGAATATATTCCATAAAATAAGTATTTTGTATTAATCTAGTATCATCCTGCATTGAAAAATAAAATAAGATTTAAATTAAGAAGATGATTACGAAGGAATTGAATAAATGGCAACTGATGGAGCAGTTGGCCCTATTATGTAAGAGGGTGGGCAGAGGTTGCCAGGGCAGGCGTGAGTGGGAGGTGTGGAACCTCTGCATAAGAATAGAATATAAGGAATTACAAACTTCATTTGTGTGAACAGACCGTACCAACTCGTATCAACCAACGTTCCGTTTTCACGGGCAGTCGGTACTCTAGTGAGGTGTTACATTCTCCATAGGAGTGATTGAAAGCATCTAGGCCCCTAAAAATGTTAGTTTTGGTAATTAATGAATTTATGTGAATATGGGACTAATGTGTGCATTAAGTGTTTGAAAGGATATGTTCAAATAGCAAAGAAAGAGGCTCACAAAATATCCCATGAAGATTCAAGATCTCTAGGGCGACAAGGTAAATAGTTTAGGTATCTATTTTTGTTTTACCGGTCTTGAAGTTAGGTTGGAAGACCGGATTATAGGATAGACGCCGTACTATTAAGAGGGATCATGGTGATTGCTTGATCATGTTCAAATGTGCCCTTTGGATCAATTTAGGATCATGCATGCACTTAGAAATTAAAACTAAATCAAATCTGTGCATTGTCAGAAAATCCGGTAGTTCCGGCGTGTATTAGGCGGAACTACCGCAGGTCCGGTAGTACCGGGCGCCCGGGCGGAACGTTTTTTCCAGAGAGCGCCCGGACTAAGACTTAGTCTCTCGGAAAACGGTAGTACCGCTGTTTGACCTGCGGAACTACCGGACTGCCGGTAGTACCGGGCACTCGAGCGGAACTTTATTTCCAGAGAGCGCCCGGACTTTAACTTAGCCTCTCGGAAAACGGAAGTACCGCGGTTTTACCTGCGGAACTACCGCATGTGCGGAAGTTCCGGACACCCGAGCGGAACGTTTTTTCCAGAGAGCGCCGAGAATAAGACTTAGTCTTGTTGAGATCGGAAGTACCGGGCTTGGGGCGGAACTTCCGGACGTCCGGAAGTACCGCAGTTTCAACGGCGGTAGTACCGCACTCATTGACCAACGGTTACTTCTGACTCTCTGACATAGCCGTTCTGACCGGTCAGCTAGGGTCCGGTAGTACCGCGGTTTTGCCTGCGGTAGTACCGGATTTCCTGAATTTTCAGGATTGTTTATTGTAACGGCTATTTGAGGTTGGTGAGGTATAAATACACCCCACCGAACTTGGACAGTGGTTGAACATCCATTGAATACATTTGAGCCTAGAGCAACCTCACACACCTTATTCACTCTCTTGTGCATTCATTTGAGGTAGTTGACCCAAAATTCAAGTGCATTGCATTCTA
This sequence comes from Dendrocalamus sinicus, assembly GCA_036346575.1. Lineage (NCBI taxonomy): Eukaryota > Viridiplantae > Streptophyta > Magnoliopsida > Poales > Poaceae > Dendrocalamus > Dendrocalamus sinicus. The sequence continues at coordinate 14,641,499 of CM070641.1, read as the reverse complement.
GTTGATCCATTGAGCACTTGAGTGAGATCAAGCTGCAGTGGTCTATTCTCTTGGTGCTTGCCGGCACCTAGACGGCTTAGCGGAGCTTGGTGATCTTCTCAAGAAGATTGTGAGAAGGCCGGAAGATTGTGAAGGCTTGGAGCTCGCCTACCGGAGAGGAAAGAGCATCCAATAGTGATCGAGGTGCTTAGGCTCATTCGTGGAGCCGGTCCGATCGTTCGGGCTTACCTCAACGTGGACTAGGGAGACCGGCAAGTCTCCGATCACCACGGTAAAAAGTAATCATGTCAAATTGTGGTTTGCTCTCTTGTGATCATATTCTTCCAAGCATCGCTCTTTATTCATATCACTTGATTACTTGCTTAGTTAGAGTAGCATTTGTTGTTCTCTACCTTTCGTTATTGCTCTTAGTCGATTACTTGTGCTAGTGTTAGTGTTGTCTTGCTCTATCAATCCATCAAGTTTAAAATTGCTAATTAGAATTAGACGAAAATTTTAAATCCTCCTATTCACCCCCCCTCTAGTCGGCCTCCTCGATCTTACAGTGATTTATTTAGGGAATAGACCCAAAGGAACTGGTAGAAGACCGGAGCGTAAGAACCCATAGGCGGGTTACGCATGGGCGTTATATTACGCGAGTCAGGGGGCTGGAGAAAGGTTGAATACCCTACCAGCCAACGGTTATGTCATTTTCAGTGGGTCTGTGTGAGGGTGTTACACCGCTCCAAGCTGCTGATTGTGTATAACCGGGTGGAGATGTAATTACTGAGCTAGAGATAATTGTACTGTACTCTGTTCTGGGTGCCGCTTCAAAGGAATTGCGGATAACCCTAAGAGCCAACACGAACAGAGTGATGATGGGTAAAGTGATAAAAGCTTGCGCAATGCTATCCAAAATCATGAATTCATGCCTATCTCCGGGAAAGGAGAATTACAGAAACTTATGGGGGTTTTTGCTGTTCATGCGTATGTTCAGTAGTTTTCTAAATTAATAATTTGAAATTCTTCAAAACCCACAAACCTTATTTTCTATATGCCATGGTAATGAATGTGAAGATGAATCAGAGTATAGAAGAATGAGCAAGAGATTTGAGGATAGGAATTGAGATTCCTAATTGTGTAAAGGTTAAGCATTCGGTGCATTTTTGCTAATATCGCTTGCTGAGTACTTTGGTACTCACCCTTGCTATTATCTCCCCCTTTGCTTAGGAGCATGACAATTCAGGGAATGGCTAAGATCAGGAGGAAGCTACCTGCATGGAATACCGTAGACTCGGATTACAGTGGGTACAAGGTGGACACTCCGTGTGGAGTCGTTTTGGATAGAAAGTAGTTAGAGAATAATTTGTCTAAAAATTGTAATATTTAAGCCCTTGAGGCTTTGTAATAAATTTTAGCCCTGCGTGGCGATAATTTTGTAGTATCATGTTTTGTCTCTAATTATTGTTCTGCTGCATCACTCTGATGGCTTATTATTCGTTAGAGCGATGTTTTATCGGCTAAAACGAATAATAATCCGTTGACTAGCGTTATTACCCCACGGTAATAATGCGGGTCGTCACAATACATAATGACTGGTATCTATCCACATCTCTTTTGATTGCACCCAATACAAGAAAAATCCTAAGGAAAGACACTTTTTTAGAGACGCTTTTCAATTTACCTCTAAAATTAGGAGTTCTATATTCTAGAGGTGCAAACATAACAAATAATTTTCGTCCAACTGACCGACTAAAGAATTGCGGAGCAAATATGAAATGAGAAAATGAGTATCCGACACTATCTGTATTCGACTCTAATTTCGAGAAAAAAAATACAGAATAGGATATATGATAAACGATATTCATCTCTATCCACTTCAATTGCACCCCTAATTATGATAATGCAAAACAACCGATGCAATACGAGCTATTCAGATAAATGAATTTTAAATTCTGTAGTGTACACATTAAATTATAAAAAAGCCTCTAACTGGGTGGGCCTATCGTAATATACCATTCCTACCTCATTCACAAGGTAGATTAGAACATTCTAATAAAATCCAACGACTCTCCTGACCCATCCTTCTTTAATACAATCCTAACCAAGATATTCCAATAGGCTAACTCTAGTGCCACCTAACCATATAATTGCCCTATATAACATGACATCCCCAAATCTATCCAACGTATCCTCCCTCAATGTGGCCAATAAAATAATACCATCGCCGCTACCAACCTTAATTGTCACCCATATTTTCACCCGTGATAGATTAGATCCGACACATCCTATACCAATTTCAATATGATATATTAGCTTTGACTTAAAAGATATATCCAACAACTCTCTTGAGACATCCACCCTTAGTGTAACCCTAACTCTAGGGGTTCCAACAACCCAACTCCGCCACCGCCAAACCCTTATAATCCCCCCACCTCCAACTCTCCAATCCCATCCAACATGCATGGGCTCCCCCATTGTGGCCATCGCTGCCAACAAGTTCTGTTGCCTCCCATATGTTCACCTCCCAACTAACCACTAAGGCGGGTTGTGTCACCGTAGACACCTCTTGCCCCCATCATCATCGTCCATATTTTTTTTCAACCCTAGCCACTTCCTGCCCCCTGATTCCAGGGCGACAACACCATCATCACATATCATTCCAATGCTAAACATCCTTCTACTCAAGATCTAATATCAAGATGGTGATAATTCTCTAAAAGGATGGTGGACCACCCTCCTCTCTCATCGTCGCCATTTTGGATTGTTCAATTGGTATCCTGTTTTGCAGCAATTTCCAATAGGAACAAGAAAAAAAACTTAACAGGTTTCTGAACCGTTGGGGGGGGGGGGGGGGTTGGCAACTCGGTCGCTCCCTGGAAACCCTAATAGCCGACCAACACCGATCGTTCCGTCTTCTCCTTCGCCGGCGCCACCAATGAATCCCCCGTTCTGGCGCTGGCCGCCCGCCCCGCCCAGCAGCTGTGCCGGCGAGGACTGCCCCTCCAGCCTCAACACCTGGCCCCTCCACCACGTCCGCCAACGCGACGTCCTCTGCCGCCTCTGCTCCTCCTGCATCCTCCTTTCCTACCGCCACCTCTACTGCTGCTGCTGCTTCCTGCTCCTCGGCCCCGACCCGCCGGTTCACTTCGACGATGGCGACCCCCTTCTCGCCCCGCCCGGGCCGACCGCCACCTGCCAGGTCTGCCAAGATGCCGTCGCCCACCTCTCCTGCATCCAATCCGCCTACGGCGTCTTCGTGTGCCCTGCCTGCAGCGCGGCCACGGCGGGCAGGCCTTTCTCCTACGCGCCGTCGTGCAGGATGCCGCTCGACGTGCGCGGGGCGCGGGTCGTGCTCCTGGCCACGCGGATGTCGCTGGCCTTGCTGCGCCGCGAGGCCGCCGAGTTGAGAGAGGTCGGGCAGCGGATGTCCCAGGAGTCGGCGGCCGAGCTGAAGCAAGCGTACCGCGCGCTGGGCATTGCCCACGGCATCGACCCGCAGCTCCCGTCCTGGAACGAAGGCGCCATGCCCCTTCCGCCGCCCGAGAACCCGGCGTCAGAAGCCAATGAGACGAGCATGGACATGGCGCTGAACGGCCTGAACCTTAATGAGACACCACCGCCATCGCCGCCCCCCGGCCGCGCTTAAGATTGCAACGGGGGGCGTCAGGGAGATGGCATTGGCTGCCGCCGAGGCTGCAAAGGCCAGCCCGCCGCCGCGGCGGACGCTGCAGCTGTTCTGCAAGGGCAAGAACCCAGAAGAGGAGGAGGAAATGTAAGGATGCTCAGGACACAGGAGCTAGCTTGACGTCGTCAAACTGATAGGGCGTTGTTGTGAGGTGCTAATTTACTAATTACACCGTGTCATATTTCTTGAGCTCATTGATCAGTGATTTTGAGATGGGGTATGCTCTGGTCTCATAATTCTGATCAGTTCTTGGTGAATTGTTAGTTGCTCTATGGTACCTATATATTCATCTCATGTTGCTAACTTGGTTTGCATTTTGTGCATGCCATGTAGTTTGATGCTATTAGCTGTGAACAATGTATTGGATCTGGTACTTCGAAAACTCTGAAACCTATAAAAGAGCCAGGGCTTCTGAAACTATCTCAATATCCATTCGTGCAGTTTGTTCAGAGTCTGGAAGTGTGCTTTCGCTCGTCAACTTGTTGCCTGTTACTTGCATATGTGTATACATTTTATCAGTCACCACCGTTGATTACTTCGTATTCTCTGTTCCTAGTCCACATTGTTATCTGTTCTTCCTCTGATGTGAAGGCATATATTCAGTTGTTTCCCTTGAGCCACTTGACGGCTTGATCGGTATTTAATTTTGGTGAGATATACATTTGCTTTCTTATCAGTTAAGGATCCTGCTCCTGACTTGTGATCAACTAGCTTCCTACATCAGCATCGATTGGTAATTTTCGTTCGTGCTACGAAAGAGAAGTGGGTGAAAAGACAGGCAAGAACGAATCGTTCCTCATATTCAACTCGGTGGCTAATTTGCACCACTCACTTTGTACAATGTACACTATATGCTTGAACCTAATCTACAATTGTATCAGGATTCAGGAACGGAGCATGCTCACCATCCCTTCTACCCAAAACGACGCTGGGTGACATTCGTCAGAAACCAGACAGAGGCATTTCGCTTCCGAAGCTCACCAGATCACCGTCCAGCGATTCTGTCCTCACAATCTGCTCAGTCTTGCACACCCCCAGCTCATCCGATAGCTTCTCACACAGCTGCAATACATTTTCACGGTATCATATGACTGTTCTGTTCTTCCAGTTTTATCTTAAGTTTTACTGCTGGTAACAAGGGTGTTCATTGGTACCTGTCTATACAATATAGGATCTCCACGGGATTTCTTCAGTTCAACAACATACAGGGACGGCTCGAGCTCAAACACCTGAAGATCAAAAGTAGTACTGTGAATATTATAAGCTGATATGCTGTCCTTCCCGTATTGTCTAAATATGAAGCTATCATGTGGCATTTTACCTCGGTACAGACCAAGAATGATGAGGAATTCCTGGGGTTCCTTGAATTTTGCATTTTTCATGACTTTGAGCTGCAAAATAACATGCTTATCGCCTTTAGTTTATTCAATTTGTTCTACCATTTATGTCAATTTAGTTATGTGATGAGAAAAGGTCTCGCATACCTACCTTGCTATGTCCCCTTTGGACTTGGAATCCCATCTCTGTCACGACATTCTCAATCTTGTCGAACAAATCCTTGGGTGAATGCGTTGATGTGAACCTTATCTTTTTTTGAGCCACATCCTGCAATGAATCCAGCCACCAGAAACGTGAGATAAATGATTCATTTGTTACTGTCAACATTCAATGTGCAGGTAACTTGGTGTAGGCTCAAGGGGACACTGTTGAGTGGGTCATCATAATTCATACTAGACTTAGGAAAAAAAGTAGAAAGAAGAATAATTTAGGATTAATTGAGTGTTGTATTGATTATTGCAAGGTACAGGTGATGAGAGCTAGAATGTGCTATTTTTTATGATGTTAAGTATACCACACAAAACCTTTTTCCTGATAAGATCAGGAAGTGCACGAAATAAGCAGTTGAAAAGACAGTGTACGAACCTCTTCCTCAAAGAAACCTGAAAGATCAAGGGAAGAAGCCATTCCGATCAACTGAAAAGCGTTGATATGAGTAGGCTTTTCCAGTCCTGCTTCATCAAGTTGCTTCAGGAAAATAAACACCAATCAGCTTTAACAAATACTAATTACCAAGTACATTTCTATACTACGGTATCTCCAAACTGTTATACCTCTTTGACTGGGAGAACTGAATCAAGATGGGCATCTTCATCGTCATCGTATGGAACAACAGGAATGTAGTTCTTCTGAAACCACTCATGCTCTTTGATCCCAGCTATGTTGATCCTCTTCATCGGATTTGGTTCAAGGATCTTCCGAAGAAGGTCCTGTGCACCAGGTGAAAGCCACTTCGGGATCTGAGTATCTCCCTTGAAAATCTAAACCAAAAAAACAACTTGGCACCATCAGGATGGTCTGAACTTCGTAACAAGTTATAGAGCAAACTTTTAAAGCTGCTTTGTCTGAAAATCAACCTTCTGATAAAGGACAACCATATTTCGGTCATCGAAAGGAAGATATCCAACGAGCATTACATAAAGAATTACTCCACAAGACCATATATCTGATAAGGAGCCATCGTAACCTCTATTCTGCAAAACCTGCACAGATTTGGCACCGAATTAGCACCTACAGTACAAATGAATGAAGTTACTAATTTCCGATTACTTTCTGTTGTCATTGTTTTTACCTCAGGAGCAATGTAATTGGGGCTGCCACATGTTGTATGCAGCAATCCATCATTCTGAAAGTTGAATTGCACATCATTCAGTAAATCGCAGATACATGGGATTGATTTTATATAGAACAAAGTTCAATAAAATCCTAATCAGCATACCCCAAAATGTTGAGGTAAAGCACTAAGGCCGAAGTCGGAGATCTTGATGTTGCCTTTTAGATCAACTAGAACATTTTCTGGCTGTAACAGTAGAATAAAGAAGAAAAATTCAGTCACAGAAGAACCAAACCATACTTGAGATTATTGCCGATATATATGATAAAAGAAGAACTCATGTAATTCTGGTATCTATTAGGTAAAATAGCTGAAAAGTTAAATTATTTTAGGTACCTTAAGGTCTCTGTGGTAGACACCTTTATAATGGCAATAGCTCACGCCATCAATTAGCTGCTGAAACAGCCTCCTTCCTTCGTGTTCAGAGAGTTTTCCTTTTATGGCCTTTCATAGTTGCAAAGGGAACAAAAATGAAATATTAGAATTAACAAGATCTGGACCCAATTTTACAATGCGAAAACGATATTTTCAACAAGATTTTTCGTGGCTTACAATCTTGTCGAAGAGCTCACCCCCGTTGACGTACTCAAGCACCATGTAAATCTTTGTTTTGCTAGCAGCAACCTGTATGAGGACAAAAAAAGATCCCAATATCACTCGCTGATTTTTCTTTTCAATTCCACACTGACCACTAAATCATTTTCCTAAGAATCCAATTAGATCAGCATATTTTCAGTACTTAACTTATTACGCTGACGGCGACAAAGAATAGGATAGGGCAGTTGCTCTACAGAGTGACATTCGACTATTGAGTAATGAAAAATACATCTTTCACTTTTGCTACAGTAACTAATGAGTAATGACCAAGAGGTGGGTTTGGCCCGGCTTTGGCTTATCACTTTTGCTACGGTACTGGTTTTTAAACTACGCGTCTTTTCAAGGCGGAGGCTACAAATCGATTGTAGTCGACATTGTATCTAGTTCAGTTATACCAGCCAAAATCATATACGACTATTTTGCTCGTTATACTATGTCTCGTGAACAACTAGAATTCAAAAGTTATAAGTCAGAGCCAAAAAAAACCCACAGATTGCTGTGCAGATAAATTCAGCATGGGCGATAACACCTTGCTCTTTCCAAGACATCTTCTCATTTGCCAATTTGGTCCTTACATGATCCACCAGAAAGCATTTACCATAACTGTTAGCCTGAAAATTCAAGGCTGCTTCTGTACTGTGAGTACTAGATAGATGTCAGTGCGAGCCTCGTGGTTTTGGTAACGCACAATTATGTGAGCAAACCAAAAGCATCGTTGGGTGGGAGCCGCTGATGCTTTGCTCCTCCAGATTCAATCATCACACTGTTCATCTCACCTCACCTCATCTCTGACTGCACTGCACACCGCATGGAGAGGGAGCACCCACCCCGCACCACGGCCTGGACCAGTGAGCACGCAGCGATGCGTCGCCGCAATCGCAAGGAGGCACGCAGAGTTGGTGGGCGCAGGGATGGATCATTGATGGCAGCGAAGGGTCCCACTCCCGGAACACGTGGGCGGGCCCCGGTTGACAAGTCCACCACCACCACTGCCTTGTGTACAATAATTAGGCGTACCTGGTAGGCCCACACGACGGGTGACTTGGTGCACCCGGCTCACGAGACAATTTTTCCTGTCCCGCTAGGGGTACCCGGACAACAACAGCCCATGGCGCCGACACGGCGGGCCCGGCTCCACGGCTGAGAAGCCAGTCGTGGGTGCCCACCTGGGACCACCCACGTGCCTCGACGGGTAGCCCACAAGGGGCAGGCAAGGAACGTGCGTTGCACCAGTTGGGATACAATCGGAGCCGTCGGCTCGCGGTGTCCGGTGACGTGGACGTATCGGGCGCTTTTCGTTCAATGATGATTTCCGAGACACGAGGGCTCGTTTGAAATGGAAGGGTCGGACGTGGATTTTGGTGATTTTTGAAAAGGATAAGAATTTTGGAGAAAGGATAGCATTCCTTATAGAATCTCTGTAAATTTTTTTATCTTTCCAAATAGGTCGCAAGCATCCACAGGCCGGCGAGCCGGATTGTCCTGGGTGCACGAATCTTAAAGACAACTGGATGGTCTGTGATGAGCCTGGGTGTATAGACCGCGTCTAAGGTTCGACGGTGGTGGACCAGCGACGAGAGGAGGAACCGGCCGTGCGAGGTGGCGGTGATGCTTCGCTTTGCGTCGCGTTGCGTGCACGAGAGTTGGCAAGCCCAAGCAGGCTTTGCGGCCGACACTACTCCCTAATCCATCCACTCACATCACATGTAACCACGCCTCGCGTCAACAAAAAAAAATGCTTCTATCTTTTTTTTAATCAGTGATTTACATAATTTTAAAACATAATAAATAGTAGATAAATATTACTTATATCTACGTATGATTTAAAATTAGTATTACTTTTATTATATAAAAAACATAAAAATACATTTTAAAAAATAATAAGAGAATTATGCCTTACCACTGCACAATTTCCTCTACACAACCAAGCAAAATAGTACAGCTAATCCTTATCCCGGTGTTATGGGATGCTCATTTGGACTTAAACTTTTACATTCTAATTTTTTTTAATTTCGTATTTTCTGAATTTTTAGATTTTTTGTATTTTTCTTTTTATTCTTTTTGCATTGTTGGTGGATATAATTTTTATTTTTCATTTTTTTAAAAACATTAATTATATAGAAAAATTATCAGCTGGCACAATAGAAAAAAAATACTACAATACTAAAAAATAGTTAAAAGCTCAAACTTCAAGAACCTAATTAAACACCCCTAAGTACTACGAGCCAAATGTTCCTTCCCTTGCAAGTTTAGGCCGGCCAGGTGTCAGAACTCAAAGGTAACCCCCATCGAATTCGACAAGAACACACAAGAAACAAAACCAAGAAAGAACACGAGAAGAAACAAATCAAAGAAAGAAAACAAGAGCCTGACGAGCACCGCGGGCAAAAGCACGCACCTCATGTAGGCGGACGACGTTGGGGTGCTTGAGCAGCTTCAATGTCCCGATCTCCCTCAGTATCTGAGCACCACCAAACGGCAGCCGATAAGCAAAATTTGTCAGGCGCAAGCAACCGACCAACGGCGGCACCAAGAAATGGAGAAAAGGCGAAGGGTTCGATCGATTCGCGAGACGGGAGGATGGAATGGATATGCGTGTACCTGGTCGTCGAAGCGGAGGGAGAGGATCTTGCTGCGGTCGAGGATCTTGATGGCGGAGTGGGCGCCGGTGGCGAGGTGGCGCGCGTACTTGACCTTGCCGAAGTTGCCCTCCCCGAGCGTGCGCCCGATCTCATATCTCCCCAGCAGCGACGCTCTCCCCAGCAGCGACGCCCGCGTGCAATCCTCCTCCCCGTTCACCATTCACAAACTCGCTCCCCGACCAAACCCAATCCAAACCACCGGACCAGCTAAACTACTCCTCAATCCGCAGTATACATCCGCAAAACTCTCTCTCCCTCTCGTTAGAGTTCGGCTTCGGCGAGGAACGGATGAGGCGGTGAGGTGGAGAGAAGGGAGGGAGTGGGTACTTATAGCTCGCTCCTCTTCTCCTCACTCTCGTCTACTCTTCTCTTCTTCTTCCCTTCCCTCTTGTCTGTTCTGCTGCTCTGCCTTCCTCTCTCTCTCTCTGTTGCCCCTGTGGCCCTGTGGTTCCGTAAAATGTAACCAAACAGGCAACAAGTGAACGCACACGCAAAAAAAAAAAAACTCGTTGAGGATAAAAAAAAACGAAAATCCATGGGGGCTTGTAAATGCTATGTCCACCCCTGGTTGTACCTCTAGGAAATATAACGAGACGTCTTAACTTTGCTTATTGTCAATGATTATGTATTGGAGAGTATTGTGTTATGAATTATAATAACATTCTTTGAGTAGTCGCCACAATGCTAAAATAGCAATCAGTTCATACGTAAGAGCACTCAATAACCAAAAAAAACAGACATGATAGAGAGAAGTGATAGGATTAGGAAATCGATGCAACTCTTGGGACTTGTTTGGTGCACATATAATGAGAGAAAAGGTTCTATCTACATATAAAGGGTGGATAGCCCTCCGGCAAATGTTTAGATAAATATCTACATAACTAGAGATATTTAATTAGGTATTGGAGTTTTCTTTTATCCATCGAGGAATGGGAAATTTGGACACCGTTGGACCCTTGGACCCCGAAATTCCGCTTTTGGCCCTGTGCAAAAAATTCCAAAATCGACCCCTCTCCACCGCGCGATCACCGCGTCGCCACTGTCGATCGTGCGGTACGGTACTGCATCGCACGATCGCCCCGATCGTTGCGCCACCGCGCCCGCTCCGCAAGCGCGCCCGCGCTGCGCGCCGCTCGCCGCTGCGTCGCCATCGCAAGGCCCGCTTGCCCGAAGCGCACGACCCGACCGCGCGTCCGCTTGCCCACCGCGCGCGATCGCCGTCCGACCGCGTGATCGATGATTTGACCGCGGATTGATTCCCGACCGCGCGTCGCTCTATCCAATCGGCGCCAAAGCAATGCTTTTTTTGGTTTTTCACCCAAAGAAGACAAGTAACACGCGTCATCACGTAGCTCGTATGACCCTCACTCATGGATGAATGCAGAGATAAACCGAGCTTCATGCGTGTATGGACATCCAGAAGCTCATTTGCTTTTTTTTGAGTGAAGACCGAGCGAGCGCGAGGAGGAATCAAGAAAAGTGAGGAGCAAAGCCGTAAGATTTCGATTGTTTTCGTTTGGAATCGCCGGTTTGGCAAGTACAAAAGTTGTAGATCGTCTCGTGAGCTTCAAGAAGAGGTAAGTTTTGTGCCCGTGCAACTATCATTTTATGTATGTCATTAGCCTTTAATTAAGCAAGCCATCTTGTGTTATCATTATTTTATGCGAATCTTTTATACGCTATGTATGTATAGCAAATCATGCATATGTTAGGCATAATGTATTGTAGTGTATGTAGTGTTTTCCTTTGTAGTGAACATACGTCATCAGAGTAGTTTCATTAGGTGGAAAATACGAATTTGTAGTGTGTAGATGTTGAGAAAATATATATTTATGTTAGAGCAATTGTAGGTGATAACAATAGTAGTAGGATTAGAAGCATATGATTAGTACGCTTAGGGAAGAACTACATACAAATGCGGTATGTGGTAAAAAATTACAAATAAATTTGGTAGATTAGAAATAAAATATAATAGCAGTCATAGAAAGTTATAGTAGAGCTACATAAATACTATATTAAGTAAAAGTTACAAAAGATTGTAGTGTAAATAATGTGTATGTGTTGAAAAAGTAAATATTTATGTTGGAGCATTTGTAGGTGGTAAATTTGTAGATTAGAGATAATTTGTATAATTAGTGTGCTTAGTGAATGACCGTAGTATGGAAATAAAAATGATATGAATATTTAATTTGATGTATGGTACAATTTGAAAGTAAAATAGTTACAAATACATCATAGATTTAGAAATACAAAACATATACTAATCGAAATCATTAATTAGATGGTACGATTGTTACATGTCAGTGTACTAAAATGGTTGATTATGCACTTATGTTAGGTACGCAATGGTCGGCATTGAACAATTGATGGTGTTTTATGGGAGTGGTCTCGTGCGTGATGGGCCATATGGGGCGGACTGTCAAATTGCGAGCGGATCGTGATCCGGCACCCGGCCCGAGCGCCATGAGCTTGTCCGAGCTACGGAGGTGTGTCCGTTCAGCGCTTCGATCGAGACCGCAAGGAAGAAGTTACGGATCGAGGCGCCTATGCCTCAATGGTGGATGACGGAAGGGAGCATATGGCAACTTCGAAGGTGACCAATGACGCCTCATGGGCGAACTACATGGAGGTCGTGCGCAACCACGATGCTGCGATATATGGGAGGCCAATGGTGTATGTCGAGTTCGTGGAGAGGCGTAATCATCGGGCATGGTTGGTTCGGATGCACGGTGGAGATGAAGTGGCCGGCGGTCATGAAGACCCTTCGGGAGAACATGTGGGCGAGCAAGTGGGTGATGAAGACGGCGGAGGCGTGCGCAGAATTTCCAGCCCAACGAAGGTGTGCACGACAGTGGTGGGCCGCCGTATTGACCGTCATGAGTATCTTGGGGACCGGGTGGAAGAAGAGGACAGCGAGGAGGATGAGGAGGTTGACACAGCAGCTCGGAGAGGACGAGGATGGCGAAGGTGCAACTGGAGGGGTGGTAGGTCGTGTTGTGACCACGAGACGGTGCGTGCGTGTCGCCCGGATCGACGACATCGCAGCGGCACCCTAGTTCTCGCCACAGCGGAGGAGGGAGAATGGGGTTCAGCGAGGCGCACTCTTTCTCGGGCGTGCTTCCGTAATAAGAGTGCTTTCCCCAAAGAGCTATTGCTAGACATGCCGCCAACATAAGCCGGACGTGATCGGGTCCACAAGTCAAAGCCGACACGTGCGTTGTGAAGTGTGTGGACGGGTCATGTGGTGGCAAAGTCCGTGCACAACGATACAAGGGCGTTGGCACGGAGTTCGGATAACGGTGCTGCAAGATCACGCTTGCGAGCTTGCGGGCCAAGATATAGACACCGCAACATGACATCACGTTATGTTGCGGAGGTGGTCACGCACTCGCCCAGCGGATGTGTCAATTACCCCGAAGGTTCGATGGCGCAGAGCGAACGAGGCGGGCTACGGTGAGCTACAAGAAGGTGTGGCGGCGGCGAAAGGTGCTTTGCGGTATGTGTGGGACGACGAGGAGGCGTGCGACACGGTCCCAAGAATTGGATCAAATTGCACAATCAAACCCGCACTTACATAAACAGCGGGAGAGGGTCCATCCTACGGAGGCCCGAATCGTTTCATTCTTGACAGAGTGTTCGGGCCTTCCATCAGCGATACAAGGGTTCGTGGTGCCGCCCAGTGCTAACCGTAGATGGGACGTTCCTATCCGGCAAGTACAAGGGCACTATCCTTACCGCGATTGCAGCCGATGCAAATGACCACTACTCCCATGGCATTTGCAATTGTGGAGAGCGAGAATACAGATAGGCGGCTTTGGTTTCTTTGCAATTTGAAGAATGCCGAGTGCAAGACAGGCCCGGTGTGCCTTATCTCCGACCGCAATGCAAAGCTTGATGTCTGCGTTGCGAACGTTCGCTGAGATGGGACGCAGCCCCCGCCCCGTGGATCGATGTGAAGAACGGCTGGTGCATGAGGCATATTGCGCGAACTTCCACGAAGGTTCCGTAGCAAGGACCTCATGAAGATGTTCAAGAAGCTATGCATGCGTAACTGAAGCGGAAGTTCGACGCCTTGCGAGGCGGCTCGATCGAGAGGCTACGAAGCATGTGCATGCAGCGAGGGCCGTGGAGGAGCTCCACAAGAGTCGGGTATTCTCACAATGGGTTCACCCAATGCACCGACTTGGAAATGTGGTCTTTGTTGCACGACACCGGTGGGGCGAGGTATGGGATCATGACAACCAACATGTCCGAGGTTTACAATGGTGTATTGAAGGGCGCCGATCCTCGCCGATCACGGCAATTGTGGCGAGACACAGAACCGCACCGTCGGGTACTTTGTGAATAGAGCCGGGATGGCGCGAAGCACGTTGAGGAAAACAAGCAATACTCGAGGTCATGCAGCCTTCATGGACAGGAAGATGGAGAAGGCTCGAACCCACATTGCTCACCCATTGATGGCTTAAGGAGAAAGTTTGAGGTCCGCCTAAGGCGTAAGTATGTCATGGGTCAAATTAGAGGGGAGCGCAAGCGTGTATGCACGATTGGTGATGAAGCATCTTGCACCGCAACAAGCCCGGCTTTCGCACAAGCCATGCTCCCATGTGTACGCGGCATGCGCTGTATGGAACCAGCGCCGACACAAGACATCTCCATGTACTACGACATGCAAGACTTGTATGCAACACAGAGTGCAGAGTTCCATTCCTACGGGTAGACATGCACTACAGGAATTATGGCGGGAGATAAAGTGGGTGCCCAACGATGATCGAAGCATGTCGGGCGTGGAAGACGACAAAGCCGTCGGATCCGCAACGACATGGATGAGAGCCGGCCGAGGATCGTGCTCGGCGCCCGAAGTGTAGGCTATGCAAGACCTTTGGCCACTCCTCGCCGGTGCCCAAACAGGCCGGCATCAAGCAACGCTCCGTAGTACCAACCACAATCCATATGTAATGTATTATTCAGAGGTGTACGCTAATTGTTGGCTCGATGGTGTAGCTATGTATTGCACATTACCATGTTATGTATATTTTCGCACATTCCATATGTTTCCTTGTCGTGTGGGTCATATTGGTGTGCACATTTTACGTATGTTTTGTACATTCAGACGTTTCCTGTCATAACATTTGTTGTGAGTTATGTTGTTATTTGTTGCACATTTTGTTGTAATGTACACTAACTTGTTATCCTTCTTTGGCGAGACATGGCGTTGAGTGCTAGAGCCCGTTGGGACGAGCACCACCGATGCCATGTGTGGTTGTCGGCACCCGCACGGGCCTCCTTGCTTCGCCCTTAGGGGCCCCGAGAGAATCGGGCGTCTCGACCCTCGGTACATCCCACTCTGCGGGACACCGGTCTGCGCCCATTGCCCGCATGTTGGATCTACCGCATGGGTTCCAGATGACGATGCGCCATCGTTGTCGGCTCGTTGGTCGATGGAGGCGGAGACTCACACCTTCCACTTCCGGTGGGGAGATGACGGTTACGCCGCAGACGCCACGATGATTACAGGTCTACCCTCCGTGGTGCTGCTTTGGTGCCACCCCAAGCGCGCAGATTGGAAGGTCCGTCTGGTCACCGGTTCGGTCATGCGATCCGAGACAACGCAGGTGGGTGCCACATGGATGGCTTCGCCGCTTCATGACCGCCCCGCAGACGCAGATGAGGTCGCGGCGCGACGCGCGCCGCTGCATACCGCTATATCTGTCGGGTACGTCTTGTTCCCTAGCACGACCGAGACTCCGTGCGGCCTAGCTACATACCGCTAGCGAAGTCCTTGGCGGATGGTCGCCCGGTCGCAGCCACAGTATAGCCGGGATCGCGAGCCTTAGCTCCACATACCGAGGCTTGTGTGCAGCATCGCCTGCAGCTAGCATCGCATGCCAAAGGCGACGGCTTCAATTATACTTGTTAGCCGATCCTAGCCGCCTGCTACCTTCTCCTTCAGTTGTGGTCATGGGAACACTTCCCCGTTGGCAGGCCTGACTTTGGTCGTCGTGTGCACCCTTATGACCTCATCCCGCAGTTGTATGGTGGTGACGACCCCATTGATGCGCCCACAATGGGTACACGTTGGACGCATGGTCAGTTGAGGTGGGCCAGGGAGAGACCGAGACGTGCGTACTCGGATTTCCACCAGAGGTTCGAGCTTCTGGCGTTTGGCGACGTAGACTGGTGGCCATGGTCTCCACAGTTAATTGCGAACACGGCCCCCCACGGGTTGTCATACCAGTGCGAGCGAGATCAGAGGTACTGGATGACGACCTGCCACTTGGTGTTCGCGCACTGCGTCGAGCCGTACAGCCCACACCGAGTCATGAGACAGTTCGGGCTGTACCAAAGATGTCCCTCCCATGGCAGGATGCCCTCTTGCGAGGAGTTCCACCGGTATGTCAAGACACCCCAAATTTAATTACGCATTAGTGTCAATGTCGACTGCATTTAATTGTGTAATGTCTCAATGGACTTGCGAGCAATCGAGGAGAGGCGAGCGATCAAGACGGAGAGCCACACAATGGACGTGGGCGGACATGTGGTCCGACCATGCGCATACGATGGTTGTGGATGAGACACGGCCGTCGACCACGGCGACCCGCGTGCATGGGCATACCTTGATCGGTACGCGCACGCACCGCCGTAGGCTTACTACGAGAGCCCCACGCCTCCACCTCATGCCGTTCACGGGCGGCTATACAGAAGGTCGCACCGTCATCTAGCGGCACGGGTCGACGAGGCGATGCGAGAGTACTTGTGTCATTACGCAATGCGGGATTACATTTGAACCGATCGCTTGTTTCATCGCAGTGGACCGGATACATCGTATCGACATCGAGGCTAATGAGGCTATACGACATAGGAAGTCCAATACCAATCTCGGTGGGTAGGCTATATCGCGCAGCATCGTGAAATGGCAAGGGTACGATACGGGGCTTGAGTTGTGGTCGCCGAGATGACGTTGTTGCTACGCGGTGGCGGGCGTGGCGGGACCACCACCTCCTCCGCGCCTCCGTCGGCACCGGGATCAAGACGGCCATCCTCGGCCTCCACGCCGCCCAGCCCGGTTCGACAATTGCCAACTATTTGTTTGTGCACTCATTAACATTTATGTCTAACCACATCTTCGTCTTGCAGCAATTGCGGCAGGATAGCACGCCGCTACGGAGGCGGCGTCATCACGGAGGTCGACATCGCCGCACGAACCGAGGGGCGTCCGAGAGTCGGCAGCTACGGCCGCTCGGCCTCCACGCGCTTCGCCCGGCGGTTCGACAATTCGCAACTATTTGTTCATGCACTCATTTACCATTTATGTCTAACCACATGTTCGTCTTGCAGCAATTGCGACGGGATAGCACGTCGCAATGGGCATCGTCATCACGGAGGGCGACGGACGAGCGACCGCGCTCTCGAGACAACGGGCCCACTCGAGCAGCGCCCACGACTCGCCGGACCAACCGAGGAGCGGATGCCCTCGTATCTCACGGGGCAGTGCGACCAACCTATATGACCGGGATAGGTGGGTTGTGCCGACCTATCAAGGCATGACATCGCATGAGTACATGGGGGACTTCCCGTCGACATCCTCATTTCACCAGCCACATACCCCGGTATGCACTAAACGTGTGTATTTCATTATGAACAATTTTTGTACTTTCCATTGTCTAATTCAGTTGTACCATCTAAGCGGACGTAGGCACCTCCTCCGATTGGGTGAGCTCTATGCTTTATGACCACCGTCATAATCGTCCACAGAGTTGTACCCACCGCCGCCTCGGCCACACCCTCGCAGATCGATCTTCGCGATGCACCCCGCCTCCCTAGTAGGTTCACATTCTCGAGAGGATCATATGCGCTGCATTTAGGCGGCGAGGACGAGATGATGAATGAATTTTTAAATTGTGCTTTTGTAATATTTGTGATGTTTTTCAATTGCTTGATGGTTTGATGTTCAAAGATGGTTTCCGAGATAAAAGGGTTGCTCTAAGTTCTTTGATTTAGTACGGCATACAACCAACGAGAGATGACAACACGGGGTAGCGGAGAAGACATAGCTTGACGATAATTTTTTTGCCTTGTGATAACAACTCCACGTACATAACAAACAACCAATTCATCACATGCTTAACAACGTTGCACATTACATCGTTATGGAAAGAGGGCACGAATATGAAGGTCACAGAAAATGAAGGCGTCATGCACTTACAACACGAAACAACACATACATTGCACATACTGACGTAAATTATGGAAAGTTCTACACCCAAAACATCAACACAACAATCCCCATCGCACAAAGATCAACACATTCCGTACTCGTGGCCTACATGCCAAACGAGCCTCGTGGCACCCACATGGAAAATCTGCGAGGGGCCGCCTCGACGGGCCGGCCATCGTGGTAGTGGCACGCACATATGCAGCTCGGGTTCGCGCAGCAACATGTGGGATCATAAGAGCTTCCTATGTTGACAACCTCCTCGTTTCCCCTCTCGCGTTGCATCTGCTGGCGGAGCTCATTGTTCTCCTCATTGAGAGTCTCCATTCGGTACTCCAAGTCCATTATTCGGTCCCATAGTACCCACATAACGGTCAATATACCGTTCATGAGGAGGGTCGATCCAATGGAGAAGTCGCATTTCGCCATCTGCGAAAAATGACGATAAACATGGAGGGTCCATAAGCAATAAAAATGTACTATTAGTAATTTGTACCCCGGAGCGTGGGCATCGGAAGAAACGGCGCCCGCCATTGTTCGGCCCTTCCAGGACCTGCACGACCACGTACTCATTGTGTCTGCATTTCGGCCACGCTGGTTGCGCACGCCGACTTGGTAGCAAGCGTGCGTGGTCCGAACATCTCCTCCTTTCCAAGGGAAGGTCTTCCTTCGGTGACCCATATCCGACTGGCCCCTCTTCTTCCGCCATGGTATGTTCTTTGTTCGATTTACAGGGTTTTCTGGCTACAACTTCATGGGACCTCTACCGTGCAATTTATATCGAATGGCGGGACAAAAGATGGCTGCTTTGCCCAGAGACAAGACAAAAGCGCTCAACTTTACTCGGTGAGATGACAACACATGCCAGCTTTACGCAGTGATATGACAAATCGGGGCAGCTTTGCTCAGTTAGATGACAATACATGCCGCCTAAACCGCCACATAAAGACTACGATCTGAAAAGCCTTCATACGAACATTTATTGCTACTCAAAAAGCCTACATAGGAACATTTATTGCTACTCAAAAAGCCTATCGCTACGTAAACCAACAAAATAGGGCGTAGGTCAGTAGCCTTTACAATGAGTGTTCACGCCATAGGCATGTATCCTTTCCAGTGAGTTTTCATGTCACCTTTCCTTGTTGTTTCATAAATACAGATACTGAGCTCAAAAAGCCTACATAGGGACATTTCCATGGACTATGCGCACCGCACTGCATAACTCCGCCTACATAAAGGCCTCCTATGTCTTACATACCACATCTCCTCCTCAAGCCTTCACAATACTACTACACAACAATGTCTTCTGGAGGTCCGACCCATTTGGAGTGCCGGAGTGGCATGAGCGCCCCAAGTGCCGCTGCGGCTTTAGGACGATGTTGGGAGTCCGACGGATCAAGAAGAGCGAGCCAAATACGGCCGTAGGTTCTTCAAGTGTCCAAACACGGATGACGATTTCATGGTAACGACGACAACTAAATCATTTGTTTCGTTGTCGTTATTCAACTTCATCCATGACATCTACCATGCCACACATAGGCTTGCGTGTTCATTGAATGGGTGGATCGGTGTCGCCGACATGGCCACATAACCAGCGGTGGAGGTGGAAAACAAAGGACAATACTTTGTCAAGATGACTCGAGCTCGCGAGGTGGAACGACAGTGCGGCGTGAGCAAGAGCGCCGCGTGAGGGTGGACCAAATCCGTCTCGAAGGGCAAGGAGGATGAGCTGCAAAGGAGGCGGAGCAGCTAAGTCTGCGTGAAGCGCCATCAAGCGTCGGAGGAAGAGCTTCAAGCTCGGGAGGCAGCTCAAGACCAAGAATGACAGGACAAAGGATGCAGTGGAGCCATCTTCAAGGCGCGATAAAAGGGGAAACAACCACGCTACACCCAAAGAGACAAAATGTTACGAGCGGTTGGGTGGGTTAGTCGCATATCATGCTATATGTTATGCATGTAATAAAATTGTACGCAGATGTTATGAAGTTTATTTCTATTCACATAAGGTTATTATCTCGTGTGTTCGCATTCAATGATTCAGATAGCAAGTCATTTAACAATATTAACATACTCTTGGTACACTAATTCTTAGTAACATAAAAATATCACTTACCAATGTATATATCAAATAAAAAGGAGTATCCAGACAAAAATTCCATCAAAAATTACCAACATATACGAGGAGAAGGCATTAGGCAAAGACAACACGAACAACTCATACATTTCACGTACATGACATGTAGCAAGTAGTACAACCACCAACACACCAACGAACACAAGAACTAAAATACAACACAACCGTACATAAAACATTACCAAAAGAGCTTGACGACAATATAGCATAAAACATTGCGAACATACACGAGGATAACCTCCAGACTACAACTTGAGGATAACAATAAAAACAAGAAACAAAATAGCACACAACATTAAATTTATCTTCCACTCTAGTCTGTCGAACGATGTCGCATCCGACGGGTCGCAACCCCACGACAACTCTCTCACGGCGAACACTGTCATTCCTATTTCCCATTTCATCCTCCCACACCTGAATCGGCAACCACCATGAGCTTCCTGCGATTCCATGACAAGAAGATTTTTAAACATACCACCACGATTTGAATGAACCCAAAAATATGACTCACCGAGTGATTGGGGCACTTGTAGTAGTGTCGCCGGATTCTTGGCCGTCTGTGATGTCCTACGTCTAACCACCAAGTTGCAATTTGGGCACATCACCGTGGTGCCCATGAAGACGTCTTGGTGACTCATTGCCTAGTCTTGGGGAGTGAGCACGAAATAAAACTACACAGATTGTGAACAACTTACTCAGGAGGTGACTGATAACATGGCCAGGGAGTATGTGAGGGATGGCTCCGTTTTATAGGCTGTGTGGGGGGTAGCCTCACGCACAAAGACCACAGACAACACAAATCTTGACCCCACACCATGCTCAGTGAGGAGACAAAACATGCCAGCTTTTGAGGTGACCTCACAAAAAGGGCCAGCTTTGCTCAGTGACATGACAAAAGAGGTCAGCTTTTGCTCAGTGACTAGACAAAACAGGTCAGCTTTTGCTCAGTGACTAGACAAAACGGGCTGCTGTTGAGCTACCGCCTACCGAGCTGCTTGATGACTCTGGCTAAGGCCATTACGACATATACATATTAGGCTAATACTTTAACTTGGCGTAATGACGTGTGGTACAATTTTCTACGTACACGTAAGAGAGTGAATGCACAAATTCTGCAGTCTTGGGACGAGCCTATCTCATCAATTATCCATTTTCGGTCTACGAGCTAGTGTCAAAGTCAATAAGTCATTCCCTGAAAGTCCCAAGTGCAATGATACACATCACATTCAAAAGGCATTACATAAGAAAGCATAAAATGCATACCGGGACAGATGTACATAATATTGACAATGAAATAAATTTTAATATTGGATCAAATAACACCTCTTACCGAATGAGGACATCATCTTGGTTCCCAGTGGCTTGAATAAGGAGGACATCATTTCTAGCTTGGGTGATGAGTGTGCATCGATGCTCAGTATTTAGAGATAAGAGGCCATTGGCGAGAGCTAAACACCTAAACAATGCCAAAAGGCATGAGTATAGCCAATTCGTGATTACTAAAGAGAGCGATTGTCCTCGTGGGATGCCAAAAGATGCCACTTTGGGCGGTGACATTACTAAAGAGAGCGATTGTCCTCACCAAATGACAAAAAGAGGCAAGCTTTGCTCGGTGAGATGACAATACATGGCAAAAGTGCTCACGGACATGACAAAGCGGGCAGCTTTGCTCGGTGAGATGACAACACATGCCGCCTTTGCGAGTGACATGATAAAGCGGGCAGCTTTCCTCAGAGACATGACAAAACGAGGCGGCTTTGCTCGGTGAGATGACAACGGATGCGGCTTTGCGCGATGACATGATAAAGCGGGCAGCTTTGCTCGGTGATATGACAAAAGAGGTCAGCTTTGCTCGGTGGGATGACAAAGATGCCGCTTTGGGCGGGGGCGATACTAAAGAGGGCAGTGTGCTCGGTGACAAGACAACAAGAGGTCACTTTGCTCGGTGGGATGACAAAAGATGCCGCTTTGGGCGATGACATGACAAAACGGGGCCTTTTTCGGTGATATCGCAGCACTCCCATCTTTACTCACTCGCTACGACCACGCGGACCATCTTTACACGTATGAGTAGAGACAAACGACCCTATAAATTGGTATGCATTCCATTTCCCAGCGAACATTGCACATCCAAACCCCATACTCCATCGCGCTTCCCTCACCCAACCGGGATGGACAAAGGCAAGAAGAAGCAATGGGACAAGATGGTGAAGGATTGGGAGGAGACCCGTGACATAGCACGGTCACCGCAGCCCGCGATGCCGCCCGCGATGAGAAAATAAGGGCGATCAGAGCCCGAGTAGAACAAGCCCATCGTGCTACGATGAAAGGTCCCCAGGCGCCGCGTAGCAACAACCCCATCCCGACGTCCCACCGGCGTTCGCCACAACTACCACTGAGGGGGAGACACCTCCCTTTGTTGGTGCGGGGGCGTGTGCAAGTTCTTCAAGTCTAAGCACCGCATCGCCTAGGTATGCGATGCTGGGTTGCGCAAACTACTCGATGACTACCCCAACCGCCGCTTTGACACCGCAACCTATCGGCGGCGTGCGACCACATGCACTATTTTCCCTACCTTTTCTCCTTCACAACACGCACTAACAATATCTCTCTTTTATTTACAGTCTCCGGAGCCCCTATGTGCCTACCGCAAATGGATCGATCTTGAGATCCACCCCGAGACCAATGGACCTCGACTTCGAGGAGTGGAATGTCACAAAGGAGAAGGAGTTGCTTGGAGGAGGCGCGCCGCAAGCACGAGCACACCTGCGTATCTGCGAGACGCAAGCTCATCTTGAAGCGTGCACGCGTAGGGATTGGGAGGCTCGCGAGATGGAGCGCGAGAGAAAGAGGGAAATTGCGGCTAAGGCAAAAGAGGCCGCGGAGGAGTTCAACGCCGAGCGGGCAAGGAAGGAAAGTGGCCCGGTCCACACAGAGAGGTCGTCTGGCGATTGGGTGGGTTAGTCGCATATCATGCTATATGTTATGCATGTAATAAAAATCTACGCGACATGTTACTCCCAACTGTATTATGAAATTTAATATCTAGTATTTTCGCATTCCATGATTCACGTAGCACCTCATTTAACAATATTAAATGTACCAAAATTTATGTATCGCATTCCATGTTACTCACCTTCACAATATCACTTACCACTTTATGTATCGGCCGTTCTACGGTCAATCTTTCCTACAAAAATTTACCAAAATTTTTATGCATCTACAACTTACAATGAACATAATCTTTTATTACAACTTTATCTGATTTTTATCCAGTTTATAACTACAAAATTGCCAAAACTGAAAACAATCACGGAGATTGCAAACCCTAAAAACACAGCAAACCTTAAAAGTCACTTACCACTATTTGTATCGATCATTCTACGGTCAATTGTTCCTAAAAAAAATTTACCAAAATTTTATTGGCATCTACAAGTTATAATGAATATAAACTTTTATTACTACTTGGTCAGATTCTTTCCGAGTTTACATTTACAAAATTGACAAAACATACAAATAACATGGTGATTGCAAACCTAAAAACCATAGAAACCCTAAATATCACTTACCACTTTACGAAACGATCGTTCTATGATTAATCGTTTTAAAAAAAATTATCCAAATTTTTTTACATCCGCAACTAACAATGAACATAAATTATTATTGCAATTTTATCTATTTTTTCTCAGTTTATAACTACAAAATTGCGAAACCATACAAATATTCACGAGTATTGCGATCGGGGACATGCGGTCGGGGAGCAAGCGCTACGTGCGTGCGATCATGGACCGGGGCGCAGCGCTCGCGGGACGCGGGGCAGCGCTCGGGTGAGGGCCTTGCGGCGGGCGGGCGATCGCGCTGGCCAGCGGAGTCGCGCGCTCGGCCCGCGCCGAGCGGTCGTGCGGTCCCCGACTAACCCACACGACCGAGCGGCGTGGCGGCAGCGGAGAGCGCGCGAGGAGGTATAGATTTGGAATTTATTTCAGAAGGGGGCCAAAAATGGAAATTGAATTGTTTAGGGGTCCAACAGTGTCCAAATTTCGAGGAATGGAGGATTTTTTTCCAGAAGACAGCTGATTATAAACAGATAATATGACATGATACGCTTTAACTCACATCACACACAGTTCACCCGCATTTGCCATACACGTGGAGCCGTTCAAAACGGCTTAAGGCTTTGAATTTTAGCTGTTGGCTAAAATTGATTTGTAGCGGCCGTTAGCTTTTTTTTGAGAAAATATAAAAAATGTGAAATTTTTGAAAACCCCGTTATATTATCACGGACAATGCAAATAAATAC
This sequence comes from Dendrocalamus sinicus, assembly GCA_036346575.1. Taxonomy (NCBI): domain Eukaryota; kingdom Viridiplantae; phylum Streptophyta; class Magnoliopsida; order Poales; family Poaceae; genus Dendrocalamus; species Dendrocalamus sinicus. Next base: position 14,617,276 of record CM070641.1, on the reverse strand, counting down.
AGGAAAAAATAAAGACAAAAGGCCAAAAAACTAAAATAATCTAAAATAAGAAGCCGATGATGTATTTCAAATAATTTCTACCTTAAATAAGCTAAAAAGTCAAAAGTTAAAGCTGTTAAGAGCAGTGCTCTTAACATAAGACTTTCAGTAAGCAAGCAAATAAAAATTGAAGGAACCAAAAAATCAGAACTCGCGACCTCTCTTTGCGTATACGTGAACCTATGAATACCGTGAAGTACTTGTACTATTGAACTCCATGTTATATACGGATCAGATACTAACTTGCGTGAACAGGAGTAAGCAACATGTATTCTACATTTGCGCATGTTGTGGCCTCCTCGCGGGGTAGCGTTTACAATATTCTTCGCTTGGCTTGGCTTATGGAGCAGGGGAACAGCGGATGACGTCACCGGCCGTTAAGGGAAGAACCATCCAGGCCCATACGGATGCCTATGTGGATGGGCCCGTAGAATCTTTGTGGCCGTACTCTTTTAGAGCGCGAATGACGTCTTAAGTTAATTTTGATAAATCTGATAAATAATATCAGCCAATAAAAACTGAAGTTAAAAATCACCTAAGAAGTCCAAAATAACGGGGCCTACATCTACTGGCCCAGAAAGATTCCATCCGACACAACGCGACGGAACCGGTTACCGCAGAATTACAATAAGCACCCCGGCCTGGTTGCTCCTCATGTTCATGCTGAATCGATAATTAGATAAATTACGGGGTTGAAGAGAAATGACGTGGGTATGGATGGATTATCACCGGGAGAAAATAAAAAAAAAGGTTTCACGATAAGAGATTGCGTGCAGCGCGTATGTGCTGGAACGGATAAACATGCTTGGAACAGTGCTTCTTACAGGTGTTGCTCCTGGTCTGGAGAGGGGATTGGGAGAACAACATCAACTGCTACTCATCCTAATCTTATTTGATTATTAGTCGATGAGCCCCACCCACCGGCTTGGCTTAGCTGTTCTGGGAGGCAAACTAAAGGGGTAAGGGTGGGGCCTGCTTAATTGTCCACGTCGGATCAGGTCATCCTGTCCATCGGTGACACTACGATTGACAAGGTAAGGGCAAGCTGCTCAAACCTAAATGATGTTGGTCTATCTTAAGATAATAGGTGGTTCTTTTTTGCTACGATTTATAGTTTATGATTACATCTTATGATTTTTAGCTCTAACGTGGATGTTTGTGTGAGCAGAACCAAATACCGATAAGCTGCATTACAGATGCTGTCTCGATAAGCCGCTCCAGAATAATGATACAGAAACTATTCTATTTATTTATTTAAAAGAAATTATAAACTATAAATCAAAAAGAATTCAACCAATGTTGGCATGGACGCTATTCGGGACATATTGCACATTTGCACCAGCTTCGTTTCACATTGCGAGGTCTCAAAAGGAATAATCACGATCACCCCATGCTCGTCGAGTGTTGCTTCTGTGCGGTGTGCATCGAGCGTCTCAATGTGGACATGATAGGTACATGAAGAAGAGAAGGAGGGGGCAAATTATGGACTGAAAAAAAAATGCCAAAAAAAAAATGGATGTGACACAGAGAACCAAATTCTATGTCGCGCATTCCATTTTAATTAGATGACCGAAAACGAAACATCATACGAATAACTCTGGTGTATATATTCTGTGTTGAATTAACTAATTCATAGTTGTTCATTGCAAAAAAAAAATAAGATCATATATAGTTGTTGAAGAGATGGACAATTAGACACTGAGGATTCATAACATGCAAGCCACGTTTAAACCAAACGAATTGGTGACATGCAGCTATTGTTGTCTCGTTGAAGTCGTGATTGTTTTCTGGGTTGAGTTCATTTTGTGCGATGCTCTTGGCGTCATGTTTTGTCCTTATCAATCATTTTTTAAGGAAAAATTCATATTTTTAAGCAAACTCATTTTATTCGTTTAGATATTCTCTTGTCTGTTTTTTTTTCATGATTTGCAGGGGCCCACGCTAGTCGGCGGTATTATAGCACGTCAACAACGTAGCGTGGCATCGGATATTTCTATATTCGCACGCATGGGAAATCACAAAATCGATCGACCCGTTATTCTGAAAGTGAACTGGAAGTCTGGAACAGGTTAAAATTTTCATTCCTTTGTTTGATTTTTCATGTAGATTCTTAAATTCTTTTGAGATCGAAGAAATCTCTTATTTTTGTTAGGGCCACGCATATAATGGGTGGGTTCTTTTAGACCGTGGCTGTAGCTTTTGCCTTTTGAATTATAGTTGTTCGTGAGAGACAGTATGACAAGGGAAACAGTCGTATGCGATTTTGGCCGGTGTAGCTGAATCGGTACAGTGTCTACTACAATCGATTTGTAGACTCTGCTTTGAAAAGATGCACCATTTGAAAACAAGTTATTGCAGCAGGAAGTGAAAAGTCAAAACCAAAGTGAAGCCGAACCAGGCTAATATGGTCGTGCCAACTCGAGGGCTATTCATGCATGCGCGGTGACATCAACATTCTTTTTAGAGCCATTAACGTTGGCTCACAAAACTAATTAACTAGACATGTTCCACCGCCCACCAAATCCTTATTACAGCCTCCCGCCTCCACTAACCCCTGCCACCGCCTAATGTGCCACCGTGAAGGACCTATATGGTAACAAAGTGGGCGAATGGAACCTTCAATTTTTTTCCCAAGTATTCACTGGTTTCTCATTTCAATAGCTATGAGAAGCTATAAAGATCAAGAACCTAAATTTCTAAAAATTCATTATGTTAAGGTGAATTTAGCTTGATGAACAGTAAAACAACACTATTTCAAGTATAAAATTTATGTCGCTTTTGATCTATATATCCAAAAGACTTAAAACTTAAACCAAAACTAGATCATGACCTTAAGAACCTATTCCAACCATAAATTTTGAAAGAACTTAAGAGAATTAGGATCTTTCAATTCGTGAAACTTTGCTGCACTAAAACCGGGCTAAAACCACAAATTGAGCAAACTCTTAAATTAAGCCTCCAAATCACTTAAAATTTGGTATGCATCTTCTCTATGATGTTATGAATCTATTCCAATCAACGATAAAGAAAATCGTTGCTAAAGTTTTGACATTTTTTGTTTAAAGGAAACTTGCACTAAAACCGGGCAAAAAAAAAAATACGGTGAATATGACTTGCTCATGGGTGAATGATGGCCAATATGGCTCTAGATGTATTCTTATATTTCATAGTAAGTTAGAACAACTAAGGAATCGAGGCAAAAAATAATTGGATCAAGAAATCAGTTGGAGAGGCCAAATCAAGCAAAAATTGGATAACTTTAAGAACTTGCCAAACCTGATGACTAGATAGATGAAGATTGATTTTCTAGGTATATCTCCATTACTTACTCATTCTTGGTATCCAACAAGATCAAGAAAGGGATAGGCAAGATCAAAATCAACTAAAGCAAGATCAAATCAACCAAAACAAGAGGGATTTATGATAGATGAATAAAGTTAATATATTAGTACTTAAGAATGAATGTTTCACACCTGGAGGACAAAAGAGTATACTCACATTTTTCAAACCCTAACCCTACAATACTTGGCTTCCATTAGTAAGTTAGGATGGTTAGATGGTTAACTTGCAAGTTTTTATCATAACTCGTTAAATAGACAAAACAACCAGCCCTATCTCACCCTAATGGATACTATCTACTTAACACAAATGAAAGAAACCCGTTAACTCCTCACAACATGGGTTTTACTCACACACTACATGTATGCACACTTTTCAAAACACATAAATCTGAATCCGCTAAGTTCTTACCCTTTGATCCACTTGATCATCTCAACTCCTCAAGCATCACTTAAGCCCCGTGTTTTTAATTCAAGATAGTTTCCAATATTTTGGTCAACTTACCAAAATACCATTTCTTAACCTAGTTTTCATCTTTTCTCGCAAACAATCATCATACTTACTACGTGTAGATGCATCACTGGCTTGCCACGTGTCGACAAGTCTCCTGTTCCGATTCTACCAGACCACGCATTACTTGGACCGACTGAGCCACATGGTGTAACTTGTCGCTCGAACTTTTCAACATTTTCTGTCTTCCTTATATCATGTTTGAGCTCAACCATCTCTCCCGGTATCATTGATCGTTCTAGGCTTGGTTCCTCCACGAGCATAGTTCCGATCTTCGCCATTGACCATAGTTGACTCCAAGCGCCTTTGCGCATCTAAATACCAAGAAATCATTTTCCACCACAAGTCCTTCACAATTTGACCCACGTTAGCTGAAACATGTATCATACCACACATATGTATATACCTAGGTCAAACAAAATTATCACATGACTCAATTTTTCAAATTCATCCCAATGCAAGTTGGCTGGTCAGACCGTCACCTCTGCGAGCTGTCTAGAGAAATCCGCAAATTTGTAAATTCTAAATTTTCACTCCTCCAAAATAAGAATGGTTCATCACAACAAAACCCTTGGCCTTCTCACATGGTCCTTCATGCCGCCTTGTTGGTGTCGCATCCGGCACCGACAATACCTTTTGGCGAACCCCTCCTACACCGCAACCACCTCATCCTCCCTTCCTGCCACTACAGCCTGCAACCTCCTCCATCGTCGCCGCCACTACACACCTCCATCTCTCCCCGCCCAGATCTCCTTCCCCGTTTCTGCTGCCTCCTAATTCCTTTTCGTTATCATCGCCCTCGCTGCCTCTGTCGCCCACTGCCCTCCCCTAAGGGGCTAAGCCCATGGCCAGCAGTGTCACCGCTGGCTTGTTGCTCCGCCGCAACCGCTAACCCACCGCCAGGGGCGGATGCATGTTCTTTAATATGGGGACACAAGCCCACGCCGCTGATTTTATTTTTTGTTACTGAGAGTTCAAGCTTAAACAGTGTATGTCCCCATATATCAAAAACTAGTGCTCCTACATGTCAGAACTATATCTATTAAAAGAAAATGTTTAAACACGTTGACAAATAGAGGGAGAAGAGAAAAAATACGCAGGACATTGATAAAGCAGGACACTCCAAAAAAAAATACGTGTAATAGTAGGTTCTCGGATTTATTTTAGATCATTTATTAATAATGAGTTTCTTGATTTTGATATGTTGTCTGACAAATAGTTATTTACCATTAAACTTTGTTGTAAAGTTAGTTGATGCTATAAAATTTAGAATGCATTACTATCGCTATATTATTTATGGATACATTGATAAGTACATGCATAAAATATGAGATCTCTATGTTATTTTTGTTTTAGATTCGCTACTATCCACAGCTGTGCGTCCCCTGCCCCTGCCTTCCTCTAAATATATTGTTCTACGTACATGTTTATATCGATGAATATTCGGAATGATTCCAAGATTGAGGTCCAAATTAGGCGCCGGATTAGTCGTATCTCACGCGCACGAGGCTGCTTTGGTGCAGCTAACCGTCCAGTCGCGCGCGGCCCCCGTCTCCCTCCAAGACTGTTCGGAGCTTCGTCGCCTAGTTTGGAGCGACGCGCGCGCGCGTGATTGCCCGATCGATAAACGGCGGCCTCCCGCGGCCGCATGCGCAGGGCCCGCGCGCCCCGGCTCGTCGTCTGCCTGATCGGCCGCGCGCGCTCGCCGCCGGCTCGACCGGGTGGCTTTTGGGCACAGCGAAAAGCGTCGGGAAAGACTGGCCCACGGCCTGGGGCTGTCTGGTCTGGGTCCGGGCATCCCTGATTCGCCGATCGGTTTGTGTGGATGGTTCGGAGTGATTACTCGTCCTTGTAGTCCCGGTAAGCTAACGACGTGACGTCCCACTAGAAAGGCCGACTCGGATGGCTCCAGCTCGGCGAACGCCGGAAGCACCCCTCTCTCTCATCGGTCTCATCAATCTCCAGTCCACATGAGAGAGAGATTTGTTGGCCACAACAAGCGCGGGGCCACGCGAAGCCACCGGAGGCGGCGGGACCCACCGGGGATTCTGGGCCCGGCCCCGTGGGACACGTGACTGGCCCGTGGCTTGCGGCCTTGCGCGTCCGTGCGTGCGCGCGCGCTTGCGCTCCTCACGCCTGCGTTTGTGTTGGGGGGAGCAGGTGCGGCGCGGCGCGCCGACGAGAGAAGATCTTCCATACTGCAAGCTTCTGGCCGGAGTACAAAGGGTGGTTTTGTAAGCTGTGTTTTATAAAATTTAAATTAGGGTTGTTCTTCAAATAGATTATGAAGAAAAAGACAACAGTATATATTTAATTGATATAACTGAAATCTGTATAGTGTATACTATAATTGATTAGTAGATCACATCTCAAATTAAAAAGCTAATTATTGTAATATCTTATATAAATTATAAGTCATAAATAGAAAAGAACCAACTAAAATATTGGGATATGTATATGGAGAGGTAGGCCTGATCCACAGGAAATCGTGTGTGCTCCAGTAAATAGAATACCACGACCCGATACGTATCGGTGTGGTTTATCTGCTGCAGACACGCGCACGAAAAGTTCTGGACAAGAATCAGCTCGAGACAAGGCAAGGGAACGTCGACCGTGTTCTCTAGGGGTGGAAAACAGTAACGGATAATTCGTTTTATCCGATATTTGTATCCGAGAAAAATCCGAATATGGTAAGCAAAATCCGTATTCGAAAATATTCGTATTCGTATTCGAGAATATTCGTATCCGTATTTGAGAGTATTCGTATTCGCATTCGTATTCGAGAATATTCGTATCCGTATCCGTATTCGAGACTATTCGATTCGTATTCGATCTGTTTCTAGAGCCCATGAAAAATCCGTACAAATTTTGTGATTCAAAACTTGAATTTATGCGGTTTAAAACTGGTAACCGGTCAAAAACCGATGAAAAATCGGCAAAACTGTTAGGAATCCGTTTTATCCGATATTTGTATCCGAGAAAATCCGTATTCGAAAATATACGTATTCGTATTCGAGAATATTCGTATCCGTATTTGAAAATATTCGAATTCGTATCCGTATTCGTTTTAAAAATATGGATTCGTATTCGTATTTGAGACTATTCGACCGTATCCGATCCGTTTCCACCCCTAGTGTTCTCCACTCATGCGCGTTTGTGTGGGGACGTTTGGAGGTCGATCGATGCAGTGGCGAAGTGAGGAATGAAATTAAGAGTGGATTAAAATATTTATAAGTCTAAATTAAGCTGACATAAAATTAATTTTTTTACTCTTATAAAATTTTAAATTTATATAGAAATTATAAATTGAATGGAGACAAACAATAAAAAATAGAGAAATAAAAAAGTATGTACCTTGATAATAGAAAGTACCATGAGTGCGGAGTAGCGATAAATCACCTATATATAAAAATATATCAAAATTAGTGATATAATAGAAAATTATGAATGGCAATGAAAATTTAGATCATATGAAACATACCAGAATTAAGCTAATTTGAACCACAAGACAATAGAAACAAAAGGCGGCATCTTTTTTCACACTCTATCCAATGTTCTCATCATTTTCATGGCGGGGGACTCGGCGGCGGCGGTGCCTTTGAGGTATGTGCAGGACCACATCATCGTGGAGCAGCGACGGAGGGAGAAGATCAACCAGAGGTTCATCGAGCTCTCCACCATCATCCCCGGACTCAAGAAGGTTCATATATATTTCACTTTCTTTCTTCTTTTTTCTTTGATTGATTATCTCTTCTTTAATTTTATGATTTTCACTACTCCTCCTCTTTATTTTTATGATTTACATATATTATTTCACTTTCTTTCTTTTTTTATTGATTGATTAGCTCTTCTTTAATTTTATAATTTTCACTTCTCCTCCTCCTCCTCGTTGTCGTCTTCTTTAATTTCATACCTATTGTTAACCTTCCCATTAAAAGAGTTAGCTTCTCTTTAGATTTATTAATCTCTCTTTCTCTCTATATTTTTACTATATATAAAGTTGCCATCGAAGAGGTGAGGCTGAAGCCTCACTAAACTTTCCGTGGCTACGCCCTGGATCATGTGCATCGTGACGCCTTACACTAGCGTGTGATCCACACTAGATTTTGTGGTGACACGTGTCTCATGATTTGTCTTTTTTGCCAGCTCTCAAAGTCCTCATCAATATCACATTATGCTCACAACGTATGTGTTTGCGCGCTTAGCAAATACTACCAAGTGGATACTTCAGGTTTGTTGAATGTCAGCTGCCTAAGCAATACGTAAAATACACTTTTCATGGACAAACTTCTACAATCTCTCACCGACCAAATGACCCACACCTAGGTACTACAAAAAAGATCACTTGGTCAGCAAAACCGGAAGTGATGTGATAAAAAATAATAAGAAAAATGTTATGAAGAGAAGAACCATCATGTTGAATTGTCGTTAGGCTCACCCTGCTCCACGCTCTTGACTCTGCCTTGTGCCTAGCCATGCTCCACCCTCTGCGCGTGCATTGCTACAAATAAAAGAAAACATATGGCCCAGCATATCGACTAAAATAAGATAACAATCTAGTATGCAGTTTGTCCCATCAAATAGAGCAAAGATTTAGTGATAACTATTTAGAACAATAAAGATAACATTATTATGACTGTCAATGTCATAATCTGATTAACTCTGGTAGAGAAATTAGATGCATGGTAGGAAAGGTGAATGTAAGAGGTACTTTTGTAGAAAGTGAAATCATATTTATAATACAGTAGCTAATATTTGATAAGCACAATAGCACACTACTATGTTCAGAAAATTAGAGACTAACAAATACCTGGAAACAGTGGCGAAGCCAGGATTAAAATTGAGGGTGGGCTGAATTATTTGTCGGACTAAACTACGTTGACACAAATATAGTCTTATCCTCTTATAGAATTTCAAATTCATTCAGAAATTACACAGTTGGAGTCCTAGAGGCAAACAACGAAAAACAGAGAAATACAAAGTACGTACCTCGACAATAGAAAGCGCATACCCAATAATATATAATTATTCTGCTATGAGTACGGAATAGAAATAAATCACCTGTGTATGAAACATATGAAAAATAGTGATATAATATAAACATGTGAATAATAATGAAAATTTAGATCATATGAATTATGAAACATACTACAAATAAGCTAATTTGAACCACGAGGCAAATTTGAATCACAGGGCAAATGCATTCTACGCGACTTCATGCCTTGGAATCTAAACTCTAAAATCTAAAACCTATCTATATACACTAAAAGTCTAAAATCTAAACTCTAAAATACTAAATGTCTAAATTGATAAAATAGACTGTAGAAAAGTTACCCAGAAGGCCACAATCCGACAGCTGCCTCAATTCTATATTTCTCTGTGACACCCGTCTCTCCTCAGTTCGTCCACCGGCGCTGCCACAGCCTGTCGCGTCGACCGGCCAACGCTTTATAGTTTATATTCTCAGTTCGTCCGCCCGGCTCAGTGCTCACTCTATCTCTCTCACTGTTTCACAGTCTCACTCAATCGCTGCTCGCCTCGCTCCTCGGTGCTCCTCGCGGCCTGCGCGCTGCCCGGACTTCGCCGGCGCCTGCCAGCCTCGTCGCCCAGTCCGCCCCCGCCTGGCTCGGCCCCCCTCGTCGGCTCGTCGCCCCGCTCCAACTTCTCCTGCCGGGTTGCCGCCAGATCTGGCAAAGCCTCCCCTCGGCCGGCTCCGGCGGTGCCCCCTACCGCGCGCGCGGCGCACCCTCGCCCGGTCGCCCCCAACACCCCTCCATCTGGCCTCTGCGTGTCTGCGTTGTGGCGGGCTGGCGGCGCCGACTGGTCTTTCTAGGTCTGCTGCCGTCTGGGAAGTGGAAATGGGGAGTAAATGGAGCCGATCGTTTTGTTCAGTGGGTGTTTTGGTGGGCTAGATAAATTTTGTTGGGCCTGGAAATGGGCTGCCGCTATGCTTTGTGTTGTTTATGGAGTGGGTTCTCCTCTGTGTTGTTTGTCGCCGGCGGGGGTGGGGTGTGCCGCTCGCCGGGAGGTGGGGTGTTCATTGTCGGGAGAGTGAGGCTCAAGCCTCACTAAACCTCCCCGCTGGCTTCGCCCCTGCCTGGAAAACCGTATTTCAAGCACTGGAACCTGGCACCAAAGTCTAAAGCACCCAAGAGCAACTAACAAACCTTGAAAGGAAGACTATAAAAAGTAGTCGGTTTTTCAGCATCAATTGGGTAAAGGTGCCTATGTATAACCACAAACTATACTCATTTACATCGACAAAATGGCACATTGTAGACCTATAATCACTAAACCTGAGGAGCTCTCGTCAGCATCCAACCTTATGTCCTCATGGCTATTCCGACTAGGTATCTAGCAACTGCATTCGTACAATATACAAATTGTACAATATACAATTTATGGAGGAGAAGTATGAAAAAACTTATTTTTTGCATACAACTGACGCAATTGACAACTAATGTGTTACTTAAAAAAAACTCAAGATCAAACTATTATTTGAGTACATATGTTCTTCAGCAGACTATAAATGATGAAGCTGTGTTCTCGGAAGAATGATAAAACTACAAGTCGATTAAACTATGACTAAATCAAAAGCAAAAGGAACAACATCATAAAGAAAGAGAGACAAAGGTCTGCCCTACAAAGTGAAATATCTTTAATATCTGTTTACCACTCATTCCTCCCGCGGTGAACAATGAAGAAAAATTTGATGTATTTTTCCCTTTTAGCTCAACTGTTACATCCTAAACCCTAAGGAATAACTAAAATGCTTCGATGTAAGCAACACAAAGCAGGCACAGAAGCAATGAAGAACAAATTCTAATCTCATTTCCAAAGAAGTGCAGAGATACTTAAGCACACATTATTAACACATTTTTTTTTCCAAAAAGGAGTATAACTTGGTCAAAATATCTGATGCAATAATTAAGGAAAAATCACATAATGAACTATTCGATTTTCTGATGACGTGAGCCAACACCGAAAGAGAAAATTTGTTTAAGAAAACCATTCGTAAGATCTGGAAAAATAAGAGCAGGTTCCTATTGTAGACCATAATCATAGATGGTAGGATGTAAGCTGGAATTAATGTGCTAATATGCTAGCATTTCTTAAAGAGCATCAAGCTATAAAAATTGATGTCCATAGATTTTAGGTGTTGAGTTTGGAGGAACATGTCCATTGCATGAGGAAGCTGCTAAAATAATAAACTAAAGTTGCTCCATGAGATGGTAGCAGATGACCTACAAGTGCCATCAACGTACTAGAGGTGATATATACACAATAAAAAACATATGCAAAAATTGGGATGCTCTAAATAATTTCAAATTCGCCTACAACCTACATTAGAATATCATATGAACCAGATAACAGGAGGGTATGATTAACTTAAACATTTGTTTTCTGTAACGACAAGTACCACAATCTCTTAGGCAACAAAGGGATGCTAAATTTTACACACACACACACACACACACACACACACACATATCTATATCTATATCTATACACATACACACACACACACAAACAGTATCTAGCAATTGATAAATGTAAGATTGCAAAGTTGAGGGGAACATTTGATCTATGCAAAGGTGCATGTATGCTGTACTGCAGCTGCAGTTAAGCTAATCGGATGGACAACTCGAGGGCGGTGCTGGCAACGATAGGGAGGAAAGGGAGCTAGGGAGAGGACAACGTGGGACATGCCAGCAACCTTTTCACCATCGAAGCGGCCATCACCGACCACTGTAGCTTCGACGGTGCCATCACCGTCATCTCCATCACTAACTACCGCCGCCCTTGCTCATGGCTCGATTTTGTTGAAGCAGACCCGATGCCACCGATCAGAGCTGTGGGCTAGAAGACGGTGGAGAGGAAGCCACCTCCATCATTGACTAGCTCCAGCCCCTGCTCGATGGCATGTCGTGTGCGGTCGCGATGTAAAGGTGACTTGCTGTCCCCCATCATTGCTCTTCAGCCTCACCCAAGCCCTAGGAGGAAGCGAGAGCCTCGCTGTCGCCCTTTGGCCTCATCTTGAACCCCAATAGGCTAGGGATGGCTTGTAATCGGACGTCATCTTGGTGACCAATAACCAGATTCATGGCACAGAATGGCATATCGGCGGCGGTGGCTTGGTTTAGGATGAGCTAGGATTTTGGGGCAAGGAGACTGACATTAGTGTGGACGTCCAAGACCAAGGAGGCTGGTGCAAGGGTGATGGCTAGGATGGCGTGAGGCCACCGATGGCGAAGGGGAGGAAGAGAATGAGGTAGGGTGATAGGGAAGTGCTCGGGAGGGATGTGAGGGCAACCAAACCAGCAATGGCAACACGGTTTATGGTGAAGGCAGGAGGTGAGGGCATAGGGAGAAGTTGAGGAGGCGCGAGCCATGGAAGGAGGGAAGACGGTTGGCTCATCGATGGCACAAGTGACGCTGAGGGTGAAGCAGAGCACGTGTGGGTGAGCAAAGGAGTCGAGGGCACGTGGGGAAGGGGTCGGCGTGCAGAGTGACGCACATGGAGTTGGAGTTATCGAGGCTAGATTCGAGACACAAAGGCCACCACCGCAAGGAGTTGGCCAGAGCCCCTCCATCTCCTTCACCCACATGTCGCCAGCTAGCAAGTACTATGGAGTTATTGGTGATGCTCAGTCCCAATACATTAGTGAGGTGAACTCAAATGTAAGGTGTAAGGAAAGATTTAGTACTCCCAAAAAGACCGCAAGTATACCAACTTGGGTCGTTATTTTCTTGATGTTGTAGTCATCATGATTTATGAATGACTAGAGACATGAGTTATGGATATAATTCAATCAAATTTATGCAATTGCAGTCTTCCTCATTCACACCCTACTGTGCAGAAGAATCGAACCCAAAAATATGGATAACATTTGATCAGTGGCGAATCCAGGATGAAAATAGAGGGGGAGCTCTACTGTTGAGACTATAGTACAACATAAATATACCAAAGCTACATTCACTAGTCTTTTGCAATTGAAATATCAAATTCATACATAAATAGGAAGATAACAAATTGAAAATGTACAATACAAAAAAATTTAGTACCTTGCTAATGGATAATGTGCCCCCAAATCTTCATAAATATGTAAGTACCGATCTGTACATAGAAAAATATCAAATGTAGCCTCGCTGATTCACATTCACTGATTCACCAGGCCATAAGGATTAAGGGCTAAGGCCTCGCCTCAGTGCTGAACAGCGCATACTTACCAATTTCCAATCCACAGAAGAAACACAGCGCCAGTCGCCAGAGCAGCAGAGCGCCTCTTCCTCTCGGAGACTCCGACTCAGACCGTGATGGTGATGCCGTCTCTCCCGACTCCTATGTCGACGCCTCTAGCCTCCCCCTCAGCGGCTCAGCACCGAGACGCCTCCCGGCCCTCCCCGCCTCGGCGCCTCCCCCTCCGCCGCGCTGGCCGCCTCGGCGCCTCCCCCTCCCCGGCTCCCCTCCGCTGCCGGCCTCCTCGGCGCCTCCCCTCCCGGCTCCCCTCGCTCCGCTGCGCCGGCCGCCTCCCCCTCCCCGGCGCCCCCTCCCGCTGCGCGGCGGCTGGGCTACGAGCGGCGCCGCGGCGGTCTCTCTCGACTCGGTGACTAGATGGTCCAGATCTACTCTTGAGGTGTGGCTGGTGTGCTGTTCATCTTCCTCGATCTGATCTGAATGTTGACTGTTCTCGTTGGGTTTTGGGCCAGGATTCGCCGGGTATTTGGGCCGGCTGGCGGCTAGGGTGATGGGCCTTAAGACACCGCATGGCCTGCCCTCATGCGGAGTTACGCCGAGTGCCGAGTTACAGGCGACGACACGGTCACACCACGCGGCCGACGCCCGACGCGTTCAACGGTGGCGGTGGGAGGCGGGAGGGGGTTCATACGCCACGGTGGGAGGAGGGGGTGCTTGAGCCCCCACAAGCACCCACGGTGGATTCGCCACTGCATTTGATGATGTCAAATCAGTGGAAGCATACTTCAAGGCATATGCACATCAAGTCGGGTTTTCAGTACGTGTTGGTCAGTAGAAGATACAGAATGAGGTAGTTCAGTGGAAATATGTAGGGACCCAGATTTTACAATCCGGATTTCTCTGTGATTCCACCGCACTATTCCCTGGATTAGTAGATAGTGCTCACAGATTACAGTTCTGATTATCAAAATACATATTATGCGGAAGCGTAAATATAATAGTAAACTTAGCCATGGGCCGATTAGGCCGAAATCATTAAATTACAGCAGCGGAAGAACGAAGCACGCAAGTGGGACCTTCAGGACATGCCCACAGGCAGCCAACTGGAGGTTCGCGACCTAGCCCTTAACATCTTCATCTTCTCTGTCATCATGTCCAGTCGTGTTGCTGAGGTGTAGTGATCTGATTCCTGATTCTGGATTTGTTGTGAAAGCGAGTGTAAGCACAAACCACCGTGCTCCGCGAGACAATACACAGGATGCAAATAAATAGTATGCATGGCTTATCAAAGGAGAGGCTCAGATTATTTTATTTGCCAAGAATCGCTTTTAGTAGCATTATTATTATTTAATCATTGTGTTATTGTTGCTACCTAAACTCCACATAACGATTACCATAATTGACTTAATCCACCGAAAATACACTTTCTATATTGAGTGCTGTTTAAAACTCCAAACAACGAGTGATATCATTTAGTTAATCCACCGATATCTTTTGTATTCTAGATTCTTATCAATCCAATCTCGTGGTTGCTAATCAGCAACTCTTTATTTCTAAATTCTAATGATTATCCAACATATTTGCTTTTAAATCCACCGAAATCATTTGTAACAGGTCTTTCTAACAATTCAATCCTTTTGTTATTGATCCAAATCCATAATTTGCTCTTCCAATAATCAATTATCTATCTCTAACTAATTCACTAGTATACCTCCCCCAAGAATATCAGTGATCAAGTCTATGATTCACTAGTTTACATCCACCAAGAATATCAGTGATCAAGATTATAATCCAATAATTGTTATCATTGTCCAATATTCCCAGAAATTCAATTCATCCATCTAGTATTTGATCCAATCCTATTAATCCCATTATTGCCATCATCTTCCAAGAATTTATATTAGTTATCAGTATTGTAATCCAGCAATTACTTTTGTACTCCCTAATTCTCCAAAAATCATTTAAACCATCTATCTAGCCTATATATTCATTTAAGCTCCAATTTATTTCTCCTAGAATCCACACTATCGTTTACCCTTTTTATGAATGACAGGAATCCACCTACTTCTTTATGCGTTTACCACAAACAACCATCTTCTTTCTGACATTTTATTTTGTGAGAAGTATCATCATTATTTAAATATATAATACATAGAAATTTCCTGAGACCTAGCAATTTTGAAAAAAATATAATGTGTAAGAGAATGCAATAATAATAGCGATCCAGATTCCATCCACCGTTACATGGCATCCGCACCATATAGCATCTTTCAGCGTTATAGCCGCTTAACTTACCACTGGGACGACACTCAGGACAATTCAAATCAGGGCTTTTCACTGCCCTCCACTTTTTTCATTCCCACCCACAAAGTTTTTGAAATAGAACTATATCTGGTTAAGTTCCCATGTCCGCCCATGACCGTGGCATGGCTATTCGAATAGTTTTGACTCTGTAGAGTTTGTACACTTTCACCACAAGAGACAATCAACTCGTTGCCCCACACGATTCCTTAGTCATGTGGTTGAGCAGACCATCACAGTAACCGTTCAAAGTACCTCGCTCCTTCCATCATTTCACCCTATGGGTCGCTCCCACTTGCGGTGGATCCCATATGTTGTGCGGGATGTTCTCCTTCTGAACTTCTAGCAGCTGGCTACCCCCCTGCTAGCCCGCCACAGCAGAACTTCACTCTCTGCGAGTGTCCCATTCAAGCCGTCACCCAGACAGCCGCTTGCACTACCTCACCACCTCCTTCTGTGAGGATGACTTTCAGGGTCCAATAAATCTACTAAGCCAAGGTGTACTTTACAGACTTGTGGTTGTACTGTTTTACATAGGAGGTCATGACAAGATTCAGTCCTTAGTGGTATCTGGGCGGTTCTACCACAAACCACACTCTCGTGCACCCCTGCACCATACCCCCGAACCATCCGCCCAGATAGACAAGCAATTTGAGGTTTTTGGGGAGCATAAAATAATGACATCCAACATATATCAATCATTACCACCATGACTGCCCAACCAAATTTTCTCATGATTAAAAGTGATAATGATGCTTGGAGCATTTTAGCGCCACCGAGTATCTATGCAGTACTAAGCAAGGTATATAATTAGGGACTTATTTTTGAAAGGTTTCTATTATAATTTTTCTAGGGCGACAAGGTTCACACATTCAAATATTCCAAAGGAGATGTAATATTAATCAAGTTAAATAAGGGGCATATAATTAGAATCTTGAATTAACCATGTATTTGCATATAAAATATCAGCATGCAATTTGATAATTTAAACAAAAATAATTTGCAAAAAATGTAGGATCAACATGATTAAAGTATTGACTCGTCTTGCGCGGTTTACCGCGGTCTTGAGCTCACATGATGCTTTCTCTTGAGCTTCTATTCTTTATCTTCACGTTGCTCTGACCACGCTTGATCCGTGGAATCTTCAGGACTCCAGTTTCTAATTACGTGTTAAACGACTGAATCCAAATAAAAGCAAGTAACTCAAAAGATCCAAATAAATCCGAATAAACTTAATTTAGCTTTATTATGAGTTAATGGGTTATTCGAGTGATGTGAGGCATGGCCGGTGGTAGAATATGATGACTTGACCTTTTATTACGAGCTCCTTCTACTATTTTTATATTTATTAAGAAAGTTCCATGGGTTAGGTTAGACCTATGAATAGGTGTGCGAGTTTATTGAGCATTATTTTGTTGAGTGCTATTGTTCAGGGCATAGACTATATACGTAATGTATGAAATTTTAGCTTACCGAATTAATACCAGGGTTTGGGTTTATAGCATTTTATGGTGTGATATTTTATGTGCATTTAGTTGTTATTAGACATAATTTATTTTGAATTAGGGTCCATTTACACGGGTCCCAACTTGTTATATGCAACTATGCTTATCATACTCCTTATTAAACCTAATGTTAAGATTTAGTTAATGACACCTTTGTTGATATTAAGCTTAGCATTATTTTTAGCCAAGTTTATCAGGGCTTGTCATACGGGTTCGTATACTAATATAGCTACTTAATTAAAGCTACCATGGAGGTTTGTTTAACGTCGGTATGTTAAATATTAGGGTATACATTATAATTAAGTGTAATCTTTATTAAGTTTGAGTGTCTAACCATAGTCATATTCCTTCACTATTGCTTTGAATTAATAACTAGCCTCTTAGGTGATGGCTCAACCATGTTAATTATGCATACATGAGCTAATCCACTTATAAGTATTAAATAATCTCATTTACATCCTAGTTGATTTTTATTGTCTTCCCTAACTTATTCTCTAATTTAATTTGAGTAACCTTTATGTTTTAACTATGCGATGGCTAGTTCTATCTATTTTACTAAAATACATGGTTGCATGATTGGCTAATTACCTTGACCTTTTTATTTTATTTGGGTTCTTGTGATGCATGGATATTTCTACCAAAACCCACCCTCTATTAATGCTCTTTTATCGATATTTAGATTTATTTATCTAGACAGAGATTATTGTACAAGATAATATTTCATTATTGCTATTTGCTAAACCATATCACTGAGGTTTGTTTAAGGTGGCATGATAAATATTGGGGCATATATGTATTCATTTTAATTAAAGGCAATCTTTATTGAATATAGACATTTATCCAAAGCAACTTCTTCTTGTTAATGCCTTTAATAAATAATTAGATTTAAATATTAAAGTCACATTAATTAATTATCATGATAACTAACCAAAGCTTAATTCATACATAAACTCTTTAAAGACTTATTTAAATTTTATTAGTTTCCCTAGATTATCCCTAATTTTCCTGAATTTTTCCTTTAATTAAAAAGGGATAGAAGGGGCAAACTAAAAATGCAAAAAGGATGTGGCCGGTGGGGATCGAACTCGGGACCTACTGTTGGAATTCGAACGCTGACTCAACTAGCCAAGTGGGCACACTGCCTAGGCTGATAGCAAAGGCACATGAATGCTGTTATGCTGGGTGAAGCCAGGGCTCAAAACAGAGCAAAATGGCGCCGATGGGGAGGAGCCTTGCTGGCGGTGAGCGGCGACCGGAGGGGGTTGGGGGACTGCCAAAACGGGTCGCTGGGAAGGCGTGTAGGCAAAGGGGGGTGGTTGTGTAAGCCGGTGTCGGACCCGGATTTTTCAATCTAAATCCACTGTGTTTAGCTGCACTATTCCCTGGATCAGTAGATAGTGCACATAGTTACAGTTCTGAATACCAAAGTAAATATCATGCGGAAGCATAAATATAATATTAGACTTACTCATGGGCCGATTAGGCCAAAATCAATAAATTGCAGCAGCGGAACGAAGTACACAGGTGGGACCTTCAGACATGCTCACGAGCACCAACCGGAGGTTCGCGACCTAGCCCTTGACATCTTTATCTTCTCTCGCCACTTGTCCAATCTTGTTACTAAGGCGAGGTGATTTGATTCTGATTCTGAATTTTGTCGCAAAGCGAGTGTGAGCACTCCAACCCCGTGCTCATAAGCCAACACACGAATACAAATATATAACATGCATGGCTTGTCAATGGAAAGGCATAGGGCTATTTTGTTTGCCAAAGAGTGCTTTTGAATACAATTACTAAAATTTCCTATGACCTAGCAGGTTTGAAATCACATTTTAAAACATTATTTGTAATAATCCATGTAATCATGTTGGCATCACACCAACTAACCTTATGGCATCGCACCATAAGTTACCTCTTGGCATCACACCAAGGGCTGCATATGACATCGCACCATATGCTCTTTGTTGGCATCACACCAACTATCCTTATGGCATCGCACCACAAGTTACCTCTTGGCCTCGCACCAAGGGCGGCGTATGACATCGCACCATACGCTAATTGTCGGCATCGCACCAGCAATATATATGGCATCGCACCATATGTGGCTTATGGCATCACACCATAAGTTTCCCATCATGTTCATAATAGTTTGAAGGGTATTCCTTGGGGCATTAGTGTCACCCCAAGTAGCTAGCATTCCTAAGCATGCCATATAAATAAGGACTTAATTTGTGAAATCATATGTTAATTCTTACTATGGCGACAAGGTTCACATTTCCAAGTATGGCAAGGAGAATAATTCACAATAGCAACAACAGGGTATATCTAACTTGCTGAAATCAAACATATCATATTTCATGAAATAGTAGCATGCAAGTTGATAATTTAAAAGGAAATAGCTTTGAAATGCTGGGTTCAATATGATCAAAGTGTTGACTCGCCTGGCGCGGTTTGCTGCGATCATGAGCTCACACAATGCTTTCTCTTGGGCTTCTGGTCTTTATCTTCGATTCGCTCTTGATCACGCCTGATCCTTTGATTCTTCAAGATTCCCATATCTAATTACGTGCTAAATGACTGAATTCAAATAAAGGCAAATAACTCAAAAGATCCAAACAAATCCAAGTAAACTCAATTTAGCTTCATTATGAGTTAATGAGTGGTTCGGATGATTTGAGGCAAGATCGGTGGTAGAATACGATGACTCGATCTTTTTTATTAATAATCTCTTTTATTATTTTTGTATTTATCAAGGAAGTTCCATTGGGTAGACTTTGATTTTTGGGTGCATTTAGAAATGTGTTTTATTTAATTTGGTGGTAGAATGAGTTGATTATAATCATTTGAAGCTTAATCATAATTCAAGTATATGCAGTATAATTTTCTATTTCAATTTGAGTATCATAGTCTAAAGATTTATAGTTTAATGTTCACATCATTTAATAGTCAAATAGGATTCTCCTAATTGCTAGAGCATGAAGACAATGGTTTATGGTTTAAGCTTTGCAAAGATTAATTTTTCTAACACTTACTATTATGCAAGGGTTCATGATTTATTGTTTTTGGGCAATCTTTATTTACTAGATCGCCGTGAGAGCATAAATCTACACAATATCTCTAATCAATGCCTCGCCATGCCTTAGTTTACGAATTAAGCTTTAATATAAATGTTAAAGGCACATTAGCTACTAACATGTAATATTTAATCCATGATTAAATATTTATTAAGCTCATTTATACTCTAAATAAATTTTAGCATCTTATATATATTTATTTCTGAGTTTTCCCTAAATTTCCTTTATCTTTACTAATTAAAATGGACTAATCATAGTAAAAACAAAAAGAAAGTAAAAAGGTGCAGAGAGTGTGAGTCGAACTCGGGTCTCAGTGTTCACCGCTGGCTCGGCTAGCCAGCTGGTCCTTCAGTCTTTCACGTTTGAATGGGGTAAACGACTACTGAAGA
Source organism: Dendrocalamus sinicus (assembly GCA_036346575.1). Lineage (NCBI taxonomy): Eukaryota > Viridiplantae > Streptophyta > Magnoliopsida > Poales > Poaceae > Dendrocalamus > Dendrocalamus sinicus. Next base: position 14,596,920 of record CM070641.1, on the reverse strand, counting down.
AGCGAGTGGGGGCTGTGGACTGAATAGAAGAGCCATTGGCCGAAACAGGGGAGGCGGTGGCGCACTGCTAGGCGGCGATGTCGCCGGCGAGGAGCGGCCGGGGAGGTGCCGGAGACCAGCAAAACGGGTTGTGGGGGAGGGAAGGGAGCCCTGGGAGGTGGTGCGGTGGTCGGGGCGGCGACGAGGTAGGCCGGCGGCGGTTTGAAGCGAGCGACGGCGAGGTGGAACGAGGCGGCGGCGCCGACGTGAGAGGGAAAGGGAAGTGGCTGGGGCGTGAGCAGGAGAGGGACTGGGGAAACCTTACCAAGCTGTTTATTGAGCTGGGGGAGGCCCCAGGCCGGCCGGCGACGGGAGCCATGGCGGCGCAGAGGAGCTTCTTAGTGCCGACGAGCTCGGGTGGAGGAGGAGCGCCAGCGACGGTCGGAGAAGGTCCGGGACGTCGAAGAGTCACTCCAACCGCGAAGAATTGAAGGGAGCTCGGCTGTGGAGGGAACGACAGCGGTGGGGGCACATTCGGCCGGCGGTGAGGAAATCCGGCCGTACGGTAAGCCCGGCGCACCGCAATCCAATTAGCTTGAAGGGAATGCACACGGGGGACGGAGGGACGTCTAGACGTGGTCGGAGCGGTGGATCTTCGCCGGAGCGGCCGGGGCGGCGTGAGGCAGCTACGTCCTGCGCACGGTCGGAAATGGAAGAAGAGACAGGGGAAAGAATGGAGTGGCGAGGGAACAAGGAGAGGAGCTAGCCTCAAATTTTATGGCCCGGGTGACTGGGGAGCTGCTGTAGCCTTGTCGGAAGGATGCGGAGACGTGGACGGCGTACGGGTGCATGGGCGCCACGGGGACGAAGCATGCAGGCGTAAGGGACAGCACAATAAGAGGAGGGAGAGAGTGGACCAGGCCACTCGGGCAGGGGAAGAAAAATGATGAGAGAAAGGAGGGAGGAAACTAGGAGAGAGGGCCCACATGGCATAGAAGGAAAGGAGGAGATAAATACTAGGATTCAAAATTTAGAGTTTAATTTCTTGAGCTATAACTAGAATGACTTCTTGGTCCTTTGAATAGGACTTTGGTTCAGTGAGTTTCACTGAATTTCAGGTTGTCAGGGGTTTAAATATCATTTAAATTACTTGTATTTATTTAGTTAATTTGAATTTCTTATGATTGCTATTTTGTGTCATTATTCCCAAAATGAGATTTTATATTTTAACTCAGGTTTCTCTCTTCTTATACTGGATCATCTCTTCAGATTCGACTTTAAAATTTGGAATTTCCATTATTTGCATATTTCCTTGGATGACATTTCTATTTTTTGATTTTGTTTTTTTATGAGTTCTTAAATTTTGAAACCTCAACCAAATTCAGGAAAACATCATAAAATCCAATTCAAATAAAATATATTGCAAAAATAATTCAAAAGCTTCTCATTTTCAAATTTCGAATTTTCGGGATGTTACAGCCGGGAAGAGGCGAGGCGGCTCGGGTGGCGGTTGGAGTGGCCGACGGTGAGGGTGGAAAGAGGGCGGCTGCACCGGCGTGAAGGGAAGCAGAATCCAGCGAGCGCATGGGCAGTAGAGGACGCCGAGAGAGCTTACCCCACTGTTGATCGGGCTGGGGAGGGTCTGAGGCGGGTCGGCGGCGCGAGCGGGGAAAGCGGTGAAGGGCCTCTCGGTGCCGGTGAGCTGAGGCGGCGGGGGGGATTGGCTGACGGAGGCTCCAAGTGGGCGGAATTGAGGGGCTAAGCACCGGAGGGGAAGGAGCATCGGCGGCGGCAGTGGGTTGGCGGTGGCGACCTACACACGGGTGGAGGCGGGAGAGGGAGCAGGGGAAAGGGGAGGGCGGCGCGGGAGCTACATGCTCACGGGGTGGCCGGACGCTTCTTATAGCGTGGGGAAAATGGGGGATGACGCGGTGGCAGGCGGTGATGCCGCCGTGAATTCGGGCGCACGACTCCACGACTCCACAATGCCCACGCTGCAGCTTTTGCGCTGCGCGCACCGAATGATGTGATGGAGCAGGGCAGGGGCGGAGCAGGGAGGAAGAGACCGCCCGGCGCAGAGAAAAAGAACGGGAAGCGAAAGAAGGGTGACGCGGAGACTGCCTGGCCACAGAAGGGAGAAGGAGGAGAAAAGATAGGGGTGGGAAAGAAGGAAAAGAGAGAAAAGGAGAGGCGCGCAGGGAGTCGAGGATGGGGGCCCCACGGGCGGTGAGAAGAAAAGTTGGCGCGGGGTGGGGCCTGCCGGCCAGAGAGAGGAAGCGGTGGGCTGGGCCGTTTCGGCCGGCCTGGTTTCACCTTTTTTATTTCTTTTTTGCTTTGTTTTGTGTTTGATTCATGTTTGATATATATAATTCATGTTTGATTCATTTAGATATATATAATTCATGGTTTCACCTTTTTTATTAGATATATATAATTCATGTTTGATTCATTTCCCTCTTGCTCACCTGACTTTATATCTATATATCTTTTCCACTAAATTTATAGGTGCACCATTTTGATATATTTATATTTACATATATATATCCATGTATGTTGGTATTTCATTTGCTTGCTTCTATTGCTATTCATGCCATTATTTTCAAAAATGACATTTTATGTTTTAAGTCAAGTCTCTCCCTTTATTTTATGGATCATCTTTTCAGATTCGTCTTTTAAATTCCTGTTCTCTATTATTTGCACATTCTCATTATGACATTTCTAATTTTTGTTTTTTTGAGCTTCTTAAATTTTTGGAACCTCAACCAGATTTCAGAAAAATACCGTAAACTCCAAATTCCAATAGAATATATTGCAAAAATAATTTAAGAAACTCATATTTTTCAAATTCAGATTTTTCAGGATGTTACAAAATATTACATGTGCTCAAGGCAAGGATATAGGTCAGGGAAAGGTAACAACATTCTTGATCACTCAAAGAAAGGTTGTAAGATGAAAGAAAGTAGGTATTTACACACAAATTGTTCACATCGTGGGGAATAGAGGGACATGGCAGTTTAGTATTTACACATGAGGTGTTTGAGAAATTTCAAAAAGAAGTACCTGCGGTGAGAGACCATTGCGATATTCCTTTATTTCTTGAAGAGGCAATGGTGGATGGGATGAAGATTGTCCCCATCAGTGACAACTTCCATAAGGCCAGGGAAGTCCGTTGTGACACAACCACCATAATAAGTACATGCTCGTGTATGCTATTTGAGTCAAAAGGAATCCTATGCCATCATATTATACACACTTGGAGGGGTTCAAGATTAAGTGAGATACCAAGCCATTATGTCCTAAAGAGATAGGGAAAAAGTGCAAAAGGTAAATATCAGTTCAATATGCCATGTTCTTTTTAGAAATTTATATTAACTCCATAAACAATTTCTATTGGCCTTTTCACAGGGAAAATTTTACGACACCGAAGGCAACCAATTAGAGGAGAGACCCACTGACTCTGTTGACACAGCAACAAGAAGGAAGATATCTACTGCCCGCAACAAGATGGAAAATTTTATTCAAATTACTAAAAACTCTGATGAAGGCATGGACTTCCTACTGGCGTGTTTGTACAACATTGGGCCACCTTTGTCCCAGTTGGTTCCCGCTACCTCATGTACTAGACAAGAAGAACATGAGCCATTCATTGATTGTAGCATTCCATATGAGGTTGCGATCCATCTACCTACTGATATTCGCACGAAGGGGAGATGTAAGAGAATATTGGGACATGAGGACAGAAAGAAGATAATCCGACAAGAGAAGGCGCCACGCATGTGCAAGACATACAAGCATATTGGTTTCATGATAGTCAGAATTGTCCAAACAAACCATGGTTTCATTTTTAATGTATCAGTACCTGGATTTCTTTTTTAATGTTTTAGTTGAAATGTACTCAAATTTATTTCTAAATGTATCTGGTTCTTAACTGCCTGCATGTATCACTGTCATGATTCTTGAATTCATCATTGCAATTTAGTCAACTGTTAATATCTTTGTCATGGTCTTCAACTCTTCATTGTTTCGTCATAAGTATGAACTATGTCCTTATTTTGAAAAGGTGCACTTCCTGTTCACTTCACAAGACTCTAGAACCCTACTGATATTTAGCATGATTAATTCTGTTCATTCTTTGTATGATATGATTATTATAGAGGATATTTGGAAGCTAGTTGTTCCTCCCACAATTCATTTTTTCTTTGGTTCTTTCAATGAGTGGTTGCAAAAAAGTCTGGTAAGTCATCTATGTTTTCTTTGATTTAAACATTGGCCAGAATTATGATTCTATTGCTATATTTTGGATTACCAATAACAAGAAGTGCAAGATCTGCTGCATTATGGTGCCTAAAGTTTTGCGGGTTTCAAAATAAGAAGATCTTGAAAATTGGCATTGGGCCAATAACTTAACGCTCCAAACTGCTTGCACATTTATACTTGCTATTGGAAGCTAAGATGATCATTGATCCGCCAATGTACACGGGCAAATATACATTCCTGAGATCAATTGGATCCTACTGATATTGTGCTTAGGTGTAACCATTGGTTTCAGAGACACAAAACACTTGGGAAATCATCAGGTATGCCATTCAACATCATCAATAAATAAGCAATTTCCATCCACAGTCAACAATTTGCATCCAACATCTAGAATTTGCATTCCCATTCAACATCAACAAGCAATGAGAAGCATACAACCTCTTTCAACTTCTGGTCAGGACAAAAACTTCCTACAACCTGGTGACATCAAAGCATATACAAGACACAATATGTTTTGTAGTCTATGGTGCAATACTATAGCCCATGGTAGTACTCTGGATTTTCTCAATTCATGCTCAAGAACAAGAATCCGTGCTGCTGCGTTCTTCAAGCGTCATTGCAAGGTGCCAGGGAGAGGACGCCATTGCCACAAAGAGGATAATGGGGAGAGGACACGCACCGTCGAAGGGGTGGCCCCTCCTCCTTGCCGGCGATGTCAGAGACACCGCCGACTTCTAGGGTTAGAGATTAGGGGGAGGGCCGCGGAGAGGACGCCATTGAGGGGGGGGGGGGGAGGATTCAGTGGACGCCGTCAAAGGGGCGGGCAACGTCACTGCTACCAAATCACCGTTGCAATCACCGACAGCGATTTGTTCTCTGGGAATTTAGGGTTCACGTATGGGGATTGGGTGCGGGAGGGTGTTTTTGCAAAATGATGGGGCATCGCCCGTGGGTGCATCTGGGCCGTCCATTCCCGATTGGGCCTCAATCTGGAGCGTCGTTGGTGTTACTGACATTTCTGAATGAAGTTATTGCAAACCTTCATAGTGTTGAGACGACCCGAATGGCTACACACACACTAATCAGCACGCAGGTATAGAATACGTGGACAAGTTACTGACATTTCTGAATGAAGTTATTGCAAACCTTCATAGTGTTGAAAAGTTAACATCAATTCTGCATGAAGTTACCATCAGTAGCGAGTGAAGTTACTATCAATGCTCACAATATGTAGCCGATAGTAACTTTCTTCACATCCGATGATAACTTTTTGAAGAATCGGTGATAACTTACTGGAGCGCAAAACTGCACTGCAGAATATACATGCGCGCAGAATAGCGCTACCGAGTCTGAGCACCATAGTGCCCCTATTATTTATACCATTAGCACCTTAGTACTAAAATAACCATTAGCACTAGATATACTCCATATATATATATATATATATAAGGTCATCCCTTGTGTGTGATGAGTTTAGGGAAGTCGAGTTTGATTTGGTTGGTTCGGACCCTGACGTTGCGTAGTGCAATCGGGCTCGGTCGGACTTGGTCAAACCTGGTCAAGATGGTTAGGATGCATATTATGTCGACTTGTCAGGTTTGAGCTATTTCATGCTTAATGTGATTTCATTAATGCATTTATGCTTACATGTATCGAGCGGTGCTATTTGATGTGTTTCTTATCTGTGTTGGCTGCAGGACGTCGAGGCGGAGTCGTGGCGAGACACGAGGTGATCGGACTAGACACGGGCGGTGTCGAGGTCAGAACGGTCGAGATGTGTCGAAGACGGCGGAGACTCGAGGTGGTTGCGAGGCTTGGACGACAAGGAGCGCGGAAGCTTCCTGGAAGGTGCAGGAGGGGCGAAATGGTAATTTCACGAGACTGCAAAAGCGGGAGCGGGCTCCGTTCGGGTTTAGCGGGCGTAACGGGTTGGAGACCCATTAGCCAAGGGCTATAAATAGGAGGGAGTGGCTGCATGCCCCCTCATGGCTTTGGGAGAGAGTTAGGGTTTGCTAGAGTCAAAAGAAGCTTTGGGAGTTTGTTTTGGCTTTAGGCTTTAGTTGGTGAGAGTTGTTGGGAGAGGCAGGGCTCTGTAGGTTCTTGTTCCCTGTGTGTCTCTCGTAGCTCCCTCCTCCCTGTGTATGTTCTTGTGTTCTTGAGCTTGTGTTCTTAAGATGGAGAGGGAGAGGTAGAGTTGATCCTTCATGTAATCATTCCTCCGAATGTATATGCATATGAGGACTCCTCTGTGATCCTTTTATTTCCAGGAATGAAATCCTTGAAGTTTTTCCCTCGTGCTCCCGTGTTCTTCGTTGTTTTACTGTTCCTGTTGATTTCTTGACTTTTGTGATTTCTTGTTGTTTCTTGCTGTGAAGATGCAAAATGGGTTGCTCAATGATGGGAGTAGGCCTCAAGATCATTTGATCGATTTTTCCCTAGAGCAAGTTGATTGAATCAAAGAATCCCATTTTCAGTCTACTCTGTTCTTGTTTTTCCCTTCCTAGGGTTTTGGTGTTTTTGTGATTCCCTTCATGAGATGGCACGAAATTTGGCATGTTGAGCCTAGAGGCTATAAAGTAGCTATCCCCAAAGTTTCATGGCCAAAGGATCAATGGTTGGGGAGTATTTTGGATTTTGGGTTAGCTTTGCAAAAATTTCAGATTCTTGCCATAATCTGAAATTTGTGCTCATGAGTTGCTTTCTCTTTGTTTCTTAGGTCCCTCAGGGTATTTGAGACATAGTCTTTCAGTTCTGGGTTTGGGAAAACCAGAGACAATCCTCAATTTCCTCTGCTCTTGAAGTTCCAGTGTTCGATCTTTGTTGTGCGAAAAAATCAAATTTTTATCCGAGGAAGCGATCGACCGCACCTAACAAGGCGGTCAGACCGCACGAGCCCTGATCGACCGTGGCGAAGCCCGGTCAGACCGACCGCTCAATCCCGGTCAGACCGGCCAGAGATGTTTGAGCACTGGTTTTTCTGGTTCTTTTGGTTTAAGTTCCATGCTTTGGTTTAGTCTTCTTGCTTCGCTCTTACGTCAGTTAACTTGAGGTTCCAGTACGCCTGTTGAGCCTCATTTCATAGCTTTCATAGCTATTGGATTGAAGGCCTTTTTGAAGGGTACTTTGAGGCGAGTTTTTTTAAAAGGACATTCACCCTCTCTCACCATTATGTCCAACAACTTTATATATATATATATATATATATATATATATATATATATATATATATATATATATATATTACATAAGGCACTGGTGCCTAGGTGCCTAGGCACCCACATTAAGAACCGTCGAATACACGTGTATGATTGATAATTTTTAGAGTTTGGGTATGAAAATGTTTTATACCCTTGATATATTTATGGTAAATAAGTTTTGAACTCAATTCAAACTAGTTTGATCTACTTTTGAGTTCGATGCGACTACAGTGAGTATATACCATAAAAATAGTTCAAACTAATTAAATTGAAGTTGAATTTAATTTTTTTGGGAGTTTGACATTTCAAATATACTTTTTATGGGTATATGAAGATACCCACATTAAACGTTGTGAATCTCAAAGCAAATCAACAGGTATTGATATGGGTGCCTAGGCACCTGGGTGTGTGTGTATATATAAACTTGCAACTCTTTAATTTACCTAATCTTATGTGCACTCCACTGACTATCGAGCAGAGTTATCGATCTCTTAATTTCTAGCAAAAAAGATAGTACGATTCTTAGGTAGAATAACGCCTAATTCCTGTGAAGACCTTGGCTTCTCCTAAGACTTGGAAGAGCAAGTGTGGAAACGCCGAGATGTTTTTAGCAATATGAAATATTATTCGTGGTGTAAGGACCTTGAAGTCACGTGTGTCAGGTGTGTGTGTATATCTAGACACATTGTTTATGCCATTTTTCTATTGTTGCCTATTTGTTTCTACATTGTTTCATTGAAATTTTCTTCTGTGCGCGCGTCTTGACCTTGAAACGACGAATGAAGTGTCTAAACAAATAACACAACAAAAGCAACGAAAACACGGTTACGTTCACTACTAATACAGATACATTTGGTCTAACATGTTCATATGTCCCATGTGTATTCAGCTTAGATAGAGATGCATTTATTATTTTCTCCGTTTCGGACAGGTTCAGGTTCTGACTTATAGTTTATGATTTTTCGTTTTTTTATGGTTTTTAAGTTTTTTTCTTATTTCTTTGTATTATTTATGTCGATATAATATTTTTATATTTAATTATATAAAATAGGTCAAAAACAATTACAATACAAAATAAATTATAAGCTTCGGCTTATAAACCACTTAAAGCGGGCATATATGGATACTTGAAAAGTCAACAGCCATCTTAGCTGGCCAAGAATTGATCAACAGCTTCCGGTGGGGGGACTCTTGTATAAAGCCGGAAGGCTCATCTAAGCTCAATCTGGGGTCAACATAATTATGTCTTAGATTAGAGAATACGTAGATACTTGTCATAATGTTTTTTTTACAAACAACCCTCTCGAAATCTCATTTTAAAAACGCTGCTTGCAACACCATGAATTGCGAATGAACCTTACAAGGTCTGCCACCTCAGATGCCATGGGCCTTTCAAGTTGCTACACCATGGGGCTATATATGGTGTTAGTTTATTTCTTACAAAAGAATTATTTTGTTAAAAGATTTGTCATCATGCTTAATGTTTAAAATAAACTAATTGCGGATCAACGCCAATATTCCACAATGTTTAAAAGATTTGTCGTAATTCCCAATGTAGCACCCGCCCGTCGGAAAGTCGCTATTGACCCTCTTGTGCCCCTGGGCAGCGCGTCACGCACCTCACACGCTCTGCGGCTGCGTGAGACACGGGGTGGCCTGGCGAACCACCCTGCCGCGCGAGGTGGTTTGGCCTGGGCCGCCATGCATTCAGTAGAGAGTTGCGATCGACGAAGCTGAAAAAGCAACCGTTTCCTTGCACATCACGCGTAGGTGAGCTGAAGAAAGAGTTGTTTGCTTCTTTAGGTACTGCTTTCCTCATCATTATAAGAAAGAGCTGTTTGCTTCTTTAGGTATTGCTCTCCTCATCATTCTAGGTGTCATTCTTTGGACTGAAATAAGTTGTTTTATAGTTGAATTGCACTGTAGCTAGTTAAAATTATACTATAACAAATTATAACTAAATTTAAAAAATTAAAAATAGAAAAAAACAGGTTAACCCATCACGGACAAATGCAAATGAATATGGGAAAAAATGAACCAGCAAAAAAGCAAAAAAAAGCAAAAAAAAATCAGAAAAAGATGAAATTTATAAATAGTGAAAAATAAATCAAAAGCTAGAAACTTAAGCCGAAATGAGCAGGGAGATTCTTACACTCAAGTATTTGTATTTCTTCGATGTAATGTCCTATTTGGTCAGCGGGGTTACTCATGCTTCTCAGATCAATCATTCCCATTCCTGAAGTTTTTTTTATGCAAACAGGTCCCAAGTGGTGAGATACTAAGATGATGATACCTTTTTCTTTTCCTCTGACCATGCGCAAAGAAACTCTTCTCCCCTTGATCAATGCATGTGAGTAGGCCTGGATGAAAAACTCGAAGCTCGTTAGCTCGCTCGGCTTATGGCTGGCTTGACTCGGCTCGGCTCAGCTCGTTAGGATAACGAGCCGAGCCGAGCTAAGATTTTAGCTCGTTAGCTATAACGAGCCAACTCGAGCCAGCTCGAAAGCCGCTCACGAGCCAAATGAGCCATGCTAATTTAGCCCGCAGGCCGAACTGCCGAAGCCACCCCACAGCCAGCCCATAGCCCCGCTGGCCCAAACATGCACTGACGCACAGGCAATAGGAAAAAGGAAAGCAAACCCTCACCGCCTCTGTGCCTCACGCCGTCACGCCTCACGCGCACAGCCGCACAGGCACCTCTGCACCTGGCCACTGCTGCGCTGCAACCCGCAAGTCCGCAACCTGTAGCACGCGACCGCGAGTCCGCGACCGCGGCCGGCGACGGGGCAAGCGAGACGCGACGCAAGTCAGGCGACCATGGCGGCACCTCTCCCTCCACGAGCCAGGTCTGGTCCTCACTCCTCACTCGGTCACTCCTCTCTCTCTCTCCTTTTTCCTCGCGAACCCTCGATCTCCCTCTGTCGATTGCCGAACTGCTGCTGAGTGCTGACCTACCTACTGTGCTCCAGGCCCTCTCAACCCGCAGCCATGGAGGATGAGGAAAGTGCATCGCTCCGTCCTCGAAGTTTGGAGTCGAGGAGTAAGCCCCATGGACAAGGATTGAGCACTCTGTCGTCATCGAATCCCTCTCCGTCCGTGGACGTGGTGATGGTATGTTAATATGTTATCTAATTCCCAAATACTTGAATTTGCTTGATTCATTGATTGGTCTCTAGGTTATAGGAATATTTGTTCATTGCTAATTTGCTATCCAGATTATTTATTCATTGCTATCCAGATTATGAATTTCGCATACATGAATCTTTGGAGACTATATGCTGCTGGATATTTCGCATACTGAATCTTTGGAGACTATATGCTGAAAGCTTGAATCTATCCACCATTAATCACTGAAATAGCTGTGTATTTGGTAGCATTTACGGATTCATCTATCAGATCTCAATGCAAAATGCTGGATATTTTACATATGCTTGACCTGAAGCACGATTCATGTATGTTTCCTTGTGCAGCCATTGGAGACCGTTTTAGAAGAAGAGGATGACGATGATAACAAACCCGACAAGAGGGTGATATGTCCGAAAGCCTACCTTGGTTGATGGAAAAGTGGAAGTGAGGGGGTGATGAGGTTGGTGATGGTACGTCAAAGGCTAAGAAGGCAAAGACAGGAGGGAAAAAAACTAGTATTACATTGTCTCCCAAGTGCAAGGTAGCAAGAGGCAAAAGGGCTGGTTGCTGGAAATATTTTAAGGTTGTCAATGTCCCATCCAAGAAGGAGAGAGGTGTCATGGAGACAAAGGCGAAGTGTAAGTTCTGCCATAAGAGTTATGTGTACCATCTAGGGGTGCTACTACAACTCTAAACCGGCACCTAGACAAGTGCACACAATTTCAGAACAAGTTGGCAAAGGCTAAAGCTCAAGGTACACTAAACTTAGGTCCAAATGATGGTAATTCTGTTATTGTTAATCCTACTGAATATGATCATGAACACACTAGACAATTGGTTGCCAAGATGATAATTGCTCATGAGTATTCATTTAGGATGGTAGAGCATAAATGGTTTAATATCTTGATGAAATGGATGAATGGTAACTATGAATGGATTGGTAGGAAGTCTATAAAAAATGAATGCATGAAGGTTTATGAATCTGAAAAAACCCAACTCAAGAAGAGTCTGAAAGAGGCAGAATCAATAAGTTTAACTACTGATTTATGGACGTCCAATCAAAACCTTCAGTATATGTGTTTGGTGGCACATTATATAGATGAGAATTGGGTTTTGCAATGCCGTGTCTTGAACTTTATTGAGGTGGATCCTCCCCACACTGGTATTGTCATAGCTCAAGCTGTTTTTGAGTGTATGGTAGAATGGAAAATAGAAGACAAGGTCACGACAATAACTCTTGATAATGCTACAAACAATGATACTGCTGTCACAAATTTGAAGGCAAAGCTTCTTGCAAGAAAATATTCAGTATTTGATCCTAGTTACTTTCATATTCGTTGTGCTGCTCACATAGTCAATTTGGTTGTTAATGATGGCCTCCAACCAATAGAAAATTTGATAACTTGCTTGAGGAACACAGTGAAATACTTTAAGAGGTCTCCATCCCGCATGTATAAGTTTGTGGAAGTATGCAACAATTATTCTGTCAAAGTGGGAAGGGGGCTATCTCTGGATGTTAAAACAAGGTGGAATTCAACTTATAAAATGCTAGATACGTGCATTGACTATAAGGATGCATTTGGTTATTACAAAGAAGTAGACACCAATTATGTTTGGAAACCTACAGATTCAGAGTGGGTATTGTTTGAAAAAATTAGGCCAATAATGGGAACAATGGCAGAGGCCACTACTGCATTTTCTGGGTCAATCTATCCAACTGCCAATTGTTTCTATCCTTACATAGTGAAAGTTAAGAGAGCATTGATAGGGGCGCAGCAATCTGGAGATACATATTTGATGAGTATGGCTGCTGCTATGTTGGACAAATTTGATAAATATTGGGAGGAGAAGAACAATGTTATGGTTATTGCTACAATTCTTGACCCTAGGTTCAAGATGAGGTACATTAAATGGTGTTTTGCACAGATTTTTGACCCAGCTAGGTGTGAAATTGAGATTAATGACATCAACGAAGAGTTGGAAAGGCTCTATAACAAGTATGAGATGTTAAATCGCCAAAAGATGGGTGACATTGGCAAGAACAAGCAATCAGCCTCATCTTCATTTGATACAACCAGTTCAATGGCTTCTATTGCAAGTGATTTTCAATCATTTTTGCAATCTAGTGTTACAGAAAGTTCAAAGTCTGAGCTACTGATTTATCTAGATGAACCAAATGAGGCCATAGATAACAAGCATTTCAACTTACTCAGATATTGGAATGTTAACTGCCATAGATTTCCTGTTGTATCTAGCTTGGCAAAGAGGTTCTTGGCTGTTCCAGTGAGCAGTGTACCATCAGAGTGCACCTTCAATAATGCAGGTCGAATTCTTGATGATTATAGAAGCTCTTTAAAGCCAGCCACAGTTCAGACATTAGTGTGTGCATCTAGCTGGATAAGGGGCACTCAAGATGACAATAGTCATCCTCTTGTTGTGGTATGGATTCATATATAATTATATAAGTATATAACTTGTTCTCAGTTCAACTTTGTTTATCTTGTGGCATGCTAATATTTATTCTATTTTTAGGTTGGAGATGATGACGATGATGTTGAGTATATCAAATTCCCAAAATGCGTGGTGGCAAGCAATTAGTGAGGTGGATATGTTAACTTATGTAGTTATGTTTACTGACCATGCCTTTTGTGTGTGTTTGCATGGAAATACACTATGATGGAGGCCAGTAGTGCTTGATCCCAATTCTGAAACACAAGTTATCACTTGCAGCTTTTAGACTTGTAGCTCAATTGCTGCATCGTTTCAGCAATTAACTTTTGGCATACCCTTATCAGATTTTAACTTCATTGAGTAAATCCTGAATGCAGAATTAGTTGGTGCTCATGAGTCATGACATGAAATGCATTACATCTTTATCTTGCAACTAATTGTATGTTCCGTTTCAACAAAATTAATTCTATGTGAAAATGGTCATATCTGCTCGAGTTTTTGTGAAATGCATGTGATTCTGTTTCCATCGAAGGTAAGTTGAAATGCATGTAATTCTGTACCTTACAGCTCTCTGATTTACAGTTCCAATATGGGACTGAGGTGAACTAGTGACTACAGAACCAACAATAACGCCTGCATGATAACTCTGGTGTATATTTTTAGACTATTGTGCTTTCTAATTCTTGCCAGTCTTCCAGGTGTGCTTATATATGCATTGTAGCACATGCATGTCTGTTGGGATTATGTGCAGTTTGTCTGCCTTTAGTATCTGCCTTGCATATATAACCAATTAATTGCCTCTGTTATTGGTCTGATCATACAATGTGTCAATGTTGTTCTGTGACTAGTTATCTGTTTATTGGTATGATCGTGCGTATCATAATGGCTAGTTGCATTGCATGTTTATGGCATGGGTTCAGGTCAGTTCATGGTTTGTACTAAATTCTATGAGCTGGCCAGAAGAGTTACAGAGCTGAACTGGTTGCCATTCTCATGTTTCCCTTGTCCAGTCAAGTTGATCTCCTGTTCTGACTAGTGAAGACCCATTCATATTTTCTACAACTGTTGTTAATTCATTAATACATGAACCAGGATGTTCAACCACAAGTTGAGGTTCTTTACTGCACTTTGCTTATGCATCGGTCCTGGTACCGGTGGAACTCATATAGCACTTACAACCCATTGGAAATATTTCCTATGCAGACAGAAAAAGAAGAGTTAATTTCAGCAATATTAGTAAGCAATATATTAGGTTCTATAGCAAAATAATATATTACCAATCACAAAGACAAAATCCATGACAATGACAATTTCAGAACTTGCAATTTCTTTTGCATCCAAAGAAGATTTTGAGTTGTCTCATAATTCCATTTCCAGGTTATAGTTTCTTACACACTTGCCAACTTGCCATAGATGATAGTTGCCAACTGGAAATCTGGAATGTAAGGTAGTCTTTATTTTACTTTTTTTGGCCCTGGCTCACGAGCCAAACGAGCTAGCTCGAGCTTGTCGTCGAGCCGAGCCGAGCTAGCTTTTTAGCTCGTTAGTTATAACGAGCCAGCTCGTTATCCTACCGAGCCAGACCGAGCCGAGCCAGCTCGATATCCAGGCCTACATGTGAGGAGACTAGTTTTGCAGGTGCAAACATAGAATTTAGCATACTGTAGAAGCATATCTGTCAATGCAATCAAGGAGAAGAACAAATATAGACATGTGGAGACAGAAGTTTCAATTGTAAGTTGGACAAAAGCATAGAGATTTCTGCAAAGCAGATTGATATATTAATATAATTATATATAGTAACCACCGGACATAAAAAATGAATCGACATACAAGAAAATGTAAAGTCAAATGGAGTAACTATTTGTTTGCAGTGGTGGAATCAGAACGAAAATGACTAGAGTTCACTGCTTCACTATACATATCGCATGTTCTTTATTTTTTGGCTGCGGCTTGTAGTTTTTAGTCTGTTTGTACGAGAGATTACAGAGTAACAGAAACTCACGTGCGGTTTTGGCTTGAAGTCAGTAAAGTATGTACTAGAATTAACTAGTAGACCGTATCTTGAAAAAACTACTCCGTTTAAAACTAGTTACCGTAGAAAAGCCGAAAAACAACTTTTAAAAGCTGAAAAGAATAGGGCCTAAGGCATGTTCTTTATTTTTTGGCTTGTGCTTTTGGCTCTTGCTTCTCCGAAAGTCAAAAAAGCCAAACATCAAAACGGGGCATCCTTTTAAAGCGGATTCTCCAAACAGCTTCACGATCATAAAACCATGTGCACTATCAGCATCTTCATCGTCCGCTATTGTGTGAAAGCATCTAGGCCCCTAAAAGTTGTTTTGATAATTAATGAATTTATGTGAATATGGGACTAACGTGTTGATAAGTGTTTAAAAGGTTAAATCCTTAAGTGAATGACAAGACGCATGCTAAGGATCAATGTGAAGATCAAAAGTGGCTCAAGGCAAAGGTATACTTAGACTAGGACCCTCTTTTTGTTTTTACCGGTTTTAGGAGAAAGGATGGAAGACCGGATTATAGGCTAAATGTCATACCATAAAGAGGGATCATGGCAAGTAGCTTGATAGCATAATTCTTGTGCCATTTGGATCAAATTAGCATCATGCATTCTTTGAAAATCTAGTTTAAAAGACAAATCTGTGCTCTGTCTGGAAAAACGGAAGTACCGGAGTTTTAACGGCAGAACTACCGTAGGGCGGAAGTTCCGCAGTCAAGAGCGGTACTTTCGACGCCCGGAAGCTCCGAAAAATCAGGTGGAACCTTTTTTCTAGAGAGCACCCCCGGGAGTGCTCGGTGTTCTGTCCGAACAACCGGAAGTATTGGCGTGTAAACCGCAGTACTTCTGCTTGCCGGAAGCTTCGGGTATCCGAGCGGAGCCTTTTTTTCCAAAGAGCACCCTCCGGGTGTTTTTAAAGTTTGCGAAATCCGGAAGTACTGGAGTTCCAATGCCAGAACTACCGTTCGAGCGGTAGTTCCACTGTTCGAAGCGGTACTTCCGAAGCACGGAAGCTTCGGAGGCAAGGGCGGAACCTTTTTCCAGAGAGCGCTAACTTTTGGTTTTGGCCCCAGCGGTAGTACCACGCTGACTTCCCGGAACTACCACAAAACGAAAGTACCGGTTTTATTCTATTATTAGAGTTGTATTTGAATTGGAGCGTTATTTCTAGGATTATTTCTTATCATCTAAGCTTAGATACCTAATATCCGATGGTTATCCCATGTTGATTTTCCATCCCAGGTGTTGATTTTCCATCTGATGACCCTCAACGCGTGAAGATGCTTATCCTGTGC
Source organism: Dendrocalamus sinicus (assembly GCA_036346575.1). Lineage (NCBI taxonomy): Eukaryota > Viridiplantae > Streptophyta > Magnoliopsida > Poales > Poaceae > Dendrocalamus > Dendrocalamus sinicus. Next base: position 14,580,598 of record CM070641.1, on the reverse strand, counting down.
ATCAGATTCTCCAATCTCTAGTGTGTCTCCACGCAGCCCGCTTCCCCTCGTGTCCACCCCCCGGCGTCGACTCTAGTCTCCCCACCCTCCCACCACCATGTCCATTACCACCGTCCTCTGGTCAATGGAGCCGTCCCCCCTCCCGAGCGGCCTCTCCCTAGCGCTGTGCATCAAGCTGCTCCTCACCTTCTTCCACGTTGACCTCGTCGTCCACCCCGTCAACGAGTGGCAGCTCAAATACACGCTCCTTGCCTTCCTCCATGACCCGCCCATCTCCCTCACCCTCCTCCCCAACCCGACCTCTCCGTATCCCGCTTCTCGGACTTGCAAAAGCGTCGCCTCTCCACATCTGTGATCTCTCCTTCCTCTGCCCTCATAGCAAGGGCGATGAGGAGGCCGAGGAGATGACCCAAGAGCAGGTAGAGTACTTCCAGTGGCGGAGCTCCCTGGTCAAGAAGCTCTTCGGGATCGAGCTCAACCTTGAGGGGGTTAAGCTTCGGATGAGCATCGAGATCCCGCCCCTCTGATGATTTTAGGGTGATGAAGTCATGGGAGGATTTCTACGCCTCCGAGCTCCTTAGTAGTAGCAATATGGACTAGTTCTTGTATTGGTTGTTTTTTTGTTGGATTCGCTGCTGGGTGGAGTTTGGATTGATGTTTGTTGGTCAAGGTGAGGTTGAGGCGATGGTCGGCGTGCTAGCCGTGCCCGCCGTGCCAGACCGGGCTAAGCACAACACGTCACCGGGGTCATGCCATGTTTTTCTAGGCCCAGCCCGGCCCGTCATCTGTGCCGTGCCAGTCCGGCCTACTACATGGCATGCCTAGACCGTGTTTAGGCCGTGCTGGCCAGTTGGTCCTCGAGCTGGCACAAAATAACCCGGTCGGACTCCCACCTCTAGTTCCTGGCTTCAAACTAACGCAGATATGTACGTCGTCGATCCCAATAAATCCAGGATATAATCTGACAGACCCATTCATGTGCATGGGCATATGCATGAGTGGGGCAGATGGTGTTCATCTTGATGTGGAATGAAAGCTTCCAAGTTGACACGTTGCTTCGACGTATCCGTCTACACAATACACAAGAGGTCGATCTCTTGCTAGACATTTTCCGACTGACAGATTCCAATAAGCTACTTGGAGAATTGAATCACGATATTAATCTCATCTGCATCTTGTACAACAACAAGCAGTCTAGTATGGATCGTGAGTCGGCGTCCACTTACAACTAGGTAAAGATGGGTCTATTCTTTTAGAATACGGCTTATGACTTTTGATTGGAGCTTATTAGTCTAATGAATAGTGATTACTAAAATAAATAAAAAAAGCAAAAACCGTTAAAAAGCCAAAAGGAATAGTTCAGTATCATGCAGTGCTAATAGGGGTGGAAAACGGTAACGGATAATTCGTTTTATCTGATATTCGTATCCGAGAAAACACGAATATAGTAAGCAAAAATCCGTATTTGAAAATGTTCATATTCGTATTTGAGAAGATTTGTATCCGTATTTAAGAATATTCGTATTCGTATTAGAGACTATTCGATCCTTTTTGGAACCCGGGAAAAACCCGGACAAATTTTGTGATTCGAAATTTGAATTTGGGTGGTTTGAAACTGGTAACCGTTTCGGTAATCGGTCAAAAACTGGTGAAAACCAGCAAAACCGCTAGAAATTTGTTCTACCAAGATTTGTTGCAGAAGTTGTAGGAGGATATTCGTATTTGACCGAATTAAGTACATATTCGATTCGAATTCGTATCCGCTACGACATTCAATTCGAATCCGATCTATCTTTATCCCTAGTGCTAGCTCCCGGACCAGCATCGAGTGCTTAGGCGTGGAACTAATCTATCAATCAGAGAATAGGGCTACTAGTGCATGTGGCCGCGGCCACATGGCATGAGACATGCATGTACCGGCGAACCAACTTCTAGCTGGTGGCTCCTACTACGTACTCGCATCTGAGTCGTCGCTTTCCTTCCACGATCGATTACCTGTGTAGCTACCAGCTAGTGCTACGCAGGACTGCATGAATCAATTGGTGCACGAGCTAGCTCAATTATGCGCCCATGGTACCACATCTAGCGTGCACATGAGTGGCTTAGCCTAGACAACGCTTTTGCTGCAAGGAAGCAGGAAATTATCGGGTTCGACGATCGATCGCCGATGCTGGTTGATGCGGGCCCCGGAGAGGACAGCGTACGTCCTAACGTGCATGCCTGTATCACGGGAAGTCCTTGTCCCTAACGAACGAGATATTTCTTATGAATGTGATGTAACCTTAATTGGTTGGCTGCACATTTGATTTCTTGGATTCCGGCCGGGTTGAGGAATCTCGAGGGCAATCAATCGATAATCACTACCGGACTGCAGAGCTTTCGCGACGGTAGACCAAAAGAACAAGGTAAAACACTCAAGAACACCAAATCTTGAATTACTCAACCTTTAGAGATTTAACCGCCAATCAGGGAGCGGTTTGACCTCTCCTTGGCGGTCTGATCGCTAACCTTGGGGCGGTCTGACCTGCAGGGGGTGGTCTGACCTCTATTCGGACGGTCTGACTACTATGAACAATAATTTCAGGCAACTAAACAGTAAAATCAGCACAGTTACGATATTTCAAGTCCACGTAACTTTTGATCAGATGATCCAAAAATTGTGAAACTTTATAAACATCCTGATTAAGGTGTTAGGAACCTATTTTATACATGGATCGCAAAAATTCACGTCAAAATTCAGACCTTTTTGAGATTTAAGCAAAGATGCATAAAAATGACCTAGAACCAAAATCGATGATCAAGACTTGCTCGTGGGCAGGGGATATCCAAGATGGCTTTGAATATGTTACCACATATCACAGCAATCAAGAGCACAGAAGAGATCACCCCAAAAACCCTCAAATTAAGAAATCACTTGGAAGATAAAAAATATACAAAAACTGAGTTTTTTTTGATGAACATGCTACCACGTATCTAGATGGGTGGAGGATGATTCCTAGAGGTTCTCTCCACTTCTTATACATCCTTGGCATAGCAAGATCAAGAAAAGAGTGAGGGAGAGGAAAAACCAACCAAAACAAGAGCAATCAATCAAATAGAGAGATAACAATAGAGAATGTCAAAGATTGATTCTATCGTTACTTGAGAAGGAAAGTTTTACAGCCACTCCACCTTGGAGGATAGAGAGCACACCAAGCACTCAAAACTCTAACCCTAAAAATAAGAGAGCACACGAGAGGTGGGTTGCATGGTTAACCACATGTCTCCATCCCAACCCTCCTTTTATAGATAAGCTAACCAGCTACATCCACCCCTTACCGGATACTATCCACTTAGGGCCTGTTCTTTTCGGCTGCGGCTTATGGTTTTTGGCTGAAATTTTTGAATTTTGGCTATTTACGGTACAGATTACGGAGAGACAGATACTCACTTGCGATTTTGGCTGGTACAGATATTGGACATTTAACGTGTAGATCGTTTAATTTGTAGACCCCGTCTTGAGAAAATACTTTGTTTGAGAGTTAGGTACTGTAGCAAAAGCCAAAAGCCACCAGTTTTTTAGGTAAAGAACATGCCCTTAGCACAATGGAGGAACCCGTTAACCCCACATACACGGGTTTTACTCTCATATGTTCATTTATGCACGCTTTTCAAAGTGCATAAGTCCGAATACACTAAACCCTAATTAGCATTGATTCGTCTTGATAAAACTAGCTCCACCTTGACCTAAACCGCTCTTCTAAGTGTCACTCATGTATCACGGTTTTGATCCATGGTAGTTTCCAGTATTTTAGCCAAAATACCTTCGTTGACTCGGTCATCAACATTTATTGAAACCAATCACCATACTTACCACGTGTAGGTGCGCGCACTAGTTTACCATGCATCGTCAACTCTCTCTCATCCCAGTTCCACTAAATCACGGCTCACTTGACCTGTCCAAGCCTTATGGTGTAATCCCATCATTTTATTTTGCCTTCAATATTTCCCACCTTTTCGTGCCATATTTGAGCTCACTGTCTCACCCGACAAACTCGAGAATGGCCTCGACTCTTCCCTGAGCATAGTCCGGATCCTTACCATTGACCATGGTTGATTTCAAGCAACCCTAGACACCTAAGACAAAGAAATCGTTTTCGGACACAAGTTCTTCACAATTGACCTAAGTTAGCTAAAACATAGCTCATGCAATATATAACCACTAAAGAAAGTGACCAAAACCCATTTCGCAACTCAAAAATCAAGAAATAAAAATCTGGCCAAAAAACAGATCAACCGGTTTGACCACGTGGACTCAGCGGTCAGACTACTGACATTGTGTGGTTGGACCGTAAGTCCTCAGCGGTTGAACCGCCAGTGTACTACTGCGCTTAGGGGTGCAAGTGGTACGGGTTAATCCCGACTGATCCGGTACTAAATTTGGTCGGTACCGAATACGGAAAGGTAATTTAGTATCCAGTACCGAATCTAGTTGGTACTGGATAGTTGTTGCTCGATACAGTAGCGAAAACAAGAGAGCTAAAATCCGATTTAATAGCATCGGTAAACGGTAAACCGGGTACTATTCGATAAGCAAATTAGTACACCAACTGGCCTAACCTATTAACCATCATTGATACCAACCAGCCTAGATTTTACCCAAATCCTAACTTAATTGCAGAGTCCAGCCACTCTAACCAATCGCCACCAATTCTCCCCGTTTATGTTGAACTTGCGCATGAATTTATCGGTTTTCGAACTTATATATAAATTTATCGCTTATATTAAACTTGTGTTGAGTTGGCTAGCATACTTAAGTAATCTAATAAATTTATTGTTAGTTGAAGGTTTAAAGTGATAGTGGTATGGTTCAATGTGTATTCATTTATGTATGTACGTACTATCCACTTATATTATCCTTTTTTATTCGAAACCGTCATATATTTGTTCCGATGGTACTATATCTAAAACTCCGAATACTCTGAATTTATATTTATATCTGGTCTTACTCTAAACTTGAAAAAAAATATGAGTTAGCATACTGTATGAACAGGATCCCCTAGCCGCTCTGCATGGCTCAGAAAGACCGAACGCATCCAAATTAAATAAAGAAGGCAACCTTCCTGTCCCAACACACACCAAGGCCAATCGCATTAGGGCATGTCCAATAGTGACTTATGAGCTAGTTCTAAACATATTATTTCATATTTTAATAGAAGAGAGAGAAAAGCTAGCTCTTGATCAAGAGCTAGTCTTATACACACATTTCAAGATTATATGAGGATGTCATGTGGGACTATTCATGTTATGAGCTATGTGCTAAAAGTTAATATCATTGGAGAAGCTATCTTAGAGCTAGTAACTAGCTCATACCATTGTACATGCCCTCAATCATCGGACATCCTAAAGTCGATGCATGCATGTCTAATCAAGGACTAAAAATTTCTATAAATACTCAATGGCTACGACCAGCATGGCCTCAAGAAAGTGACGTGAACTTGCATGCCATTTAAAAAAATGACTCAATGACCAGAGGCAACCTCACACGATTAACTAATGTCCAGTGCAACATGAGCAACATCAAGTCAATGACTAGTAGTACTAGAAGAATTGGCACTATAGCACATGATTATAGCACATGATTAAATAATTAATACTTCTGATCAACCGGCTTGAAAACAACTCCAGGAATCCGACAAACTTGCGATTCAAAATTTTGACATTTCTAAATTACAATAGTTTTTATAACATAAATTAGGACTTTCTCATATAGACTTTTACATTAATGATTAACCGATGAGACAATAATTTCCAACGGTATTTTGTGACACGCACCGGCATGAAAATTCCCCAAGCTTCTTTGGGTCACTATTCTCTGCCAGGTACCTATCAGGGGAAACCCGTCACCAAAAATAATCCCTGATGTTAGAGTGATCTCAACCATTTGGCCCAACGGCCAAATGGGCCTCTTGTACACGCCCTGATCGGGGGCGCCCAGTCCTAATGGCTGGTGGGCCCCTGTTGCCGGCGCCACAATAAATAGAGGTGGGGGACCGGGGCGACACGAACACCAAGGTTGGCCGTACCGCCACAATCCCCATTGACAACCCTAGACCCGATCTGAAAGGGGGCGCTCCAGCGACGGGAACTACCACCGCCACCTCTATCTTCCTACAGGGCGCCGTCACCAGACTACATCGCCTCCGCCAGGGAGACGCCGCCGCCAGGGAGACACCGCTCCTTCTCCACCGAACGTCGCTGCCTAGCGCAGACCACCCCAACAAAAGGAGCGGGATGGCCGGGACCTCGACTCCGACGACCGGCTCCGATGGTAACGAACAATCACGATCCTCTCTCACTCCTCGGCCTCTCGGATCTAGACTCCTAGGCTCAAAAGAACTACAACAATGGTATCAGAGCCACCCTATGGAGCTGATCTAGAGAGCTACAGGGAACCCTAACCCTAGTTCTAACGCTAGACATCACAGAGAAAAAAAGGGGGGCTTACTTTTTGTTGCCGCGCGAGGCGTCACCGGCGCCGCTCGGCGCGCCCGCCCGCGCCGGGGCCACCGCCGCGCGCTCGGAGTCGTCGCTCCGCCGTTGGGCTGCCCCTCCCATGGCGCCGCCGCTCGCGCCGCTCCTCTGCGCGCCCTTGCTGCCCGCCCTTGCCGCGCGCCGCCTCGCGCCGATGTTGTTGCCATCGCCGACGCCGCTTGCTCCTTGCGCGCGCCGCCAACGCTTGATGCGCATACGCCGCCGCTCATGAGTCGCCGTCGCCCTTCCGGTCTTTTTGGGAGGGGTAGGGGCTGAATGGCTAGGGTTTTGGGGGGGGGGGTGTGGTTTTGTCCTGGTGAGATTCCCTCCCGGACGTCCGATGATGATCAACGGCCAAGGCTGCAGGGGGCCAGTTGGGCCGGCTGAGACAGCGTGCTGATGGGCCGTTTCGGCCAACTACCGCGTGTGCGCGTAAGATGGCCTGAGATCGCGCCGTGGACCGTCGGGCTTCTTTCGGCCCAGGCGGGCAGAGGTTTTTGAATGAATTTGGACAAAATTTGAATCAAATCTATGTAAATTTTGCACCAACGTGTTACTTTTCCAGAGATTAGATATGTACAGTAATAATGCTTCTGAGTAAGAATTAATTTTAAAATAATTTCATGTTTCCGCTGCAAAAGTTAATGTTGATTACTCTTTCAATTAAATTCGAACCAACGGGAGAATTTAATTTTTTGAGAATTGTTGTGAATTATGATATTGTTATTTTCTGACCAACGTTGATAATAACAGTATTATAATTTTAATTGATGAGTTTTATGCATTATCTCTATTTCTGCCCAACGGTGATGTAGATTTAATGTGTAAACAACTGTATGTTTTAATTTTAACCAACGTTGAAACCAAGGCATGCAGTTGTTGTTATTATGTTTAAATGTTCTCACTGTATATGAATTGTGTTTTCAGGAGGATACTCTTTGATGGGCTACATCAGGGATATCCCGGTTCTCAAAGGAGACAACTACGGTGAATGGAAGAAAAAGATTGACCTGGCCTTCATCTTGGCTGAGGTGGACTGGGTAGTCACCACACCGTGTCCCACGAGCACATGTGCACCGGTGAGGGATGAAAATGAGGCTGATGCTGCTTGGCAGACCAGACAGAGGGACTATGCTCCCATAAAAATGTCATATGATCTTGATCATAAAAAGTGGGTCACTGCCAACAAGAAATGTTTGGCTGTGATAAAGAACACGATTGAGCCTGCAATTGTGGGCTCAATCGCAGAGTGTGACACTTGTCACGAATACCTTGAGAAAATAAAGAGTCGGTTCTTGGCTCTTCAAAGACTTATGCTACACACCTGATTAAGCGACTTGTGATGAAAGGTACTTTGGTGGTGGCGGTGGCATAAGAGAGCACATACTAAGGATGAGCAACTTGGCATCAAGCTTAAACCAATGGATTTGGCTCTCAAGGATGAGTTCCTTATTCATTTGATTTTTGCTTCCTTCTTAGAAAGAGTTTGACACCTTTGTTGTCAACTACAACATGCAGCCCGAGAAATGAGACTTAGAAAAGTGCATAGCTATGTGTGTGCAAGAGGAGGAAAGAATTAAATCCTCACATGGTGGTTCTATCAACTATGTGAAGGACAACAAGAAAAAGAACTTTAATCATTCCTCCTCAAAGATAGGAAAGCCTCAGCATAAGCCTCAGCAACAAAATTTCACAGTGGAGAAAGATCAGTGCCTTCATTGCAAGAAAAAGGGACATTACAAGAAAGATTGTCCCGATTTCTTGAAAATGATTATGTCAAAGAAAGGTGAGAACATCATTACGTTCATAAATGAGTCCCTGTATGTACAATATTCAAAATCTACTTGGTGGATTGATTCAGGTGCAACTGTTCATGTTGCCAATAATTTGCAGGGATTCCGTTCGACGAGGACTACGCAAAGAAAAGAAAGATGCGTTAAAGTCGCAAATGGGGTCCAAGCTGAAGTTGAAGCCGTTGGCGATCTTTCATTAGAGCTAGCTGATGGCTTCACTCTTTTACTTAGAGATGTTCTTTATGTTCCATCTTTACAGAGGAATTTGATTAGTGTTTCATGTTTGGACAATGATGGTTATGATTGTCATTTTGGAAATGGCAAGTGTGAAATAATGTTTAATAAAGAATGTGTTGGTCTTGCCATCTTACAAAATGAGCTTTATTTGTTATCATTACGTGATGATGTGAATGTCGTATGCGATAATGGGAACGTCGAGTGCGAGAAAGTAAATGAATCCTCGTCTAACGAATGTAACCAGGAACGAAAGAGAACTCTAGATGCGTCGTCGAAATTATGGCAGCGTCGTTTAGGCCATATTTGAGGGGAGAATAGAAAGACTAGTTAAGAATGATATTCTTCCTCCATTAGAGTTCTCAAACCTAGAACAATGCAGAGAATGCATTAAAGAAAAATATGTAAAGAAAATTAAGAAAGACGCCAAAAGAAGCATAGGAGTTCTACAAATTATTCACACAGACATTTGTGGTCCTTTTCCTGTGAAAAGTGTGGATGGTTATGACTCGTTCATAACATTCACGGATGATTACTCCCGTTATGGATATATTTATCCAATCAAAGAAAGAAATGAAGCCTTGGATAAATTCAAGATATTTAAGGCTGAAGTTGAAAACCAACACGATTTAAAGATTAAGATAGTCCGCTCGACCGTGGGGAGTACTACGATCGACATACCCCATATGGACAAGTTCTGGACCTTTGCAAGGTTTTTACAGAAAATGGCATAGTGGCCCATATTCTACACCGGGCGAACCTCGGCAAAATGGAGTAGTGAAAGACGCAACTGTACTCGATGGATATGGTGCGAAGCATGATGAGCTATTCCACACGCCATTGATTTTATGGATGGAGCGTTGAAAACCGCCATTCATATTCTCAACAGAGTGCCTAGTAAGTCGGTGCCCAAACCACCGCATGCGAGTTGTGGACGGAAGAGTTCCTCACTAAACCACTTACGTGTGTGGGGAGTCTGCTTGAGGCTAAAGTATTTAACCCAAACCTTGGGAAGCTTGATCCCAAAACGATGAAGTTGCCATTTCATTGGCTATCTGAAAAGCCAAAAGGTTTTTGTTTCTCTTTGTCGAGACAGATATACAAAGTTTGTAGAAACGAGACACGCTGTCTTCTTAGAGGATGAAATGATGAGGAAGCATGGTAGCTCGAGAGATTGACCTTGAAGAGAAGCGGGCGTATGCGCCACTCAGATGATTCAAGAGCCATTCTTCACACTACTGCTTGTCATTGCAAGCGACGGTGCAAGACAACTGTGGTGCCAACACATGTTATTGTTCCTCTGTGGCAACAATGAATGAGAATGAGGAACTGTTCTTGAGATCCTATAGAACCCATTGCCACGAGATGAGGGGAGCAACAACGACCTCAAGCAGAAGATGTACCAAATGAGGAGGCCCAGGAGGTCTCAAAGAGTAAGAAGATCAGCTATTTACGATGATTATCAGATTTATCATACAGAGGAATTTTGTAACATCCGATTTTGAGTATTTTGAAGCTTTTAAAATAAAATTCACCATTTGAATTTTTTTCTGAAATTAATTAAAGCTTAAATGAAATTTTATGAATTAAAAGGATTTAATATGAATAATCTGAACATGAACATTTGCCAAAGTTATTTTATTTGAGTTCCTTGTGTCTCAAGGAATTTATTGGATTTTTCTGGATTTTTCTGGATTTATTTGCTATTTTCTAGAGCTCAAAAGGATTTAAATGAATTTATGAAAAGAAAAATACCAAAAATCCCCCAACCGCCGGTGGGCGAAACCCACCACCGCCCAACCCGCTCGGCTCCGACCCAGTAGCGCCAGCGCCGTGCCTGCGCGCGAGCATCCGCGCCGCCGCGCTCTATAGCCTCCGATGATCGCCACGTGGCGTCATCCGCTGCGCCAGCGCCGCGCCCCGCATCCCGGCCGCTGCTCACCGCGCCACCGGCGGTGGGCCACTGTCGGTCGTCCCGACCGGACTCGTCTTCCGTCTCGAGCCGGACTCGCCGCCGCCGCCGTCCGTCGCGGACACCTCGGGGTCCGTGTATAAAAGCCGGCCGCCCCCTCGGCTTCCGCATCCCGAGCCGCCGCTCTCGCCGCCGCCCTTCGCCGAGCCGCGCCGCCGCCATTGTCGCCCTCGTCATCTTTGCGCCGGCCGTCGTCGCCGAAACCGCCGCCGCCGTCTGCCGTTCGCCACCGCCGGTGAGCCCGCCGCCGTCGTCGTCCCGCCACCTCGGTGCCGCCGTCACCGTCGCCGGCGGCCGCCGCCGCCGAACCCGCCGCCGCGCGCGCCGGCACGCGCCAGCGCCAGCGCCGCCTCGGCGCGCCGCCTCGCGCCGTGCACGCGCGTCGCCAACGACGCCCGCGCCCGCGTCCGCCGCCTTCCGTGCGCCCGGTCCATGTGAGCCGTGCGGCGCCTTGTAGGTCCCGCCCGTCGGCCCGAGCCGTGGGCCCGTGAGCCGATCTGGGCGGCGGCCGGATGCGTCCACGCCGCCGCACCACGCCGTCCGTCGCCCGCCGGCGTGCTCGGCGCCGCCACGCAAGCCGGGCCACGTCGACCTAACGCTTGCGTGTCCGCCACGCCACCGCCACCTCAGCCCTAGTCGCGCGTCGGCGACGCCGCCCCACCGTTTCGTGCGCCGGGTTCACCGTGACTCAGCCTCCGTGTGCGGTCCACAAGACGATGCACTTTTCCAATTTTCCTGATTTTCAGAAAATCCAATTTTCCAGAGCCCGTTCTCCTCATCCTAGCTCCGATTGACCCGTTCTTTTTCTAAATTCATCTAAAATTGAGCTCTACCTTTTGGTTCAGGTTTGAAAGTTTTTGGAGTTCATTTGAATTTTATTTGAATTTATTTTCTCTTTCGTCTCGTTTTCTCTCTCGTTAGATCGCGTGTTCGAGGGAGCGGAAGTTGGTTTGAAGACCAGAGCCCTCATCTGAGCAAGGCCAAGGCAAGTCGTATTCTTTGATCATGTTGAACCCAGATTTCAATCTATTATGTATTATTTTGTTTCAAATTATCATGCATTGCTATTTATTAATAAAACCTTGTATTGGTAGTTATACTCCTAATTGATTAAATCCCTCCATGATAATTTGACTACCATGAATCCATTGACACCTTAGGATTGGGAATTATTTAGTGATAAAATAATAATTGTCACATGGGGTTACGTTCGATCGCTTAGCTTCCTATTAGTTCATTGGGATCTGTCATCACATGTGGTTAATTAATCGACTTAATGATTTACTTGAGCGTGGTGGTTAGCCACAGTTATAAAATTGGTATGTCATGACATGGGTAGTGTCATGGGCATTGGTTATACAAACTTGGCTTTCACTTGGGCGAATGATCGTGCGATAAAGGGGTCTTTGGATGCACATTGGGATGTGGATGCTTCGCTGGGTAATTGTTAAGGACTTAACTTTGTGCGCCATTGATCTGAGCTTAATCGTGCAAACCACATGTCTAGTATGGGATAGACTGGCATAATAATTTGAGAAGTCTCTACTTTGGTTTTACTCTCGATGTTGTGTGGCGCAGAGGGCAATTATCGACTAGGGGTTACCCTACTCGGCGGCGAATCCTTAGCGAGTGGGATCGGGTGGAGATGGATCATTGTAAAAGCCTTGTTGTGATTTCCTTAAGTGAGGCTAATCACATCGTGTGGGTACAGTTGTGCAACCTCTGCAGAGTGTAAAACTATTCGAATAGCCGTGTCCCGGTCATGGACAATGCTCGGTGATTTCACACGAGGGTAGAGTCTTTATGAAAATTTGATTGGTTTGAGATGGGAAGTGAATGGTTAGTTCACTTGTGGTTGTATTCAATTCCTTTGATATATTTACTTAGTGTCTGTTGTTAAATATGCTTTTCAATCTATATATTGTATTTACTTCAAATTGTCGCTTCATGCAAAACTAACCTTTCAGCCATCCATTGTTAAGCTTTGCATATTATATTGCATTCATTTGTTACAAGCGACTTGCCGAGTACCAATGTACTCACGGCTTTATGCCCATGTTGCTCGATTGAGGAGGAGGGACCAGATCGGCGGAGTTGCTAGAAGGAGGCTACTACGAGGACTTCACGGATTAGGACTTCGCTCCCATCCGATTGCTGTGGGCATGTCGAGTGGCTACTACGCTTAATTTTGGATTTCATTTGCTAGTTTCTTTAAAGCCCTTGGGCTAATAATTGTAAGCTTGGCCATAAGGTCGTACTCTGTTGGTTATTAATATAATTTGGATTTCCTTTAGAATATCGTGATGTGGATGATATTTATCTTTGTTTACGTTGTGTGCACTAGCGTGATCCTGGACTAGTGCGAGTACAGTGAGAGTCCGAATTTGTATATTCGGGTCTCGGCAGAGATGGTATCGAGCCATATCGATTGTAGGACGAAAACCTAAGTTAGTCGTTGTCTCAAAATTCAAAACCTATTTTCTAATGACAAAACAACCAAACCTGATATTTAGCAAATTCTTTACTCTCTTACCTTATTCTTAGGGACTCTTGCCTCTCACCTTAAAATTTCTGCGAAAATGAAAATTTTTAAGCGACTCTTATCTTGTGCCGTCTTTGTAGATGTCGCAAAGCAACTATAGCAGTCGGGAGGATGGAGGAGAGTGCTTCGAGTCTTGCTAAGAAGTCTTGGTTTCAAAGAACACCAATGTACGGTTCCATGGATGATGAAGTAAGAGGGTACCATTTCACACGGTTGTACTTCACTATCAAGCTTGGAGGTCACGTCATACAACCACGACTTCAAAGGTTCAAATCCATGGCGGTACGCACGCAAGGCCGTTGCTCAACTCATCGACGGTACAAGATCGGTATGACCAAGTTCATCCAGAATACAAGAGAAGTATGAACTGAGGAGTACACTCGCGGACGCCAACACCTCCACCTTCGCCACGCCACCCAACCGGAGGAAAGGCAACGCATGGCGATGATCGCGAGTACCTTCAACTCGTCATTCCAGCAGCGCGCCTACAATGCGATTCCGCAACCGATGGACGTTCTCTGATCGAGAGGAAGAAGAGGAAGATCGCACACCGTACCTCGCCGGACCTGAGTGGGAGCCGGAAGAGTAGACCGTAGCATAGGATAGCATCGGTTAGGAAGTGGTTTTTGTTTGCATTGAGTGTGATGTGAGCTGCAGTTTTGCCCTCAAAAGCAATATGTTGCAGTCATATCAAATCTTTTATTGAAGTGATTTATTTGTTCTTTTGTTAGCTTTTCGGCTAAGTGATTGTTTAGTTTAGGATTTACCATTAGAATATCCCCCTTAGACGAACTTACCACTTATCTTTGCTTTTCCTCTTACAGTAAGCCTGTGAAGCAGTCCTCAAGCAAGTGATCTTTCTTTTCGATGGTTGATACCCGGAGCTCCGCAGACGTGGTCGATGAGTCGAGATCCCGAGGCGATCGGGCAACTCGGAGCAGACATGCAAACCAGCTGGATGGATCCAACCTTGAGTCGATTCATGGCAGCCTGACTCGGTTGATGAACACCATGATGCGAAACATGAACGCCATGATGAATCGACAGATCAAGACATGGCCATGCCTCCACCGTTCGCGGCGAGTCAAGTTTGCAGAATTTATGAGGACAAGGCCTCCTACCTATTCACGGTCTTACGAGCCACTAGAAGCGGATGACCGGATGCGTTCGATGGAAAAGAAGCTTAACCTTGCCCAAAGGTACGGATCGCGAGAAGGTGTTGTATGCAGCCCATCGGCTTGAGGGTGCTGCAGCCAGTGGTGGGAAAATTATTGTGCCGCTCACGAGGATCCGAGAGCATCACTTGGGCTGAGTTCGCAGGAGCTTTCGTCATGCCCATATCACGGATGGGGTGATCGAAATGAAGAAGGAAGAATTTCGGAGTTGCGCAGAGAAGAACATGTCCGTGAGTGAATATCTCAACAAGTTCACTCGGTTGGCCCGTTATGCTCCGAAGATGTCGCCACGGATGATGCTCGCGGAAGAGGTTCAAGAAAGGATTGAACCCAGGATTGAAAGTTCAGTAGTGGGACATGATTATGCCGCTTCCAAAACATGGTGGACAAAGCAATGCTCATTGAGGAAAGTCATCGCGAGTTGGAAGAATCTCGCAAGAGAAGAATGATGCAGCAAGGATCACAGATGCACCAAGCTCGAGAGCCCGCTGGTAATTTTCAGCCAGCTTGAGTTCCTCGTGATCGGGATTCAAAACTCCTGCACGGCTCCGTCGCTTTTCTTGGCGCCAAAACCAAATCCAGATGGGAAGCCAACAAAGCAGAGGATTACTAAGCCCATGTCGCAGTCACTTGTTTCAAATGCAATGAGGCGGGACATTATGCCAACAAATGCCCGCAAAATACCGCGTGACACACTAGCGCTTCAGCTTGGGAGCCACACTGCACCCTGCGGCAGCAGATCGGGGCGCGGCACCTCAAGGATCAAATCAACCCAACAAAGGATCGCGGATCGTGATGCGTGGCGTGTGAACCACGTCACCATGGAGGAGGCTCAAGCGGCGCGGATGTGGTGATTGGTAAGTTCCGAAGAAATTCAGTACACGCCACGCTTTTGTTTGATTACGGAGCTTCACATTCGCTTGTTTCTGAGTTTTGCTCTAAAGCATAAGTTGGAAGTCGTTGCACTTGGTTCCATTTTATTGGTTCAATCCCGTGCTCGAGATGAGTACAAACCTAGGATGCCCCAAAGTTAGGATAGCCATCCAAGGAGTAGAGTTCTCCGCAGATTTGGTTGTGCTGAATATCCAGTCTTTGGGCGTAATTTTGGGTATGGATTGGCTCAAGAAGCATCAAGCGATATTGGAATGTGGAAGCCGATCACTTTGGGCGGTCCCGATGGAAGCAAGGTTAGATTTGAAGCCGACATGAAGCGACGAGAAAAAGTGATGGTGTGCCAAAGTAAAGGGATTGCCCTAAATGAAGTACCGATTGCGGAGAATATCCCGATGTTTTCCCGATGATCTCCCGGGATGCCACCAAAAAGAAAGTAGAGTTTGCAATTGAGTTAGCACCGTGCACCTCACCAATTTCAAGAGACCTTACCGAATGCCCGCCAATGAGTTAGCGAATTAAAGAAGCGGATACAAGAGTTATTGGATAAAGGGTATGTCGGACCAGTACCTCTCCGTGGGGAGCACCGTGATTGTTCGTCAAGAAGAAGGATGGTAGCCAGCGTATGTGTGTGGATTACCGAGCTCTCAATGAAGTTACCATCAAGAACAAGTACCGTTGCCCGAAATTGATGATCATTCGATCAATTAAAAGGAGCTGAGTGTTTTCCAAGATTGATTTGAGATCGGGGTATCACCAAATGAGGATTCGACCGGAGGACATACCCAAGACAGCCTTCTCAACTCGTTATGGATTATACGAGTTCACCGTGATGTCCTTTGGCCTAACCAATGCCCCAGCCTACTTTATGTACCTGATGAACAAGGTGTTCATGGACTACTTGGACAAGTTTGTCGTTGTGTTCATTGATGACATTCTGATCTACTCCAAGAATGAGGAGGAGCATGAGGAGCATTTGAGATTGGTATTGCAAAGATTGCGGGAGCACAAGTTGTATGCTAAGTTCAGCAAGTGTGAATTTTGGATGAAGGAAGTTGCCTTTTTGGGTCATGTGTTGACAGTGAGGGAGTGTCCGTTGACTCGGGAAAGTACAAGATGTGCTCACCGAAGGCACCCACGTCGATGACCAGTCCAAGCTTCCTAGGAATGGCGAGTTACTATCGGAGATTCATTGAAGGGTTCTCGGTGTAGCCCGACCCTTACCCAGCTACTAAAGAAGGAAAAGAAGTTTGAATGGGCGCGAGTGCGAGAAGAGTTTTGGAAGTTAAAGGAAAGTCGACAACAAACGATCTTAATTTTGCTGACATCAAGAAAGATTTTGAGATTTATTGTGACGCCTCCGCAAAGGTTTAGGTGCGTATTGATGCAAGACAAAAGAGTGGTAGCTTATGCATCGCGTCGGTTGAGGCCACATGAGGAGAACTACCCTACGCACGATTTGGAGTTAGCGGCGATTGTGCATGCCACGAAAATATGGCGACACTACGATGGGTAATGGATGTGAGATCTACGGATCATAAGAGCTTGAAGTATATCTTCACCCAATCAGACCTTAACCTAAGACAAAGAAGATGGTTGGAGTTGATAAAGGACTATGACATTGGAATCCACTATCACCGGAAAAGCCAACGTAGTGGCGGTGCGTTGAGCAGGAAGGTATATTGCAACACAATTATGGTCAAGGAGAGTCAACCAAAGATTGCACGAGGAATTCCAAAAGCTCGGTTTGGAGTTGGTTGAAGAAGGGATGTTGGCGCTTTGGACTTGCAACCGACCTTGGATAGTCGATTCGTCAAGCAGCCGGAGGATGAAAATATCCAGCGGATCAAGGTTGGATTGAAGGAAGGAAAAGCGGCGAGTTTTGTGGAGGATGATCGGGGTATCATATGGTACAAGAAGCGATTGTGCGTGCCCAATAAGGAGAGTTAAAGCAATTGTTGCTTAAAGAGGCACACGAGTCATTATATTCAATTCATCCAGCAGGTACCAAGATGTATCGGGACATCAAGGATAAATCTTGGTGGCGGTATGAAGCGAGAAATAGCGAGTATGTAGCACTATGTGATGTTTGCCAATGAGTGAAAGCAGAGCATCAAAGACCCGCAGGATTGTTGCAACCGTTGAAAATTCCCGAGTGGAAGTGGGAAGATGTGGGCATGGATTTCATCACAGGTCTACCCAAGACCAAGGAAGGTTACGACTGATATGGGTAATTGTGGATCGATTGACAAAGGTAGCCCATTTCCTTCGGTCAAAACCACATATTCGGAGATAAGTTGGCGAGAATTGTATATGTCCGAATTGTGAGTCTCCATGGAGTTCCTAAGAGGATTGTGTCGGATCGTGGATCGCAGATTCACTTCACGATTTTGGAGTAGTTTCCACGGCGATGGGTACTCATCTGAATTTCAGCACACTTATCACCCACAGACCGATGGTCGACAGAGCGTGTAAATCAAATCCTAGAGGATATGCTTTGAGCATGTGTTTTGGATCACGGAGCTAAGTGGGACAATTGCCTACCTTTGCAGAATTTTCCTACAACAACGATTACTGTGCCGCTTTGCAGATGTCACCGCTTGAGGCTTTGTATGGTGGAAGTGTAGGACCCTCTCAATTGGAAAGAAACAGGAGAAAGGCAAATTTTTGGGCAGAGTGTTTGCAAGAAGCCGAAGAAAAGTGCGCTTGATTCAAGAAAGGCTGAAGCGACTCAAGCCAGCAAAAGAGTTATGTCGATACTCGTAGAAGAGATTTAAGCTTTGAGCCCAATGATTATGTGTATCTCGGATCACACCTTTCAAAGGTGTTAAGCGTTTTCAAATGAAGGGAAAGCTAGCACCAAGGTATGTGGGGCCATTCAAGATTTTGAAGCGCAAGGAGAAGTTGCCTATCACCGGAGCTACGAGAACTTGAGCGGGATACACGATGTTTTCATGTGTCTCAATTGAAGAAGTGCTTGCGAGTGCGAGAGAGCAAGTGCCAATTGAGGTGTGGATCTCCGGGAGGATCTGTCCTATAAAGAGCATCCCATCAAAATCTTGGAAGTGTCGGAGCGAGTCACTAGAAGAAGAGTCGTTCGTTTTGCAAAGTTCGATGGAGCAATCATTCAGAGGAGGAAGCAACTGGGAAAGCGAGGAGGATCTCAAAGCGGAGTTTCCAAACCTATTCTTTAGAGAGCCGAATCTCTGGGTCGAGATTCCGTTTAAGGGGGAGGTTTGTAACATCCTGATTTTGAGTATTTTGAAGCTTTTAAAATAAAATTCACCATTTGAATTTTTTCTCAAATTAATTAAAGCTTAAATGAAATTTTATGAATTAAAAGGATTTAATATGAATAATCTGAACATGAACATTTGCCAAAGTTATTTTATTTGAGTTCCTTGTGTCTCAAGGAATTTATTGGATTTTTCTGGATTTTTCGGATTTATTTGCTATTTTCTAGAGCTCAAAAGGATTTAAATGAATTTATGAAAAGAAAATACCAAAATCCCCCAACCGCGATGGGCGAAACCCACCACCGCCCAACCCGCCTCGGCTCCGCTTGCCCAGCGCGCGCGCGTGCCTGCGTCGGGCATCCGCGCCGCTGCCGCTCGCCTTGGCCTCCCGATGATCGCCACGTGGCCGTCATCCGCTGCGCCGCGCCGCGCCCCGCATCGGCCGCTGCTCACCAAGCCACCGGCGGGTGGGGCCCACTGTCAGTCGTCCCGACCGGACTCGTCTTCCGTCTCGAGCGAACTCGCCGCCGCTGCCCGTCCCCGTCGCGGACACCTCGAGTCCGTATAAAGCCGGCCGCCTCGGCTTCAGCATCCCGAGCCGCCGCTCGCCGCCGCCCGCCGGAGTCGCGCCAGCGCCGTCGCCCTCGTCATCTTTTGCGCGGCCGTCGCCGCCAGAGCCGCGCCGCTCGTCGCTGTTCGCCACCGCCGGTGAGCCCCGCCGCCGTCGTCGTCCCGCCACCTCGGTGCCGCCGTCACCCGTCGCCGGCCAACCGCGCGCCATGAACCCGCCGCCGCGCCGCCGCTGACAGCGCCGCGCCGCGCGCCTGCCGCCGCGCCTCGCGCCGTGCACGCGCGCGGCGCCAAGATCGACGCCGCGCTTCGCCCCTTCGCCTTCCGTCGCCCGGTCCATGTGAGCCGTGCGGCGCCTTGTGGGTCCCGCCCGTCGGCCGAGCCGTGACCCGTGAGCCGATCGGGCCGACGCCCGGATGCGTCCACGCGCCGCACCACGCCGTCCGACGCCCGCCGGCCGTGCTCCGAGCCGCCACGCAAGCCGGGCACGCGTCGACCTAACGCTATGCGTGTATCGCCACGCCACCGCCACCTCACCCTAGTCGCCGCGTCGGCCGCCGCGCCGCCTTTGCTTCGTGCGCGGGTTCACCGTAGACTCAGCCTCCCGTGCGCCGGTCCACGACCGATGCACTTTTCCAATTTTCCTGATTTTCAGAAAATCCAATTTTCCAAGAGCCCGTTCTCCTCATCCTAGCTCCGATTGACCCGTTCTTTTTCTAAATTCATCTAAAATTGAGCTCTACCTTTTGGTTCAGGTTTGAAAGTTTTGGAGTTCATTTGAATTTTATTTGAATTTATTTTCTCTTTTCGTCTCGTTTTCTCTCTCGTTAGATCGCGTGTTCGAGGGAGCGGAAGTTGGATTTGAAGACCAAGAGCCCTCATCTGAGCAAGGCCAAGGCAAGTCGTATTCTTTGATCATGTTGAACCCAGATTTCAATCTATTATGTATTATTTTGTTTCAAATTATCATGCATTGCTATTTATTAATAAAACCTTGTATTGGTAGTTATACTCCTAATTGATTAAATCCCTCCATGATAATTTGACTACCATGAATCCATTGACACCTTAGGATTGGGAATTATTTAGTGATAAAATAATAATTGTCACATGGGGTTACGTCGATCGCTTAGCTTCCTATTAGTTAGTTCGATCTGTCATCACATGTGGTTAATTAATCCTGACTTAATGATTTACTTGAACGTGGTGGTTAGCCACAGTTATAAAATTGGTATGTCATGACATGGGTAGTGTCATGGGCATTGGTTATACAAACTTGGCTTTCACTTGGGCGAATGATCGTGCAGTAAAGGGGGTGCTGGATGCACATTGGGATGTGGATGCTTCACCTGGGTAATTGTTAAGGACTTAACTTTGTGCGCCATTGATCTGAGCTTAATCGTGCAAACCACATGTCTAGTATGGGATAGACCTGGCATAATAATTTGAGAAGTCTCTACTTTGGTTTTACTACTGATGTTGTGTGGCGCAAGAGGGGGCAATTATCGACTAGGGGGTTACCCTACTCGACGGCGAATCCTTAGCGAGTGGGATCGGGTGGAGATGGATCATTGTAAAAGCCTTGTTGTGATTTCCTTAAGCTGAGGCTAATCACATCGTGTGGGTACAGTTGTGCAACCTCTGCAGAGTGTAAAACTATTCGAATAGCCGTGTCCCGGTCATGGACAATGCTCGGTGATTTCACACGAGGGTAGAGTCTTTATGAAAATTTGATTGGTTTGAGATGGGAAGTGAATGGTTAGTTCACTTGTGGTTGTATTCAATTCCTTTGATATATTTACTTAGTGTCTGTTGTTAAATATGCTTTTCAATCTATATATTGTATTTACTTCAAATTGTCGCTTCATGCAAAACTAACCTTTCAGCCATCCATTGTTAAGCTTTGCATATTATATTGCATTCATTTGTTACAAACGACTTGTCGAGTACCAATGTACTCACGGCTTTATGCCCATGTTGCTCGATTGAGGAGGAGGGACCAGATCAGCAGGAGTTGCTAGAAGGAGGCTACTACGAGGACTTCACGGATTAGGACTTCGCTCCCCAGTCGATTGCCTGTGGGCATGTCGAGTGGCTACTACGCTTAATTTTGGATTTCCGCTGCTAGTTTCTTTAAAGCCCTTGGGCTAATAATTGTAAGCTTGGCCATAAGGTCGTACTCTGTTGGTTATTAATATAATTTGGATTTCCTTTAGAATATCGTGATGTGGATGATATTTATCTTTGTTTACGCTGTGTGCACTAGCGTGATCCTGGACTAGTGCAGAGTACAGTAGAGTCCGAATTTGTATATTCGGGTCTCGACAAATTTCAAATGGAGAATGATCCCACCTCATTTGAAGAAGCCATGAGAAGCGAAAATTCTTCAAAATGGCTTGAGGCCATGGAAGAGGAAATGAGGTCCATGAAGGCTAATAAAGTCCGGGACTCGAAATTATTCCTAAAGGAGCCAAAACAAGAGGGTCAAAATGGGTCTACAAGACAAAGCTTGACTCCCAAGGAATGTAGAAAGATACAAAGCGCGACTTGTGGCAAAGGCTTTACGCAAAGAGAAGGATTGATTACAATGAGACCTTTTCTCCGGTCTCATGTAAAGATTCTTCAGAATCATAATGGCATTAGCAAGACATTATGATTTAGAGTTACATCGAGATGGATGTAAAGACGACATTTCTTAATGGGGATTTGGAGGAAAATGTTTACATGGCACAACCGAAAGGTTTTGTCGTGGAAGGAAATGAAAGAATGGGATGCCGCTAAAGAAATCGATTTATGAGTTAAAGCAAACTTCAAGACAGTGGTACTTGAAGTTTGACAAGACAATAAGAAAATTTGGGTTTAAAGAGAATGTAGAGGGCAACCGTGTTTATGCAAAGTTTAAAGATGGGAAGTTTATCTTCCTAATCTCAGTATGTGGATGATATCCTACTAGCTAGTAGTGATGTCGATGCACATCGAGACAAAGAAGTTTTGTCCTCAAATTTTGATATGAAAGATCTTGGTGAAGCTTCGTTCGTTCTAGGGATCGAAATTCATCGGGATAGAAACAAAGGGATATTGGGACTGTCACAAAAGGCATACATAGAAAGTCTTAAAGAAATTTGGTATGCATAAATGTAGTCCTTCACCTGCACCTATAGTCAAGGGCGGCGTGATATGGGGATTTTCAATGCCCCAGAACGATCTGAGCTCGATCAAATGAAATCGGTTCCATATGCTTCAGTGTCGGAAGCTTGCAAGATGCTCAAGTGTGTACACACCCGACTTAGCGCTTATTACCGGTTACTTGGCGATTCCAGAGCAACTCGAATAGAACATTGAAATTGGTAAAGAAAGTCTTGCGTTATTTGCAAGGAACAAAAGGCCTCATGATGACATACGTAAGATCGATTCACTCCATATAGTGGGGTATATGATTCGATTATGCGGAGATGATAGAAAGTCGACATCCGATATGTGTTCACTCTCTGGAGGAGCTATATCGTGGAAAAGGTCAAAGCAAACCGTCACTACATCGTCCACAATGTATGCCGAGTTTGTAGCATGTTATGAGGCTACGGGCAGTGAACCGGCTAAAGAAGTTCATACCCGGCCTAAAAGTGGTTGACGACATCAATAGACCACTTAAGTTGTACTGCGATAATGAACCCGCAGTAACGTATGCCCACAACAATAAGTCAAGTGGTGCTGCCAAACACATTGACATAAAGTATTATGTTGTGAAAGACAAAGTTCGGGATCAAATTATAAGTCTTGAGCATATAAGTTCCGCAAAGATGTTAGCGGATCCGCTTACTAAAGGCTTACCACCCAACGTGTTCAGAGTATATGTAGCCGGCATGGGTTTAAGGGAAAGCCTATGATTCCTGAACTAAAAGATGGCCCAAAAGATTAAAGTAACTATTTCAGAACAGAGAGGTGTATTGTAGCTGTTGAATCTATCGGCGATTGACCGTGACGATGAGACATGTTCTATGCACTAATCTGTGATGGAATGAGTAAAGTCAACAGTAATTAAAGATAAAGCATAGATTGAGATCAAGGGGGAGAATATTAGAGTGATCTCAACCATTTGGCCCAACGGCCAAATGGGCCCTTGTACGCGCCCTGATCGGGGGCGCCCAGCCCTAATGGCTGGTGGGCCCCTGTCGCCAGCGCCACAATAAATAGAGGTGGGGGACCGGGGCGGCACGAACACCAAGGTTGGCCGTACCGCCACAATCCCCACTGACAACCCTAGACCCGATCTGAAAGGGGGCGCTCCAGCGACGGGAACTACCACCGCCACCTCTATATCCCTACAGGGCGCCGTCACCAGACTACATCGCCTCCGCCAGGGAGACGCCGCCGCCAGGGAGACACCGCTCCTTCTCCACCGAACGTCGCTGCCTAGCGCAGACCACCCCAACAAAAGGAGCGGGATGGCCGGGACCTCGACTCCGGCGACCGGCTCCGAGGTAACGAACAATCACGATCCTTTCTCACTCCTCGGCCTCTCGGATCTAGACTCCTAGGCTCAAAAGAACTACAACACCTGATTGTTTGTGCCCGTCGGGAAGAAGGAAATTACAAGAAAAAAATACGAGTAAAGTCCATACGGAGGGTAATGATAACTAAATCACACATCCACTCAATTAGTCCATCATCCTCTATATTTATACTCACATACACATATGTACTAATAACTTAACATCAATCTGGTCCAGAAACAAAATCTCCAGAAATCTCATGCATGGCATAATTAACCTAAGCATTTGCTAGATGAAAGCAAAATCTGAGTTATGGCTTCCTTGATATCTTGCTCTTCCATTTAGTACTCACTGCATGGACGCAAAAAATATCATTAGTTTGTAACACTACTGTAGGAATATTTATCAGTTCAAGGTAATGGTCAGATAGATCACATAAAGCAAAATGTGATAGGATCATAGAAAGATTAGCAGTCAGATCTAGAAGCAAGAACAATTAGAAGTTATAAGTTATATATAAACATTTTACCACTGTATAGTCCATAATTCGTCTGGCAGCAGGAAATGATGCCATCTTCTGTCAAGATTTAGCACTGTCCTTACGCGGAAAGCCTGCAATGGACATAAAGTTCACATGGCCTTCGGGACCTGAACTGCAATGGACATAAAATAGAAGTGGTACTATATGTCCATATGTTCCCTTGGGTTAGCCATCTTCTGTAATTATAGCAAAGCACCATCTAATTATATCAGGTTCCAGAACTACTGTATAAGCATGACAAAGGCCTGTTCTTTTGCAGTTTTTGGCATCTGGTTTTTTATTTTTTTCTACAGTAACTAGCTTTCAAACGGAGTATCTTTTTTAAGATAGGGTCTACTAAGTTAATTGTAGTACACACTGTAGCGGCTTCATTTATATCGGCAAAAACCGCACATGAGTTTCTGTTACTCTGTAATCTCTCGCACGAACATCCTAAAAATCACAAGCCGCAGTCAAAAGCTATAAACCGCAGCTAAAAAGAACAGGCCCAATAATGTGTCTTGAGTAATTTATCATCATAGCAGAAAAGATCTATTAACTTTATCATCTAGCTCTAGATCTTTAGACTTATTCAGGGAAAGAAATTGCGGACTGGTTATCCAAAAGTGTGGTACATACAGAGAACAAATTAGTTGCAGTGCCAAGCCTGCTCTAAATCATGTGCTTTAGATTGTAAATGAAAAATATTAAGATTTTCCTAAGCATGCCCTGCCCCTCCAAACTTTCCGACTGTCAAAGCTAAAATTCATCATACAGCGCAGCAATCAAGCTAGTGAAATTAACAAACCATAACACAAATATGATGAAAACGCAACTACAGGGACAAAATTGCTGATCAAATTTTCACCTAATGCCATGACAAATTACTGAAGTATAATGGTCACAGGAAGATATGGCTGACCTATTTCAACAACATTTCGAGACCCTGTTGCAATTTGAGGATCAACTAGCTCGATCGATTAATCTAGAGGCGGTGGGTCTGCGGTGATTAACGCGCTCCTGGCGGAGACGGCTGTGGGCTCGGATGGATTCACTGGGATGTTTTACAAAAAAGCATGGGATATCATTAAGGAGGACATCATGGCTGGAATTCATGCTTTCTTTACCACGGATCGTTGCGGGTTCCATCGCCTTAGCTCTAGTCATCCTTTAGACAAAAAACAAGGAGCTTCCTAGCCTTCTGACTTCAGGCCAATCAGCTTGATTCATAACTTCTCCAAGCTCATCACAAAACTTTTGGCACTCAGACTGCAGCCCCGAATGGACCAGCTGGTTGATTTCAACCAAAGTGCCTTTATCAAAGGCCGCATGATTCAAGATAACTTCAAATTCATGCATGATGCCATGAGGACACTTCGGCGAAAAAGAGAAAAGCAAGTCCTTCCAAAACTCGACATAGCTTGTCGTGGCCGTTCTTGCTGAAAGTTGTGCGCAGTCGGGGCTTTGGTACTCGGTGGATCGACTGGCTTGCAATTTTGCTTTCCACAGCATCCACCAAAGTAATGCTTAACGGCATGCCGGGCAATGTAATTAACCACTGCAAAGGACTTTGATAGGGGACCCCTTATTCCCCTTGCATTTTGTCATTGCCATGGATGTTCTCAATCGGCTCCTGCTGTCCACCATGCGAGCTCACCTATTGACGGCGTCATCTTCTTTGCCAAGGCAATGTTCCTTCTACGCCGATGATGTTAATGCTGTTTATACATCCGGCAACCTGAGATGTAATCATGGTTAGAGAAATACTGCCACTTTTCAGATATGCTACAGGGCCCATCCCGAATATGCAGAAGTTGCTTCTATTCCCAATTTGCTGCAATTTTGAAGAGCTACGGGATGCAAAGGAAATCTTGGTCTGCAATTCAGCTTCGTTTTTGATTAAATACTTGGGTATGCCATTGTCAGTCGGCAAACTGCAGAGAACCGACCTTCAACCCTACATTGACAAGCTTCAGACAAGTTTGCCTACTTGGAAGGCTCAGCTACTGTGAAGGGCGGGGAGGTTGGTCGTCGTTAAAGTGATTTTATCATCCATGGTGATCTATCCCCTCCTCTGCCTAAAATTCCCGGGTTGGGTAGTTAAAGCAATAGACAAGAAACACCAAGCTTTCCTGTGGACCGGAGATAGTTTTTCTAAACCAGGGAAATGTCTAGTCAACTGGCATCAAACATGCTGTCCTTATGCGCACGGAAGCCTCGAAACAACAGACCTTACTCTTGCTTGTTGGCAGAACTCCTGCTAATGCCGGTGTTTTGTTGTGTTGTCGGATGAGCAAAACACATACACAAGAACACAGGAACACAAACTGTTTTTGCGTTGCAGAAGTTGCCGATCAGCCGCTTGAGCCAGATTCCCTGGCATGCCGCCACTGAGGCCGCGATGTACTCGCCTCGCATGACGATAGCGCCACCACCGGCTTCTTTTGCGATTGCCACGACACAGGCGCATTGCCGAGGCAGAACAAAATGCCAGAGGTGCTCTTGCGATCATCCACGTCGCCGGCCATGTCCGCGTCGCTGAACCCCTGGAGCTTGATGTCGCCGGAGCCGCTGGAGTAGCTCAGGCCAAAGTGAATTGTACCTGACGGCCGAACGTCCGCAAGCGCCAGTAATAATCTTGTGTGGATTTTGCGGATGGCGACTTGGCCACCCTCGACACTGTTAGTATAATCCGTGTTGTTTTTCAATTGGGTTCACAAACGGACTCGGCTTTGGAGTTTGATTAGGAGTCTGTTGTAGTCCAGTTTTGTTCTTCGTATTGTTTTCAGTTACGGTCTTTGTTTGTGCTATAAATAAAGACAACCAAAGCGGTAAGCAGCAGCGAAGACACAAAGAAGAAATACATTGCGAGCGTTCATCTGTTTCCTGTCTCAACTCGTCGTGAGTTCGTGGGAGCGTGAGGATCGTGATTGATCCATTGCCAACATTTGGTATCAGAGCGAGGCTACTCGATCCCTGCGCGATGTCGGCTCCAATAAGCGAAGGTGACCGGAGTATGTCGCCGCGCCGCGGAGGCCGAGGGCGACGCTTGGCCTCGCCATTCGTCCCTTGTCGTGGTCGCACTCGCGGCCGCGACATGGTGGTCCAGAAGACGGTGCGGAAGGTTGGAGCGCGTCCTATCCGATGCTCACGCCGACAACTACACGGATTGGTCGCCGTAATGAAGGTCATGCTCCGTGCGAGGGCTTGTGGGACGCCGCCGAGTATGGCAACGCCGACCGCAGAGGATCGTGGCGCCACTTGAGGCGCCTCAAGGCGCCCCGCAGAGATGATTCGCGCCACCATCAAGCGATCGGCAAGGAAGCATGGGACTACGCCAAGTCCATACGAATTGGCTCCGATCACGCCCGCAAGGCGAAGCTCCGTAAGCTGCGCGACCGAGTTCGAGACGCCGCATTCAAGGAAGGCGAAGATCCTGAGGATTTCACGCTTCGCTTGAGTTGCCTGGTCGGCCAGCTCTCGGAGTACGGCGAACCCGTCGACGAGCAGAAGGCTGTCGAAAAGTACCTTCGTGTCGTCCCGTCCAGGTTCGGTCATGTTGTCTACACCATGGAAACCATGCTTGATCTCTCCAGGTTGTCTATTGAGGAAGTCACCGGGCGTCTGAAAGGCGCCGATGATCGTTGCGTCCCGCAATCGGTGCCACCAAGCTAAACTCTTGCTGACCGAGGAGGAATGGATGGCGCGCCTCAAGGAGAAGCAAAGCGGCGAGGGATCGTCTAGCAAGTCTGGTGGCCATGGCCGTCGCCGTGGCAGGGGCAACCGGCGACCTAAAGGCGAGGGTGGCCGCGACGCTGGACATGACGAGCGTGAACCAGGGCGTGAGCGCAACGTCAGTCGTGACAAGTGCCGCAACTGTGGCAAGATTGGCCACTGGGCCAAGGATTGCCGGCAGCCAAAGCGCGAGCATGTCCATCTCACCCGGGAGGATGATGATGATCAGATGCTGCTCATGGCGCAGGTATGTGCCCTCACTGACGACGTCGAGCAGATGCCGCCAAACTTCGTCAAGCTCGACGAGACGCACGCCAAGTGAACCTCGGCACGAGGAGAGCGGCGCAACGACGGTGGTATCTGACACCGCCAGCAACTACATGACCGCTTCGACGACCTCTTCGCGGAGCTGACACGCATCATCGGCTCGGTGAAGTTTGGTGACGGCTCGGTGGTCGACATTCGCGGGCGCGGCACGGTGCTATTCACCTGCCAAAACGGTGAACACCGGGCGATCAGCAATGTCTACTACATTCCCAGGCTCAAGAGCAACATCATCAGCATCGGCCAGCTCGATGAGCGTGGTTGCCAGGTGCTGATCGACGGGGGAGTGCTGCGGATCCGCGATCGGCAACGTCAACTGCTTGCCAAAGTAAAGCGTGCCAAAAACCGCCTGTACATGCTCAACTTGAACATTGCGAGGCCGGTGTGCTTAATGGCGCGGCAAGATGAGGAGGCTTGGCTATGGCATGCACGCTACGGCCACCTCAACTTCGACGCTTTGAAGAAGCTGGTGAAAGACGGGATGGTGCGCGGACTCCCGGTGATCAGTCATCCCGGTGAGATCTGCGACAGCTGCCTCATTGGCAAGCAAAGGCGTGCTTCGTTTCCAGCAGCGGCCTACTACCGTGCCGAGGGGTTGCTTGACCTTGTGCACGGTGACCTGTGTGGGCCCATCACACCGGCGACTCATGGTGGTCGGCGCTACTTTCTCCTCCTCGTTGATGATTGCAGCCGCTACAAGTGGCTTCGCCTCCTGACGAGCAAGGATCAAGCACCTAACGTCATCAAGCGCTTCAAGACCGTGTTGAGGTCGAGACCGGCGGCGTCTGCGCGTCTCGCGAACCGATCGAGGGGAGAGTTCACCTCAATCGAAGTTCGGGCAGATTGCGCGGATCGGGAGTTGCACGGCAGCTCACGGCACCATACTCGCCGCAATGTAACGGCGTTGTTGAGCGGCGCAACCTGCATAATCGTCGGCATGGCGCTTGCTTGCTCAAGGCGAAGGGATGCCGTCCCGAGTTTTGGGGGGAGGCGGTGACCACCGCTGTCTTTCTCCTGAACCGTGCACCCACCAAGAGCTTGGACGGCATGACGCCGTTAGAGGCCTGGCATGGGAAGAAACCCGACGTCTCCTTCCTACGCACGTTCGGATGCATCGCTCACGCCAAGGTAACTCACCCAAATATGAAGAAGCTCGATGATCGCAGCATGAAGATGGTGCTCCTCGGGTTCGAGCCGGGATCGAAGGCGTATCGGTTGTTCGACCCAGTTGCGTTGCCGCATCCACATCTCCCGCGACGTGGTGTTCGACGAGAAGGCCAGCTGGGATTGGGCGAATCCTGGCGAGCTAGAGAAGACATCCAGCACGGGCACGTTCGTCATCGAACATGAGATCATCGCTGATCCAGTGGAGGTCCCTGCTCCGGGAGAGCAGCTGCACACACCACCTGGTGCTCCGGATCATGCACCGGGTGGGCGGTTCGTGTCGCCAATGGCTGAGGCGCTTGCCGAGCTCGATCACGACGATGACAGTGGCGCACAACACCGGTTCAGGACGCTGCAGGACATCATCGGTCCCGCACCCGCTGGTGCCCCGATACGGTTCTTGGAGCCAGAACCGGTCGCCCCTGTCGAGTTGCACATGGTGAGTGCAGAAGAGCCGGCCACGTTTGGCGCGGCAAAACGTGACCCGTCTTGGCGCCGGGCGATGCTGGAGGAGATGAAATATATCGAGGAGAACAACACTTGGGACCTCGTCGAGCTTCCTGCCGGACACCGGGCGATCGGGCTCAAGTGGGTCTTCAAGGTAAAACGAGATGAGCATGGCACCATCACCAGACACAAGGTGCGTCTCGTGGCGAAAGGGTATGCGCAACGTGAAGGGATCGACTTCGAGGAGGTCTTTGCCCCTGTCGCGCGAATGGAGTCGGTGCGACTTCTGCTGGCTCTGGCGGCGCACCAAGGGTGGTCCGTGCACCACATGGACGTGAAGTTCACGCTTCGAACGGGACCTTGCCGAGGAGGTTCACGCCGAGCGCCACGGGCCGTCGTCGACAAGCAGGAGCACAAGGTGCTCAAGCTGCGCAAGGCGTTGTATGGGCTACGTCAAGCCCCGCGCGCTTGGAACGCCAAGCTGGATGCCAGTCTCCAGGAGCTGGGTTTCAGCCGGTGCATGGATGTGCATGCGCTGTACACGCGGCGGGCGCCCGGAGGAACACTGATCATTGGCGTCTACGTGGATGACTTGATCATCACCGGGACAACTCAAGCATGCATTGACAAATTCAAGCGCGAGATGATGTCCAGGTTTCGCATGAGCGACTTGGGATTGCTCACCTACTATCTCGGCATTGAGGTATGTCAAAG
Organism: Dendrocalamus sinicus; assembly: GCA_036346575.1. Lineage (NCBI taxonomy): Eukaryota > Viridiplantae > Streptophyta > Magnoliopsida > Poales > Poaceae > Dendrocalamus > Dendrocalamus sinicus. The sequence goes on along the minus strand of CM070641.1, from coordinate 14,550,278 downwards.
CGACAGCGGGATCACGCTCTGTCAAAGCGCCTATGCTGGGAAGCTTCTGGAGCAGAATAGCATGGCAGAGTGCAATCCTTGTCACACGCCGATGGAAGAGAGGCTCAAGCTGTCCAAGGCATCAACGGCACCGCCTGTGGACGCAACCCGCTACCGGAGCATTGTGGGGAGCCTGCGCTATCTGACTCATACCCGGCCGGACATCACGTTTGCCGTAGGGTACGTGAGTCAGTTCATGGAGGATCCGCGGAAGATCACTTCTCGTGGTGAAGCACATCCTCCGTACATCGCCGGACACAGGGTTCGCGTCACCTACCCGAGAAGAAGGAGGCGGGCCGCTTTGTCGGCTCTGATGATAGCGACATGGCCGGCGACCTTGACGGCAAAAGAGCACCACCGTATCCTCTTCTTCCTCGCACAAGCCGATCCTCTGGCGATCGCAAAAAGCAATGGGTTGTGGCTCTCTCCTCATGCGCGTAGAGTACATCACCGGCGACAAAGCACTGTCGGGGCATCCGGCTTCATCGGTGCCGCGCAGAGCTCTTGGAACGAAGCTTCCAATACGAGCTTAGGTGGACAACAAGTCCGCCATTGCTCTTAGCAAGAATCCCGTCCTTCATGACAGGAGCAAACACATCGACACCCGATTTCACTTTATCCGTGAGGCGGTCGATGGAGGAAAAATTGTTCTCGAGTTCACTCAAATCGACGACTCCGGACATTCTCGACGAAGCCACTCGGTCGCGTTCGATTCCTAGAGCTCCGCGACAGTATCGGTGTAATCGGGATCAAGTGAAGGCAACAGGATTAGGGGGAGTTTGTTAGTATAATCCGTGTTGTTTTTCAATTGGGTTCACAAACGGACTCGGCTTTGGAGTTTGATTAGGAGTCTGTTGTAGTCCAGTTTTGTTCTTCGTATTGTTTTCAGTTACGGTCTTTGTTTGTGCTATAAATAAAGACAACCAGGTGCGGCTAAAGCAGCGCAGCACACAGCAAGAAATACATTGCGAGCGTTCATCTGTTTCCTGTCTCAACTCGTCGTGAGTTCGTGGGAGCGTGAGGATCGTGATTGATCCATTGCCAACAGACACACTCCCGGATGAAGTGGAAGCGTGTCTCGATATGTTTGCTCCGGCCATGGAAGACCAGATTTTTGCACAATTGAATCGCCGACTGATTGTCGATGTAGATTGTCGCGGCGCCGATGTCTCGCCCGTAGAAGTTGTCGATCAGCCGCCTGAGCCAGATTCCCTGGCATGCCGCTGCTGAGGCCGCGATGTACTCGGCCTCGCACGACGATAGCGCCACCACCGGCTGCTTTTGTGACTGCCACGACACAGGCGCGTTGCCGAGGCAGAACAAAATGCCGGAGGTGCTCTTGCGGTCATCCACGTTGCCGGCCATGTCCGCGTCGCTGTACCCCTTGAGCTCGATGTCGTTGTCCCCCTTGGTGTAGGTAAGGCCAAAGTGGAGCGTACCAGCGACGTAACAGAGTAGATGCTTGACGGCGCTCAGATGCTCCGTCGTCGGGTTCGCCATGAACCTGCTCACATACCCGACCGCGGAGCTGATATCCGGCCGGGTGTGGATCAAGTACCGGAGGCTGCCAACCACACTACGGTAGAACGTAGGATCAACAGGTGGATTGGAGCTCTCCTTACTCAGTTTAAGACGTGCCTCCATGGGCACTTGCACGGCATTGCAGCCGGCCATGCCGGCCTTGTCCAGGAGCTTTGCCGCATACGCAGCTTGGCTCATGGTGATCTTCCCGGGCAGCTGCTTGACATCAATGCCAAGATAGTAGCTCAACTACCCGAGGTTGCTCATCTTGAACGAGCGCTTCATTTCCTCCTTGAATGACTCGATCTCAGCTTGGTCGGTGCCGGTGAGGATCAAATCATCAACATACACGCCCAGGAGCACACGTCCTCGCCCCTTGCCGCGTGTGTACACCCGTGCTCTTCCTCGCAGCCGCGTGAACCCGAGCGCCACTAGCGCGTGCGGTCGAGCTTATGCCCACGCCCGAGGAGCTTGTCGAGGTCGTAGAGTGCTTTGCGTAGCCGCAGTACTCACCGCTTTCGCCCGATGATCATGAATCCCGGTGGTTGAACGACGTAAACCTCCTCCGTGAGGTCACCGCTCGTAAACACGCACTTGACGCCGAGATGGTGGAGCGCCCACCGCGGCGCCGCCATCGCTGCCGGCGCCGCGCCGGAGTCGAGCCGCGCCACAGTGCAAAACCTCATCAAGTCCACGCCAGCGCATGGTACATACCCCTTAGCCACCAACCGTGCCTTGTGCCGAACCACCGCCCCCTGCGCATCCTTCTTGAGTTTGAACACTCATTTGAGGCCAATCGGGCGGTCTCCAGCCGGGAGGTCCACTTCCTCCCACGTGCCATTGTCCTCAATGGCCGCCATCTCCTCTTCCATCGCGGCGCGCCATGCCGGATCGGTGGCTGCCTCGTCGTAGGAGGTGGGCTCCTCGATTGCAACGAGGAGCCACTCGTCGGGGTCCAGTACGCGTGGCTCAGCAGTGTTGATGCAATTGTCCACCATGCGGAAACGCCGCGGCGCGCCGTTGTCACTATGGTCGAGCCCCGACGAGATGTGCGATGGTGGAGTGCAGTGCTCAACTTGAGCACCACCGGTGTCGTGGGTGGCTTTCATGGGCGTTCGGGGTGACGCCACAGCTTTTTCACCTTCCTCCAGGGATGGGACCGCAGGGGATACAGGAGCGCTCGGCTCGCCGCCCAAGACGCCATCGACCGTGTACTCCACGGTGAACGCCTCGTGGCGCGCGCCGTCGCCTCCCAATTCCACCCTTTGGTCTCGCCGAACACCACGCCGCGGTCACATGAAGCCGCCGCCACGGGATCGCATACCCGTAACCTTTAGAGCCCGGCTCGTGCACCGACGAAAACCATCTTCACGCCGGTCATCGAAGCCACGGCGTGCGGCGTGTAACCTGACGTGAGCGAGACAACCAACGCGTGCGCATGAAATGCACAATCGGTTTCTTGCCATGCCAAGCTTCATAAGGCGTCATCCCGGTGACGCTCTTCGTCGGCGAACGGTTCAAGATGAACACGGCTGTGCTCACCGTCTCCCCCCAAAAGGTGCTCGGCATCTGCTTCGCCTTGAGGAGACAACGCGCCATGGCCATCACTGTTTGATTCCGGTGCTCCACGACCCCGTTTTGTTGCGGCGAGTACGGTGTCGTGAGCTGCCGGTGAATGCCCTTCTCCGCGCAATATTCACCGAAGGTCACCGCCGTGAACTCGCCTCCTCGGTCCGTGCGTAGCGTACGGAGTTTCCTGCTGGTCTCCACCTCGACGCCGGCTTGGAACTTCTTGATCGCGTCGGCCGCCTCGTCCTTGCTTGACAACAACACCAACCACATATAGCGGCTAGCATCATCAACGAGGAGGAGGAAGTAGCGCTTGCCGCCGTGCGTCGCTGGCGTGACAGGCCCACACAAATCTCCATGTACAAGGTCCAGACGTCCCTTGGCGCGGTAGTTGGCCTCGACAGGGAATGACGTGCGCCGCTGCTTGCCAACGAGGCACATGTCGCAGAGTTGGTCGACATGATCCAGCAGCGGAAGCCCACGCACCATGCCACCACGCCCAAGTTTCTTCAACCCCTCGAAGCTCAGGTGGCCGAACCGCTCATGCCAGTGCCACGCATCGTCGTTGGCGTGCGCCAGGAGCGAGATCGGTCGAGCGAGCGTGAGGGAGATCTTGTACATTCGATTCGTCGATTGCTGTACCTTGGCGAGAAGCTCCCTCCTCGGATCGCGCACTCGCAGTACGCCATCCTCGGTCAACACTTGGCACCCGACCTCGTCGAGTTGTCCCAAGCTGATGATGTTGCTGCGCAGACGTGGGATGAAGTACACGTCCGACAACATACGATGGCGTCCACCTCGTGCCGCGAACATGATTGTGCCGCGCCCAAGAATGTCCACCATTGATCCATCGCCGAACTTTACCGCGCCCGTGATGTCAGTTCAGCTCGAGAAGGCGCGCGCTTCCGTCATATGGTTCGACGCGCCCGTGTCGAGGTACCACACGCCGTCGTCCTGGCTACCGGTGTGGTTGTCGGTGTCACCCAACTGCACCGTCGCGCGTTCTTCATTGAGGAAGACACGTCCGCCGACGTGCATAGGTGCGGCGCGCACTGGGAGGCACGCGGGCATCGGTGAAAGAGAGGCCACCTGGGCCATCAACAGGGATGGCTCGTCGTCGCCGCCCTCCTCCACCAGCAGCGCTGTGGCCGCCGCCTCGTCTCTCTTCTTCTTCCGGCATTCCCGGGCCCAATGCCCTGTTTTCCCGCAGTACTTGCACGTATCCTTGTCGATGACCTTGCCGCCACCGCCCTTGCGTGCGTCGTCGGTACCACGCTTGGGTGGCTGCGCACCGCGCCGTGGCGGGACCGAGCCGCCATTCGCACCACTTCTACCGCGCGCGGCGCTCCGACGCAACGCACCCTCCTTGTCGCGCTTGCGTAGGCGACGATGAGGTCCTCCTCCTTTGACGAGAAGCACTGGGAGCCCGTTCGCGGCCGCTGCGCGTCGCCGAGTCGCCGCTCCACGGACCAAGACGGCCCGTGACCTCCTCGACGGACAAGTCGCTGATGTTGAGCAGATGTTTCAATGGAGATTGCGACTGCATGAACTTATCGTGACCACCGCAACATCTTGCACACGACTCGCCTTCGGTGATGTGGTCACCGAAGCCGCAGATTATTGGCGAGGCCCGTGATGCGCATCGAGAAGTCATCGATGGCCTCCTTCCTTGAATGCAATATTGTTGAAGTCGCGTCGAGTTTCGCGCGTTCGCCTCGCGCACGCGCCGACGCCATCCGCATGATCTTGACAAAGATCCCACGCCCCGCGCGAGTCCTTGTTGCCGATCGGCCGCATCTCGGTGGGGCGGCACATGCAATCGCCGCTAACGATGCACGATCCACGCTGCACTCTGCGCCGCCGTTCGATGGCTTCCCACAAGCCTTGCGCCCGCAGTTGATGCGCATGAGCACGCCCACTCCGGTAGTTGGTCTTGGTCAGATCGGATACTCGCACCGACGCCGACGCCTTGACCACGCGCTCGATGATGACCTCGCGCTCCCGACCATTCTGTTGTCGCGGACGGCGAGGACCCCGTGATGGCGACCGAAGGCGATCCCGCCGCGGAGGAGTGATCGACCCTCGTCCCACCGGAGCTGACATGGCCACTAGGATCCCGAATGGAGCTCGATACCAATTGATGACCAACGCCCGCAGCGCCGATGAATCGCCTTATTTTCAAACAAGTAGCGCAGTACACTCAAGAATACAAGAAACGTGTATACTCATGAACACAAGAACACAAAGTCGCTTTGGCACCGCAGAACGTTGCAGCTTTTCCGCTTTGCTTCTTTCCTTTATATAGCAAGTAAACAAGAACCCGACCCACTAATTAGTCAGAGAAACCGATAAAAACTGACCCACTAATTAGCTATAGAAACTGAAGACTAAATGCGATGAAGGTATGCAGACTAGAAACGCCATGTAATCGACATGCATGCGGACATGAAGACATGAATTCATGCAGACAAGTAACTGATATGCAAATTAACTAGATTATCTAACAGTACCCGCAACATAGCGCAGTAGGTGCTTGACGGCGCTCAGGTGCTCCGTTGTCGGTTTCTCCATGAATCGACTGACATACCCGATGGCGAAACTAATGTCCGGCCGGGTGTGGACCAAGTAACGAAGACCCCCAACGATACTGCGGTAAAGTGTAGAATCAACAGGAGGGTTGGAGCTCTTCTTACTCAGCTTTAAGCATGATTCCATGGGGACTTGAACAGCATTGCAGCCAGCCATGCCCGCTTTGTCCAGTAGCTTCGTCGCGTACGCCGCCTGGCACAATGTGATCTTCCCGGGCAGCTGCTTGACTTCGATCCCGAGGTAGTAGCTCAAGTGCCCGAGGTCGCTCATCTTGAATGAGTGCTTCATCTCCTTCTTGAATTGATCGATCTCACCCGGGTCGCCACCGGTGAGAATCAAGTCGTCGACGTACACGCCCAATAGTAGACGCCCGTTCCCTGTGCCGCGAGTGTATACACCATGCTCCTCTGCGCACCGAGTGAATCCCAGTGCTACCAATGTGCGGTCGAGCTTGACGTTCCATGCTCGCAGAGCCTGACGTAGACCATACAATGCCTTATGTAGCTTGAGAACTCGCCGCTCTTGCCCGGTGGTCACAAATCCTGGCGGCTGAGCGACGTAAACTTCCTCCGTGAGGTCCCCGTTGAGGAATGCAGACTTGACATCAAGGTGATGGACTGTCCACCCTTCATGCGCAGCAATGGCCACCAGAGCCCGCACGGAATCGAGCCGTGCCACCGGCGCGAATACCTCGTCATAGTCCACACCAGCATGCTGCACGTAGCCCTTCGCGACAAGTCGTGCTTTGTGCCTGACCACCGTGCCCTATGCATCCTTCTTGAGCTTGTAAACCCATTTGAGACCAATGGGGCGGTGTCCCGCCGGGAGATCAACAACCTCCTAGGTGCCGATGTCCACGATCGCGGCCATCTCCTCCTCCATCGCCGCGCGCCAAGCCGGATCAGTGTTGGCCTCGGTGAACGACGTGGGCTCCTCAGATGCCGCCAAGAGCAGCTCCTTCGGATCCAGCTCGACTTGTTCGGAGTTGTTGATGCAGTCCTCGACGGTGCGGAACCGCCGGGGTGCTCCCTCGTCGTCTAGCTCATTGCCAGACGGGATGTTCAATGGTGGCGTGGCGTACGTGACGCGTGCGCCGCCCGTGCTGCTCCTGGTGTGAAGATGGTGTTTCTGGGCTACGAGCCGGGCTCAAAGGGGTACTGTGTGTACGACCCGGTGAGCGGTCGTCTGCACGTCACTCGCGATGCTGTGTTCGATGAGGGCAGCGGGTGGAATTGGGAGGAGGGTGGCGGCAACGCAGTCCCTGAGACCTTCACCGTGGAATACACGGCCAGTGCTCTCATGGGCGGCAATGAGCCGCTTCTCCGTATCCCCGCCGCCTCACCGAACAAGAACAAGGGGAGCAGACACTGGGCAGCACCAAATCCTCTTGCGTTTGTGCGTGTAGTTGCTCAAGTTCTAGCCAAAGCTGAAAGCTGAAAGTAGACTCCAACGAGCAGAAATATCAAGGCCTTCATAGTCCGAAGTCCAACAATTGGTATCAGAGCCCCGTTCAGGATCCTAGTGGCCATGTCAGCTCCGGTGGGAGGCAGGTCGGTCACACCTCCGCGGTTGGATCGCCTTCGGTTGCCATCACGTGGTCCTCGCCGTCCGCGACAACAAAATGGTCGAGAGCGCGAGGTCGTCATCGAGTGCATGGTCAAGGAAGCGTCGGCGTCGGTGCAGTATCTGATGCTGACCAAGACCAACTACCCGGAGTGGGCGATGCTCATGCGCATCAACCTGCAGGCGCAAGGTTTGTGGGGAGCCATCGAACCCGACGGCGCAGAGTACAGCGTGGATCGTCTGGCGTTAGCAGCGATTGCACGAGCTGTCCCGCCGGAGATGCTGGCCTCGATCGGCAATAAGGACTCTGCGCAGGAGGCGTGGGATGCTGTCAAGATCATGCGGATGGGCGTTGAGCGCGTGCGCGAGGCGAACGTGCAGAAACTCCGACGCGACTTCAACAATATTGCATTCAAGGAAGGGGAGGCCATTGATGACTTCTCGATGCGCATCATGGGCCTCGCCAATAATCTGCAGCTTCTCGGTGACCACATCACCGAAGGCGAGGTCGTGCTAGTCCCTGATAAGTTCATGCAGGTCGCAATCTCCATCGAGACGCTGCTCAACATCAACGACATGTCCGTCGAGGAAGTAATGGGTCGACTCCGGTCCGTCGAGCAGCGGTACGAGGCGCGAGCGGTGGCCGCGGAACTGGGCTCACGCCTGCTCCTCTCCTCCAAAGAGGAGGAGATGATCCGCCGTATGCGCCGGCGGGAGAGCGAGGCTGCACAAGGCGGTGGCAACTTCACGGGTGGCGGTTCAAACACCCCACGCCGTGACACGTTGCAGTTTAACCGCGGCCGAGACGCACCGCGCGAAGACGGAGGCGGGCAAGCCTCCAACAAGGACCGCTGCAAGTACTACAAGAAGAAGGGTCATTGGGCCCGTGAATGCAGAAAGAAAAAAAGAGATGAGGCGCAGGCGTACCTAGTCCAAGAAGGTGGTGACGAAGACGAACTAGCCCTGCTCATGGCCCAGGTGGCGGCGTTGGCTCCCGGGCCAGTGTCTTCCCGGGTTCATGTCGACCTGGAACGCGTGGGCGCTCGTGTTCATTTGAACGAGGAGCGCGCCATGGTGCAGCTTGGCGACACCGACACCGGCGAGCAGAAGCGCGATGTATGGTACCTCGACATGGGCACATTGAACCACATGACGGGCATCGCTACTGCCTTCTCCGAGCTGGACCGAAATGTCTCCGGAATGGTCGAATTCGGCGATGGCTCAGTCGTGGACATCGTCGGGCGCGACTCGATTGTGTTCGCGGCGCGTGATGGGCAACACCGCGTTCTCTCTGATGTGTACTACATTCCCAGGCTGCGCAGCAACATTGTGAGCCTGGGTCAACTCGACGAGTTCGGCTGTGAAGTCTTGATCAAGCACGGCGTGCTACGGGTGCGCGATCCACAGCATGAGTTACTCACCAAGGTACGCAGATCGGCTAACCATCTGTACAAGATCACACTCACCGTTGCGCATCCGGTTTCTCTTCTCACACATTTGGACGACAAGGCCTGGCGCTGGCATGAGCGTTTCGGCCACCTCAGCTTTGACACGCTGAGAAAGATGGCGCGCGACAACATGGCACGCGGACTTCCCCGACTGGATCACGTCGACCGGCTTTGCGACGCGTGCCTCGTCGGCAAGCAGCGGTGCACGCCGTTCCCTGTCGAGGCCAACTACCGCGCCAAGGGACGTCTGGACCTCGTACATGGAGATCTGTGCGGGCGACGCATGGTGGCAAGCGCTACTTCCTCCTCCTCGTTGACGATGCTAGCCGCTATATGTGGCTAGTGTTGTTGTCAAGCAAGGACGAGGCGGCCAGCGCGATCAAGAAGTTCCAAGCCGGCGTCAAGGTTGAGACTGGGCGGAAGCTGCGCGCGCTACGTACTGATCGCGGTGGCGAGTTCACGTCCGTGACCTTCGGTGAGTACTGCGCGGAGAAAGGTGTGCACCGGCAACTCATGGCGCCATACTCCCGCAATGTAATGGCGCCAGGAGCGCCGAAACCAGACTGTGATGGCTATGGCGCGATGCCTGCTCAAGGCAAGGAAGGTGCCTAGTACATTCTGGGGGGAGGCGGTGAGCACGGCTGTGTTTATTTTGAACAGGTCTCCGATGAAAAGCGTCACCGGCATGACTCCCTACGAGGCTTGGCATGGCGAGAAGCCGGTGGTGAACTTCTTGCGCACGTTCGGGTGCATTGTGCATGTGAAGGTCACGTGTCCCCATCTCGCCAAGCTCGACGATCGCAGTGTGAAGATGGTGTTTCTAGGCTACGAGCCGGGCTCAAAAGGGTACCGTGTGTACGACCCGGTGAGCGGTCGTCTGCACGTCACTCACGATGCGGTGTTCGACGAGGGCAGCGGGTGGAATTGGGAGGAGGGCAGCGGCAACGCAGTCCCTGAGACCTTCACCGTGGAATACACGGTCAGTGCTCTCATGGGTGGCAATGAGCCGGCTTCTCCTGTATCCCCGCCGGCCTCACCAGAACAAGAACAAGGGGAGCAGACTTGGGGCAGCACCAAATCCTCTTGCGTTTGTGCGTGTAGTTGCTCAAGTTCTAGTCAAAGCTGAAAGCTGAAAGTAGACTCCAACGAGCAGAAATATCAAGGCCTTCATAGTCCGAAGTCCAACATTGCTGGCATTACTCTCCGCACGCGGTGGGAATGGCTGGCACGCTCTGACCCAAATAGTATCTGCCAGACTGTTCGGCAACCAGAAGATGCTGCAGTTCAGAGTTTCTTTGCCGTATCGACTATAATTCAGCTGGGAGATGGTGCGTCGACTCACTTCTAGGCCGATAGATGGCTGCAGGGCTAGAGTATTCGCGACCGTGCCCCAGTCATTTGGACAATAGTTAAAAAGCATCACAAAAAACAGACCCTGGTGAAGGATGCGTTGCACAACCGCAGCTGGATGGCACAATTGCAGGGCCCTTCTGCTTGCAAGCCATCTGCGAGGTGCTTAATTTATGTTCAGTGCTAAGCCAAGTTCAGCTTCAAGTTGGGACCAACAATGAGTTCCTTTGGCGTTGGACAACCGATGGCAAATACACACCCAAATTGGCTTACAATGCCCTGTGCCAGGGTACGATACTCCTCCTTGTGCCAAGCAGCTACGGAAGAGTTCAACACCCTTTAAGGTCAAAATGTTTACTTGGTTAGCCCTTAAGCAAAGGGTATGGACGTTCGCAAGGCTTCGAAAACATAACATCCTGGCTCCTCCAGCATGCCTCTTTTGTGACAAACAATCCGAGATGATTGATCACCTTCTCATTGGCTGCTCGGTGGCTAAAGAGATTTGGCATCGTATCTTTTCTTGGCTATCGCTTTGTTCTTCCTACCAATTCTTGGTTCACAGCCTACATGATTGCTGGTTAGCTGTTAGAAGAATAACGCCTAAGAGCATCTCCAGCAGGGCTCCTACTTGAACCCTCAAAACCAAATTTGAGGGCTTGAGGCAAAAATAGAGTCCAAAGAGGCTCTACTAGAGCCCTCAAATTTGAGGGCCCTTAAATCCCCCTTCACCCTCATTCCTAGGGGCCCCTACTCCGCCCTCATTTTTCAGCTTTCTCTCGTTTTTTCCCGTACGAGTGAAACAAATTTAAATTCGAAATAAATTTGAATATTCTGAACAAATTTGAATTTAAATTTGAATATTCGAAACAAATTTGAATATACGGAATAAATTTGAATTTAAATTTGAATATTTGGAACAAATTTAAATTCAAATTTGGATATTCGGAACAAATTTGAATATTCGAAACAAATCTGAATTTAAATTTGAATATTCGAACAAATTTGAATTTAAATTTGAATATTCAGAACAAATTTGAATTTAAATTTGAATATTCGAACAAATTTAAATTCAAATTTGATATTCAAAACAAATTTGAATTGAAATTTGAATATTTGGAACAAATTTGAATTTAAATTTGAATATTCTAACAAATTTGAATTTAAATTTGGAACAATAAAATTAAACAAATTTGAATTTAAATTTGAATATTTGTATTTGAATTCATAAATTTAAATATTGTCCTCATTTTGAAATCATAAATATTTTATTGTGTATTGTGCTTTTGTCTCATACATATGCATATAGTGTGTGAGGAAATAGAGGAATTGAGAAGTAGGGCCTGCTTTGAGGGCTTCACTGAGTGCACCTAGAAAACAGCCCTCAAAAGTAGAGGAGCCTCAAATTAAAAGTAGGGGCCTGCTTTGAGGGCTCTGCTGGAGATGCCCTAAGGCCGCACGTAAAGTCGCGACTCCTAATCGCTCTCATTGTCTAGATGATTTGGAAAGAGAGGAACAAGCTTCACACGACCAGGAAATCTTAGCATGGACAAGTAGGACCATTGACACGAAGCATCATAATAGACATCAAAGTCTTTCTAAATATCTGTAGTACTAACACTAGTGCAGAATTCAAATGCTTCTTCACTCCCAAAAACTCGCTCACACTTTGGAGTCCAACTAAACTTTTTCTCCTTCTTGAACAATTGAGTGAGTAGTCTAGTATCATAGAAAATACTTGATGAAATGGTGATAATATCCACCATTCTAAGAAAACTTTGAACTTGGGGTACCAACTTTGGTCGTTTCCAATGCAACACGGCCTTAGCCTTGCTTGGGTCAATTGCTACTCCTTGAGACATTACATGACGAAGGAAATCAACTTTCTTCATCCAAAATCACACTTACGTAACTTAGCATATAGCTTGTGCTTTCTAAGCTTCTCGAGTATTAATCTCAAATGCTAAGCATGCTCTTCTTCATTCTTAGAGTACACAAGAATATCATCAATGAACACCCACTACTACAAAAAGCCATATATTAGATGCCACATCACAGTCGGTTCCCCAAAACCATCTGTATTAGATACAATCATAGACGATTTTAGTTTAGAGAATATCTGTGTTGCTGCCAGCCCTAAAAATCGTATGTGAAGAGGAAATATCACAGACAGTTGGTGGTTAAAACCGTCTATGAAGTATTGCAAACAGTTATTACCAAAAACCGTCTATGATATTTTCAAATATCATAGATAGTTTTTTATTTGAACTATCTGTGATACTTCATAGACGATTTGTATTAAAAATCGTCTGTGATAATTAAGTTTTCACAGACGGTTTGTATAAAAAATCGTCTGTGATAATTCCACTATATTAATTACGCGCAGACCCATCGACTCTCTATCTTAAATTCTAGATCTACGCTGTTGCTTTGAGCTGGAGATAGGGTTTTGAGGCGATTTGGTGAAAGGAGACTATTTGGCAAGAGTAATTATAGATCCACTAAGTTTTTAACTACCTATGGTTAGTAATTTGTTCCTAATTGCATTATAATTTAGATTTATAGCTTTTGTTGAAAGAAGAATTGAAGATGGTTGATCTAGCTAACTTGATGTAGAGAGAAGATTATTTTACATCTAGCATGGTTTAGGGTTTAGTCAATAGTCTATCTCTACTTAATTCAATTTAATTAATATTATCGCTACATATAGCTACTTAATTTAGATTGTACATATATAGTATAGTAATTAATTTATTGAATATGTTATACTAAATTGTTATATGCATAACGTAGGACCGAAGCTGGTTGTATGTTGGGAACCGTGTGTGTGAAGAGTACATTAATGGTATTTATGTTTTACAAGAGCTGCTGTGGAGGATATGTTGAATAAGGGGGTGGAATATATGTACTGTCCATGCATTGACTGCAAGAATCTAAAGATATTTGAGAGCGAGTGCAGATTGAAGCGCACTTGATTCAAAGAGGTTTCAAAAAGGGGTATACTGTTGGACCAGTCATGGTGAAGGGCGGATTACACATGAAGGTAGTAATAATGACATCGCTAATAAAGTCAATGATATACTGCGTTGATCTGCTTGTTTCGGAGGACATGACTAACATTTCCTAAGGCTAGCCAACAAACAGAAATAGATTTATGAACAGAAAAGAATATCACAGAAGGTTATTAACTTGTAGCCATCTGTGATAGTTGGCTATCACAGATGGTTTGTAGTAGAAACCATTTTTGATATATGGTTTATCACAGATGGTTTGTAATATCACGCATGCTTTGTAGTTGAAACTATCTCGTGATAAACCATATATTACAAATGGTTTCTACTACAAACCGCTCTATGATAGTCGACTCATGATGGTTTCTTGTAGGACCGAAATGGCAACAGAGGGGGTGAATGGTGCCTTTAAAACTCCCCAAGTACTCACACAAAGAAATCGAGTGAAAGAACTAGTTTCTCCGATCGAACACACGTGGTCGTAAGCCAATTGATGATCGAACACCACGTGGTCGAACACTTGCCCAAGCCGACAAAAGAAATCAAACAGAGAATATGCGCGGATAAAACAAGAACGGAGAAGGACTCGTTTGCCGATTTCCAGTAACTAAGACTCTCTGTCATTTGATCCTCAAATTTGAGACACTCGAAAGAATCCAACCTCAAAAGAAATTACCAAAATCTTAGCTATGCTCGGGTAGAGAGACATGGTCGAACTCAAACAGAGGACTTGAGGCGCACGACCATTCAGTTAAGAGAACTTCTCGATTCGACTCTGCTCTCGGAATGAACTAGCCAAGTGGCCTTGAGATAGATTCCCGCCTGAGCCAATCGAAGCACACAAAAGGATGCGAAACACGAAGAAGAGAAGAGAGAAAATGATCGCATGAAGAACAAGCTCTCAAAACAGATCGCAAACAAAACAATCATAACATCTCATAACGACGTAAATTAACTTGAGGAAGAGAGATGAATGATTGATCATGGAGGTTTCTACACCCACTCCATCGGAGGTACAAGAGCAACCGTGCTCTACCCAGAGACAACTCACGCAAATAGAGACGAAAAATTCAGAGTGACTGGGAACAACCTCACCGAGCATCCGAGCTCTACCCTCTATTTATAGTCTTCTTGCTACAGAGGAGAACCCGTTAACTCCCACCTAACACCGGGTTTTACCACTCTCTTTACCCAAAGAAGAGAACGAGCTCCAGTGCTTTACCCGTTACACCCAACGGCTCCACCGCTTACCCGTTAGCGCCAACAACTCCCGTGCTTTTGCAGGGACACAGCTTCCCTTTGCAGCTTTCCGCATTTCTCCAAAATGCCACTCCGCTGCCTTCCCGGAAGCTTCCTCCTGCCTTGCCGATTACGCTTGCAACCACCTCACAGACTTCGTCGTCTTTGGCATCTCCCAGCCGATCACGACCTCAGCACCCCCGTGCCTAGTCTCGACCATCCACGCCTCACCACGACTAGTCTCAAAGTCCTGCAAACCATCACAGACAAGCAAACCATTACATAGCACCGCTCACAATAGTATCCAATCACTTGAGCCGAAAATGTAACTCAAATCATACTCTTACCAAGTCGATACCACCTACGACCGAATAAAAAAGAGAACAATGAATGCACACGACATACGACCACAAAATCAAGCCATACGACCAGATACGATGAGTCTACGATCATCGCTAACTTGCTACGACCACCCACAACTCGCTACGACTTTAACGCTCAAAGTCTACAACTTCAACCAAAGTCGTTCGACCGATCGAAAAGATAAACCAACAAATGCACAAGGTCCCCGACTTCATCACAAAGCCCTACGACCAAATTCCAGCTCAAATGGTCAAGTCCGCAGGTCATACGACCGATTCCAATCTGCGTGCGAGCACGTCCGACCACGCCTGATCGCTCTCAATAACGTAGTCGAGAGTGCCGACTACTCACGTGGTCGGCTGCATTCGACCACGCCAACGTGATCGTGAACGACTGAATGACCTTCGACCATGCCCAAAATGGTCGTAAATGGTTCGGCTGGCTTCCGATAGCGCACAACGTGGTCGTAGACATCTCGGCTAGGTTCCAATCGCCGCAACATGGTCGCATTTGAGTCATTTCAACCATGACCAAGATATGACTATGGCAAAACCAGTCTTAAACTTCCTCGAGACCTACGATCACGGCAAACGTGGTCGTAACCTATTTCGACCACGACCAACGTGGTCGTCGCCTTCGACCACGCCAACGTGGTCGTGAACTCGCTCGACCACGACCAATGTGGTCGATCGCCCTCGACCACCACCAAACGTGGTCGCATCGCCTTCGTGCCCTTCGACCATGGCCAAAGTGGTCGTAGACCCCTCGGGTGACCTTCGACCACGCCAAAGTGGTCGTAACGATCTTGCATGACTTTCGGCCACGACCAACGTGGTCGTGTTAGCTGCAGAACACTTTGCCGGGCTACGACAATGCGTAACTAGCACAAACCTCAAAAACTAAACTCAATCTTCCTAGAACAAGAGTCAATTACTCATCACAACTATGGGATGCCCTTCACATGGTCTCAATCTCCCCTTGATGAGTATATTGACAAAACCGTAAAAGCAAGAAGTTGAGTTTGAGTTTGAAGAATCCAACATGGTCCAAAGAAGGAATGAAACTTATGACCATGTCGATGTAAGGAACCACTAGAGCAACAAGCGAAAGAGCAAATTGATCTCCAAAGCTCTAAAATGATCCCAATGACTTTTTCTTCTCTATTCTCCCCTTTTGGCAATAAACACATCAAGATGCAATAGAGAGAATATGACATGTCAATGGATGAATATGGTGAAGTTTATTTATTTAAGCATTTAGAGCCATGAGAATTATCCATAATGACCATAACGTAATACACCAAGCCATAACTCAATAAAACGCTATCTAGATCATGACAGCATATATATAAGCCAGCTAGAGCACATAGATGACAATCTGAAATGTAATGCATTTTGTGAGCAAGTCACGTCATCAATGAGTAAAGTCTAGCTAGAGACATCCAAGGATGATGCAGGCCATGTCAATAAGCTAAGCGGAACAAAGAAGCTAACATTGAGTCCAAATAGAGTGCTATAAGCTCAAGATTGAAACATTGGTTAAAGTACGTGGTTCGATTGTAGATTAAGCAAATTGAGCACATTAAACATTGTCTTTTGAAAGCATATGGTTGTTTTCAACCCAATTTTTGTTTATGTGCTAGATCTCAAGCCTTATGCGACTACTCCAAGCAATAAGCTTAAGAAGATAGTCTAGGTCATCCAAAACTCCCTAAGTTCATGCCAAGTGCAATGGCAAGCCGTCTCATAGGAAAGAATTGGTGAGATCAGTTTTTCGCACAAAAGAGATCTTTTTAACACATTGTACTAACTCATGTATCATCAGGAGACTAAAACATCTCAAACTAAGGCTCAATATAGATTCAACGCTCTACTCAGCCTATTTGACATGGCATGAATCATGAAAGGATAGCTCAAGAAAGTCTAAACTCAAATGCGAGCATGATAAGTTTAATTTAAGTTGATCAATTTTACTTAACTTATCATGGCAAACGCTAGTCTACACATATGAAGTCATGATAAATTTAGCAAGCTAAGCACAAGTCATGGCAAGGTGTAAAGCACTGAAGCATGTCATAATAGGATAATAATCAAGGCTCAATGCAGATTGATTATAATACTAGAATGCCGAGAATGCGCGAAAGACCAGTTCCCCTCAACATTAGATGCAACTTTTAGTTCAAGTTGAGTTAAGTCAAAATTAAGCTCGAAGCTCCCAAATGAACTCCCTTGAACCAAAGCATTAAGTCGAGAAGTGGCAAATAAAACTAAAGCAGCAATCCTTAAAGCATAGATAAGATATAGAGACAATCGTGGTTCAAACTAACTCTCATCTACCCCATATGACTCCGGAGTAACAAATGACTGAAAAACACACACTAGAGAGCAATCACGCACTGCCTACCCGAGGGTGGCCCAACCTCGCTAGAACCTATAAGAAGTGAGTGAGCTCAATCTAGTGAGATAAGAAGCAGCGAGAAGAAACATTCTGAAGCACAAGATAAGAGAAGAAGTCTAAACAACTAGACAAGAGAAGCACTCTAACCTATGCTAGAAGGACTAAGCCCGATGCACCCCAAGTGCAAAGCAACAGAAATGAGACAGAAGCATAATCAATATAGAAAAGCAATAAAGCCCAAAGCTCCCCCTCACTACAGTCCGTAAGGACACACCACCCCAAGCTCTCCCCGTAGAGCTGAAAACCTCGAACTATCCAAAGGCTTGGTGAAGATGTCAGCCAACTGGTGGTCACTCTCCAAACCGAGCACTATATCGCCCTTCTCTACATGGTCTCGAAGGAAGTGATAACGGATATCGATGTGCTTGGTCCGAGAGTGTTGCACTGGGTTCTTAGCAATGTTAATCGCAGAAGTGTTATCACAAAAGAGTGGAACACTGTCGATAACTAACCCAAAGTCCCGCAGGTCGGCCATCCAGAGTACTGATCGCAAGCGGTGGCTTGCAAAGAACATACTCGACCTCTGCGGTGGATCAGTAACACCAGGATCGCTTCCTAGAAGACTAAGAGATGAGAGAATTGCCAATGAATTGGCAAGTGCGAAGTGCTCTTCCTATCTATCCTCTGACCCGACAAAGTCTGCGTCCCGAGAAAGCTCTCAAGGAAAGACAGATGAGGAAGAGTACCGATACCATAGTCAATGGTAGCTCTGAGGTACCGAAGATGCGCTTCACCGCTTTGGCGGTGAGATACGCGAGAGAGGCTCGAAAACGAGCACACGCACACACCGAGAAGTGTATGTCCGGTCTCGAGGCGATGAGGTAAAGAAGGAGCCGATCATACTTCGAACTCTTTACGATCAATCGGCTCGCCATCCTCATCCGGGTCAAGATAGGTCGCCGGCCATGGGAGTTGACACCGCTTTCCATCACTCATATCAAGCGCCAGAGGTCACGAGTGTACTTTCCTTGATGAAGAAATGTACCCTCCCGAGTCTGCTTAATTTGGAAGCCAAGGAAGAAAGTCAACTCACCCATCATACTCATTTCAAACTCGGTGCTCATGACATCCGAGAACTGGGAAACCAGAGTATGGGAAGAGCCGCCAAAGATAATGTCATCGACATAGATCTGGACGAGCAGAAAGTCAGCGCCAAGCCGGCGGATGAACAAGGTCTTATCAACTTTACCCATTTCAAACCCATGACTCAACAAGTAGGACTTAAGCCTCTCATACCAAGCCCTGGGGGCCTGCTTAAGTCCATACAACGCTTTGGAAAGCTTGAAGACATGGTTTGGGTATTTGGGGTTTTCGAAACCAGGAGGCTGTCGGACGTAGACCTCTTCCTCAATAAGGCCATTGAGAAAGGCACTCTTGACGTCCATCAGTAAAGCTTGAAACCCTTAGAAGCTGCAAAGGCAAGCAAGATTCTAATGGCTTCAAGTCTAGCTACAGGGGCAAAGGTCTCCTCGAAATCTAGACCTTCAACCTGGGAGAACCCCTGAGCAACCAGTCTAGCCTTGTTTCGAATAACCACTCCATCCTCGCTCTGCTTGTTCTTGAACACCCACTTAGTCCCAATAATATTGTGACCTCGCGGGGGCTCGACAAGCGACCAGACCTTGTTCCTCTCGAAGTTTTCTAGCTCCTCATGCATGGCATTGACCCAAGACTCATCGGATAAAGCATGAGAGACATCTTTGGGCTCAAAGGAGGCAATGAAAGCGAGAATGGAGACAGAATTGAGATAAGCGATTTTGAGCGGGTAACACGCTCGAAAAGGTCTCCAATGATCTGCTCAAGGATGAGCTTTCGGATATGTCTAGGAGGTCCGAATGAGATGAAGAAGTGGCTTCTACCTCGTGAGCTGATGAGGTAGGAACAGAGCCACCACTCGTAGAGCGAAGGCATGGTCGATCACCTCGAGGTGCGGTGGAAGACGGCACCTCAAGGGGTGGATGAGGGACAAGATCGGGTAGACAACCGTCGTCTCCATCATCCTCATTATCCACAAAGATGGTCTCGGATCGCTCTAAAGAACTCGAGATATCGGGCCTAGTCCCGGACCGCCTCGTCAAAGGTCACCTCACGAGTCTCTACCATTTTACTAGACTCGCAGCCTGCACCCTATAAGCCCGCTGAAGAAGGCAAGTAACCTAGAAAGATTCCATCACAAGAACGTGACTCGAACTTGTCTAGGTTCCTGGACTTCAAAACAAAGCACTTGCAACCAAACACACGAAAATGAGAGACGCTAGGCTTTCGCCCATATCTCAACTCATAAGAAGTGCGGTGCAAGTGTGCCCTAAGAAATACTCGGTTTGAGACATGGCACGCGGTAGCTATAGCCTCACCCAAAACTTCCGCGGTGTAGAGTACTCATCAAGCATCGTCCGGCCATCTCGACCAAGGTGCGGTTCTTCCTCTCCACAACGCCATTCTCACGAGGGACGTATGGAGAAGAGAATCGGTGCTCTACACTGCCTCACCACGAAACTCTCAAAGTAGGAATTCTTGAACTCCGTGCCATTGTCACTGCGGATT
Organism: Dendrocalamus sinicus; assembly: GCA_036346575.1. NCBI lineage: Eukaryota > Viridiplantae > Streptophyta > Magnoliopsida > Poales > Poaceae > Dendrocalamus > Dendrocalamus sinicus. The sequence continues at coordinate 14,530,588 of CM070641.1, read as the reverse complement.
GCTCGTAAGGCACCCGAGAGCTCTACAAAGCCTCTTGAAAAGACCTCGAAATGCGAAACGTCTCATCCTTCGAGGCTAAGAAAAACACCCAAGAATACCTCGAGAAGTCATCGACCACAACAAGAACATACCACTTCCCTCCGCCGATCGCACTCGAGCCGGTCCAACTGTGTCCATGTGGAGCAAATGTCTGGTGCATCGGTCATAGTAATCGTGGACCGGAGGGTGAGAAGCGGCAACCATCTTACCGCGCGGCATGGAGAGCAAACAAGGTCTTTGACCATCTTGAGTTTCGCGGACCACGAATGAGATCGTGGCGCTAACTCGGTCAAATGATCAAATCCGATATGACCAAGTCTCCTATGCCAGAAAGAAAGGTCGTGGGACTCAGAAGCAACTAAACACCTGAAAGGATCAGCGAAGACTCAGAAAAATCAGCACGAAAGATCCTCCCAAAGCGAGAAATCCCGCAAACCAGACTACCCGAAGAATCAAGAATTTTACAAGCATTTTTCTTGAAGCTTACCTCGAAACCGTCATCGGTAAGCTGAGAAACGGAAAGCAAATTGTACTGCAGCTTACTAACCAAGGCTACATCTTTCAAAATGAAAGAGTCATTAATGCGCATCGTACCTTTGGCGATGACGCGCCTGCATGAAGCATCTCGAAGGTGATCGTCTCATCACCGGAGCACGGCAAGGGAAGAAAACCAGCGGAGTCTCCGGTCATGTGTCGAGAACACCCGAGTCTACAAGCCAAACCTTTCCCTTCCCTGCCCGACGAACCTGAGTCAAACAGAGAGTAAAGTCTCAGTACTGGGGTAAATCAAGAGTGATTTTGGCACCCAATACTGAACAACACGTCGAGCAGATGAAGTAGTCAAGCACGACTTTCCTCTATCTACCCTACGCTCTCTGTCACTCACAGCAGAAGGTCTGTGAGCGGACTGAAGGCTGCGGGTCCGATCGCACGGAGAGCGAGTCGAACACCGCAACACGCTGAACACGCCGCGGTAATCGTCTCGACGGGAAACGAGATGTACCCTCGGGACGGCGAAGTCATGACCGGGAGTAGCACGAGGACGAAAAATAGAAGACTCGGAAAAACCAAGTCCTCGATGCTGCCCAAACCCATCAACAGCATAAATCTAGACCTCGTCTTTGGTCCTAGGTGCACTCGGGATCCGGGCTGACCCTGAATACGCCTAGGAGACTCAACACGGTCTCTACGCGCGATCTTGGCGCGCCTGAAGCATCGATCAACCGTGTGTCCATCCTTCTGACAGAAGGTGCAGTGATACTTCATCCTCTGAGAGGTAGAAGTAGCACGGTCGAGCCGCTACGAGAGGCCGGCGGCATGTGCAATCACCTTGTCTGTCGAAATCCCTGACATAGCCCGCGACTTAAATTGGACTTTCTCGGTCCCGGCTCGGTCTCGATCACACACAGTGCTATGGGTCCGAGCACGGCAGTGGATGCTTCCTCATATCCTCATAATAGTCATATCCTAGACCACGATTAAATCTGCAAATCTTGGACTGGTCTAGAATAAGATTAAGCTTCTTCTTGCCGCCTACAAATCTCTCGAGAGTGTTCATAAGGTACCGACACTCCCGAAGAGAGAGGTGCAAGAAGAGCGAGGAAGAGGGAACAGCAGGAGGTAAGGGAGCAGATGAAGAACCAACAACGAGAGGGAAGAATGGCTTGTGCATGCACACCGACTCAATGGACAGTCCTACCGCTAGTCGGTTGGTTCACGTTCTAGGCATCTCCACCTTACCACGGGCTTCTCCCCTTCTCGGCCTGAGCATAATACAAGCGTAAGGTTGCTTCTCTAGTAGGTCCTTAGTCGACTTCACACATTTCTCATCCAAAGGTAATCAAATCAGATTTTAGTTTGTTACGCTTAATACATGGTGAGCTAACAGGTCCTTAGAAGCATCTTGAGCCATTTTCCTATCATGATCAATCATTTCTTGAAACTGTTTGGAGACGACTTCAAGTTCAGCAGCTAACTTGGGACAGTTCAAGCATGAATCAATCGGCTCAAGTAAAGAAGCTTGGAGTTCAGCAATTTTATGATCCGCCTTTTAAGTTCATCTTCAAGTTATTGCAATTTTTACAAGGATCGGGTAGATCAAAGAGCATGGCATAAGGTCCTCTAGCAGCAATGTCCTTATCCTCACATGAGGTGGGAGAAGTAGTCTCATCAGTAGTAAGTAGGGTAACAGCCATCCTACTCAACTCTAACTCAGCAAGCAGACTAACATTTTCCACCTTAACAATATCAAGCTCGGAGGACACACTATCATGAGAGGTCCTTAATTTTTCCATGTCATCAAGCAAGGCACAGCATGTATCACAGTCGTCACGGAGGGAGCAGATGTAAGTGAAGTAATCTCCCGTGACAGTCTATCTACTTCCTTCTCTAACTCGGTACACCTAGACCTAGCTCTAGCATGAAATCCACCTAGCTTAAGAAAAGCATCATTTAGCTGGTCATAAGAAGGGAGTACCTCATCCGAGTCGGAGTACAGCTCGCTGTCGCTGAGTTCGCCCTCGAGGGCCATGAAGCACATGCCGGAGAAGTCATTGCCGCCATCCTTGGGCTCTTGGTCACCCGTCCCGTCGTCGTCGCTCCATCCCTCCACCTCGCTGAGGTCGAGGTCGTCGAAGGCGGTGAGGACGCGGTGGAAGAGCTTCTTGGCCTTCCCGAAGTTGCGAAACTTCTTCTTTCCCGGCGTCGGAGCTGGAGGCTTCTTGTTGCGGTTCTTGTCGGTGTAGTCGATCTTGCTCGAACCGCCGTAGTCGTTCTTGCCCTTCTCGGCTTGGGGCGGTTGCCGAATGTGGTTGGGGCCACCACACTCGAAGCAAATCACGGGTCCTCCTCTCTTCTGTCTCTCCTACCCTTGTAGGCATGTGAAAACCTTCGGGCTAGGAGGGCCAGCTGATCATCCGCAAGCTGCTCTAACTGATCATCAGTTATGTCACAGAGAGCAGCGAGGGAAAAACCGCAAGAAGAATCAGAAGAGAGACCAGAAGCAGAACTGGGATCGGTGACCAAAGCCATCGACTGTGACTTCGACCGACGAGAGACAACGTCATTCTCGTGAGTCTTGAGGCGTGAGTACAGCGCGTCAAGAGTCAGGGTCGAGAGGTCTGTCGTGTCTTTGATGGTGGTCACTTTCATCTCCCACACGCGCAGATTGAGTGCTGCGAGCATCTGACGAGCGTTGTCCGAGTCGGGGTATGTGAGACCGACCGCTCGGAGGTTGCTCAAGATTTTGTGAAATCGCGAAAAGCACTCGTCCAGGGACTCACCAGCAAGCATCTCGAATTTGTTGTATTCGCGCTTGAACTGGTCTGTCGAACCGTCTTAATCGGGTGGTGCCCTCATGGTATGCGTCGAGGTCACCTGGATGTCGTGGCGGACGACGATGAGATATGCGGTCACTCACTACGACTCAAACCACGGATGATGATGTTCCTTGCCTTTGCATTTGCCTCAACATCAGCCATGTTCCCGGCATTGATGTTCTCATCGGCAGGAACAACAAACTGGACCTTAACCTTGCGCGAGATGGCATACCCCTGAGCCTGGATGTATGTTTCCATTCGGCTCTTCCAGAAGGGGTAATCGATGCCATCGAAAACGGGCGGCTTGGTCGAGTACTTGTCCGTCGCCATGGCTCTTGAGACCGGTTAAGATCTATTGATTAGAGCTAACCGGCTCTGATACCAATTGTAGGACCGAAATGGCAACAGAGGGGGGGTGAATGGTGCCTTTAAAACTCCCCAAGTACTCACACAGCAAATCGAGTGAAAGAACTAGTTTCTCCGATCGAACACACGTGGTCGTAAGCCAATTGATGATCGAACACCACGTGGTCGAACACTTGCCCAAGCCGACAAAAGAAATCAAACAGAGAATATCGCGGATAAAACAAGAACGGAGAAGGACTCGTTTGCCGATTTCCAGTAACTAAGACTCTCTGGTCATTTGATCCTCAAATTTGAGACACTGAAAGAATCCAACCTCAAAAGAAATTACCAAAATCTTAGCTATGCTCGGGTAGAGAGACATGGTCGAACTCAAACAGAGGACTTGAGGCGCACGACCATTCAGTTAAGAGAACTTCTCGATTCGACTCCTACTCTGGGAATGAACTAGCCAAGTGGCCTTGAGATAGATTCCCGCCTACGAGCCAATCAAGCACACAAAAGGATGCAGAAACACGAAGAAGAGAAGAGAGAAAATGATCGCATGAAGAACAAGCTCTCAAAACAGATCGCAAACAAAACAATCATAACATCTCATAACGATGAAATTAACTTGAGGAAGAGAGATGAATGATTGATCATGGAGGTTTCTACACCACTCCATCGGAGGTACAAGAGCAACCGTGCTCTACCGAGAGACAACTCACGCAAATAGAGACGAAAAATTCAGAGTGACTCGGGAACAACCTCACCGAGCATCCGAGCTCTACCCTCTCTATTTATAGTCTTCTTGCTACAGGGGGAGAACCCGTTAACTCCCACCTAACACCGGGTTTTACCACTCTCTTTACCCAGCAGCGAGAACGAGCTCCAGTGCTTTACCCGTTACACCCAACGGCTCCACTGCTTTACCCGTTAGCGCCAACAACTCCCGTGCTTTTGCAGGGACACAGCTTCCCTTTGCAGCTTTCCGCATTTCTCCAAAATGCCACTCCGCTGCCTTCCCGGAAGCTTCCTCCTGCCTTGCCGATTACGCTTGCAACCACCTCACAGACTTCGTCGTCTTTGGCATCTCCCAGCCGATTACGCTTGCAACCACCTCACAGACTTCGTCGTCTTTGGCATCTCCCAGCCGATCACGACCTCAGCACCCCCGTGCCTAGTCTCGACCATCCACGCCTCACCACGACTAGTCTCAAAGTCCTGCAAACCATCACAGACAAGCAAACCATTACATAGCACCGCTCACAATAGTATCCAATCACTTGAGCCGAAAACGAACTCAAATCATACTCTTACCAAGTCGTATACCACCTCGACCGGTCGGAAAAAGAGAACAATGAATGCACACGACATACGACCACAAAATCAAGCCATACGACCGAGATACGATGAGTCTACGATCATCGCTAACTTGCTACGACCACCCACAACTCGCTACGACTTTAACGCTCAAAGTCTACAACTTCAACCAAAGTCGTTCGACCGATCGAAAAGATAAACCAACAAATGCACAAGGTCCCCGACTTCATCACAAAGCCCTACGACCAAATTCCAGCTCAAATGGTCAAGTCCGCAGGTCATACGACCGATTCCAATCTGCGTCGCGAGCACGTCCGACCACGCCGATCGCTCTCAATAACGTGAGTCGTAGAGTGCCGACTACTCACGTGGTCGGCTGCATTCGACTACGCCAACGTGATCGTAAACGACACGAATGACCTTCGACCATGCCCAAAATGGTCGTAAATGGTTCGGCCGCTTCCGATAGCGCTGGCGTGGTCGTGACATCTCGGCTAGGTTCCAATCGCGGCAACATGGTCGTGCGAGTCATTTCAACCATGACCAAGATATGACTATGGCAAAACCAGTCTTAAACTTCCTCGAGACCTACGATCACGCCAAACGTGGTCGTAACCTATTTCGACCACGACCAACGTGGTCGCGTGCCGCCTTCGACCACGCCAGCGTGGTCGTAACTGCCGACCACGACCAATGTGGTCGATCGCCTCGACCACGGCCAAACGTGGTCGTCGTCGCCTCCGTGCCCTTCGACCATGGCCAAAGTGGTCGAGACCCCTCGGGTGACCTTCGACCACGCCCAAAGTGGTCGTAACGATCGCGCATGACTTTCGCCACGACCAGCGTGGTCGTGTTAGCTGCAGAACACTTTGCGTGGCTACGACAATGCGAACTAGCACAAACCTCAAAAACTAAACTCAATCTTCCTAGAACAAGAGTCAATTACTCATCACAACTATGGGATGCCCTTCACATGGTCTCTCATTTCTACTACAAATCGTCTGTGACATTCTGCATCACAGATGGTTCGAAGCCGTCTGTGATGACCTCGTATTATTACCGCCCCATAAACTCAGACGGCTCACAAAACCGTCTGTGATGACCTATTGTGCACTAGTGACCATTATGAATCTGTTCAAGTACTCTATGAATACCTTATCCATCATCTTCATGAAATAAGTAGGGGCACTCGTCAATCCAAAAGATATAACTGTGAACTCGTAAAGTCCATACTAAACAGAAAAAGCTATCTAGATATATCTTATGGACGAAATTTTAGTTGGTGATATCTTGATCTCAAATCAAACTTAAGAGAAAATTCTAGCTCCTTTAAGTTGATCAAGTAGGTCATTGATCCTAGGCAATGGATGCTTATTCTTGATAATTATTTCATTGAGAGAACAGTAATATATACACATGCTCATACTTCCATCTTTCTTTTTAACAAAATAACAAGTGCTCCCCACAGTGACGACCTAGGTCTCATAAAACCTTTATCCTGCAACTCTTCAATCTATTTCTTCATTTCTACTAATTCATTGGTAGGCATTAGATAAGGTCTCTTAGAAATTGGGGCTGTCCCGAGGACTAAATCAATAACAATCTCAATATCTCGATCTAGTGGCATTCCAGGGAAATATTCTGAAACCACATTAGGATATTCTCTTACTATTGGCACATCTTCCAAAATAATGGTCTTAGGATTGTTAACCACTAGTTGTCCATCACATAAAGCAGTAGCTTGAAATCGAACTCTTATTCCTTTCCCTTTTTCCACAATCACGACTCTTTGTCCACAATCTAACATAGCTTTCTGTCTAGCTAACCAATCCATTCTGAGTATAACATCCAAATTCTGAGTATCTAGGATGATCAAGTTGGCTAGAAAGTCTACACCGTCTGTTTGCAACTTAATACCTTGATAACCGATCTTAGCTTTCAATTTTGAACCCGGGTATTGAACTAATAGTTGATACTTAAGAAGCATAGAATTCAAATGATTCTTCTTTACAAAAAACTGGGAAATGGACAAATGTTAAGCTCCTTAATCAATAAAACTATAGCAGATACTGAGTAAACTAGAAACTTACCTAGTACAACATCTGGCAATTATTGTGCTCCTTCAGCAGTAATATGGTTCATGTGATCTCACATCATTGACTGCGACGCTCCTCCAAGTTGTCCTGAAGCTTGAGGTGCTACTCGGCTACTGCCTGGCGCTGATGTCTTGGTAGGGGTTGATCCAAGATAGAACTGAACTGGTGTAACGGTTCCCTTCTGTGGACAATTACTGGCAAAGTGGCTTGGCTCTCTATAGCTATAACAAACTTTGGCTTGAATAGATTAGTATTGTTTCCTTGATTACTATTGACCAGGTTAATTGTACGAAAATTTTGATTGGCAGTACGAGTTATAGGGGATGGTGTCTTAAATGAACTCTAAGCAGGATAACGGGTAAACTGTTGATGACCCACTCGAACTCTTTGTAGTTTCTAGTGGCCTCCTTGCTATGCTATTATGCACTTATGATTGTCTTCCAACTCTTTGCGCTTGTCTTCCAAAACAAGTGCCCTGTTCACTAATTTTTGGAAATCAAGAAAAGTGTGATTGACTAGACCCACTTGAAGTCTAGACACTGGCGTCCCTCCTTGCTTCAAATCATGAAATTCTTCTCTCTTAAGATCCATAATTCCTCTGGTACATGAAACTGACGAAAAGCAGTGTTAAATTCCACCCAAGTGATAGTTTGCGGTGCTTTGTGTCCAACACAATAATTCTCACACCATTCAGTAGCAGCTCCTTACAATTGGTGACTAGAATACATAACTTTCTCATTATCATCACGCTAGGTAATTATAAGTTTCCTTTCAATCACACGAAGCCAATCATCTGCTTCAACAAGAGGAACATTCCCAGAAAAAGGTTGGCGGTCTGGTTCTCATAAACTCTGCAAATCTAGTTTGAGGACATGCAACTTGGGGTGTCGGGGCAGTAAATTGGGAATTAGGCTGATTGTTGACTAAATTCTGTATTTGTTGTATCATCATCTACATCATCTGAGTTTGTGCAGCTAGAAAAGCTTCGAAATTCCGAGGATCCATTTGAGGTTGTTGAAATGGTTGAGGCGGTGGCGATGGTAGTGGATTGGTTCCATTGTTCTCATTGACTCCATCATTACCACTGCTGCTGCCACTTGCTCTAGTTCAAACCATCTGTTGGTTACTCAAGGGATTAGATAAGAGGCAAAAGAATAAGGTAAAAGGGTAGAACTAAGGTGGGGAAAAAGGTTATACCCAACTAACAAAGCTCACAAGCTTTTTTAAAAAAAAGCAATTCACTTTATTATTTATTTAGGATCTTAGTATGATTGCAACAAGTGTCCGAGGGGCTCTTTACAGCTCATACCACACACACAAGAGAAACAAGCACAAACTTCAACATTAACATCTATTGGTGCAAACTCCTAAACCTTATCAAGATGCAACTCCTCACACCAAGAGTTTGAACTAAACTCTGCTAGTGTGAACACTACCTCACTCGCTAAGATAGCCTCCACAACTTGACCGATATTGATCCTTGGGGTATACATAATGCTGAGTTGGCATAGGTGCAAATGGGTTATGATGAAATAGCTTTAGAGGAACTTTAGCAGAAGGTAGGATAAGTGATGGCATTTGTTGAACCTCCTTTTGCAGCTCCTTAGGTTCAAACTCCACTTCTTTAGGATCCCACTCCCTGACTGCCTCGAAGGAGCCTTGGAAAGATTCGGTAGTCAATATTTGCTGCAAGAGATAATCATGTTATTTTAGACCCCATGAAGTTATCGACCTATTAACAACTAGGTAGTTAAATATATCTTACCAGGTGTTAAGACACTTCCTCGTCTGCAGGATTTTTGAAAGAGGTGACACTTGAAGATATGGTTGATGACCTCACTCTTAACTAGTTTCAGGGGCACTCATTTGTGATCCTGACAAATGGCGGGGAGGCCTCCGATCGGATTACGACCTCATCCTTCATCCTCCATTGCGGGATTTTACCCACGTACCCAGTAGTGCCGAGTCTGTGGGGTGAGTGTTTTGTGCCTGAAGAGCCTTGTGCACCACACTTCGCTATTAAACTTGTGTACTGTTGTGGCTACTGACTAAACAGTAAAGTGAGAGAGTAGTAGTGGAGATGATGGATGAACAATGCTTGCTCCCTTCCCTATGTCAGGGGCGGGCATATATATTTTCATAAGAAGTATTTTACAATTATGCCCTTACATCCGTGTGCCCCCGTAGGGGTATCTATGTCATTACACATATCCTATTTTGGGCTTTAAACCCTCTAGCAGGCCGAATGGGGTTAGGTGGGGGCCACCCCTACAACATGTACCATGACATGGGTGTTTTATTGGTCTTGGTTAAATTAAAATGATTTTTACTTGGACAAGAAGTCATATAGTAAAGTGGATGCTAATAGCACATTGCGATATGGATGCTTCGCTTGGGTAATATCTAAGAACTTAACTTTATACATCATTGTTCTAAACCTTATCGTACAACCGCATGTTAAGTGTGGGATGGACCTGGCTAATTAATTTATGATATTTCAACCTTGATTTTGCCATTGAGATGTTTTGTTGGTGCAAGAGGGGGCTTTTACCGGTAGCACTATCAGTCTACTCGGTAACAAAACCTTAGCGGGTGAGATCAATTTGAGATTAATCATTGTAAATGTTTTGCTATGAACTCTCTACCTCACAACAAAGAAATTGTGCTAATCGCATGGTAATACGAGATTATCATGTCCTGTGGGTAAAGTTGTGCAACCTCTATAAAGTGTAAAACTATTCGAATAGTCGTGCCCTTGGTTATGGACAACGTTACGATTTCACACGAGGATAGAATTTCATAAAACTTAGATTTGGGTTGGTTTGGGAAGTGAATGGGTAGTTCACTTGTGGTTTATTCAATTTCTTTGAATTAATTATTTAATAATCATTTCCAACTAGTGCATTTCAATCTATTTATTGTTTTTTACTTTAAATTGTTGCTTTATGCAAAATAACCATTCAGCCATCACTTGATAAGCCTTGCATAATTATATCACATATTGTTTCAAATGACTTATTGAGTACTCTATGTACTCATTGCTATATCTATTATTGCTCAGTTGTTGAAGAAGAACCACACCAGCCAGAGGTGCTTGAAGGAGGATTCTTCGATGACTTCTCGGAGTAGAACTTCGCTTCCCAGTTGAATGCCTGTGGCATGTCAAATGGCTACTTCACTTATTTCTATTTTCCGCTGCTAGTTAGTTTTGTTAGGCCTTTCAGTCTATTATTCGTAAGCTTGGCCATAAGGTCGCTACTTTGATAATTAATAATATTTGAGTGTTGCCTAGTTAATTATGATCATGGTCGATATTTCATCTATGTTTTTACTGTGTACACTAGCGTGATCACAGACTGATGTAGAATATACAGAGAGCCTAGATTTGCATATTTGGATCTCGACATGAGTGCAGGGGAGGCGCAGCGAGGCAGAAGCCATAGGAGGCAGCGCAATGCCAATGCAACAATTAGGCGGATGCGAGGTCGAAAGTTGATGGATGAAAAATCCTCACAGGTATGCCACCAATTGATGATTTTATATATCTGGCCAATCTTTCTTTAGATTTTTTGAAGTTGAACTGTATTCTGTTTAGACTATTCAATTTAGTGTATCAGTGTACTGGTTGCAATCATTGTGTTAAAGATGTTAGTTAGGGGAGTTTGTTTGATCGAGCTACATAACGGGTGACTGAGCACATTGATCTTGGTAATATATTTTTTTATGCATTTTTGTTGCCAAATAAAAGTTAATGTTCATTGAACTGACTTGCTTTTGCAAATAGGATGCTTCAATTGTTGCTCAGATCCTTTAGTATAACCAAAATGATGGTAAGACAACCAATAGGTCTAAATTCACATATAGTTGCCCTTGTCATGTCGGTGGTGGTGCGACACAGGCCAGGTGTGGTAGCTAAGTTGGGAAGTGACATAAGTGGGGCACGATGCAGGCTAATCATAGTGAGGGAGGTGCGAAAGTGAACCAGGGTGGAGCTTAGCTAGGCTCGGCGGCATAGCTGGACGCATGGTGTAGGTGACATTGGTGCAATCGACTCAATGTGCCAGGTAGGTGGAGACAAACTCCATGTTAGCATGATGGTATCCGACGGCGACAGGGAATAATTATAATTTTATGTTGATTCTAGAACTCCCAAAAACAGTTTTGTCTAAACTATAATTTGAAGAAATCTAAGAGCTGAAACAAAAAATATTAGACTATAATGTAAAATGTTAGAGGGATTTTATTGCATGTAATATGATTCTTTTTATTTGTAGCAACACATAGGCACTTACCTAGCATACATATATGACACATGCGTCGATCAATTCATCCACTTGATCGATTGCATTGCAACCTTCCTTTCTTTTTCCCCCTTTTGCTTGGATCCTTTGCAACACATGGGGGAAGAATATCATACATTGATGATTATATATATGCTAAATTTTAATTTCTCCCTCTCTTGCCATCACCTGGCATTAGTAGGTGCGGTTAGTTGCACTATATATATGGTACTGAATCTTACTCTTGGTCATCACTCATCAATTTGGTGCTCCTCAAAATAAAATAAAAATATCCAATTTGCAGACAAGTGGGGAAGGGAAATGGAAACAGATAGTGTAATAAAGGAGTTGCACCAACGTCATGGTATTGCAAACAGCCACCCCATCTGGTACTGGACAATTTTCTCAATTTCTACCCACCGATTTTCACATATATGCGATGCCCAATGCCCAATGCCTCGTCACGAAGATCGTACACCTGCACTGAGGTTGTCACCACTTGAAACGCTCGAGTCCTATGACGCATTGCATCACAACATAGTCTGTGATACCTAATTACTTGCCGCCAAGATCATACGTTTGCACTGAGCCTGTCACCACTTGAAAATGCCCGAGTTATATGGCACACCACATCACAACATAGTATGTGATGTCCAATTATTTGCCGCAAGATTGTACACTTACTCCGAGGAATGTCATCACTTAAAACACATAAGTCCAATTGGCACACCACATGTATGCAATTTCCTCCCTATGATCATTGTCTTTCTCTAGTGTTTCTCAACTTGAGATTATGCTCCACCCGAAATTATGCGATTCGTCATGGCCTTAGGACCCCTTTTGTAGGCTCTATCGTGCTGCTGACTGAAACAATCATTAATCACTTGCACATCAAAGTCCAAGCAATCAAACCAAGCACAAATGGCATGCACTTGATACTCAATAGTATAACACATTCATAGACACACTATGATTTATACTTGCATGGGCTGTGATTAATACCTAAAACCAACTCAACTCAGCTAAATACTACAGAGGCCTATCTGACCGTAGCCACCAAGCCGATTAGATCACTAAGCACACTCCGATTAGACCGCCATGTAATGGCCGGTCAGACTGCTCCACTCTTGTCATACCACATTTCCAATGTCGGTGCTACTACATCAGGTCTCAGCTCAACATCTCCAAAGAGCTTATCTGAAAAATTGCTACCGTTAAATACAGGCCAGTACTACTGCACATTGGTGGAACTGCCACACCAGGGCCGGTTAGATCACCGGTCGGTCTAACCGTCAGCCATAGGCCGGTCTAAGCACTGCTACTCTAAAAAATCAAAGGTAAAAAAGATACAAAATCAAATTCAATTAGTGACAGCAAAGCAAAGTCAAATACTCACCACACTGGTAAAGCTAAATCTTATACTTTGGTACGTAAAGCTAATTAAGCAACAATGCCTCGCACGTATACATTGTTAGGGCGAAGCAACAACACGGGAGCTAGCTAGGCTGCGATCTACCACCGGACCATCGAGTACCACACGTCCCCCGCACGATCGACGCACCGGTGAACCTGAAATTAAAGGTCATGTTAATCTGGGGACCGACACACGAGCTCGTGGCGAGAAGCTGGTGGGCCGCGCGTGCGCCACCTGCTCGTGGGATGGGACGGGTTCGGCATAGAGATGGCAACGGGCACAAACCCGCTGGGTTTTGCTATCTAAAATCCGTGCACATGAAAATTGGACGTGCCCGCTAAAAAACCCATGACGGGTGCAGATTTTTGCCCAGACCCATGCCCACTGGGTTAACGGGTATCCACGGGTCGCCCGTGGGTCCAGTAATGCGAGCTACAACAATGGTTAATGGAGAGGAGGAAAAGGTTCATCGGCCATCTTCGTTGGAGCCGGAGGGCAGCGCCATGGCCAAGCGCCTCATGCTGCGATGCGCATTGGTTGCGGCGTGGGGGCGGCGTGTTGAATTGGAAGGCGAGGCGACAGCGAGGGCGTGCGGGAGGACGAGTGTGCGGCGAGAGTGGCGGGAGCAGGAGCGAGAGCCGCGGGACGGGAGGGCGAGCGTGGAGACTGCCAGAGACCGGGCGCAAAGCGCCAGATGCGCCGCCGCTGCGGCAGCTGTTGAATCGGGGTGGGGACTGGGGAGGAGTGAGTAGTGACCGTGACCGAGTGCTTGTTAGGGTTAGCCGTATGGGTAATGGGGCATTGCCACATTGGATTTGGGGGCTTGGGGCTAAATGGCTAATGGGCTGGGCTGGTTTACTTAGGAGACTGGGAGCCTGGGTTTATAACTCCTATGGATCGGGTTTATATTACCCATGGGTTTACGGGTTTGGGTACTACAGGAATGAATCTGAACCCGGCAGACCCGATGGGTTGGGCTTTTTGCCCATTAAGAGACCCATGTGTTAGAAAATTGACTCAGACCCATGCCCTAATAGAGTAAAAACCCACCGGGTATCGGATTTCGGGTACCCATTGCCATATCTAGTTCGGCATCGTGCTTTGCGGGGAAATCTACCCTTACCACTCCTCTCTTGGCCGCGCGTCAACGACGTCACGTGCACCAGCCGAAAACGCCCGCGAGAACAGTAACAACGAGCATTCATTTGGTTTGATCGCAACGCGACCTTGCCCCGGGTAGACTTCCGAGATGCTTTGGCGTGCGTTCATGCACGGCACAGGTCGTAGTGAACGGGTCAGAGATGCATACATGGCCTTCGTTTTGGTAGAGTGCTCTCGTGGTGCCGGCCTTCGCTTTTGCTACTCGTCATGCCTCGTTTGCACCAACGGGCTGCTGGGCCTACGAGTGGTTGTGGTTGCACAAACAGTAGCCTAACCTTTCCTTCGTCGTCTCCAGAGCAAGTCAGCAAACAAGTTACCACGACATTGGCTGCTACATGCAGACATGCAGTACTACTACTACTCAATCACGATGGTGACGCATTGCTAAATACAAAGTTACCACAGTAGTTACTAAGGAATTGTTTATATTAGCTTCTATATAAGTCACTTCTTTCCACAACATTTACTAAGGGTCTGTTCATATTGGCTTCTGTAATCTACTTCTGTTTCCAAAATCAGAAACCAATATGAACAGACCAATTTCTACAAGCCACTTCTATCGGCCACTACTAAGGAAACACCGATATGGTCCCGAACGGACGAACCCATGATACGGCAATACTGCTGGATACGGTGTGATACAGTACGAGAAGTATCGGTGTAATTTCAATATGGAAATAAATTTAGTTAATTGCAATACGTCCCTGATATGGCCCAATACCTCTTGACATGTGCTGGCCCAAAACTATTGGAAATGAAGCCTATGAAACCAGCCGGCCCATTAACTCAGCATATATGGGCGCGACGACGGCTGCCTCGGTGCAATTGTTTCCTAACTCACGACCTCGCACACAGCGACAAAACCCTAGCAATCCCCAGCAATCGGTGAGGAGCGACCAGCGAGTGGACGATGACGGCTTCCCCCTGAACCTTGGCGGCGTGAGCTCCATCACGACGACCACCTCGCCGCCGCCATGAACCACCTCCTCACCGTAAGTCTTGTTAGAATTAATCTTGATGATTTGTACATAATCGTCGGTGCCATGGTCGAAGCCACACGCTAGAAGGCGTGGTCGAAGGCCTGGCTAGCAGTCCACGGTCTGTTCTCAGGTGTGGTCGAAACAGTCCCAGAAACCGAGGTCGAAGCATCGAGATGATGCACCATGGTCGAAGCTTCGAGTGGTTCTGTGTCATCAGTTATGATCACGTTGTGATGTGTGTGGTCGGTTACGACCAAGTTGTCGTAGTTGTAGCGCCCGTGGCCGTGGTCGTAACGGTCATGGCCGTAGTCGTAGCAGTCTCGAACGTGGTCGTGGCACCATGGTCGACAGTGTGCATGGTCGTAGCCACTGACCGTCGGCGCTCAGAGGCTGAGTAGAGGGCATGCCTCAGGGAGAGGACCGAGAGCTTGAAGGCCGAGAAGAGGGAGCTCGTTGTGGCATTGAGGAGTTTGAGGCAAGGCAGCAGGAGTAGGAGGCGGCCACAGCGCGGAGGTTGCGCAGCGCAGGAGGCTCCTGTTGGAGGAGCAGAAGAGGTGCTCAGACGACCTGTGTGGTCGTTACGACTGGATTATGTGGTCGTAACGACTAGCTTTGTGGTCGTAAGCACTGCGGTCATAAGCGTTGTGGTCATAAGCATTGCGGTCGTAAGCGATGTGATCGTAGGCGCCGTAGTCATAAGCACGGGGTCATGGAGCCTGTGTCTGTAGTGGTCGTAACTGCAGTGCTACGGTCGAAGTCTAGTCGAGGGTGAAGGCAGTGGTCGTGGTCATGCGGCTAGACACTGTAGCAACTGACGATTACTGTAGCCGTTGGTGGTAACTGTTGCAAGCGTCAGCACGGGTGGTCGTGGATGACGCAGGTCACCCTGCAGTCACCAGCGGCCGAGCTGAGCAGCATGGGCAGGCGGGTGACTGGCACGATCTGGCGAACTACTCTATGTGGGCAGGATGTTGTTGTTAGAGTCGTATTGTGGGTGAGTGACTTATTGTGAGGCCCATGTGCGTCTGTATATACCATGTAAGACCAAATAATGAGAGTGAGAGTTTGATAAAATAGAGTGAATAGAAGAGGAAGAAGGCATGTGTCGCCGGAAAGGAAAAAGGTTCTCCTCTGTGTATTTCGCTCGTTCTTTCTCCACTCCCCCTACGCTTCTCACCTTGGGCCTGGGCCAACACTTGGTATCAGAACTTGGTGATTCTCGTGAATTGGAGAATCAGAGCTGGCTGATTCCCGTTAGTTGGAGAATTAGAGCCTTGTTGCTCGTGCGTCGGAGAAGAAGAAGCGCAGGTGCTCTCCGTGTGTCGGAGAAGAAGTCGAAGCTGTTCTCCGTAAGTCAGAAAAGAAGTATCCTTTGTGATTTACATTAGTCGAAGATGATGTCGAGGCGAAAGGCTTCCGTAGATGACCGTGCATTGGTCGGATGCGAGGGGCCGAGGTGAGTGGTGGCTACCGCAGTCGACCGTGTGTGTGTCGGTCGAATGGCGACGTGTGTTCGAGTCGGCGTGGAGGCGCAGATAGCGACGTGCATCGGGTTGAGGTGTACAGGGCAACAGCGATAAGCCGGCCGTAGCACCAAGCACCAAGGAACACGACAATGGAGCTCTGTGTGGGCATGGTAAGACCGGTTGTGTATCGGCGTCACACGCGACGTGCGTAGTGGCGACGCCAGTAGCAAAGGGCAGCGAACGACACCGGTGCAGACAAACCATGAGGAGAATGGTGATGGTGTGAAGCCATCGTCGCTGGAGAAGTTGGCGCAAGGAGAAGTTGGTAAGCCGACAATGCGGTACGACAATGCCTTGATGTGAGGCCGAGCAAGACCAAAAACAACGATGAGCGCTATGTTGGTGATAGGCGCGACATATGTGATGTCATATCAATGAATCAAACCATGCATGATTTGTACATGGTCGTCGATGCCAGGAGAAGTTGGTATGAGACCGACAATGCCGGTAGTAGTGCGAAGCTACTTGGTGAAGTTTCGACATGTGGTCGATGGCGGTGTGAGACCGCTGCAAGGAAGGCTCGATGTGAGATCGACAATGCCAAGTTTCATTTCTCAAAACGTCCTACAAAGGACCATGTGAGAATGTCTAAAATTTTGTTGTGATGAACGCGAGGAATGGTGGTTTGACCGGCTAGAGGAGGTGGTCAGACTAGTAGCCAGCGATGACCAGTGTGGTCGATGGTCGACCGGCTAGGTAGCGATCTTACCGATCAGTGTTTTGGTATCAAGGTTCAACATGAGGCCAAAGATGGTAATCTAAGGAATGGGATAGACTTATCGACATGTGGCAAGATAGTAATATACCTACATGTGATAAACATGGTGATTGCTTGCAAGGAAGATGAAGATTGGGTCAAGAATGGTTATTTTGGTAAATTGGCCAAAATACCAGAAACAACCTTAGATCAAAACCGCATAGCTTGAGTGACACTTGGAAAAGCAATTTATGTTAATAAAAAGTTAAGAAGATCAAGTTGGATCAAATGTTAAATACTTAGTGGATTCGGATTCATGTGCTTTGAAAAGCATGCATAAATATAGTGTGCGACTAAAACCCATGTTGTGTGGTGTTAACGAGTTTCTCCCATATATGTTAATGGATATTATCTATTAGGGTTAGATAGGTACTAGTTGCCCTATCTATTTAACGGGTTAAGATGAAGACTTGCTAGTTAACCATCTAACATTTTCTTATTCTAGCAAGTGTTCTAGGGGTAGGGTTTGAGAATAGTGAGTATTGTGGTGTGCTCTCTTATCCTCTAGGTGGAGTGGTTGTAAAACCTTTATTCTCAACTAGTAATACATCAACTTTATTCATCTCTCATAGAATCATCTTGATTTGGTCGATTTGCTCTTGATCTTGTTGGTTTTGATCTTCTCTCTCCCTTCTTGATTTTGATATATGCTAAAGACATGTGAGTGATAGAGATAACATATGGAGATCAATCCACATCTAGCTAGACATCATATCTTGCAAGTTTTAAAAGTTAAATGGTTTTGATTGGATTTGACATTCTTGAAAGATTTCTTGATCCAAGGGTTTTTGCATCACTTCTGGAGATCTTGCTTGCTGTGATATGTGGAAACACACCTAGGGCCATCTTAATCATTCTCCACCCATGAGCAAGTCGTATTTTGACTTGTCAGTTTTTGTACATTTTTGGTGCAATCTTGCGTGTTTTTGAGAAATGTCTTAACTTTGATAAGAATTCTTGCAATCCTTGGATGGAATAGAATCTTGAGACCTCAAGTAAGGTGTGTGTGTGTAAAATCTCATATCATCTGGATTTGAATTTTTGGTGTTGTGCCAAAAGTTACATTGGCTCGGACTGAGAATCCTATCAGGTGATGGTGCTGAAGCCATCCAATCCTAACCTTCATAGCTCAATAGCTACTGAAGTGAAGAAAGATACACACCGAAGAAAAATTTTAAAGACACTATTTATTTCCTCTATTGCTATGACCTACACCTATACATGATGGCAGTGTGGAGGATGATCGATGCAAGCCCATCGACAAGGACACGGGTTGGCGTGAAGCGGGTATTTAATGGCGACAACCGCTGAACCGCTGCCTCACGAGCGGTGATGTGAGGCGCTTCTAATAACTTAACTACGCAAATTTTCTACAAATGTCGCATGAGTAAAGAGTTTCCCAGTTGTAATCTTTTGGGCTTTATGCGCTTCTTCTTGACTTTGGGACTTGGAGGATCAGGTGTGATTGCTCTTGTCCTCGGCACTTCCTCCTGCAGCTGGGCATCTAATGTCGTGCACATTGTGGAGAAGAACCGGGGTGAGGCTGTTTCCCTTTCTTGGCGGCGGCGACGCCTCCGTCGGCGGAGGATCAGTCAAGCCGACGGATGCAAGAAAATCGGGAAGGAGAGCGGGCGGAGTGCGGAGAAGCTGCTCGGATGCAAATTGCTGGCGCTGTGTAAGGTTCGGCGAACAATTCGTGATGAGCAGATGAGAGGAAGGAGATGATCACAAGAACGAGTAAAGCCATGTTGTATTGTATATTGTATTATGCGTGCGTAGAAGAGACTGGATTAGCGCGCATATTTAACCTTTAGCACAGAGCGGTTCGTATACCCAAACATTAATGATATAGGCGCTTGACGTATAACGATGAGGCGTTAATTAGGCGATCGAAACACGGCGTTACGGCATCGAAACACGCGGCGTTACGGTGTGAAAGCTTATGATGACGATTTTTAATAAAACCGTGCGTGATAAAGTGGTTATCCTGACGGTTTTATCAAAACGTGCGTATTCATTTACGTCTGAATCTAGCCATCTGCTGCGCACTTTTTCACTCGGGAGGAAGCTAGGCGATTTGAGGCGATTAATTTGGTGGGAAGAGGCGAGATTGAGCTTTGAATTAAGATTCGACTTTCACGGTTGTTGTAGATATGGTTAGTAATGCAATTTATTTTTCTTTAATTGCATTACAATTTAGATCTAAGTAATCCATGAGTGGTTATTGAAGATAGTTAATTTGCAAAATTGTTGGTTATATAATAGTTTTGTGTTTGTAATATGAATTGAGCTAGCAAATTAAGTCTCAATATAATAAATGACGTAACGTAGGACGAAGCTGGATATATGTTGCGAGTGTGAGTGAAGGGTACATTAATGGCGTTTACGCTTTTATAAGAGCGCGAGGAGGATATGTTGAATAAGGGGTGGAATATATGTCTGTCCATGCACCTGCGAAAATTTGAAGATGTTTAGAACCGAGGGCAAATTGAAGCGCACTTGATTCGGTTTCAGTTATCGTGTTGGACGATCATGGCGAAGTGAATGATCATATGATGTATGAGACCGCTGCAAGGAAGGCTCGATGTGAGATCGACAATGCCAAGCGGTCGCGATCTTTGCTGTACAAGGTTCCGACAAGTCGGTATGAGGCCAACAAATGCACCTCGTGAGACCAGCGATATGCCACATCGTCGATGGCGGTGTGAGACCGCTTGATGGAGGACTCGAAGAAACCTTTGTAAAGTACGAGGTTGTCGGGATAGACTTATCGTGCTTAAAACATGCGAAATGTTGAACAAGAGTTTCACGAGGTCAGCGGACATGCCTAAAACCACGTATAAAGTCAAGAAGGTTCTTTGTCCATTGGGATGGAAGTAGAAAGAATACATGCATGCTCGAGCGATTGTATCCTCTCTCCTTCTTGAAGTAAAGAGTTGCAACATGCAGTATGCCAAAGATGGTAACGCATCCCGGCGTAACAATCAATCGGAGATTAGCACCGACAAGCAAATCCGTAATGGACGAACGCACCTTCCCCGCGTGTTACACTCTGTCCAAGGCTGAGAAAATAGAAGCGTGCGCCAAAACAACACAGGGAATGCTTGCATGGTGTCAAAGTTCAGTATGGTATGCGTTACTCGCGCTCCTTATTGTTCAACGTGAAGAAACTTGTTTCGATGCAAGATTTGAAGTTAAATGGCATGAAGTCTCATGATTGTCATGTGCCTCGGATGACACAGATGCTCCCTATTGCAATTAGAAATATTTTGCCGATCAAAGTCCGAGAGACAATCATGAGGCTATGTTATTTCTTTAACACAATTGCTCGAAGTCTCATGGTCATCGATCCCGCAATTAGGACTAGATGCTCTTTAACACAATTGCTCGAGACGAGGTGGTGATGACTCTATGTCACCTTGAAATGTATTTCCTCCTTCGTTTTTGATATCATGGTCCATCTCATTGTTCACGTTGTGTGGGAGATAAAAATGTGCGGGCCCGTATTCCTACGTAGCATGTACCCATTTGAGAGGTTCATGGGAATTATCAAGTCCTATGTACGGAATCGTTCTCGGGCGGAGGGCAGCATCGTCGAAGGTTATGCAAGCGAAGAGGTCATTGAGTTTTGTGTCGATTATATGGCTCAGATTAAACCGATAGGTGTCCCTCAATCTCGTCATGAGGGGAGGCTGAAGGGTCTCGGAACTATCGGAAGGAAAGCAATCACTCCAGATATGGACACGTATACTCAAGCCCATTTCACGGTGTTGCAACACATGACTGAAGTGGCGCCTTATGTGGACCAGCACAAGGGTGTGCTTCGGCAACAGAATCCGGAGCGGCCGGATGTTTGGATCATGAAGCAACACAACCGTCGGTTCAACCAATGGTTGAAGGAGCAAATCGCTAGGAGCTCGCCGAGTGAGACGCTGACATGGTTGGCAAAAGGGCCGACATTTACAGTTGTGACATGGCAAGGATATGACATAAATGGGTACACATTCTATACGCAGTCTCAGGATGTCAAGAGCACTAACCAGAACAGCGGTGTCCGCATAGATGCATTCAGTATCGATGGGTCGAGAAACCCGTACTATGGCTTCATAGAAGAGATTTGGGAACTCGACTATGTGGTTTTCAAGATCCCCTTATTTCGCTGTCGTTGGGTGCATCTCCCACAGGTGAAGGTTGATAAGTACGGTGTCACGACCGTGGACCTCCAACGTGTCAGGTACAAAGACGAACCATTCATACTCGCCAATCAAGTTGTTCAAGTTTTCTATGTAACCGACCCGGCAAATAAGAAACGTCATGTAGTTCTTCATGGAAAAATGAGAATTGTCGGAGTGGAGAATGTAGTGGACGAGGAGGAATACAATCAATTTGACGAGTTACCTCCAAGATGACTCCGGAATGTATCGGCGTAGGAAGAGAAACAAAGCCGAGCGTGACGCACAGCTACGAGAAGAGATCAAGGAATCTCTTAAAGAGGAGCTATTAGCTCAGATGGCTGATGTAATCAGAGATGAGGTGTGGAAACAGACAGAAAGTCAGCAGGCCGCCACCGCCGCTGCTATGCTAGCTAGCCCGCACAACCGTCCGAGTAGCTGCGCGTCCAATCCGACGCAAACCCAGTCCAAATTTCTTGTGGACGACATCCTGGTAATAATTATTACCTCTCGAATGCTTGCTCCATTGGTAGGCCTATTCGAGTAGCTAATTTTGTATCGTTATGTAGGAGCCTCGAGTGCAAGCTCTAAGTGAGATATGGCTCCATTCCCTTGTACGCTTGCTTGGGCCGGGCATATTCATCCGTAACGGGGCCATGGTGCACGGTCAAGCTTTAGCGCCGAGCCGCAAAAAGTTAATGTTGATGGTGTGTATGTCAATTTTGAGGTGGTCCCGCCATCAAGCCCCCAACGACGAGATCGTGACTCTAGGACAGGCCATTGGAACATTCATCCAGTGGCCCAAAAGCGACATCTCCCTGGAGGCTTCTTCACCGGTGGCAGGACCAGAGCAACTTGCACTGGTGCCATCTCCATTACAAGACTAGTCGGTTCCACCACCGGATACTACACCGGTGCTATCTCCATGGGCCCTATTCTCGCCAGAGCAACTTGCACCGCTGCTACCTTCAAAGTCGACCTATAGCCGAGGCAGTAAGGCCAGCAAGGGCAAAGCGAAGAAGACCAATGATGATATTCCGTACCACCCTTTGGCCCGCAAATTGTGCTTGGCGAGCGTTGCTCGAGCAAAAGACCTCCAAAGCTACCACATAGTTGCATGCAATTGTACACGTGGTATATGCAGCAGTCCAATAAGCTAGAGGGAGAACGGACTTCAAGTATCACTATCAAATTCACCGAGGAAGATTTACACCACAATCTTCAAGAGTGTATGTTCGTGGTCGCCTTTGAGGATTTATTCGATCTGTTCACGCTCAACGCTCTTGACGTCTCAATCATTCGATCTTTGGGCCATTTGTAAGTGTGTACAATCACGATCTCAGTTAATGTCATACCGATAAATGTCATATCTAATTTTTTGCTTTCGTGTGTGTATATATAGACACATGCTGATTAAAGCTAGATTATCCAACTCATCAGCTGGTTTCTTGGACCCACAATTGGTCGCCAAGGATACCATCGACCAGGAGACACCCCTCGTCGAGAGGTACATTGCATCAGGACAACTGGGTTGCCGCAATAAGGACTATGTACTTATGCCCTTCAATCAGAACTTTCATTGGATTTTAATAGTAATTGTACCAAAATAGAACAAGGTATATTACCTTGATTCCCTAAGTAAGAATAAAATGGACTTCACAGTTGTCAGCCAAGTAATCGATAGGTAAGCACGTATTCCCCATACATATCTACATCGTACTCTTTCTTTCCTTCCGAATGATTAAGGTTAACTTTTTCGAATTACGTAGGGCGTTCGCCTCCTACATTGAAATGGGAGGTGACTCGAAGCGCGGGGCCAAAGGCCTGCTGACACATGTTCGAGATTTTAAGGTATTCGCTATTTCACATTAATTAATCCTATGCAACAGATTGGTACTAATGCCTCTTGAACTAACACATTCCATTTTTGCGGTGTCACCAAGAGTAATGGGCAACACATGTGGATACTACGTTTGCCAACATATGGAACTACTCTCGATTCCTCGAGGCTCACCAATCGCAAGGTTTGTCACTCTTCCCATAATTACTTCATACTTATCACGTTACATATATATGCACATTGATATTCCTATCGACAGTCATGTCCATCCCGTCATCGCATTGAAACAATCTGATTTTGGAGGATTCAAGGAGAGTTGGCGTACTTTTTGCGACTCAAGTCATAAAGCCGGAGGACGGTTCCATCGCGCACCATGATTTCTTATTTGTCTTATCACTAAGTGTAAATGCAGTGTAGATCTTTTGTAATCGTGCATTTGTTAATGGATATTTCAGTTCAATTCAATTAATCGATTTGCGAAATGGATGCATGCTTTATGTTTGTGAAATGAAGTGCGATGTCAATTGGATGTTTTATGTCTGTGAAATGTATCTGAAAGCAAATGAGATGTGTGAATTGTATGTTTTTTGTCTGTAATTATCTGCTTGTTTTAGAGGGCATGGCTAGCATTCCTGAGGCTAGCCAATAAGAGAAATATATGTAGGGGTGGAAGGGAATATCACAGATGGTTTTTACTCAAAAACCGTCTGTGATAGCTGATAATCACAGACGGTTTTTAGTTAAAAACCGTCTGTGATACTGATTATCACAGACGGTTTTTGAGTAAAAACCGTCTGTGATAATCAGTATCACAGACGGTTAAACCGTCTGTAATTATCAGCTATCACAGACGGTTTTTGAGTAAAAACCGTCTGTGATAGCCTATAATCACAGACGGTTCGAAAATCGTCTGTGATGACCTTCGATTATCACTGACCTATAAATACAGACGGCTCACAAAATCGTCTGTGATGACGTTTTGGAACCGTCTGTGATGATCTTTTCTGTAGTAGTATCAGCTGGATCGATGATGATCGATCAGAGCTAGTCCAGCTAGCTAGACGATCTGTAACTTTAGACCAACAGTGTAAATTGGTGTGCCCTGTCATCCAGGTACATCATGATGCAAGAGTTTTGGACTTCGGAGTGAGACGGACGAATCGATCGACATCGCGTAGGAAAACGCCCGCACGATCAATTCTGGGCGGGGCCATGCACGTACAACAGGTCGCTGACTGAATATACAATTTTATCTGAATGTAACATCGATCGGCATATCTAATACATGTTTATATATACATGCAAACTGAACAGAAGAGAAAAAGAAATAAGAAACATTTAATTGATGGACTAGCTAGCTAGTTAGTACTAGTCAGCTCACATCCAAGTTAAGATGTGATCAGGTCAAGTGCCGTTCTCGAAGGAAAGGTTGTATAAAAATATGGGTGTTGTACGCCTGCAGGAGACGGGATCAAATCCCCTACCAACTGCACGTCTTCATCGACCTCTTCGTTCTCTCTTTCCCGGCTTTCTGCCAGCATTTTAGTTGAGCTTGCTGTCGATGGCAAAGCTTTCGTAAACAAGACTTTGTGAGGACACCCCAAATTTTGAGAACTAACCGAGATTGAATCGAAAGAAACATGTCACACTAATCAGATGACTCGTGAATATGATGGAGTCCCCGTGTTAACACCGAGAAGAGAGTGAGAGTCCGTACTTACGGCATGACTCGGATGTTTTTTTTTCACCTTGGACCTGTCTGGCTGGTCATCCGTTGGAATCACACTGTTGATTGATGAATAGTAATGATTAACTAACTAGTAAAACAATTATCTTTTTAAACACCCATCTTGCAGCAGCACATGCATGACGTCAGCCAGCCTCATCCTCAGCGGAATGCATACATTATTGGAACTTTTTTAAAAATAACTCACTTTTTTTTATTAATATGACAAAAATAATTAACCAAAAATAATGATAAAAATAATACTTGATCACCAATTCATTTAGCGTCAGGACTTCTATCATGAAATGAATTAGTGACATGCTGATATGAGAGCTCCTATCGATCATTTGGCAAGAGGATCATTTCGCCGAATAATTTGGCGACAGGGTATTATTTGGTCGAAAGTCTTGTTGCTGATTCATTTGGCCGGTAGATTCATTTGGCCAATAGGTTCTAGTCATCAATTGAATTAACGATAGAAGCTCTGTCGTCAAATAAATTAGTAATAAAGTATTATTTTTTGTATTTTTCTAGACTATTTATTTTTGTCATATTAATAAAAAGTAAGTTATTTAAAAAAATCTACATCATTGGGTATCAAGTTTGACCAATCTTAATTATAGAGATTGTGCTGACGTCACGCGCGTGTGGAATAATCTTTTCCAGTCCACAATCTTTCGGCTTATTACCTGGTTGACTTGGTGGCGGACCTAGAAATTTCAAGGTGTATATTTGAAATTATAAAAATATTATTCAATGGAAAATATAAAGGTCCATAATAGTGAAAATTAAAGTATAATTATTCATACTAGAAACAATATCTTAAATAATATAAAAATTATAAAATAATTAAAATAAAAAATAACGCGATGATACTTCATGCCTTGGAAACCAGATATAATGTCATCATCCTTAACTTGCAGAAAAAATTCTCGCTCAAGAAATGTAACTAAGCAATCATTCAAATATAGTTTCCCCATTCTATTTCTTAGCTTATTCTTCACATAATTAATTGAAGAAAACAATATCTCAACACTATTAGTTGCTATGGAAAGAATTAGCACCAATTTGAAAAGCTTGTAAACAATTGCATAACACCATTTTGCTACAATAATCTAATTATTCACATCCACTGACATAACACCACTGGATCATACATATGCATAATTAAGACTTAATAGAGACTTATACCAGTTATAGGCTATTAAACACATTTTACGCCAAACATGCATAAAAATATAGTGATAAATGAGGTTAATACAACATGCATAACAAAATACCGTAAACACAATAATGTGATTAATATTAAGATTTTATTGAGGGCACTAGACATGTCAACTACCACCGGACGCGATCTACATGGCCACTCGTGAGCAGCATGCCGACGTCATCACCAGATCTGCATCTCTCCTGACCACTCATGCGCACTTGCCTCCATAGATATGTGCCTCCACCTCTTCTTTTTTTCTTTTTCTTTTTCTCTTCTCTCTTTCCTTCTTTCTTTTCTTCTTTCTTTCTTTATTTTTTCTCCTCTTTTTCCACCCAACAGCCACCCTGGTTTCTCTCTCTCCTCTTCCTTTTTTTTCTTCTCTCCACCGACAGCTTCTCAATTTTTTCCCTTTCTTCTTCCTCTTATTTCACCTTTCTTCCTCTCCATTATTTTCTTCTCCCCTGTTGACTGCATGGTGCTTGGAAGCGCTTGCCGTCGCCCCTCCTATCATGTGCGTGCTTTCTCAACTGAGCCAGCCTACCGAGCTAGGGGCGTGGTAGGTGATAAGCGTCACCTGCTATGCCTTCCAAGTTTTGGGAGAGGGCAATTTGTGCAAAACAAATCGCTACAGTGCTATGTTTGTGAATAGTTCCAAACTTGGCTACTTTGCTTCAAAGGTGAGCCCATCATGGGCTGATAGACGCTCGAGACTGGAGATACTCCTAAATTAACAAAATTGGAATCACAAGTACAAAATTGGAATCACAAGTCTCTATGTTGCATTATAATTTGGCATTTCCTTAAACTAGATAGTTTTTAACAACATATTGTAGTACTAGCCTATGAGTAGATAAGTTGTTGTGTCACTAATAAAAAATAGAAATATGCTAGAAATTCTCATAAAATAAAAACATCCGAGCCTTAAATTGGTGTGGATCCTTATTTTAAGGGGCATTTGACCATTTGCCCCATCGGTTGAGATGTAATTAATGATTTGTCTTCAATATATTATATTAGTGAGATATCATAGGGCAAATCATCAAATGCATATCAAGTTTGGGGCAAATCGTCAATTATCCCTTAATTTAAAGGCTTAGATTCAATAGTTGTCTTAGAGATATATTAATTTGAAAAGGATATAAAAAATATCTAGCTCTTAATTTAGTGGATCCTAATTTTAAAGGCTTAGACCAATAGTTTGTTTAGAGATATATTAATTTAAAAATGAAAGAAATAGATAGCACTATGTTTTCTTAAGAGAGTACATGGAAGATGTACATCACACACACCCCTCACGCCACACATGCACACATGTGTTGTGCATGCACTACACATGCTAGATATTGTACAAAAGCTCTAGGGCCTCACGGAGCACGAACACATACTTTTCCACTAAAAGCATGTATGTATTTTGGTTAAATAAGGCACATCGTGTCAGTCCTAAGGATCAAACCTAGGAGGATGGGAACGAACACCCTTGTTCCCACCACAAGGCCATTGGCCTATCCTTAGGTAGCACTAGGTTTAATTTAAAGGTTGAGAGTGTAAATTTGCTCAATGGACATCTCTCAATCCTCTCTTTCACATGTACGGGGATATCCCAAAATAAAATTTGCTAATTAAATATCAAATCAAACAACCTAAATTCAAATTTAGATTGCAAAATATAAATTTTAAAATTTGGAATTGCATAAAATTATTTTATACTACACCAAACTGCACAATTACGCCGGCCATCGGCTAACTTTTTTTTTTTACTAATTTTCCATCATATTATCATGATTCTCCATTCATAATCAATCAACCATCTGCTTGCAACATCAACGGCGTAAACCTCACTGATTTTTTTAGAGCCATGGAGGTGTTATGCTCAGGAGGGCATCTCGTTTTGGACCGGGGGTTGATGGCAGCACTAAATCAACAAAATTGGGATTTCAAATCTTTGATGTGATGACATTTCCTTAAATCGGATAATCTAACAGAACACATTGGATCAGATCATGACCAGCTAAATCAAACTTCAAACAGGCTAGAGTGGTTGTTGTGTTAGCTATTAACCTTAAACTTTACCATATATACCCAATTATTTTGACTTATTAGGCTCAAGGACCTTCACGACCATACAATGGTAGCCATCACTGCCGAGGAAAAAGAACAGCATAAGAACATGTCCCAAACAGGATGCATGCCAGGTTAATTAGCAATTAACGAGTGGGACGATTCCACATGTGACACCGTGACGACCTGAGATTTTCGGCTTTCATTTTCTCCTTTAGTTGTTGGTTTTCAGTTGGCTATAGGGTCTGTTTTTTTAGCTTCGGTTTATAGTTTTTGGCTATGATTTATAATTTTTAGACTGTTCGTAAAAGAGTATAGAGTAATAGAAACTCTTGTGTGGTTTTGACCGATATAAATAAAGTCACTATAGTATATACTATAATTAACTTATAGATTTATCTTAAAAGATAATTTATTTAAAAACTAGTTACTATAAAAAATTTAAAAAATAACTTTTAAAAATTAAAAAGATGAGAATTGTTGCCTCTTCCTGATCTCTCGCCCCCCAGTGCATGCATATTGTTAGGAAACTGGGCCCATGGCCAAGAGTCCTGACATATTTGGGCACCCCACCGTAGACTACAAATAGGGACCTAGACCCCCCCTCATGATGTACCCCGATGCAATCTAAAGGAATAAAGAAAGACCAGGAGTTCTCTCTACCTCTCTGTGTTCAATCTATTATTCTGTGATTCTGTGATTGATTCGTTCTTGTTCTAAGCATAGGAATCGATCGGACTAGTTGCCAGCGACGGTTCCTCAACACGTTATCAGCACGACTTCGCTCCGGTGAAAGAGGTAATCATCAAAGCACAGATTGAATTTTCTAGATGCTTTTGAATCTGTATTTGCTTTTCGCGTTCTAGATTGAAATTCTACGGTGCAAATCTGCCCTAATCTACCACGAGCAGACTTGAAGTCGCCGGCACAATGCCGATCGGTAGATTGTGAAACGGGGTAGATGTTGATTGCACTGTAGATTAGAAACTATGCAAATCCGCCCTAATCTACCGCGAGCAGATCTGAAATCGCCGGCACAATGTCGATCGGTAGATTGAGAAACGGGGTAGATGTTGATTGCATCGCAGATCAGAAACGAGAAATTTTTGCATGTATTCTATTTGGTTTTCACATTGTTTCTGCACAGCATTGCATAAAAAACCAATAGAAGCCATCGCCGGCCTGAAGTCGACGCAACCGCCACTGGTCCCACCGCCGGCCGCCGATCGCCGGCCTGTAGTCGGCACCGCTGTCTTCCCGCACGCACACAGTAGGAAGCCAAGCCGCCGGCCTTCTTGCGCGCGCCCGCATGCATGCCAGCCGAGCCCGAAGCTCCTTCGTCGTGCCCCGCATGGCACCGGCATAGGCGCCGCCGCCGCCGGCCTCGGCTCCTCCACCTGCGCTCCAAATAGCACCGCTGCCGCGCCGGTTCCTCCGTCGTGCCCGCATGGCGCCGCCACTGGCCGCGCCGGCAGCAACATGGCATCGGGCGCCTCGCCTCATCCGCCCGCACCGCGACGGCGTTGCGTGCCGGCGCCTCCGCCGCGCGCGCGCAGCGCCGCACCGCCGAGCCGCCATCCGTCCCACCTCCGGCCGCTCGCCACCACCCGCATGTGGCCGCGCGCCACCACCGCTCGCTTACATCCGCCGCGAAACTTCGGGTCAAGGCTGCCGCCATCAGACGCGCTGGCAGACGGCGCAGCGCAATCCGCCGCCGCCGCCACCTACCGCGGACCCGCCTGCCGCCGACCCGCCGCCACGCGCCTCGGTCGGCCGACCCGTGCTGCTCCCAAGCGGACAAAGCCACCCCGCCCTTAGTGATGGGGTAGGTTTCCCTACCCACCGCCTTGTCTGGCCGAACAGCCAATCGGGCCGAAGCCAACATGGGCGGGAAAGGGGCCAAAGGGCCGGGGAGGAGGGTAAACGCCGAAAAACGGGCTGGCGGCGCGAATATTTTGAGTAATTACCGATGAGACCTAAAACTTATGTTTAACTCTGAATTTTGCGAAAGTTCTGAAAATTACCGGGGTCCTCAAATTTATTAGTGGGTCCAGTTTTTAGAAAACCCTCGTTAAATCGATAATTGCGCGAATTTTCCTCTGAATGAAAATCTTGTAATTACTGATGAGAAATTTCATATTCTTGCATAAAACCTTAATCCGTTTTGCATTATTTTTAGCATTTGAAGCTTATTTATTTATGCCATTATTATTCTCTGTATTTTCTGTATTTATTTACTATTTTGGTTAATTGTAATTGCTGAAAATTGCTTTTAATCACTGAAATTAGCAGTAAAATTATAGAAAATGCACAGAAAATTATGAAACATTATGGGAATATATTGCACCACTTCATTTACCTGTAGTAAATTTTCCATGCATGTTTATCTGTAGTAAACTTATTTTATTTCGTTCATACACATGTAGATGACTGGAATTTCGAACCGGGAGTTCGAGGAGTTAGCCCAGAATGGCCAAAACTATCTGACATGGGCATCCGATGTCGAGATTGTGCTTGGGGGCCGGAAGCTCGGCGCAGCTATTGGGATAAGCGGACAGAAAGACGCTCGACCCACACCTGAGGAGAATGATCAGGCACTTCGTTTTCTCAGGCACCACCTCTGCCCGACTCTCAAGAATGAGTATATGGCGGAAAGGAACGCGCTAGCACTCTGGACCGCACTCAAGAAGCGGTTCGAGAGGCTCAAGTACACCATTCTTCCTCAAGCAGAGCAGGAGTGGATCAGACTGAGGTTTGCCGACTTTAAAACGGTCGTGGAGTACAATTCTGCCTTGCACAGGATTTGTACAAACCTTAAACTCTGTGGCAAGGAGATCATAGATGATCGTAAGATCGAGAAGGCCTGCCCACTTTTCACCCAGTCTTGTCAGATGCATCGCCCGCAACTGTCGTCAAGACAGCTACAAGGAGTACGCCAAATTGATTGATATGATGCAGGTGGCAGAGGTTCAGGATGAACTTCTCCGCAAGAATTACATCTCGCAGCCACCAGGCAGCTCCGCTGGCCATGAAGCCAACACTAACAGCTTCAAGGTGCGAAAGCCCTTGATGAAGAGAAGGGGGAAGAAGGGTAAGATCGTTGTCCAGAAAGGCAAGTCAGATGCTCTAAATGATAAGAAGGCTAAGAAGAGTGGCAAGACCTATGGCCAGCAGAACTAGGGTTGCTACAAGTGTGGCAAGTGGGGACATTGGTCGCAGATATGCAAAGAACCGCAACATGTCATTGATGCCCACCAAGCTCAAAAGAAGAATGGCAAAGGGCAACCTGAAGCCCATTTTGCAGCCGTTGAGGGGGAGCAGCCTGAGCAGCTATCGGAGATGATGGAGGTTGAGTCCATCCCGGCAGCAGCATCTCCTTACGACTTAGAGGCAGCCACCGCCATGATCTCTCTTGAAGAGAATGTCACTGCTGAGAAAATAGCCGAAGGAGTCAATGATTTTCTAGTTGATTCTATCTGATGCACAGAATGCATAAGACGTTAATTGTCATTTATTTTGTGTTAAATGGACAAGTTTAGAACTTGCATGGTTGGTGCTTTAGGATTTTACTTTCTCATAATGGTTGGATGATTTTGGAATAAAACATTCATTTATTCAGTTTATATTGGCATTATATGTTCTGATATTGGCGTATTTTATTTATGTGTTGAAGCCTTCTAATACATGTTAATTAAATACGTTATATTAGAACACGTGTGGCGCCCTATGGAAGAAGTATGCCTTGCCGACAGCGGCACAACGAATACCATCTTAAGAGAGACTAAGTATTTCGATCGATCCGTAAGAGCACCGCGCGACCTTACGACAATCGCGGGCGATGCATGTATAATCGGTTCCGGAAGAGCCACAATTATACTTCCAATGGGCACAACTTTGGTCATTGAAGAAGCCTTATTGTACCCAGAATCGATTAGAACTCTCCTAAGTTTTAAGGATATTCGCGCCAATGGTTTCCACGTTGAGACTGACGAAGAGTACGGTAAGAAATACCTGCTCATCACGAAGCACGAAGAGAATGGCAAAAGAATATTAGAAAAACTTCCTTCACTTGAAACTGGGCTATATTATACCACAATTAAAATGCCTGCAGCGTACACTGCTCTGAAAACAGTGATTAGAAGCTCTGAACTCTTATGTCTCTGGCATGATAGATTAGGCCACCCAAGTCTTAGGATGATGAGAAACATAATAAATAACTCACATGGGCATAATATTAATGTGAAGAATTTCCCAAATCATGAAGATTTTGTGTGCCCTGCATGTGCCACCAGGAAACTAATAACTAGACCCTCCACTCTGAAAGTGAAGGATGAAGTCTCTGCATTCCTGGAACGCATCCAGGGAGACATTTGTGGTCTCATTCAGCCCGTCTCAGGGCCGTTTAAGTATTTCATGGTGCTCATTGAAGCTTCTTCGAAGTGGTCATGTGTGGGTTTGTTGTCCACAAGAAATCACGCCTTTGCAAAATTGATCTCGCAGATCATTCACATCAGATTTGTGTTTCCAGATCATCATATCAAGTCCATCCGAATGGACAACGCCGGAGAATTTACTTCAAAGGCATTTGATGATTATTGCATGGCGATGGGAATTGCAGTTGAGCACTCGGTACCGCATGTCCATACCCAGAACGGTTTGGCAGAGGCCCGACCCCTCTTGCATAAAAGTAATTTGCCAGCTACATGTTGGGGACACACAGTCCTTCATGCAGCGAATCTCATCAATCTTAGACCTTCGGCCTACAACATCCATTCACCTATGCAACTAGCGCAAGGGCCACCACCAAAAATTTCTCATCTTAGGAGGTTTGGATGCAAGGTTTATGTACCAATACCACCTCCGCAGCGTACTGCAATGGGACCACTCCGCAAGACTGGGATATACGTTGGTTATGAGACTGCATCCATAATCAGATATTTGGAACTCATGACAGGAGATTTGCATACTGCCCGCTTCGCTGATTGCATTTTTGATGAGGATAATTTCCCGTCATTAGGGGGAGGAAATCAACCCGTTGATGAAAAATGTCACGAAATTACGTGGAAAGCCACGGGAATTCATGCACATAACTCGCGCACTAGTGAAACTGAAAAAGAGGTTCAGAAGATCATCGACTTGCAAGCATTAGCAAACCAACTGCCCGATCACTTTAGTGATTTGAAGAGCGTGATTAAGTCGCATGTGCCTGCACGCAATGCACCGGAGAGGGTTGAAATACCAAAGAAAATTGAAGGTATCCCTAATCCCGTCCAAAGGCCTCAGAATAAAAGGACGAGAACTCCGGTTCCTCGAGTCCAAAGTAACCGGGGACGCCCGGTGAAAAAGGATAAGAGGGATTTATCACAGCCGATCATTGAAGTCCCCCAAAATGAGAAGGGGAGCCAGTTGAGACCTGGCACAAGTATGACACCTTCAGAAAAGGGCATACCGGATCTGAATATCCCCATCGGCATGGATGCGCGCGCACACATCGGAGCCGAAAAACTAAAGGGACTTGCCACCACAATTGAAAGAAGGATGTGCAAGGTAAAGCTCCAGCAGAAGCAATCGCTCCAGAAGAAGCAACTCATGAAGAAATAGGTATAAATTATGTGCACACGGGAGAGTCCCTGAATAGGACAACAGCTAATATCGATATCTACTTCGCAAAGAAAATTGCCACCATCATCGATCTTGATCCTGAGCCTGCATTGCTCGTTGAATGTAAGAAAAGATCAGATTGGGAAGATTGGAAGAAGGCAATAGCAACTGAATTGCTATCTCTGAATAAAAGAGAGGTGTTTGGGCCCGTATGCCGCACACCTCCCCACATACACCTCGTTGGGCACAAGTGGGTATTTGTTCGAAAGAGAAATGAAAGAAATGAAGTAGTGAGATACAAAGCAAGGTCAGTAGCCCAAGGTTTCACTCAACGTCCTGGAGTTGATTATGAAGAAACCTACTCCCCAGTCATGAGTGGAATCACCTTTAGATACTTGATCTCAATGGCAGTGAACTTGAACTTGGAAATGAAATTGATGGATGTTGTGACTGCATACCTTTACGGTAATTTGGATTCGGAGATTTACATGAGAGTCCCTGAAGGAATTCCTCTCCCGAACCAAGACAGAGCAAATAGAAATCTGTACAGTGTGAAACTCAGAAAGTCACTATATGGACTGAACCAGCAAATGTAGGAGGTCTTGTCCTCATAAATTCTCCCAACTTAGACTGGGGTGCCTGGTTTGGTGCCTGCGGGGCTTGTTGCACCTGGTTCTGAGCAAGGGCTTGGAGCAGTTGCAATTGCATAGCCATCATTTGCTCCAAGTTAGGCGTTTGAGCAGGAGGGGTGGAATGTTGTTGTCTGGCTGGGCATTGGCATCACGGCTGTTGCCATGGTTGCTCCTTGTGTTCACCATCTGAAGCGGTTTTCCGGAAATAGCAAAAGATAAGAGGGAACTAGCATAGGTAAGAGATTAGGGGGAAACTAAACAACATCCCACACAAGAAGAAAGCAAGCAACAACTTAAAAGGAACTTAACTTGAAATCAAAATAGTTTTTAAGGATGGCTGTACTACAAGTATACCAAGACTTGGTACAGTCCACCTAACACACAAGTAAGTAATATATAAGTGTTCTAAAATCGTACGACTTTACTTGGGTACTACAACTAAAGAACTAGTCCTCGCTCATTCATGAAGACGCGCTTCTCCAAGTGCTTCTTAGGCGCAACCTTACTGAGCCGTCTATAGAAATTACAAAGGGAAGAGAGTACAATTACCATTCCAAAAAGAAACAAGCAGATATATAAGGAAGAATGCCATGACGAAGGTAAGGATAGAAAGACAAGAAAAGACAAGGATAGCACATATTAAAATTTTATTTTATAAAATAAAATTTTGAAGTTCTTCTTTAACGACCATTCTAACTAGGTCACGTCCTCTGACCAAATTGGCTCGATACCATCTCTGCCGGGACCGGATTTCGAACCGGACCCTCGTGTATTCTGCACTAGTCCCGGATCAAAGCTAGTACACACAGCTAAATGAAATGAATACATAACCAGCAACGCTTTATTACAATATTAAAGAGTACAGACCGAAAGGTCTCATTATTACAATTGAGGTTTCAAGACCTCGCACACACGAAACACAAATGGAAGCAAAAGATAAACTTCGGTGAAGACCCATCAATATGCCACGAGCGATTGATCGGGAAGCGCGACCTAGTCCTCAGGAAAAATCCATCACAGCCGCAAGCGAAGCAGTAAGTCGTAGTCTCCCTCTTGAGCTTCGCATTCCTCTGGTTATTATTTTTGAGTGTAGCATGTGAGTACATAAAGTACTCCGCAAGTCTTGGGAAAAATGCAATAGATGCAAGGCTTGACAAAGGAAGGCTATATGGTTCTTTTGCACAAAGCAATGTTTTAATTTCAATTACTACTAATTACTTTCAAAGGCATCATTTTAATAAAGTAATTGTTTTAACAGAACTAACATTAGCTTTCTAGTGAAGGTTCCATCTACCAACACTAGCCAACCAATTACAATTGGTCAAGTTTTAAACTGCGGGTTCCATCCACCCTCTCTGGCTCCAACCGCCATGATACCCTTCCGAGAGTTCCCTCCACTCTCGGAATACAAAACTTTGATTTAAAAACCAAAACCAGAAATCTACCATGTGAATGCATTCCTTGCCCGCCCTTGACCGTGGGCACGGCTATTCGAATAGTTTTACACTCTGCAGAGGTTGTACAACTTTACCCACAAGAGATAAATTATCCTAAAAGTCAACACGCTTCTTTTGCCATGAGACCCGGATAAAATATCACAAAGCCTTTACCTTACTCTAATCTAGCTAGATACCACCACGAGGTTTCACCGCAGTAGGCTAACCGCCCGAACCAAGCCCCTCTTGTGCCATATGAGTACAGTAAATCCCTGTCCCTCACTGTGAATAACCAGTCCATCCCTGGCACCCACTTTCCACTGGTGGCACCTAAACTAGACTATCATAAGTTAGTCAGCTAGGTCGTACCCATATAGACTTGTGGTTGTACGGTTAATGCTCAGTCTGGACAAACACAAGTGTCGGTCCTTAATTGACTAGGGTGGAACATACACTTAACAAGATCTCGTGCTTACTGCACCAACCCAACCAACCATCCACCCTAATCTAAACCAACTTTCACATTTTAGTTTATTTTAAAAGAACAGTGGCAACTCCAATTACCACTAAACTTTAGAAACACAAGTTATTACAACAAATCATAATTTCCCATTTTCAAGATTTCAAAGTTATTAAATAGCGTGACTAAGCATTATACTACCATTCTATTATTCACAAATGATTATAATACTCTCATTAAAGAGCCAAAGGAAATCCTGAGGAGACAAGGGTACATGGCATTCAATTTCAACTGAGGGCATAACAAAATTGGGGTAACTAATACCTTAATATTTGAACTAATCTTGTATATAAATAGCAATGCACATAATTTAAAATAATTAAAACATTTTGAAATCATAGGTTCAAGATGATCAAAGAAGACTTTCCTTCTTGTGCGCTATTTGGTCCTTCTTGCTGCGGCTCGACAAATTCTTCGGCGACGCCGAGTTCTACGTGCGAAACGACAAAACAAATGAACAAATAAATACAAATAAAAATCACAAATATAATATATATTTACTGCAAGGAAGTTCACACGAGGGAGAACGAATATCTGGAAGATTGGTTGGAAGAAGAAATTATTGAGACAATATTGGGACCAAGAAAGATAGAATGGATTTTATGGAGATTTGGCAAGATTTGAATTTAAATTTTGAAAGTGCACAGCAAATTTGGAATGGAACTGAGGCTTTGAATTTAAACTAGGCATTGGAATTTGAAATTTAAATATTTGAAATATCAAATAAATTTCAAATATTTGAAAGGATGGAAGAAATGGATAGTTTGGAATTTTTGATGAATTTAGAAATTTGAATGAGCTCAAACGGAGTTAGGACGAAGAAGAACGGGCTCCGGAAGTTTGAAAGAGAGAAAAGAAAAGATTGATTTTTGAATTATTTTTCTAAAGGAAATTGGAATTATTGCGTCAGCACTGAATTTTCTTTTTCGGCCGAATTGTTTTTATACTGGAAAATCGGCTTATGACGTAAGCAACAACGTTAGCCCTGAGGGATTCTCGGGCAGGGGACTGACATGTGGGCCCGATGTTTATAGACCGGTCCACTACCGAGGAGATGCTTGAGGTGGCGGGGTGGGGTGGCGCCGACGGGCGAGGAGGCGCCGAGGTGGCCAAGCCGTGGCGGCCGACGCGGCACCAGTGGCAGCCACGTGGCGCTCGGCAACGCGGCCGGGCGACGCTTCGGACACGGCGCGACGAGCTCCAGGCGGCCGACGGCGAGGGGTGGAGGAGCGAGAGGCGCGAGAGGAATGCGGGGAGGGTGCGGGCTCACCGAGGCGGCCGGGTGGTGCCGGCGGCGGAGAGGCGGCGGCTCGGGCTCAACGGCGCGGCGGTGCTCCATCGACGAGGAGGCGCGCCGAAGGGTCCCCGAGGCGCGCGGTGTGCGGCGAAGGAGGTGGTGGGGTCGGCGAGGCGCGGCGCGCCCGAGGCTCCGGCAATTCCTCGCCGGAGTTGAAGGCAACGGCGGAGGCGGAGGCACACGGTGCGGCGACGGTGGAGTGGCCGGGAGAGGAAACAGAGGGCAGAGGGAGGTGGTGCGGAGAGAGGGGAGGCCGGGTGGGGGCTTAAATAGGGAGGGAGGCGGCCGCGGAAATTCCTCGCCGGAGATGGCGGGTTCGTGGCGGCGATTGCGGGAGAAAAAGGGAAAGCGGCGCGGGAAGGCGGTCGGCGCGGGATGGCGGGGTCGGGTCGGGGAGAAGAGAGGGAGAAAGGAAGGGATCCGGCGGCCGGGAGGCGGCGGAAATGGCGGCGGTGAAGGCGCGGCCGAGCGGAAGGAAGGAGACGCGCGCGGGAAGATAGGCAGACAGGCGGGCCCAGCGGTCCGCGAGAGAGGAGGCGCGGCGGCGGGATGGCGCCACGCGGTTGGAGCGGACGGGCGCGAGGAAAGAGCGGGCGGACGGGGCATGGGCGAGCGAGTGGGTGCGGCCGATCTGGCGGGCCACCGTCGGCTGGGAGAGGGGAGGCGGATCCGGGCGCAACGTGGGCAACATCCGGCCGTCCCGTGGCGGCGGAGGGAGGGGAGGGATTTTAGATTTTTAATTTTATTTTCCTGATTTTCAGAAAAGGCTAGGAAATTCAAATAAGCTCAGAAAAATATGAAATAAATTTCAAAAATTCCAGAAAAATTCACAGAAGTTCCTGGATAAGTTTTGGACTTAATAAAAATAATTCCAACTAATGTTGGTATTTAATTTTCATACTTGAAATATTTTTTTAAATTTCAAAAATACATTTTTAAACTCCAGAAAATCCAGGAAACCAAATAAAAGCCAAATAACTCCAAATAATTAATTTGAATTAGGATTTTTATAGAAATTCAAAATATCTTTTTATTTAACAATATTTTTTTAGGTTTTACTCAAAATACTTTTCAGATCCAGTTTTCAAAAACAGAAATTCAGGGCAAATCCAAATAAAACTCAAATACTTTAAAGTAATTAATTTGAATTTAAATTTTTTGAAAAGCAATATTTTGGGATGTTACAGGCCTGCAACTTGAGCATGTCCCTGGAGGAGTCTTGGTATATCAGTCGAACTACACCCAGAAGGTGCTTAAAAGGTTTGGCTTTGAGAAGGCATTTCCCTCGAAAGTACTGATGATCGGTAGGTCTTTACAGCAAGAAAAAGATCCTTTCCGACCTAGGGAAGAGGGGGAGGAAGTCCTGGGACCGAAATTCCCACACTTGAGTGCAGTGGGTGCACTCATGTACTTAGCAAACTACACTAGACCGGACATTGCATTTGCCGTGAACCTATTAGCAAGGTACATTGCAGAGCCCACCAAAAGGCATTGGCAGGGCATAAAGGACATTTTTTGATATCTCCAAGGAAGCAAGGACCTTGGATTGTTCTACAGAAAGAATCAAGATCTGAACTTGATTGGCTATGCAGATGTTGGGTATCTGTCAGACCCACATACCGCTAAGTCACAAACAGGTTATTTATTTTTATGTGGTGGAACTGCAATTTCATGGAAATCGTCTAAGCAAAGCCTTGTAGCTACTTCGACGAACCACTCAGAAATCATAGCACTGTATGAAGCCGCACGAGAGTGCGCTTGGCTCCGCCGAATGGTACACCACATCCAGTAGTCATGTGGGATGAACATTGTGCAAACCCCCACAATTATCTATGAAGATAATGCCGCTTGCGTTGCACAAGTGCAAACGGGCTATGTGAAGAGTCATCTCACAAAGCATATCAACCCAAGTTCTTCTATGCACATGAATTGCAAAAGATGGACGAGATTAAAGCACTGCATACTAAGTCATGTGAAAATCTCGCAGATTTATTCACTAAGTCACTCCCCGCATCTAGCTTTGAAAGGTGCGTGCGTGGAATTGGAATGATGAGACTTAGAGAAGTGCAGAATTCAGGGGGAGAATTCTCACAAGCCCGCTAATAAATCTTGATCATGAAGATTAAGTACCCAAAGAATAGAGTCCTGCAGACCAAATGAATTTGGGTGAATTGTACTCTTTTTCCCTTGACGAGTTTTCCATGAAGTTTCTCGACCAATATTTTTAATGAGGCAATTCGTGCATCGCAGCATCACATGTATTATGTACTCTTTCTCCAAATTTTTCCCACTGGGTTTTTATGGAGTTTTGACGAGGCATGAGCATGTTGGGTGAGTGCCTAAGGGGAGTGTTAGGAAACTGGGCCCATGGCCAAGAGTCCTGACATATTTGGGCACCCCACCGTAGACTATAAATAGGGACCTAGGCCCCCCCTCATGATGTACCCCGATGCAATCTAAAGCAATAAAGAAAGAGCAGGAGTTCTCTTTACCTCTCTGTGTTCAATCTATTATTATGTGATTGATTCGTTCTTGTTCTAAGCAGAGAAATCGATCGGACTGGTCGCCAGCGACGTTCCTCATAGAGATGGCAATGGGTACCGATGCCGAATACCGACGGGTTTTACCCGATAAAGAGACGGGTATGGAAAATTTTATGTACCCATGGATGCGTTATTGGCGAAATCCTCTACCGCGGGTAAGTGCGTGCGGTGGGTATATACTACCCATACCCGCCTACCCGCAGGTAATGAATACCCGCATTAGACAACTAGACATCCCACTCAAATGTTAATTTTATTATGTACTTGTTGTTGATTGTTTATTTGTTTGTCATATGTTGATATGGTCATGTCAAGTATGTTTATGTGATGTATTAATTTTGATCATTAGACGCTTTTGTGCTTGGCATGTATGATTAATGAATGTCTAAATTGATGATATTTTGATGTGTTGAACCGGGTATGCTTGCGGGTACGGGTTACCCGTCGGGTAGTAATACCCGCGCGGGTACGGGTATGGGTAAATTTTCCTACCCGCGTGCGGATACGGGTAACCCGATGGGTAAATTTACACCTAACGGGTACAGGTATGAAATGGCAATACCCAATAAGTATTTACCCGTTGCCATCTCACGTTCCTCAACACATATGTTTCCAAATCGATGTGCTTGTTCGGTGGAGAGGAAAAGGATGGCGGCACAAGGTGCTGTTGCACCCGTGAGTCAAAGCAGCTTTCCTATCGTCTATCGACTAGCTTATCGTGCATCGTTCGGATGGATGGGAAAAGTTACCAGATTGTCCGCGCTTGGCGTGGGTTGGTGGTCAGTTTGTCTTCTACTTGGAATGTGCTGCTTGCTTGTACTTACAGCGTTACTAGCTAGTCCTATATGTCACATGTGCTAGTGTGCTTACTGGAGGAGTAGTAGTATTTTACTATTTTGTTGAGCCACTAGGCATGGCTTTTGGCTATTGAAAAGGGGCAGATCGAGATGATAGGAGATCGAACAACATGAGTTCTGGTAGGCTGTGGTTTTGATTTTTAATTTATAGTTTTTAAATTTTGATTTTTCACGAGAGACAGTACATAGAGAAAAATAATTACATATAATTTAGACAGTATAGCTAAACTCAATACAATATCTACTACAATCTAATTATAGACACTACTTAAAAAATATACTATTTAAAAACTAATTACTATAGTAATGAAAATCAAAACTAAGCCTAAACCCTCCCAAGGCAAATCAGCGTTCGCTTTCATTGGAGTCCTGGGAAGCCATATTCTAATCTTTTGCATTATATATAGTTGGCGATGTATGATTATTATGCCATGTTTAGTGATTATTGGAGATAAGTTTGGCGTCTGCGGAGACAGCTACTCCCCACTTTCCTCTTAGTATTTTGATTTTCATGACTTGAAGAGACATACATGCATGCTACTCCAATGTACATGGGTCTGTTCTTTTTTTCTTCAGTTTATAGTTTTTAATTGTAGCTTATACCTTTTTATGCTATTTATGAGAGAGTATAGAGTAATATAAATTCATGTGCAATTTTGATCTATATAAATGAAATTACTACAGTGTGTTCTATAATCAATTTGTAGATATCACCAAAAAATACTTTGTTGAAAGTTATTTATTACAGAAAAGTCAAAAATAATTTTTAGAAGCTGAAAAGAAGAGATCTGAAATTGTGGGGAGGATTAACGTACTGTACAATTATTGTACTTGCAGAATCAATTGTGTATATATGTGTGTGTATATATATAATTTTTTATCAAAAATTGTAGGTATTCAGTTGAATACCTATGCTGAATACCTATGAATTATTTTGGCCCCTGCAGTGGTTAATTACGTGATTAGGCGAGGGCCGTGGAAACTGATACACGCTAATCAACAGCAACAACTCATCCGCGAAAACAGAATTTAATGTCTAACCTTCTATTGTCGAACCATGTACTTGAAAAAGGTCGTTGCATGCATGCATTGAAGAATTAATTACAACCACTCGCACGAAAGTTAGAAAAGATTGAAATTAATGGAAGCAGTTCGTGACTAGTTCGTCATATGTTTTGGTTGGCTAGCTACATGACTGATGCCTGCCAAGCTTGAACTTGAGTGTACGTAGTAGTATACTGATTTTCTGGCCCAATTTTTCTAGGAAGGAAAATAACCGGCAAGAGTGCATGCCTTTTAGTAAGATACGCAAATCTATATATCTGCAAACAAAATGGCGATATTTAAGGTGCTTGTTTCACTTTGGATGTCTAAAAAAATCCTTAAATAAAAAATCCCACAACAATCCTTAAATAAAAAATCCTAAAAAATCTCTCATTAATCGAGAGAAAAAGAGAATATCTACATTATCTATGTCGGTGAGATTAGATTATAATGGTGCAGATTAATCATATATAAATAACAAATTCTCTTATTAAGTAGGAGAAAAAGAGAAGATCTACACCATTTTATTTCGGTGAGGTTAGATTATAACGATGCAGATTAATCATATATAGATATTACAACTATTAAAATTGTATAACATATATAACTATATTTCTGAAATGCAATAGAGTTATATATCAAATACATTATGTTATAATATCTAGCTGTGTAATTATTGCACGGAAAATTCCGCTTCTTAATTACATAATAATATCCCATGTGAAGCTGACAAACGAGACCTATGCCCACTTAACAGTAAGACATTGGTGTTATTTACCAATATTTTTGTAGTGTTACTTAGCAAATGAAATGAGCTCAGACAAAAACTCAAGTAGAGAATCGTTCAATCCAATGCTGTGATAGTTGAAACATCCGGTCAGATACATACATGAGATTAAATCTTCGGTCTCGCACAGGTTATATACGGCGGGTTTTTTTTTTTCTTTTTCTTTTTTGCGAGGGGTTATACTGGTTTAATTCCAATAACTGTATTTAGTTAATCCACTCATAATCACGCTTGCAAAAAAATGGGGCCATACCATCCAACAGCTGGAGATAATATATTATTCAATCTCTGTTATACTTGGCACCAAGCTAGCATACATTGTAGCATACCCTATCAAGTTTAGGAAGGCAGAGTTATCAAAAGTACCATATGATCAGTACGTGGTTAAGTAGCTTAAGACGTATAGTATCAAGTAATGATCTACCAAAAAAACAGTATCAAGTAATGATCTTCCCAAAAAAAAGTGTAGGGTCGTATGGCGGATTCAGGGAAGAAACATTTTTCAGCACTAGTTCTTCACAACTTGACCGTCATCAGCACACACTCACACCATCCTCGTTCATCCATAGATAAGAACAAAACCATCCACGACCATCAATCAGATCATCTACGACTACACATTCCATCGCTTATTGTAAATCAACTCCAAACAATTTCTTACGACTACTACCTCAACGAGTACTCAAAAACCACAAGTACTCAGGAAATACTATCGCTCCGCTCCAAACACTCAAGGATTACATGCGTCACGTCTGACCAAAACCATCGTGTACCGAGCGCCAAGTCTACAACTACTAATCATCAACTAATCACCGTACCATTGATCACCAAGCACCGAGTATCACCGACAGCAGCTCTGACCAGATCAGTCAACCACTAACTCAACATGAGTACTCGAGGTACTCCAAGATCATATAAATTAAAGTACTTGTACCGACCATGAAGTCTATGCGTACCGACTGCGAAGCCTACAGCAACTGATCGCAAAGCCTTCAACTATCGAAGACAACGACAATAGATTACAAAGTCTACGACTATGAAAATAAAACTACGAAGTCTACG
Source organism: Dendrocalamus sinicus (assembly GCA_036346575.1). NCBI lineage: Eukaryota > Viridiplantae > Streptophyta > Magnoliopsida > Poales > Poaceae > Dendrocalamus > Dendrocalamus sinicus. Next base: position 14,486,568 of record CM070641.1, on the reverse strand, counting down.
ACCATAAAAGCAGTCCACAAAGTCTACGACTATCGATTGCAAAGCTTTCGACTATCGACCAGTAAAATCTACGACTATCGAGTACCGACTAGGTACTGTAGCTATGACAATGAAAAAGTACTATAGTTACAATTACCTTCAGTGGTCATTCTGTCGTGGTCGAAGTCGAATGTGGTTGAACTGTCATAATCGATATTTCCTGGTCGACGTCAGACGTGATCGAAGTAGAACGTGGTCATAGTCGAACATGATCGTAAACGACTCTGAGTCGTAACCAACATGGTCGAAGTTTGACGTGGTCGAAGTCTGCTGTGGTCATTCAATTGTGCGATCCTCTAATGCCACTCGAGTGTCATCCGACTTTCCGATGCATCTCGAAAGCTGTCCGATGCTCCATAGCTACTCAAATACCATCCGATGCCACTCGGACCCAATCGGACTGGTCCAAAACTACTCGGAGCAACTAAATACACTCGAAGAAGACAAACACCACTCGGAGCAGACTGAAACTACTTGAACTTAAAACCTCTGACCGCGATCAATCAAAACTTTCACAAACGCAAAATCCAAAGCAATCCAAATATCAATTATTCATCATCATTTTATTTACAACCATCCACATAGTCTAATAAAAAGAAACAATATCAAGTAATGATCTTTGCCCTTAAAGAGTCTTCATGTCATGTATGGCAGGCACGTGTCAGTGAAACGTCGGGAGAAAAGCCAAACTATCTAGCATGCATAGCAACCGAACGAGGCAATGCAAGCAACCAGTTTAAGCTAACTTCGCGTGGACATGTCACCAAATATTTGGTGTGCACTTTAATTAAATACTACCTTCACTTGCTCACTTCTTTACACGATCAATATATAGTATATAGGTACTATAATAATAACCGACAAGCAAGCTAACTTCACGTGGACATATCATCAAATCTTGATGTGCACTGATGAGCAACACTCGAATTGAAACAACACAACTTTACAATTTTTCTGAACGGACAGAGCACTGGCTTTCATTAATCAATGATAAAAAGTATTACATAAAGAAAAAACAAGGGTCACGAGCGGCCGGCCAGAACCAGCCCATACTCGAGGTATCGGAAATATTATGTTGGGAAGGAAGGAGAGCTCCACTAGCCTTTTGGCCTCTACTAGAATGCAGTCCTTAATCGTGGTGATCAAGGATGTGGATGAGACCATGACAGAATGAAAAACACGAAAATTCCGTCATGTTCAGATTTCTCATGTGACAAGCATCATCAACGTGGCTAATGCTTTCTGTAGCACACCAGGTTTCAGGATGACAGACTCCCACCATTGTTGGATCGAGCCAGTTCACCAGGTCAATGGAGTCACAAGCGGTCCAACAGGCGATGAGGGTCCAGATTCTCAGCGTGTATCAACGTTTGGCAAATAGGTGGAGGGTGGATTCCGGTGTATGCCTGCAGAGGGGGCTAACTGATTGATTTGGCCACCCTCTCAAAGATAGTCGATTTGCCATCCATAGCCTATTCTGCAATGCCAATCAGGCGAAGATTTTACACTTTTGGGGAGCGCAAGTCCACTAGACTAGGGTGTTCATATAGGTTTTTGTTGCTCCAAAGAACTACGCTTTGTATGTTGAGGCCGTGTTATAGCTTTTGTCTAGAGTCAGCTTCTATGATATTCTGTCGCCAACCCCTTCCCGAAGGTTCACAGAGGAGATGTGACCCCAAATGGCGACCAACTCTTGTACGTGGTGTACTATTAGCCCAACCGGTCCGTTAAGGTCTTGTAGCCAATTATTTTCCGCTAAAGCCACATGCAAGGTGCAATTCTTCCTCTTGGAGGTCACAAAAACATGTGGTGCAATGTCTCGCAGTTGCCTTCCACGTGCCCATGCTGAGTTCCAAAAGATTGTTGTTTTGCCATCACCAACTGTAATGGAAGTGGCCGCCGCAAATAAGAGGTGATCGTGCTTGTCACATGGGATTTGCATTCCTTGCCAAGGCCTATTTTCAGCTCCCTACTTGTGCCATAGCCATCTAATTCGCAGGGCTCTCACGAAGCGCTGGAGATCCAAGAGGCCAAGTCCTCCAAGGTGTGTGAGTCTACACACCCTGTCCCAACTGACCTTGCACCTGCCACCTGTAAGATGGTCTGATCCAACCTAATGGAATGTCTCGTTTGTCTATTTAAGGTCTGAAGCACCTCTTTTGGTGGTTTGATGACCATGAGGAAGTAGGTAGACTGAGCATTTAATATGGACTTTGCCAAGATTTTTCTCCCCACGAGTGTAAGCAATTTATCACGCCAACTTGCCAAATGACTTGCCACTTTGTCTTGCAGCCTTTGAAAGTACATATGATGAAGTCTTTGTAGTGCGAGCAGTAGTCCAATGGGAAGGTTGCATGTATGGTTGGTAGGTCATGGAACACGGTTTACATGTCAATCCCTTCGCATCGTATTGGTGCCACCTGGCTTTTATGCAGGTTCATTTGTAGCCCCGTAGCTTCTCCAAATTTATGTAGAACATGGACGAGGGTATGGACATCGTCCTATTTAGGCAAATGGCTGCATTGTCCACATACAGGGATGTTCACAAGGTAGTCGTCCATCCTCACAAGGGCTGGAGGAGGCCTTGATCTGTCGCTATGTTGAGGATTTTTTTGGAGCGAGTCTATTGCTCTGATGAAGAGAAAAGGGGATAACGGGTCACCCTACCATAGGACTTTGTAGTGTTGTATGGTATCCCCGGGAACACTATTTAGGAGGACTCTAGAGGTCGCAATAGAGAGGATGCAAGAGACCCATTCTATCCAATGTGGGGGGAAACCTCCAACAACTGCAACAGGTAGTTCTAACGGACCGAGTTGAAAGCTTTGGCAATGTTGAGCTTTAGGAGAAGGGTTGGTGTTCTAGCACGATGGAATCTTCTCGCGAGGTTCTGAACATATAGGAAGTTATCATAGATGCATCTTTCTTTAATAAGCGCTTTGACTCTGGGAGACTAGGTCGTTCATGAAGGGGGCGAGGTGCAAGGCCATGGTTTTGGTGATGATCTTGGAGACGCTATGTATGTGGTTGATAGGTCTAAATTCTATGGTGGACTGGGCTCCATCATTCTTTGGCACAAGGACCAAATTGCCGATGTTTGTGCAGTGGAAGTTTGTTGTTCTGAAGTTGTAGGAGCCTTGTAGGGTGGCCATAAGATCCCCTTTTATGGTTTCCCAACATGCGCGGTAGAAATTCTCATTGAAGCTGTTAGGCCTTACGGGTGCTTTGTCCATCGGTAGCTGCAAGATGGCGACGCGGACCTTGAGATCAGTGAACGGTGTGGATAGATCCTGAAGATCCGTGTGTGGCAGTTGTAGCATGCCCCAATTGAATGTGGTGGTTGTGGGCGATATCTGTCTGAGGATGCGAGAGAAGTGGTCAAAGAGCATTTCAGTTTTGTCGTCGTGTGAGGTAGCCCAACCGTGGCCCCTTATGATAAGGTACTAGATGAAGTTCTTTTCCGTCTACGAGAGTTAACTTTGATGTGGAAGAATTTTGTGTTAGCATCTCCCTCTCATAGCCAATTAATTCGTGATGCATGTTTTTTGCATCTTCTTCTCGTAGCCAGTTAATTCATGACGCGTGTTTTTTTTCTAAATTTTTCTATTATGGCTAGGCTCATAACTCTCTTTTTTTAAGCAAGCTTGGAGCTCTGCCACCTCAAATGACAATGCATGGTTTTCTTATGCGATGTCTAGACGAAGGATAACCTCTTTGGCGAGTTCAATGTTTAATATCATCAGCTAATACTTTCTTACAGTTTAATTTTAGTGCCAGCAAATTAAGACCAAACTTAAATTGTTTTCACACAAAAGGTGCATGTACGTCGCAGTGCCAAGATATGATGCAAGAAGTTTGCTGTCTGGTACACCGTGCATGCTACTATACCTTCTCGTGTCACTTTTCAAGGTGTGTCGCTAGGAACATTGGTCCTTTAAAGTTGTTTTAGCATGATAGTTTTTATTCTACATTCTACTGATTCTGCACGCTATATGTACATTCTAGTCCTTTTACTGAAATCAGTGGTGTAGTTTGTTGAAAGACAGGATATCCCAAAATCAATGTATTGCTTCTCAGTTTATATAGACTTCAGAACAGAATTTTCTAAAATAATCTATTTTTATTCTAATTATAGTAATATATCTGTGTTTTATTTTTTAGGGTAATAACTATCTATCACTCTACGGTTGGACAACTTAGGCTAGTTATCCAACCATTGGGTGACACGTAGCGAAGTCGCCCAACAGTTAGGCGACTAGCCCAAGTCACCTAACCATGGAGCGACTAGGGCCAAGTCGCTCAACTAGGTTGAGCAATTAGCCCAAGTTGTCCAACGGTTGGTAATTTAAAATAATAATAATAATATTTTATTAATTCGATAGAAATAATTGTGGGGAGTAAATGATAAATTTTTGTAGGTAATAAATTTAGCAAATCTTGTTTGTAGGTTGTTATTTTTTTAAAAAAGGGTAGACAATGTCGTTTAGTCTGTTCGTGATTTTTGTATATTCTTAAGGGTATGACATCTATTAGACTCTCAATAACATTTCTTGATTGTCGTATGTTATTGTAGTGCGATAAATTTCTGAAGAATTTTGTGAGGATGATTGAGATCACAATGATTCGTAAGTACGAAGGTAAGTGATATTACGATGCACGAGTAAATTCATACACAATCATGCCATAGTAACTATGAAGTAAGATATGTACATAATGAATGCAAGTATGGAAAGGCCCCTACACGCTGCCCACCACACCACCCGTAGCATCTCCTCCGTTGTCGCCACATCCCACCCCCGGTCGGTGCCCGCTAGTAAGGCCCCATTTGGCCTTCCTCAGTGCGGGGTTGTCAGCGCCCCTACAGGGTAAGGCGGTCAGGAGTCCTACTAATCCGTGCTCCCAAGGCCTTGGGGGTCGACTCCACCCATGCCTATGTGGGCATTGGGGCACTGTTGAGCTGCGACCCAAAAAGAACCTCGACGGGTGTGGGCTCATGTGCTCCCCTGACCTCCATCGGGTCGTCCATGAGGAAGTCGCTCACGTCCACCGAGTGATCCTTGTGCGGAGATAGCTAAACTCCCGGCTAGGCCACGATACCTGCAGGACAGATATTGTTTACTCGTGCAATGTATCGACATGAATAAACCTGAAGAGACAAAATGTACCTTTCACGTGGGCCATGGCGTGCGCCCAACTGTCGTACTTGCCCTGTCCAAACAGGCTAGTGTACAACATGTACTACCCTAACACTGCCTGGTAGGTGTCCAGGAACGACGGCGGTGTCGATGCGTACGCACGTACCAACCCTGACCCTCTGGCCTGGCCCGACAGTAGCGGTGGCGGTGCCCAGGGGTAGCCACGTGGCCCTGTGGAGCCTCCTATATAAGCTATAGGGTGTGGTGGTCTCGGCGTACGCGTCGACGTGGCCACCTTTGGGAGCATCCTGCATGACATTAGAGCCATGACACACTTGGACGCACTGTGGACCCAATGGAGAAGCTGCTGCAGCTCATCGCACACTACCTTGAAATCATGGGCGACCCTGTCCATGATCGACTCGGTGTCCCTCGCAATCCCGGTGGCAATGTCTATCTGCAAGAAGTAGAAGAGAGCATCAAACTTGTAATCATGGTAACCGTACTTACACATTTCAAAACACGAGAGTACCTACTATGAGGGACAAGTTCCGCACTAAGTGTATAGGGTACACATCAGTCGGTGCTGTTACGCGAGCAGGGGGAGGGTCAACAACATGTACCAGCATGGTGCGTGTCTGCGGAGCATATTAGCATAGGTACTCATCGTATGTGCCGGGGTCGTATGGTGTGGCCTCCTACACGAAGTCCTCAAGGGCCTCTGCCCACTCCTCCACCCACTACGCCATCTTCCCCACCCAACTCGTCCTGTTGCACCCTTCCTACTATACCTGCAAAACGTACCACTACAATTAGAAGACATCATAACAAAACTAAAAAAATAGAGACACGTGTTGTGTGTAACTCATGCGTGGACCGAGTTAGGCACCCGATGCCTGACGGGGAGTGGAACAAATTGACAGAGGCCAAAGTAGCGCATGACCCTATGCACCGCGTAGTTCTTGACAAACACGTTGAAGATGAGCTTCTTCTGCATGAGCTAGTACACCTGGCCGTGCTAGCACAGTGAGGACAACCCCTTGGGAGCGCAGTCCATCTCCCGAGCTAAATCTGGCTCCCAACGCACATCGTCAGTGGTGAGGCGATCGAGGTGCTTGACGAAGTTATCGTACACATGGGTGACCTGCAAGTGTGCAAAATGTGCCTGCGAGGTAGAACGTGGTTAGAAAGAATGACTTGTAACACACGTATAGTAAAGATCCAAGAGAGTACATACCCATCTACGGCACCAAAGGGATCCTGTGGTTGACCGATCCATGGCATCCCCATGGTACATGTCTGCATGGTACAGACCACTGTCGAGCAGCATCAGCCATCTGAGGGAAATGTGCTCAAATGACCACAATTGCAGCAGGAGGGGTTAGCCTGTGAGGACAGAGGTCGGCCTTGTCCTGCAACAAGCATCGCACATGCCGTGGTACATCGCGGCATGTACGACTAATCCCTAGCTGATGTGCACCCCCTCTACATCGATGATGGCCCTCGCATACCTCACAAGGCGGGCATCGACGACGTCACCATGGCTGCTGGTAAACCGTACCCAGCCGAACAGCCATAGCATGTACATCTCAAGGTGCCGCGACACTCGGTACTCATCGGCCTGTGCACAAACAAAAAAACTAGAAAGCCCATCATATGGCAAGGATAGTGCATCGCTAAATAGAAAAAATAGATAACATATATACACAAAACCATGAAAGCCACCGCATGGGTGGGCCATGCTTCTGTCGCATCGGGAAGACGTAGTACGCTGCTACGGCCTCCACTGGAAGAACCCCCTCAAACCTGCCTAGCAGATCATTGCACCAGTTGGCAGGCATGTCCAGCAGGGAGGCAGCCTCTCCCGTAATAGACAAGTCTAGCAGCAGCGCGATGTCCTGCAGAGTGGGTGCCATCTCCCCAAATACGAGGTGGAAGGTGTGCATCTTGGGCCATCACCGGTCCACCAGAGCTGTCAACATCAACCGGTCAAATGAGAATGGTCATGACCACTCTAGGCCAACCTGGACCTCCCCGCAATCGTCGACCTAACCGCCGTCCTCGTCAGTGGCCTCCACCATCCGCTCGAGAGGTAGAAGACCAGCATCGCTCAGACTGCAAAGCATGAAGAAGTCAATACATAGCAAAAATATCATAAAAGAAGTGCCACAGTTTGCAGACAAACCCGTCTCTCCAGCGTGGGTCCAGTCTCCAACCCATCAGGGTGTCCACGTATAGACACCCCGAACTGGGGCGCCTCACCCCCAACACGACGCCTCACGCGGTGTTGTGCGTCAATGCGCTGGTCTAGCAGGCCGAAAGGCCAGTCCAAACCACTAAGGTCGTGAGCCATACCTACAATCCAATTTAAAGTTAGCAATTACGACACAATTAGTGGTTTAATTATTTATAGCGTAGCTCTAGAAATTCTGAAAATTTACTTGCATTATTGCAGAAACCGCATATTCCTCAACATATATAGCCATAGCTGCATTTTAGTATTAGGGTTTTAGGGTTTACAATTTCAGGGTTTAGGGCTGAGGGTTAGTGTTAGGATATGTGGTTAACAGGTTAGGGTTGGCGTTAGGGTATAGCCATAGTGGCATTACAATTATTAACAACTAAATTGGCATTAGTTCTACAACTGCACTATTTACAACTATTAAAAATATGCGACATACCTAACACAACTACATGTATAATGATTTTAGTTACTAACCTACCATGGTTTCAAAGTACAACTATTAACAACTAAATTAACGTTAGTTCTAGACTACACTATTTACAACTATTAACAATATACGATGTACCAAACATAACTACACATCTAATAATTGTAATTGCTAACCTACCTTAGTTTCAAAACTACAAATAATGATGTTGGCTGCTATCCTATCATGTTTCAAAATTAAATCTATAAAGAAATACAGAGAACACACCGTCATCGATGCACAGATCTCTTCTCCTCTCTTCCCCTCCCTCTCCTCTCCTTTCCTCTCCTCTCTCTCTTCTCCCCTTCCTCTCTTTCCTCTCAGCTGAAATGAGCTCATGGCACTCGGCCGGCCGCACACGTGTGGAGGTATACCCCTAGTCGCCCAATGATTGAGCGATTAGGGGCGGAACTAGTTGTCCAACGGTTTGGCGACTTGGCCACGTGTCGCCTAACGGTTAGACAGCAAGCCCGAGTCGCCAAACCGTGGAGCGACAGCTGGTTAAAACTGTAAAAAATAAAATGTAAATATAATATTGTAATTAGGAATAAAAATAAATTATTTAAAAGATTCCTTCAAATTGCTCTATATATCCTATGTAGTTTTAGCACAGTGATTAGCGAAACCAAGGGTATGATTGAAATGCAGGAATTTCATACGAAACAAATTAGTTCACGCAGGAATCAGGAAAAAAATCACGTGCTCTAAATAAATGGGGCCTAACGTTAGCTACACAGTCAACATACAATGATGTCAGGACATACGATAATTTGATGCGACAAATTGAATGGTGAAATTAATTCAGTGTCGATGCCATGTAACGGTCACGTTTGCGCATTGTGTGTCCGTCTTTCGATGCTGTCAATCAGAAGATGAGAGATCATTTTTCGAGTCACGTACATGTACCAATAGCAGTCTTGATAACCTTTCCCAGTCATCATTGGTTGAGTGTGATGAACAACTAATCACATGATATATCCTCATTTAGTCATATTAATCGTGAAGATAGATGACGGCTCCGGCCTTAATAGCTCGATGAAGAAAGCATAGAGATACGGGAGGGACTCTCCATTACCCAGCTAACTGTACAACAATCGAGGTTCCTGTAGCACAATGAAGAGTGATAGGGATGCAGCGCCATCATGTATTGATGTACGAGTAGGGCATTGGACTATTCCCGTGCTAAGTTCGGGTGAGGCGGAGGGGAGAAGGTGAGGAGAATAAAGGAAGGTGCTAGTTGCATCTTGCATGACATACGATTTCTTTACACCATCCACGGAGCGAGATACAGCTTGAAACCTGCGTTGGAGAGGAGCCGTCTCTCCACCACCTCGCTCACCGGGATGCCACGCTGGAACCGCCTCTACCTTTGGGATTGCCCACTGTCGCTCAACGCCGCTCACAGCACTGCGAATGGTTGTTGAGCTAACACACCACCCACGGTTGTTGATTCGGGCGCTGTTGTCTTAGAGGCGAAGGGGACAATGGAGAAAGGGAGGCGCACGGCAGTAAGGAAGGAAGGAGGGAGATGACAGTGGCAGTAGCCAGCGTCAATGACGATGGAGGGCTCCCGGTAGTAAGTGGGCGGCGGCCATTGAGGAAGGACATGGGGTCCAGGTTCGGGTGTCCCAGATAAAGCTGGGATTTGGGTCGTGCCATGCCGGCATGGCTCGGGCTTATCGTGCTTCGTCGCCGTACCGTACCATTTCGGCCCAGTCATCTCATCGTGCTGTGCCGTATCAGCCCGCGTCGCCTCCGGCCAGGCCCAAGCACGGCCCAAAGCCCACCGTGCCAGCGTTCGTGCCATGCCAGCCCAAACCCAACCCGAAATTACTATACGCGAAGGCGGTGGCGACGGTCGTCATCTTCCTTTCTCTCGTACCCGACTTGTTTAAAACAAGTTAAAATTGAATTAATTGCATAAAAACATGGGCACACAATGACATAAATATTTAGGGAAAAAGTGGAATTTCTTTGATATTTTAGAAATACAACGTTACTGCATCGTTAAAACCTTACGTCTCAGAGTGGGGTTTCCCGAGTAAGGAAAAGAGTACAATAACAATATATGTACATACTAACTATTACAACATGCGTAGATAATATCTACTCGGCAATGTCTAGATCAGCATATGCCTGTACGATTTCGGGATCCTCCAGGTGATGCTGTTTCCGCTATTTGGCTAATTCCCAGTCTTTGGCACATGTGATTGCCTCCACTATCCTGGGCGTAAGGGATGATCTTCTCTCTTCTATTATTCTCCCTACCGCACTGAACGTTGCTTCTAAAGAGACGGTGGATACTGGCACCAGGAGAACATCCCGTGCGAAACGTGACAGCACAGGAAAGATCCGCTTATTGTTCTTCCACCACTCGAGCAAGTCTATCTTGCCTCCATCAGTAAGATCAGAATCAATGTTTGCAAAATCATGCTCCAAATAGTGGTTCAACTCCGAGACAGAATTCCACTTGGAGGCCTCCTGAGACTGAGAGGACAAAGAAGTAGACTTGCCCTTTAGCTTCTTCCACAAGTGTGATGCCATGCTTGTCTTTCCATGTTGCATCTGCTGTGAGGCCTCTGATATTTTGCTGCTGCCAAACTTATCATGATACAAATGGAAAATATGAAAAAGCTCCTCTTTGACATGTGCGAAAGATTCTGAATAATCTAGACCAAGACATTCACCTATCCTCTCCATACCAATCTGTAAACCTACCAACTTTTTTGTAGAATAAAAAATAATAGCAAAGCAATACAAGTGTGAAAGAGAACCAAAATATTTAATAAATTTTTCTTCAATTGCTACAACAGCATGGCCTAAAAGAGCATCGTCCCTAGATTTAGCAATTTTATCTGAAATTAACCAAATAAACTCTATAACTAAGCAAGAGGTAGGATAATAAATACCAGATAAAACCTTTGTTGCTTTATAAAAAGGTTTTAAAAACTCTCAAAATGATTAGCAATCTGCCAATCTGAATTAGTAACTACCAATTCATTATTTTGAGAGTTGGCATTAACAAAAATGGATATGACATGTTCGTAACCTTGTATCTTTTTTAACATAATATATGTTGAGTTCCACCCCACCTTCATGTCAAGGCCAAATTTTCTTGGCTCTTTCCCATTAGCTGCACAGTACTCCGCAAACCTAGCTACCACTTGTGGAGAACTTGTGAGGTAACGAATAGCATCACGGATACTGTTCAGATATGGACCAATTACTTGCATACCATCTTGAACAATAAGATTCAAGTTGTGGCATACACATCTCTGGTAGAGGACATAACCACCAATATATGTTTGTAATTTTGGGGTGAGGATGTTCATAGCCGTTGTGTTTGCCGATGCGTTATCAAGAGTTATAGAATCAATTTTATTATCTATCTTAAAATCATCAAGTACATATAGTACACGCTCGGCAATGGCCTCTCCCGTGTGCGATTCATTTATTACTTTAAATCATATGACTCTCTTGTTTAATTTATAACTATCATCTAAATAATGGGCTACAACACTAAGGTATGCACTTCTTTGATGGGATGATGTCCAAATATCTGAGGTTATGGCAAAAGAATACTGAACTTGTTGGAATAGTTCTTTTAACTCTACCTGTTCCTTTTGATACATCTGTAAAATATCGGATATAGTAGTTCTCCTACTAACATGTTGGTACTGTGGGCAAAATCCGCATTGGATCATTCTTTTGAACGTGCGACTTTCACCCATCCTAATCGGCTGATCTTCTAAAACAATATATCTAGCAATTTCCTCACGGGCATTAAGCGGGTTGTATACCCAAGTACTTATAGAGCCATCGGCCTCGAAATTTAGCTGTGTTTGTACTCCTCCTCCTCGGCCCTGTGCCGCCATCTTGCGTAAGCATACTTTATAGTGGCGGTTCAAGTGTCTTGTCCCTACAGCTGTACGAGCACTTAATTTAGCATTGCAATAATTACAAGTTGCGATATCTACCATTTCACTGTCTCGAATTTCCTGGCTCCAGGTCATGTGCTTCTAGCAATTCACCTTTCGTGCAGACCCGCCAATGTTGGCGTCCGTGGACGGGGGAGAGAATTTTGTTGTCCCCGTTGGCTCTGGACCGCCCTGGTACTCCTCGTAGCCCTCTGTACCGTTCATATGATGGTCATCCATGCCGTAGTCTCCCATGCTTGGCGAGAGCTGATGAGCATCAATGGGGTTCGGAGGAGAACTAGGGGAGTGACGGCGAGAGCTTACATTAAGTCGTCCCGCTGTCCTTTTCGAGTTTCGATTCCTCTGCATACTGCTTGAGTGCTCCCTGGTACTATGACTTCTTGGTAACATAGTGATTAGCTAATAAATAAGAAGTACAAATACAATAAATGTGCTTGTGAAATGAGAAGTAACAAATAAATAAATAAAGAGAACAAATGCAGAAAATATAGGAAATAAACTTGTGAAATAAGAAGAAATAAGAAAGCTCTGTGAAGAAATAAGAAGGCACTGTGAAGAAATGAAGCTCTGTGAATCTGTGATTTTATGAAGAAATGGCAGAGCGGAGGGAGTGGATTTATAAAGATGGAATCTGAATGTTGCCTACCATATGTTATATGACCGTTCTAACTTTTTAAGTGACCGTTCCCTAACTTTTTCAGTGATCGTTCTCAATCAAATGATCAACCGTCCTCCTCCTCCTGCTTTTTTTCGTTCAACCACTCCCTCGCCGCCACGTGGCCTTGGTCCCACAGGACACACACTCTACCATGCCCGGCCGCGCCTCCTCGATTTCTCCTCCAGTTGGCCGATCTCCTCCAACAACCCACAGCGCGCCCGCCCCCTCCAAGTCTCCCACACCCGGCACCTCCTAGGCTCCTCCCCAGCCGCCGCCGCCTCCCCCCTCCACCCCTGCCGCCTCCTCCTTTCCCCACCTCCCCTGCCACCGCCTCCTCCTCCCCACCTCCCGGGTGGCCGGCCCCCTCCTCCTCCCCACCTCCCCATCGCCGCCGCCTCCCCATCTCCCCGCCGCCACCGCCTCCTCCCCACACCTCCCCGCCGCCTTCTCCTCCCCACCTCCCCGCCGCCGCCTCCTCCCCACCTCCCGGCAGCCGGCCCCTCCTCCTCCCCACACCTCCCCGCCGCCGCCTCCTCCTCCCCTACCTCCCCGCCGCCGCCTCCTCCCACACCTCCCTACCTTCGCCTTCTCCTCCCCACCTCCCCGCCGCGCCGCCTCCCCCGCTACCGCCGCCTCTTGACCTCCTCCCCCACCTCCCCCATTGGCGCCGCCTCCTCCCCCACCTCCCCGGGCCGGCTTTATCACCTGGCCGCAGCACCACGGGGCGATGTCGCCACCGGCGGGGGTGGGGCTGCCGCGCTACGACTCTGCGCCGGGCTCTCTCCTGGTGGCCATCGCCGCGCCGACTACGTCACCCGAGGCGGCGGCGCTGCGGCGCTGCGTCGCCGGGGCCGTGAGCTGGTTCTTCTCTGGGGACGTGTTCGGGCTCACCTACTCAGGGCGTGCTGGCGCCGCTCGTGCTCGCGGATCCCGCGCTCCCACGGTGGGCACTAAGCTTGAGGTACACCTTCGGTCCTTCCCCTCTCTCTGCTTCCTCCCTCTGCTAGTCTGCTCTGTGTTTGTGCTTTTGGGATTGGGATTGGGAAACTGGGAATGTGGGACGGTTGCCGGTGCGGGGCGTAGGGTGCACGACCGATGGGAAGCCGGGCGTGGCTGCCACCAGCGCTGCCCGTGCCCCCTGGCCAACCGTGCTCACCGGGCCGGCCGTGCCCCCTCTGTGCCGACTGTGCTCATCGGGCCGGGCCGGTGTAACATCCCAATTTTTGCTTTATTTGGAAGAAATAATTTTAAATCAATTATCTCAATTTATTTGGATTTTTCAGAATATAAAGTTCTGTTTACAAATAAAAATTTAATATTAAAATAGGTTGGAAATATTTTTCATATGTTCAAAACATTATCAGTGAATTATGTGAATTTTTCTGCAATTTTGGAATTTATTTGGTACTTTTCTCGACTATTTTAAAGCCTCCTATTGATTTCGAAATCTATAAAAGATTTAAATTTAAATCCTCCCGGCCGCCACGTGGCGCCCATCCGTCCGCTCCATCCCCGCCGCGGTTCTATCCTCGCCGCCCGCGCCCATCCCGCCTTCCTCTCTCTCCGACGACACTGCCGCGCATCCGCGCTCCGCCCACGCCTGCGTTCATCCGAGCGCCCGCTTCCACTCGATGCACCGGATGGCCTGGATCGATCAGCCTTGTTTGATTTAATCTTCGCCGTTCTCATCACTTACCCTTCGCCTCCATCCGACGGCCCCGATCTCATCCCCTTGCCACCCGTCGCCCATCCGCTCGATCGCCGTCTCTCTCCTCTCTCTCTCACTAACGTGTGGGTCCCACTGTCAGTCCGCTGCTTCGCGACAGCTTTGTCTCTGCGCGTGCGTCGCCATTACCGCCGCCGCCGAGCTCGCCTGCTCGCTTTCGGCCGTTTGCTGCCGCCATTAAAGACCCCGAGCACCGCTCGCCGTGCGCCATTAACCGTAGCCGCTTTCTTCTCGAGTGACGCCGCCGCCGCCGGAAACTACCGCTTTAACTTCGCCGCGAACGCGCGCCGCTTCTTCCTCCGCGTATATAAACCGACCCCGCCACCTCTCACCCCTTTGCGCTCCTCTCTCTCTCCGCTTCGCGTGCGTGTCTCCGCCGCTCAAACCGCTGCCGCTGTTCAAACCGCCGCCGTCGGTGAGTCTCCGCCGCACCCTCGGTGCCGCTCGCCGCCCTCGGTTCAAGGCCCGACCCGCGCCCGCACGCCCGCTCCTCGGTCCGACGCTTCGCGCTCGCGCCATGCAAGCGCTGTCGCGTTCGCGACGCCGGCGACGCCGCCCACGCGCCGACGATCGAGCGAGTCTCGCCTCCACACCGTCTCATCTCCGCCGGCCATTCTCCGACGGCGGGATGTGTCCACGCGCCCCATCGCAGCCGCCCAACTCGCTGCCGTCGCGCTGCTGCTTCGCGTCGCGGCGACGCCTCGCCAAGGCGCGAGCCGAAAGCCACGCGCCGCCATCGCGCGGCACCCGCGTCTCCGCCGCGCCATCACCGCCGCCATCCAGATCTGAGCCAACGCCGGGATCTCGCCACACGCCTCAATCCCGACCGCCCATTTCTCGCACCGCCGCGCGCGAAGTCGCCACTCGGCGAAGCCACGTCGACCGGGCCGACGTGTTATGCCACGTGGCGCATATGTGTCCGCCACGCCGGTATACGCCACCGAAACCGCCGCTCGTCCCACGCCAAGATCGCCACGCCAAGATGCCACGTGTCGGTTTGGTCCGCCATGTCGGCAATTTTGTGGGTCCGTGGACTTGGTCCACCGTGGGCGCCCCACATGTCACCTCTGTAATTTATTTTTAATTCCCTTGCTGACGTCATAATTAGAATTTACTTTTGTAAATTAATTCCCAGAAAATCCATGCTGACGTCATAATTCATTTTCGGTATAAATTTAATTCCAGAAATTCTCTTTTCCTTTTTCTTGATTCTAAATCTTCCAACACCATATCTTGCTCATTTTAAATCCAAATTGATCCATTCAAATTTCTAAATTCATCTAAAATTCTAATCTTTCAATTGGTATATTTAGTTTCAATTTTGAGTTTTTATTTTATTTTATTTATTTGGATTTCTTGATTTACGTGTAGAGACCGATTTGTCCGAGGAACTTCAAGAGCAAGCCCGGAAAATTTCAACCCAGCACAGAAGGCAAGTCTCCTTTGATCATTTTGATCCTATGTTTTGCAAGTTTTCTTTGATCAACTTGCTCAAATGAATTATAAAATGATTAGGTAGTTATTTTAAATTATTGCATGCGATGTTATATCAAGTGATAATTTGATTTAGAAAATTTAGTTAAATACCCAATTTGTTATACCTTCCATTGAAAATTGTTTAACTTGTACCATTGTCAACTTAGGATATCCTTTGACTCAATAATGAGTTAGTATTACATCCGTGGAATTTGTAAATACTAGCAAATGCTTAGCGTAGCAAATCAATGTAATAATGCTCAAATGAGTAGCATGTTTACTAAATGTTTTGATGAATGATTTGTTTGAACATTGGTAATGGATGTTACCATTGTTAAATGATCTGCTTGAAAAGTGGTAATGGATGTTACCACTGTTAATTTGAAAATAAAAATGAAGTTCAAAGGAAAAGTTGACAAGGGTGGATGGAAGGTTTGGTGGTGCATTAGCACGAGAATTTTTGGAATTGTGAATGAACCACCCAGTCGCTTAAGGACCGACGCTTGTTTTGTCCAAACCGAGCAAAACAAAGGCAACCACAAGTCTATATGGGTACGACCTAGCTAACTAACCTATTAAGGTGTAGTTTAGATATCACCGTGGTGTATTGAGTGCCGTGGTGTACTGTTACTCATAGTGAGGGACAGGGTTTATCTGACTCATACGGGCGCAAGAGGGGCTCCACTCGTGGATTCGAGTTGTGGTGAAACCTTAGCGGGTGGTATCTAGCTATACCGAGTAGGTGAAAGGCTTTGTGATATTTTATCCGGGTCTCATGCCAAAGGAAGCATGTTGACTATTAAGATAATTTATCTCTTGTGGGTAAAGTGTACAAACTCGCAGAGTAATAAACTATTCGAATAGCCGTGCCTACGGTCAAGGGCGGCAAGGAATGCATTCACATGGTAGAAGTTTGATTTTAATTTCAAAATAAAATGGTTTGTCAAACTTGGGAGTGGTATAACTCTCATGATTTAAATCGGGTGGTGTAACCGCATCGTGGTTTAACTTTGAGTTTTGAAAGTTGGCAGATAGCCTAAAATTTTAGTGTTGGTGGTTTAACCTTCACTAAGTTATTTATCTAATTTCATTTATGAAAACAAAGATGTTTATCAAATGGCCTTTGAAGTAATTATGTAGATTTGAAATAAAATGCTGATTTTTGCAAAAGAACCACATAGCTTTCCTTTGTGAAGCCTTGCATCTATGCATCTTTCCCAAGACTTGCGAGTACAATTTTGTACTCACATGTTGCTCTACAAATACATTAGCAGAGGATGAAGAAGCTCTGCCGAGAATTCGACTTCTGTGCCGAGTGTGGATACGGTGGATTCTTCCGGATGCTTAGGATTCGTTTCCCACCAATTGCTCGTGGCGATTGATGGGTCGATTAATTTACTTTTGCTTCCGCTGTATTTATTTTTGTTTTAAGGTTCGTGAACCTCGTAAGGCAATGACCAATGTAAACTTCAGTTATTATTGTAATAAATCGTGGATGACAATGTACCGCTTTGTTCTCGTTATCTGTGTGTACTAGCTTTGATCCGGGACTAGTATCAGAATGCATGTGGGGTCCGAAGCTTCTACTCCGGGTCCCACAGAAGTGGTATCAGAGCCATCTTGACTGTAGGACGAACCCTAGGTTTTGGGAAGTTTTAAGGACTTATGTTTAAAAAGAATATATTAAAAATATATAAGCTTCTTTGCTTCTACTCTCCTCTTACTTAGTATCTTGTTTCTGTCCTCCCTTTTCACTATTTTAAAATCTTTACTGATCTCTCCTCTTTCCAAACTTGTAGATGGCAGGTTCATCGTCATCAGCCCCGTGGGATCACCATTCTCATGGCGAGAGCGAGGGAGCTTTTGCGACTCTTCTCACGGCAGCTAATGCAGATCCAAGTACACCCAACAACCTATTTTCAGAGGGCGGAACACGCGAGTGATGAGCACGGACTCCTGGAGCATGGAGGTGTTCATTTACGCTCAGACGGGAGGATTGACCCGCTTGAGCGTCATATTGAGTATCCACGGACCTTCCGCTCGATGCGATCCAGATGCAAAGCCACTTGGCTATCTCGGAGTTGTGCAGAGGCACAAGGAGGAGCTACGACGATCACCTTTTGCTTCTTCCGACGGCGAGAGCGGGATGCAGACTCATCCGAGCTTTTCCACTGGTGGTAGACGACCGCGCTTGTCTCACCAGTGCAAAGACACTTTGGCGCCTTCATCGACTTACGCCAGAGCTCAGCAGAGATCGGACTTCTTGGAGGCGCCACGCCGAGCCACGACCACTCCGACACTCTCCGAGCCCAGCCATCGCAGAGTGAGGCTGCCCACGCCGACGCCGCTCAGCGAGGATCGCCGCCGAGGCAGGTAGAGCGTCTTCGAGCCGCTACCACTACACCGACTCCACCAGCCCCGTCGCTGCTCCAATCCGCGACGGGACCTCGCTAGGCTTATCGCGAGGAAGAGTGTGCGACGCCCACCGCCACCCGACGTTGATATTGGAGGATCTAGCCGAGGACGCCGCTATCTCGCCCGGTTTTTCCGATTTTAGTCGAGTCGATCACGGTCGCGTTCGCGAACAACCGCCGTGGTTGTGGACAGAGACACTTATCTGATTCAGAGGAGGACCTCGAGGAGGATCCGGAGGAGCGCATCATCGTGGAGGATGAGTAGTTAGTTGAGTCAGTAGTACCCAAATAATTGTCCACGTTCTTAGAACACTTTATTATATTTTGGTGTGTTGGATGGACTGCATTACCAAGCCTATGTGCACTTGTGGTGCAGCCATTCATAAAATTATCTTGATTTCAATAAAGTTTTCCCTAAGTGGTCTGGTTTATTCTTGTGTGTTGGCTTGGGATGTTATTTAGTTTCCTAATCTCTTATCTATGCTAGTTCCTCTTACCTTTGCTAACCCCGAAACCGCTCAGATGGTGAACACAAGGAGCAACCCGGCAAGAGTCAGTAACCTAATGCTCAACCAGAAGACAACATTCCACCTCCGCCAGCTCAAGCTCCCAACATGGAACAAATGATGGCCATGCAGTTTGCAACTACTTCAAGCTTTGGCCCAAAATCAAGTCCAACAAGTCCAGCAAGCACCAGTTCAACAGCCACAGTCTAAACTTGGGGAATTTATGAGAACCCGACCTCCGACCTTTGCAGGATCTGCTGACCCTTTGGAGGCGGATGATTGGATTAAAGAAATAGAAAGGAAACTCAATTTGGCTCAATGTGCAGAGCATGAGAAGGTTCTTTACGCCGCCCACCAACTCAAGGGAGTTGCTGCTAATTGGTGGGATAACTACTGTGCCGCACATCAAGATGCCTAGAATATTGCATGGGAAGAATTTTTGGAAGCCTTTCGTACTGCTCATATTCCTATGAGTATTATGGAAATGAAGAGGAAGGAGTTTCATCAGCTACAACAAGGAAACCTTAGTGTTTCCGCATATCTGAGTAAATTTATCCAATTATCAAGATATGCACCGGAAGATGTGGCGACTGATGCCGCAAGGATCCGAGGTTTATGGGAGGAATGGACCCCAACCTCAAAGTTCGCTTAGTCTCCAATGACTACCCTACTTTTCAACATCCGTGAACAAAGCTTTAGTACAAGAAGATGCCCAGTCGACTTTTGATGCAAGGAAAAGGAAGTTTCAAACCCAACAGCTTGCTAGCGGTTCCGTCAACGCCCTACTCAACAACAAGACAACCGCCTCCAAAGCATAATCATCCAAGGACACCCATTTCTGCGCCTCGCCCTTTGCCTCAAACTCCTAGAACTGGAAATGCAGCCCAACAACAGCAGAATAGAAATGTAGCTGCAGGAGTGCAATGCTACAATTGCAAAAATATGGGACACTATGCCAGCGATTGCCCACGGCGTCAGCGGTAACCCCGGTCGCTTCAACTCGGATCCTACACCAAAGAGCTCCAACTACGGTCAAGGACGTGGAAGCCCTCGGACACCTCGCACTCCACACCATTCAACAGAGGGCGATCAATCATGTCACCGTAGAAGCAGCGGAAGATGCACCAGACGTAGTTCTGGGTAAGTTCCTGGTTAATTCAGTACCAGCAATTATATTATTTGATTCTGGAGCTACACATTCATTCGTAACAAAAACTTTTGCTGAAAGAAATAATTGGAATATTTGTTTGCTAAAGAACCCTATGATAGTCCAAACTCCGGAAAAGAATTGAGGACTAAATTGGTTAGCCCTAGTGCAACCATAATTATAAATGGAGTAAAGTTCCTAGCTAACCTTATTATAATAGACTCGATGGCATAGATATAATACTTGGTATGGATTGGTTGATCAAGTATAAAGGACGATAGATTGTGCCAATCATGCCATTAGTCTTACCAATTCGACGGAATTCGAGATAAGACATGAGGCGCTTATGCGCTCAACGAAGAACATTATGTTAACCAACTTAAAAGGGAAAAAGTTGGAGGATGTGTCGGTAGCTTGCGAATACCTGATGTTTTCCCGAGGAATTGCCAGGATGCCACCAGATCGAGAGATTGAATTTGTTATAAATGCACTACATGCACCCCAATATCAAAAGACCTTATCGGATGTCACCGACGATTTAGCTGAAATCAAGAGGCGATTCAAGAATTACAAGAGAAAAGCTTCATTAGACCAAGTTCTTCACCTTGGGAGCCCTGCTTTTGGTAAACAAGAAGGATGGTAGTCGGCAGATGTGCGTGGACTATAGAGCTTTAAATGAAGTAACTATAAAGAATAAGTATCCCTTACCCGGATCGACGATTTGTTCGATCAACTCAAAGGATCAAGTGTCTTCTAAGATTGATCTTGGTCGAGGATATCACCGATTGAAGATTAGACCGAAGATATACCAAAGACGACTTTCGCCACAAGATATGGACTATATGAGTATACGGTGATGTCTTTGATCGACAAATGCCCCGCATACTTCATGAATTTGATGAATAAAGTATTTATGGATTATTTAGATAAGTTTGTTGTTGTCTTTATAGATGACATTCTTATCTATTCGAGAAACGATAAAGAACATGAGGATCATCTAAGGATAGTGTTGCAAAGACTCCGTGAACACCGCTTATATGCCAAGTTTAGCAAGTGTGCGTTTTGGTTAAAGGAAATTGAGTTTTGGGACACGTAATTTCAGCGTATGAGTATCTGAGATCCCGGAAAAGTTAAGGATGTATTAAATTGACTCCACCCAAGATAAGAATCGAGATCGAAGTTTTCTGGTTTAGTTGGTTACTATCGTCGATTCATCGAAGGCTTTTCCAAGATTGCGGACCTTTAACCCAATTGTTAAAGAAAGAGAAGAAATTTGAATGGAGTAAATCCTGTGAGGATAGTTTTCAAGAGTTAAAGAAGAGGTTAACTTCAGCACCGGTTCTACTGATTCGGATATTAGAAAAGATTTTGAAGTTTATTGTGACGCATCAAAACAAGGTCTTGGATGTGTACTAATGCAAGAAGGAAAGGTTGTTGCTTATGCATCAAGGCAGTTAAGACCTCATGAAGAAAATTATCCCACTCATGATTTAGAGCTAGCTGCTGTAGTGCATGCTCTAAAGTTGTGGAGGCATTATCTAATTAGTAATCGGTGTGAAATATATACGGATCATAAAAGTCTAAAGTATATATTCACTCAACCCGATCTTAATGAGACAAAGAAGATGGCTTGAACGATAAAGGATTATGATGTGGGAATACACTATCATCCAGAAAGGCCAATGTAGTTGCAGATGCTTTAAGTCGGAAGATCCATGTTAGCAATATGTTGATTCAAGACAGTCACCAACTCTTCGTAAAGAATTTCAGCGCCTCAATTTGGGAGTGATAAATGAAGGAATTCTGTCTACATTAAAGGTTCAACCCACTTTAGAAGATCGATCAAGGCAACTCGAGAAAGAAGAGAGTATGTTTAAAGAAATAAAAGATAACATGAAGAAAGGCAAAGCACATGGATTCTCAGAAGATGAAGAAGGAATTCTTTGGTTTGGAAAAAGGATTTTAGTACCGGAGAGAAAGGAAATAAAAGATTTAATTCTAAAGGAAGCTCATGAATCAGGATATTCCATTCATCCCGGAAGTACAAAGATGTACCAAGATCTAAAGGAAAGTTACTGGTGGACCAGTATGAAACGAAATTGCAGAATATGTAGCTTTATGTGATATATGTCAAAGGGTTAAAGCAGAGCACCAACGACCTGCCGGTCTTTTGCAACCTCTGCAGATACCTGAATGGAAATGGGAGGAAATCGGAATGGATTTCATAACAGGACTACCAAGAACCAAGTCAGGGTATGATTCAATCTGGGTTATAGTGGATCGCTTAACAAAGGTTGCACATTTCATACTGTGAAGACTACCTATTCGGAGATAGATTGGTAGAGCTCTATATGTCAAGAATTGTATGTCCGCATGGAGTTCCAAAGAGGATCGATCGGATAGAGGAACGCATATTTACCTCAAGATTTTGGCGAAACTTCATGAAGTTTTGGCACCAATTTAAATTTCAATCGCTTATCATCCTCAAACAGATGGCGGATGAACGAGTGAATCAGATATTGGAAGATATGCTAAGAGCGTGTGCTTTAGCCAATAAAGTCGATTGGGATCAAAGTTTACCCTACGCGAATTTTCCTATAATAACGCTTATCACCCATCAAGATGTCTCCGTTTGAAGCCTTGTATGGCGTGAAATGCGTAACGCCATTATATTGGTCGAGACTGAGAAAGTCAAGTATTCGGACCGATGTCTTGAAGCTAGCCAAGAGCAAGTTCGATTATCGAGACCGATTGAAAGTAGCACGCACTGCACAAAAGAGTTATGCGATAATCGCCGCAGAATGTTGGAATTCGCACGAGGATCATGTGTATTTGAAGGTGTCACCTTTAAAAGGGATGCGACGCTTTCAAGGTCGTGGAAAGCTTGCTCCAAGATATATCGGACTATTTCTAGTTATAGCGAGAAGAGGTGAAGTTGCATATCGCTTAGAGCTTCCTCCTCGGTTGTCGGATGTACATGATGTATTTCATGTATCACGATTGAAGAAGTGCTTAAGAGTACCAGAGGAATTAATATCTTTAGAAGAGGTGGATTTAAAAGAAGATTTGACGTATCCAGAATTTCCTGTCAAGATTTTAGAAGAAGCAGAGCGCTATACAAGAAACAAGACTATCAAATTTTGCAAAGTGCGGTGGAATAATCATCCGAATCGGAAGCAACTTGGGAGCGTGAAGAGGATCTTCTGCGAGTTCCCGATCTATTTTTCATCCTTCCAATCTCGGTCGAGATTCCTTCTAAGGGGGTAGGTTTGTAACATCCCAATTTTTGCTTTATTTGGAAGAAATAATTTTAAATCAATTATCTCAATTTATTTGGATTTTTCAGAATATAAAGTTCTGTTTACAAATAAAAATTTAATATTAAAATAGGTTGGAAATATTTTTCATATGTTCAAAACATTATCGTGAATTATGTGAATTTTTCTGCAATTTTGGAATTTATTTGGTACTTTTCGACTATTTTAAAGCCTCCTATTGATTTCAAATCTATAAAAGATTTAAATTTAAATCCTCCCGCCGCCACGTGGCGCCCATCCGTCCGTCCATCCCCGCCGCCGGTTCTATCCCTGCCGTCCGCGCCCATCCCGCCTTCCCCTCTCCTCCGCACGACACCTGTCGCGCATCCGCGCTCCCGCCCACGCCCGCGTTCATCCGAGCCGCCCGCTTCCACTCGATGCACCGGATGGCCCAGATCAGATCAGCCTTGTTTGATTTAATCTTCGCCGTTCCTCATCACTTACCCCTTCGCCTCCATCCGACGGCCCCGATCTCATCCCCTTGCCACCCGTCGCCCATCCGTTCGATCGCCGTCTCCTCTCCTCTCTCTCTCTCACCGATGTGGGTCCCACTGTCGGTCCGCTGCTTCGCGACGCGTTTGTCTCTGCGCGGCGTCGCCATTACCGCCGCCGAGCTCGCTTCGTTGGTTTTCCCAGCCGTTCGCGCCGCCATTAAAGACCCCGAGCACCGCTCGTCGTGCGCCATTAACGTAGCCGCTTCTTCTGAGTGACGCCGCTTCGCCGCGAAACTACCGTTTTAACTCGCCGCGAACGCGCGCCGTTTTCCCGCCGCGTATAAAACCGACCCCGCCACCCTCTCACCCCTTTGCGCTCTCCTCTCTCTCCGCTTCGCGTGCGTGTCTCCGCTGCTCAAACCGCTGCCGCTGTTGAAACCGCCGCCGTCGGTGAGTCTCCGCCGCACTGGTCGCCGCGCGCCCTCGGTTCGCGCGCCCGAGACCGCGCCCGCGACGCCGCTCCCTCGGTCCGCGACGCTCGCTCAAGCGCCATGCGCGCTCTCGCGTTCGCGACGCCGTCGCGACGCCTCGCCCACGCGTCGGCGATCGAGCGAGTCCCGCCTCCACACCGCCTCATCTCCGCCGCCATTCTCCGACGGCCGGGATGTGTCCACGCGTCCCCATCGCAGCCGTCCAACTCGCCGTCGCGCGTTCGCGTCGCGCGACGCCTCGCGCGGCGCGAGCCGAGCCACGTCGGCCATCGCGCGGCACCAGCGCCTCCGCCGCGCCATCACCGCCGCCATCCAGACTGAGCCAACGCCGGGATCTCGCCACACGCCTCAATCCCGACCGCCCATTTTCGCACCGCCGCCCGCGCGAAGTCGCCCGGCTCCAGTAGAGCCACGTCGACTGGCCGACGTGTTATGCCACGCGTGGCGGACACGTGTCCGCCACGCCACCAAACCGCCGCCGCTCCCACGCCAAGATCGCCACGCCGGCATGCCACGTGTCGCTTTGGTCCGCCATGTCGCAATTTTGTGGGTCCGTGGACTTGGTCCACCGTGGGTGGCCCCACATGTCACCTCTGTAATTTATTTTTAATTCCTTGCTGACGTCATAATTAGAATTTACTTTGTAAATTAATTCCCAGAAAATCCATGCTGACGTCATAATTCATTTTCGGTATAAATTTAATTCCAGAAATTCTCTTTTCCTTTTTCTTGATTCTAAATCTTCCAACAGCCATATCTTGCTCATTTTAAATCCAAATTGATCCATTCAAATTTCTAAATTCATCTAAAATTCTAATCTTTCAATTGGTATATTTAGTTTCAATTTTTGAGTTTTTATTTTATTTTATTTATTTGGATTTCTTGATTTACGTGTAGAGACCGATTTGTCCGAGGAACTTCAAGAGCAAGCCCATGAAAATTTCAACCCAGCACAGGAAGGCAAGTCTCCTTTGATCATTTTGATCCTATGTTTTGCAAGTTTTCTTTGATCAACTTGCTCAAATGAATTATAAAATGATTAGGTAGTTATTTTAAATTATTGCATGCGTATGTTATATCAAGTGATAATTTGATTTAGAAAATTTAGTTAAATACCCAATTTGTTATACCTTCCATTGAAAATTGTTTAACTTGTACCATTGTCAACTTAGGATATCCCTTTGACTCAATAATGAGTTAGTATTACATCTGTGGAATTTGTAAATACTAGCAAATGCTTAGCGTAGCAAATCAATGTAATAATGCTCAAATGAGTAGCATGTTTACTAAATGTTTTGATGAATGATTTGTTTGAACATTGGTAATGGATGTTACCATTGTTAAATGATCTGTTTGAAAAGTGGTAATGGATGTTACAACTGTTAATTTGAAAATAAAAATGAAGTTCAAAGGAAAAGTTGACAAGGGTGGATGGAAGGTTTGGTGCAGTGCGATTAGCACGAAATTTTTGGAATTGTGAATGAACCACCACAGTCGCTTAAGGACCGACGCTTGTTTTTGTCCAAACCGAGCAAAACAGTGCAACCACAAGTCTATATGGGTGCGACCTAGCTAACTAACCTATTAAGGTGTAGTTTAGATATCACCGTGGTGTATTGAGTGCCGTGGTGTACTGGTTACTCATAGTGAGGACGGGGTTTCTTCGTACTCATAGGGCGCAGAGGGGCTCCACTCGTGGATTCGAGTTGTGGTGAAACCTTAGCGGGTGGTATCTAGCTATACTTGGAGTAGGTGAAAGGCTTTGTGATATTTTATCTGGGTCTCATGCCAAAGGAAGCATGTTGACTATTAAGATAATTTATCTCTTGTGGGTAAAGTGTACAAACTCTGTGAGTAATAAACTATTCGAATAGCCGTGCCCACGGTCAAGGGCGGGCAAGGAATGCATTCACATGGTAGAAGTTTGATTTTAATTTCAAAATAAAATGGTTTGTCAAACTTGGGAGTGGTATAACTCTCATGATTTAAATCGGGTGGTGTAACGATCGTGGTTTAACTTGAGTTTTGAAAGTTGGCGAGATAGCCTAAAATTTTAGTGTTGGTGGTTTAACCTTCACTAAGTTATTTATCTAATTTCATTTATGAAAAACAAAGATGTTTATCAAATGGCCTTTGAAGTAATTATGTAGATTTGAAATAAAATGCTGATTTTTGCAAAAGAACCATATAGCTTTCCTTTGTGAAGCCTTGCATCTATGCATCTTTCCCAAGACTTGCGAGTACAATTTTGTACTCACATGTTGCTCTACAAATACATTAGCAGAGGATGAAGAAGCTCAAGTGGAGAATTCGACTTCTGTGCAGTGTGGATACTGTGGATTCTTCCGGATGCTTAGGATTCGTTTCCCAGTCAATTGCACGTGGCGATTG
Source organism: Dendrocalamus sinicus (assembly GCA_036346575.1). Taxonomy (NCBI): domain Eukaryota; kingdom Viridiplantae; phylum Streptophyta; class Magnoliopsida; order Poales; family Poaceae; genus Dendrocalamus; species Dendrocalamus sinicus. The sequence goes on along the minus strand of CM070641.1, from coordinate 14,460,185 downwards.
ATGGGTCGATTAATTACTTTGCTTCGCTGTATTTATTTTTGTTTTAAGGTTACGTGAACCTTCGTAAGGCAATGACCAATGTAAACTTCAGTTATTATTGTAATAAATCGTGGATGACAATGTACCGTTTTGTTCTGGTTATCTGTGTGTACTAGCTTTGATCTGGGACTAGTACTGTAATGCACAGGGGGGTCCGGAAGCTTCTACTCCGGGTCCCACAGCCGGCCCAAGCACGGTATGCGACGCCGGGCCGTGCCGTGCCGCCCATCGTGCCGGATATCCAGGCCCGGCACGGCTCGCCACATGTCGGGCCGGGCCGTGCTTGGGCCGTATCGGGCCGGCCGTGCTTCGGGCTGGCCCGAAAAGGCATGGTCCAAGTCCAAGCTCTAGTCCCAGACAGGAAGAGAGAGCTTTTTAGAACGTGTTGATTTTTAATTCGAGCCTTGGCCAAACCGAGCTCGAACCTAGGTACAGGCTCGGACCCCAACTCAAGCTCGCTTGAGCTTGGCTCGAACTTCTACCGAGCTCGAGTTTGGGGGGCTAGTCTCATTTGAGTTCGGCTCGTTTACAGCCCTATTTGTATTCACACCTTCGAATTTGAACATTTTCATATTTAAGCACCCGGATTGCTTTAATGATGGCCAAAAAAAGTTTAAACCCAACCATTCATGTTTTTAAGGTTTGTTGTGAATTTTTCCTCGGTTAATTAATTGGTGGCCTTTGGAATTTAATCCCGTAACTTTTGATGGTTACCTTCCGATGTGTAGGCATACTCTCTGACCAACACCCCACTTGTCCCCTACTTGCATGAACTAGTAATTTGTTAATCTTGGCCTCTAGCTCGGTCGTCATATGTGAAGTCAAGGTACTGATGCCTGAGCGCAAATTAATCGATCGCTCGAGCAATATGGCATTTCTCCAAGATTGGCCCGACAGCCGATCAACAGATCCACCGGCATGGCAATCTTAAGCTCATCGCCATGCAGCTTGCTGCACTTGGACCAATATGCCAGAAAGTCAATTAACCTAGATATGTACTGCGCCGGTGTAAAATTTTGCGTAAATTTCTCACTAATTTAGTAAAATTAGTGAGAAATTTGCGCAAAATTCAGAACATTCAAAAATCTTCAAAAAATTTGTGAGAGCTGCAAAGGAGGTAATAGTGCTGTCTTATTTTAATTTTTTGCTCTTATTTATTGATTCAATAGTAAGTTAATTGTTTTTTACTATTTCAATTTGCAGTTGATTCAATGGAGAACTACAATTTTCAACTCTCCGAATTCGGCCTCTCGGCAGATGATATGCAATCCTTTCAAGAAGCATATCCATCCGATGAAGGTCCACATCTACAACAAACTGGAGAGCTAGAAGAAACGACAACCTCGGTGGCGCAGGGTCCAGTTGATCCATACCTGTCGTGAAAAATTGAAAGAAATATTTCATACCTATACATTCTCTATTGCTTTGACATTAGACATATGGAGTGGTAGGGATAGAGAGGATTATATCAGTGTTGTTGCTCATTATGTTAATGATGACTGGGTAATGGAAAAAGAGTTTTTGCGTAGCAATGAACATCTGTCCTAGAAAATTTGGCTTAGACATGCCTATTAGATGGAACTCTACTTACCTTATGCTTAAACATATATTGCCATATAAGAGTATATTATCTGTTTTCCTTCACACCCATGGTCATCAATCTCGTAGCTCCTCTAGTAGAACCCAAGTTAGAGATCCTGAACTTACTGAGGGCGATTGGGTTGTTGGTGAAAAAATATTTTTCTTTTTAGAACTTTTTCATAAAGCTACACTTTGTCTTTCTGGAGTATACTATCCAACCTCTCCTCTAATTGTTCATAACATTCTTGAAATTGCCACTCACCTAAAGGCTTTTCAAAATAATCCTATACTACGGGATGCTGTAGTTGCCATGAAAACTAAAATTTTAAAATATTGGAGGGAAATTCCTATTTTATATGCATTCGCCTTTATTTTGGATCCTAGGGCCAAACTCCAAGGATTTATAAATGTATTACAACTTTTAAGTGATGCTACTGGTTTAGACTATTGTACATACTATAGAGTAGGTAAGGATAAATTATATGAGGTATATGAGAAATATGAAAATAAGTTTGGGTCCGTGCGTTTGGAAAGACCCCCGATAGCCCCTAGCACCTCTAGGGGGAATATGCAATGAGGCAAGATTTTTGGTTCTTCGTCTAGAGATTCTCATGCAGGTACAAATCCGTCAGGATGAGGAAGGTGATAAAGCACTGGAGACCTATCAAGCTATCTCAACAGTGATAATGTCAGCTTCGAGCAAGAGTTGAACATCCTCTCATGGTGGCAAACCCAAAAAGTAATATATCCAGTGCTATCCATATTAGCGCGGGATGTGTTGACTGTTCCTGTCTCTATAGTCCTCTCGGAGTCAGCCTTCAGTCTATTTGGAAGAATAATCGAAGAGCGATGAATAATTCTCTCGAACGAGATGGTCGAAGTCCTTTTGACCAAAAGACTGGGAACAAGCTGAATCAAGACTCCAACATACTACAGATAATAGAGATTTAAAAGAATCTTTTGAGAATTTATATCTAGATAGCAATGAATAGGATTTTCAATATTTTTCTTCACATGTAGTCACTAATGAGCTTTATAGGCTGTACTCTTTTTTCTTTACTAAGGTTTTCTCAAGTTGAGTTTTCACTTGGTAAAGTTTTTAATGAGGTAGCCATCTCATGTAATTTAATAAGTTAATAAAGCTCATTATGTCATTGAAAATAATTATTTTCATGATTAACAATGTCTACAATTTTCTATAATTTTTATAAATTTTTTCTTAAATTTCTACCATTTTTCTTTATTTTCTACATTTTTTGAATTTTTCCTCCTTTTTTCCAACTTAACGGACCGACCGGGCCGGCACGGCCCGTTAAGCCGTAACCGTGCCCTTGCCGGCATGGCATGGCACGGGCTGGCACAACATGGCCCGTTTATTAAGCGGGCCTTAATGGGCGTGCCGTCGTCGGGCCCCTGCCGTGCCGGCCTGGCATGACCCATTGGACACCTATGTTCACGGATGTCCAAGGTGTGTTGCAAGTGATTTGAGAAGAGCTGCAGCTTTCGCAGGGAGCCGGGGTGTCGAGACTAGCATTGTTGTTCTCGCAGGTTTCTGGTTCATGGCGCAAGGAAGTTTGGTTGTCTGATGTAGTTTTCCATTCTTTTTTTCTGTAGGAACCGATATGACAACAGAGTGGTGGATGGTGTCCCAAAATTTTTCTGAATTATTCGTCAATCCGTCACTTCAATAGATACAAAACTATAAAAATTAAGAGTAGAGAGCCAACACAAAACTTTGTGCAGACCATGCTTTCATTCAATGGTATGGCTATCCTTGGAGATCCATAGTGAGATCTCGGAGATCACACTGCAAGTAGGGTTGAGGAGGGATCCTTATCCCCCATAGCATTATGCTCAATGGAGGAACGAGTTTCTCCAAAGGGCAAGGGTTAATCCGACTACAAACTGGACTCACAACATGACAAGGGGCCTCCCCCAAGAGTTTGAGTCCCTCAACGGTCATCAGATCAGGCTCAGCGAGTCCTGGAATCCCGCATTTCAGGACTCAATCAACATATGGTGGTTGTAACTCTCCGCTTGTCCCCGCAAAGAATGTGGGTGGGCTCCCTGTGAGTTCGCCCATACTTACGTAGTGTTCAGCTCAAACAAGAGATAGTTATAACCTGAAATTCCCCTTCTTGGAGGGGTTTATTCTAGGTCATGATGCCCTCAAATCCTAATCACTCTCTTGGAGGAAGGCCTAACCGCTTTCCCTGCCGATCACACACTGCGACCCCACGTGATGATGGTGAGGAGGCCTCTAGTGATGAGCCAGGTGAGTACTCTGATGAGCATGGGAGAAATCCTCAAAATAATTACTCTCCATTAAAGCGGCCTCAGCTAGCCTCACATATTGAGGATCTTGAGACCATTCAAAGAAGGAGATTGGCTGCCTAGAGGTATTTGCCTGGGAGTATCCAATACCAGTCTGAAGAGGTTGGGAGCTTCAATGCATAAATGATCTAATCCAACTAAAGAGCTTGCTCGAGCACTGGGCTATGACCACTTCCTTGAAGGGATCGTGTGAAGGCTCCGAGGCATGATGGCCAGGCTCGAGCAACCTCACTGACAAAACTCTGTGAGTTGAACAATTACGATTGTGTCTAGTCGTTCTCATAACTACAACTTCAGTTAGAGAAGGGTTCCTTGAATGACCCTGGATTGGTGAGCTTTTGGAGGAGATGATCATTCACCATTTCGAGCAAGAAATTTGTAACAACAAATAGAATACGAGGAGTATTACCCTTGAATGAATGAGACCTATTACAAGTCAGGTCAATCGACTGCCAAGCATCGTCAAGAACGATCATCTGGAGATGCCAATCATCCTTTCCCGAGGTGTCATGATCTTGTTACCGGATACCAGGCATTCATGCCTAAGCTCTGAATAGTATGACATAATGACCGATACTCCTCCTGTCTAGACACTACCTGTGATCTCCCTCACAATATTCTAACGCAAAGTGCTTCCTAGAGCCACCATACGAGTCAAAGAAGTCATCTACAAATCTAGTCCTATGTCTAGAAGGAAAGACATGCTGCTCGGCTCTAGAGACACTCACAGGTGAAGGAGCTCTTCTAATATACCTCAAAGTGCGCACTCTCTTTCCTCTCAACCTTAGCTATATGGAAGCAGAACTCAACTAGGTGACCATGCTTCTTACAGAAGGTGCAATGGTACTTGACCTTTTAAGGCTCTGACCTGCTAAAGTAGAAGCAACTGTCTTGCTAAAATGAGTTTGGGCAAAACCTGCAGACTTAAAGACAGTCTTAGATGGCTCAGGGGGTTTTACTTCAAACTTGCCACTTTCAACAGTTCTCACAACTTTAGGTGGGTGATTTTTGGAATGCTCTAAGGAACAAAATCGTAAGCCTCTCTTCTTCACACTCGCCTTAGATTGGTCAAGAATCATGTTGAAATTTTTCTTCCCACTAGAAAATCTCTTAAGGGTCTTTCTAACATAGCCATTTTATTATTCTAGGGTCTCACATATGGCACACTTATTTATTTTGGTTGCTCTAGTATATCTCTCTTTATGGACAGCTACCTCAAGCTTTAAAGTCTCACAAGATACATAACTGAATTTCTAACCCTAAACAATTTCTCCTTATACATGACTCTAAAGCCTAATGCAACTCATCTATATCAGTCCTAATTTTAGCATAAAATACACAAGAAATAGAGTAAATTACTTTCTTAAATGCAATCATGGACATGAATTTTTTAATTTTAGTTTTTGCTCGAGTGTCTTGTTAAGAGCATCGATCTCAATTATGAGTTTAGGATAATTTTCATATGATTCAGTCATACAATAAAGAACATTTCGGTTATTTTTTATTTTAATTTTGCTATCCTCATAATAAGAGCAAGTATGATCAGGTTTAAATTTATGCAATCCCTTAATAGCACTATCCAATTTCATTTCAAGCAAATCACAATTCGAGTAAGATGAAGGAATAGTGTCAAGAAGAATCATATCTAAAGCAATAGTATCTAAGCAACCATGACCATGCTTGATTTAAAAGATTCTAGTTCATCTAAATCATCCTTAAGTTGACCAACAATAGAGAAATGAGCAAATTCATCATGCAAGCACAAGTAAGATTCACAATTATCATCAGGATTAATGGATTTGAGCCTAACAACATCTAGGTTCAAGTTATCAATAATAATATCCTGATTCTTAATCATTTCAACTTGTCTTTTTAGTTTTTTTAGTAACAATAAGAACACATTTCATTACTTTGGAGGAGGGGCATACCTCGTTGGAATCGTTGTAGGGCTCATCGTCGAAGGAGGAGTCAATGTCGTTGCTGCCCTTGGCCATGAAGTACATACCAGTGAATTCCTGGGCCTTCTTCTTGCCATGGGAGTCGTCCTCATCATCCTCCGTCCGCAAGTCCATATCACCCATGTCAACATTCTCAAGAGTGGCAAGAAACCGGTTAATGAACTTTCTTAGCCTTCATGTCTCGAGCTTGAGGACGCCTCCGGAAGTTCTTCTTCTCCTTGCCCTTCACTTGGGGCACTTAGCTAGAATGTGGTTTGGCTCACCACACTCAAAGCAAGTGACAAGGCCACCCTCCTCTTGTTCCTCAATTTATTGTGGGCTCTTATGAATTTTGTGGATAGGAGAGTTAAGTCATCTTCAGGTAGCTTCTCTAACTGCTCATTGCTCAAGGAATGCAAGATGGATAAGGAAAATCTAGATGAGCCAAAATGCAAGGATTCAAAAGAGCAACTTTGAGAGGGGTCAACCACTAGTGCCATAACTCTGTCTTGGGGAGACACGAGATGAAGTCAATCTTATGCGTCTTCAACCTCGAGTAGAGCTTATCCATAGTAAACTCACTCATGATAATGTTATCGTTGATGGAAGTGATCCTCATCCTTGAAACTCTCACATCAAGTACACCTAAGAGCTGATATGCATTCTCGAACTCAGAAAACACAAGGCCAATAGCATGCAAGTCACAAATGATCTTGGAAAACCTTCCCCAAAACTCATCGAAAAATTCACCAGAACTTTGTTCGATCTTTGAGTATTCTTTCTTCAGTTGGTTCTATCTTACTTCCTTGATAGTAGTAAAGCCTTCACAATAGTCAGCGATGGTCTCTTAGGTCTCGTGAGCAGACCTTAAGTGAGCGACTGGCTCAAACTCAGATTGATTAAACCCTTTAATCAAGAAATTTTAAGCCTTGTTGTTTGCCTCTACATCACCTAACATCGTCATTGGCCGACATTGTATAAGGATTCTTGACCTTAAGCTAAATTGAGTATCCTTAAGCCTCGATGTAGGCATACATGCGAGCCTTCTAATAAGAGAAATCGACTCTATCAAAAATAGGCGGCATGCTAGAATACTTGTCTAATGCTATGGCTCCTAAGACCGGTTAAGATTTATGAGAAGAGCTAATTGGGATCTGATACCACTTATAGGACTGGCACAACAATAGAGGGGTGAATGGTGCCTCAATATTTCCCCCAAGTATTCACCAATTTTTTATTTCAGTAGCTAAAAATCTATGAAGATTAAGAGTAGAGAATCAACACAAAACCAACAAATCAAAGCCAAAAAAACAAGGAATGAATAGTAATTGTGGTAGTTCTGCTATAGGATTACAGTAGTACCACTACAGTACTGATAGTACCATGCTACATTGTCGTTAGTTCTGCTATAGTGGATTCAACCTGATGAACAGTACAATCATCACTATTTTAAACACATGAATCCATGTAACTTTTGACCTATGAATCTAAATCAATTGAAATTTAGCATGCATCTTCTCTAAGATGTCGAATCTATTCTGATTAATGATCAAGAGAATTATTGTCAAAATTCTGACCTTTTTATATTTGAAGAAAGAGTACACCAAAACCGAGCAAAAACAAAAATAGTGAATACGACTTGATCATGGGCAGATAATGGCTAAGATGGCTCTAGATGTATTCCCACATGTCACAACAATCTAGAACATTAAAAAAATCAAGCCAAAAGCTGTCAGATCACGAAATCACTTGTTGAGGCCAAAATTAAGCAAAACTAGGTTTCTTCATAAACTTGCTATCAAAATACCTAGATGTGTGAAGATTAATGCCTAAATGTGTGGAGATTGATTTTCAGAAGTTATCTCCATCTCTTGTGTGTCCTTACACATCAAGATCGAGAAGAGGGTAGAGAATAGGGAAAAACCAATCAAATCAAGAGCAAATCAATTAACACAAGAGAGATTTATAGAGATAAACAAAAATTAATTTATTGCTACTTAAGGAGAAAAAAATTTACAGCCACTCTACTTTGAAGGACAAAGAGCACACCATAACACTCTTTTCTCAAACCCTAACCCTAGAACTTATGAACACATCTCAAATGAGAGGATGGTTAGATGTTTAACTATAAGTCTCCATCCCACCTGTTAAATAGAAGGGCTAGCCAACCACATCTAACACTTAGTGCACACTATCCATTTAGCAAAATGGGGGATCCTCGATAACCCCACACACGTGGGTCTTAACTCATACACTACACTTATGTACATTTTTCAAAATGCATAAGCCCAAATTTGCTAAGTCTTTAGGCTTGATCCATCTTAATCTTCTCAGCTTCTTTTTGACCTAAACCACTCTTCCAACATTGTTGTTTTGATCTAAGATAGTTTCTGATATTTTGGTTAACTTACAAAATACCCTTTCTTGACTCATTCCTCATCTTTCATTGTAAATAATCACAATGCTTGCCACATATAGGTGCACCACTTGCTTGCCACGTGTAGGTAAGTATCTCATTATTTGATTCCATCAGACTATATATCACTTAGACCAACTAAACCATATGGTGCAACCCCGCTATTCAAACGTTTCTTCAATATTTCTTGTCTTTCGCGTGCTATGCTTGAGCTCACCACCTCACCCAGCATCACCAATTGTTTTGGGTCTCAGCTCCTCTATGAGCGTAACCTCGATCCTCGCCATTGACCGTGGTTGACTCTAAATGACCCTGCACATCCAAAAATAAAGAAATTGTTTTTGGATACAAGTTCTTCACAGCTTGACCCACGTTAGTTAAAACATACTTCATGCAATTTTAATACATTGACCTAGGTCAACCCAATTCAATCTATGACTCAATTTCCCAAAATCTATGAATTTCCCTTTGGGCTAGTACTACTGCTCATCACAGGCCGGTACTACTGCACCCATGCACCTCGCAACTGGACCTCTCTGAAAAATAGTTACCATTAAATAAACCATGGTACTACCACTATACGGTATGACCGCTTTCATATCAATGGTATGGCTGTTTCCCTAAAAAAATTCAGAAAATGATTTAGAAAAATACAATCTTTGCAAAATCGAATAATAACTCCACAAAATATGCAATGGCTCATCACAACATTATCCTAGATCTTCTCACATTGTCTACCATTTTTTTTTGCTTGCCTCCAGGCGGTGCGGTTGTATCCTCAAGAAAACACTCTGGGCAGATGTATTTCGTCTTCATCTAATGAGATCGTTGGAAGAAAAACCCATGATATATATAATATCCAGCTGTTTGTTTTGGCTTAGGCCTTTTGGCTTATAGCTTAAAGCTAGCATTTTGACTTAATCAGGTATAGGTCCTGTTTGTTTAGGCTTAGACTTTCTAGCTTTTTCTTAGTCTTCAATCATGCGTGAATGCATAACAAATTCACAAATAATGCACGAACACACAGCAATCAGTGGCAGCGTTGGCGAGCGCGGGGAAGAAGGAGGCTGGCATTGTCAGGGCACGGGGAAGAGGAAGGCCGACGGCGTCGGGGCGCGGGGACGAGGGAGGACGGCGGAGGTGGGCATGGGGACGAGGGAAGTCGGTGGCATCGGGCGCAGGGAAGAGGGAGGTTGGCGAAGGTGGGGCGTGGGGACGAGGGAGATCGACAAAGGTGGGCGCGGGACAAGGGAGGCCAACGGCATCAGGTGCGGGGAAGAGGGAGGCCGGAGAAGGTGGGGCGCGGGGATGAGGGAGGCTGGCGGAGGTGGGGAGCAGGGACGAGGGAGGCCGGCGGCATCGGGGCGTGGAAGAGGGAGGCCGGCGGAGGTGAGGCGTAGGGATGAGGGAGGCTAGCAGAGTGGGTGCGGGGATGAGGGAGGCCGGTGGCATCGGGCGAGGGGAATAGGGAGGCCGGCGGCGGTGAGCGCGGGGAAGAGGGAGGCTAGCAACGTCGGGACGTAGGGAAGAGGGAGGCCAGTGGAGGTGGGGCGTGGGGATGAGGGAGGCCGGCGGCGTCGGTTGCGGGGAAGAGGGAGGCCCGTGGTGGTGAGCGTGGGGATGAGGGAGGCCAGCGTCGAGCGTTGTGGGGGGAGATGGTGAGGGAAAAGAAAACGGAGTGGGAAGGAGGAAAAGGAAAAAATGAAAGGATTTGGAGTTATATATGAATGTCATTTGGTGGGTAATTTTAGCGAATGGCAAAGGGATATTCCATTCAAAGTACCTCTCCAATGGCTTTTGGCTTTTATGTTTAAAATGATTTAAGCTTTTCATAAACCGGCTGAAAAAGCCACAACTTTATTTAAACTTTAACTTTTTTATTTATAAGCCAGATAAATCAAAACAAACAGAGCCTATATTATGTCACAGAACGCTTCCGCTGGATGATCCGATCCCGCCACCTACTGCCTCCAAAATACCCCCAGGCTGCTCGAAAGCGACTCCAACCAAAGATCGATCGACTGATCGAGTAGCCACCGCACCAAGCAAAGACTCCGCGCCCTATATATACCTCCCTACACCACGACGCACACACATCGAACAACCAACGCATCACCACCATATACACACGTTAAACCGGCCTGCACATTAGTCTAGCTGCATGGGGTTCACGGTGCGCAGGACGAGCCGGTCGTACGTGCGGCCGAGCGCGGCGACGCCGTCCGGCGCGCTGGAGCTGTCCATCATCGACCGCGTCGTGGGGCTGCGCCACCTGGTACGGTCGCTGCACGTCTTCGCGCCCCGCGTCGGTGGCGGCGAGGGCGAGCCGGCGCGCTTGGTCCGGGAGGCGCTGGGGAAGGCCCTGGTGGACTACTACCCGTTCGCCGGCCGCTTCGTGGACGGCCCCACGGGGCCCGGGAGCTCCCGCGTGGAGTGCACCGGCGAGGGCGCGTGGTTCGTGGAGGCCGTGGCGGGGTGCAGCCTCGAGGACGTCGAGTGCCTCGAGCACCCGCTCATGATCCCCGAGGACGACCTGCTCCCCGACGCGGCGCCGGGCGTGCAGCCGCTTGACATCCCGCTCATGATGCAGGTACATCTACGTACGCGCATGCAAAAACTCTCTTTTGTTGTTAACTTTGCTCGTTAATTCGGACAGATGATAGTATCTACGATTGCAGGAGAAAAATATATGCCTGTAGAGATACAGTTTAGGTTGGCCGGGGACACTGTTTAATTAGCGAGTTAAGCAGTTGCTACCAACTTCGCGAAAAAAACACTGACATCAGCAAGGATCAGTTTTGCTATTGCACAGACGACTGAAACTTTTTTATGTTTCAGTCACTTGAAATTGCACTCTCAATGAACTAAAATTGTAGCCCCCCTTTAAAAAAACAGCTGTAACTTTAGGTGATTCAGAGTGCAACTTCAGGTGACATGTGACCTGAAATTGCACTATCAATCAACTAAAATTGCAGCTCCCCTCCAAAAAAACATATGCAACTTCAGGTGATTCAAAGTGTAATTTTAGATGACTGAAAGATAAAAAAAATTTCAGTCGCCTGTGTAATAAGTCTATCCCCAGCAAGGATATATCGATCATACCTCGATCAACTGCACCGTCACAAATTAATTAACCACGCGTGTGCGTAGATGCGTGTGACGTTCGTACGTACGATTGTACGAACATTTATACGTGAAGGTGGCAAATGGACGACTGTTGATTAGTGTGTGGTAAACTGTCTCAATCATAGTCGATTATACATAGATTGACGCGGTGCAGATATTTAATCCAAGTGTAATCGCTATCCTATTGGTGAACTTGCAGAAAGTCTTTGGAGCAGTTAAGTTTTCCACTCTGTACGATAACAAAATGAAAATATGTATCAATGCAAAAACCAAGCAAGATTGCATCCTTACTTCAACACTTTTACTTCTCCTAGCTTAACGTGCGGCCTCTAATTAATATTTACACATTGTAAGATACATAAAACTAATTATGGAAGATTGAGACGAGATGAGTACACAATATAACCTAGGGCCAAAACCAGGTCATGTGGTCGCATGCATGACGTACGTTGAGATGAGATGAGAGATACGCGCGTACTGTTTACAATTTGCAGGTGTAGCTACTAGCTAGGGACGTCCATGTTGTTGTTAATCATATCAGGCTACACCGATTGTCTTATTCTTCTGCCTAAACACTAATTGATTTGACACATCGTCGGACTATAAGTAGACCGTGCACGTCGGCGCTGCTCCATTACTGCCCATTGGATTATCCAAACACCCACAGAATGTGTTAAGTTGGTGCATTAGTTGGTTAATTACAATGGAGGGGCCGACCTTGTGTCTTCACTGGTGCGGGCTCATCACCCCTGTGAATCATATCGCCTGCCTTTAGTATAGTGATTTAGTTGTCTGATCACACCCTGCTCATGGTCCTTCCATTATGGTAGCACTAATCCACTTGACATATAGTATGTCCTAGCTTATATGTATAAACCCCTACCATAATTAGAAGATACTGCACCACTTACAGAGCCGAGAATTGCAAAGTAGGTGAACCGCAGCCACATGAGATTGGCTTTGATATTCAACTTTCCTGGGTGAAATAGAAGCCTTGAAGTGAAATATGCAGTGCTGGACTCTTAACCCTCGTCACACAGGGCAAATTTAGTTTTGAGACCGTCAATCGTTTTGACCCTACACGCAAGCGTACATAGGAGTAAGTACGTATGTAGAAGCATCAACAAATGGTTGTTGGGTCGCCATATATTGCGACAGCGTCATATTGTCCCTAGTCTGGCACTTGCGGTCACTTGGAGAAGAAGTGATCATTTCCCCTGAGCACCAAGCTTGCCAGCGACCTCTGAATTGACGGCTACCTTCCTAGACCATGTCCTCGATCCCTACCGGAGATTAGTTCACTGGCCTCGTCGAATAAGGATTAAGAGAGCTATCAACCATCAGGTTGCACTTTGGATTGTGGGGCCTCACAAATCACAATCGACTAGGTGGTGATCGGTTGGGCTTAAAAGCTCATAGCTTATGGTAAAAAACATCAGAATGGCTGAAAAAAAGATCAGAATGATCAAAAAAAGAATCAGAATGACAGAGGCTTATTTAACATAATTAAATTTAAAAAAAATTAAAAATATATATAAAATATGTTACCCCAATATGTATAACACAAACGAATACGGAAAAAAAGAACTGGCAAAAAAGCTCAACAAAAAACCAAAAGTTCAGAAAAAAAATGAAATTTATGAATAGTGAAAAATAAACTAGAAGTCAGAAGCTCAAGCCGAAAACCGATCAGGACCTTAACACAACTTCTGATGCTGTGTATAACGACAGCTACTGTTATATAATAGTATCTTAGCCTGTAGGTCAGTTTATCACTGTTGTGTTGTGCTGTGCTGTGCTCCTAGGAAATCTTTACGAACCGCAGCAAGATTTTGATGTTATGAATTATATGACTGACGAATAGATATCTGAGTAGTAGCTGTACCCAAAAATACCGAAACGAAAGTGCGTTTTAAAAGCAACTGTAAATGTCAAAGGAAGCCTCATTGCACGTACTACTTGTACTTGGTGAACAGGGGCAGTCAAGGTCTCACAAATGATGACATATTAGTCTCCATTTGGCGTTGCAATATGTATTTTTTTAAAAACATTTATTTAAAAAGATTTGATATTCCCTATAACCGTTTTAGCCCACAACAAAGTACAATACAATACCACAATAGAAAAGGCCAGAGTTTTACCCACTATCCCTGCGTGCATGCTCAGTAAAGTTGCATGATGCATCTTACCTAATTGTGTTTTCGGGTGGTCCATTTGAGATGCGGGAATCGCATAGAAATTCTGGGGGATTTTATACTGTTTTGTGTAAGGTTCATGCTTTCCAAAGAGTCTTGCACTTATTTTCTGATCTCCCCCTAGCTTGAAAGATAAATTATCCATTAGACTTGCATTACGTTGCGAAAAATGTTAATTAGCAAACCTGCATTTCTTACATTAACTACGTACCTGCAGGTGACGGAGTTCACATGCGGCGGCTTCGTGGTCGGTCTGATCTCCATCCACACGATGGCCGACGGCCTGGGCGCCGGGCAGTTCATCAACGCCGTCGGCGACTACGCCCGCGGTCTCCCGAAGCCCCGCGTGAGCCCCATCTGGGCCCGCGAGGCCATCCCGAGCCCGCCGAAGCTGCCCCCCGGCCCGCCGCCGGACCTGAAGATGTTCCAGCTCCGGCACCTCACCGTCGACCTGAGCTTTGACCACATCAACAAGGTCAAGTCCCAGTACTTCGAGTCCACGGGGCAGCGCTGCTCCACCTTCGACGTGGCCATCGCCAAGACGTGGCAGGCCCGGACGCGGTCGCTGCGGCTGCCCGACCCGTCCACCCGCGTGAACCTCTGCTTCTTCGCCAACACGCGCCACCTGATGCACGGCGCGTGGCCCGACGGCCGCGCCGGCGCCGGGTTCTACGGCAACTGCTTCTACCCGGTGTCGGTGGTGGCGGAGAGCGGCGCGGTGGAGGGCGCGGACGTGGTGGGCGTTGTGGGCATCATCCGGGAGGCGAAGGCGCGGCTCCCCGCGGAGTTCGCGCGGTGGGCGGTGGGGGACTTCGCGGAGGACCCCTACGAGCTGAGCTTCACGTACGACTCGCTGTTCGTGTCGGACTGGACGCGGCTCGGGTTCCTGGAGGCGGACTACGGCTGGGGCACGCCGTCGCACGTGATACCGTTCGCGTACTACCCGTTCATGGCCGTCGCCATCATCGGCGCGCCGCCCGTGCCCAAGGCCGGCGCCAGGATCATGACGCAGTGCGTCGAGGAGGACCACATGCCGGCGTTCAAGGAGGAGATGAAGGCGTTCGATACGTAGATGCAAGTAAGCTAGCTGGTACATGTTTCGTTCGGCTGTGATGTGTGCGTGCGTGCTCTCGTCAATTTGTCTGTGTTTTGTTGTGTCCAAGTGTTGCGTGTTGTGGACTTGTGGTGTGCCAAGTAGTACGTATGAATGGCCTGGGCTTCGTGGCTGTGGCCTGTAGCTACTGGGCTTTTTTTGTTGGGTTTGGCTTGGATGTACGCGGTCGTGGACTACCACGATTGCCAAGAGAATTGGGTGGTGGTCTAATAACATGGTCAGTCGCTCGTGCAAATTGTGAAGTACGGTTTGTAGAAGGATTCTCGTCCTCTGCTTCGTTGCACATTGTCCAGTGGGTTGGTTAATCAATCGGCTTGCTACTTCATTCGCACTTACCTTCTTCGAGTACCAGCAAAGAGCATGTACATTAAGGATACTCTATGTTACAGCTTTTACTACTGTGCGCAGGATTTTTATGACCACTTTGTAGCCGTTACGACCACCTCCGACAACCATACGATCACTTAGAAGAGGCTACGACCAACTCCTAAGTCATTATGACAGCTCTGCTGGTTCACTGACTACGCTGATAGTTGTTACGACCACACTGTGACCCCTCCGATCACTCCTCGCAGCTTCTACCATGTAATCGTAACCACGTTCACCACTTCTCGCAGCGCTTCCTTGGACCACGGTCGATCACCGTAATCGTAGCTCCTTACGACCACGTAGTGATACTGTCAACCACGTCGAAGGCTCTATTGACTCCTGTTGTCGTAACTCTTATGATCACGTTCAACACCTTCACGACCGTGATCGTAACTCCTTTACGACCACGTCTTCCTACTGTGTGACTGCGGTCATAACTCCTTTATGACCACGTCTTCAACACCTGTGGACACATCCGCTCTCTTCGTTGTAGTGGCGTAACTCCGTTTATGACCACGTCCTCTACTTTGTGACCATGGTCGTAACTCCTTTACGATCACGTCAGCTGCTCCTGCGGACTTCTCCACTCGATCGCCGTGGTCGTAACTCTGTTTACGACCACATCTGCGATCCTCTGCTCGCCGTGGTCCTTGCTCGGTTATGACCACGTCTGAGAACACACGATGAACTCGATACTTTTCCTGGAGCCAAACTGCTCCTTCTTTTCTTTATTTCTTTGTACTCGATCACACCGATCGCCATCACTGTGATCACACCGATCGCTACCGACCACATCGGTCGCCATTCTCCTCTGTGATCACACCGATCGCCTCCGACCACACTAGTCACATCTTGCTCTACGATCACACCGGTCGCCTCCGACTACACTGGTCGCCTCTCTCCTCTATGATCACACCGATCACCTCTTGCTCTGAGGTCACGCTGATAGCCTACGACCACGCTGGTCGCTCTCTGCTTTGTGGTCACGCCAGTCGCCTTCGTCCACGCCGATCGCCCTCTGCTTGGCACCTCCTCTCGACTACATCGTCTCAACTCAGTGCATCCCCCTCGGTACAATGGCTCTGCCTTTTATACCCAGCTATACGACTATGAAGCAGACTCGACTATGACTCAAACTCTGACATGATTATGACACTAACTTCGACTATGATAAAGTCGAACTCGTACATGACTTAAACTCGGACACAAACTTCTGACTTTGTTACAACCACGACTTCCAACTTGACTACAACTTACAACTTTGACCTCTAAACTGAAAACAAGATAACAAACTCTAACAATCACCTCCTTAATCTTGTTTTCCCTCTTGATCATGCTGATCCTCTCTCTTACCTCCACTCTTCCTGCACTACTGTGCGCCTGAGCTGTCACTTCTCTACTGCCTGCACTTGCTCCATCCTAAGTCTTGCTCAATCCGACACTTGATGTGCCTCGCACCTAGATCGAACCGTCTTTTCGTGTATACCTGCCTTGGCTGGAGCACCTACTCCCACAGCCACCTTGGTTTCACCATTACCTGAGCCTCCCGCTCCTCTCTCTTGGACCATGTGCACCTCCTCCACATGATCACCACCCTCGTGCATCGTTTGCAGCATCTCCCATGCCTCCAAGTTGATGATTCACCCATGCTCTGATACCACTTGTTACAACCTTTACGACTATGTCCAGGATCTTTATGACCACCTTGTAGCCGCTACGACCACCTACTGCAACCGTACGACAATGTAGAAGAGGCTACAACCACCTCTTGAGTCATTACGACCGCTCTGTTGGTTCACCGACCACGTTGACAGTTGTTACGACCACACTGTGGCCCCTTCGATCACTCCTCGCTGCTCCGACAATGTAGTCGTAACTTTAGTTGAAGTTACGACCACGTTCACTGCTTCTCACTGTGCTTCCTTTGACCATGGTCGATCATCGTAGTCGTAGCTCCTTACGACTACGTAGTGAAACTGTCGACCACGTCGAAGACTCTATCGACTCCTGTTGTCATAACCCTTACGGTCATGTTCAGCACCTTCACAACTGTGGTCATAACTCCTTAACGACCACATCTTCAGCACTTGTGGACACCTCCGCTCTCTTCGCCGTCATGGTCGTAACTCCATTTAGGATGATGTCCTCTGCTATGTGACCATGGTCGTAACTCCTTTACAACCACGTCAGCTGCTCTTGCGGACTTCTCCACTTGATCGTCGTGGTCATAACTTTGTTTACGACCACGTCTGTGATCCTCTGCTTGCCGTGGTCATAACTTAGTTACGACCACATATGAGAACACACAATGAACTCGATACATTTCTCGGAGCCAAACCGCTCCTTCTTTTCTTTATTTCTTTGTACTCGATCACACCGATTGCTACGATCACACTGATCGCCATCACTGCAATCACACCGATCGCTACCGACCACACCAGTCGTCTCTCTGCTCTGCGATCACACCGATCGCCTTCGAGCACACCGATTGCCTCTTGCTTTGTGATTAGACCAATAGCCTCCGACCACACCGATCACCTCTCTTCTCTGTGATCACACCGATCACCTCTTGCTCTGCGGTCACGCTGATCACCTACGATCACACCAGTCGCTCTCTGCTTTGTGGTCATGCCGACCGCCTATGACCACGTCGGTCGCCCTCTGCTCGGCATCTCCTCTCAACTACATCATCTCAACTCAGTGCATCCCTTTCGGTACAATGGCTTTGCTTTTATACCCGGCTATATGACTATGACTCAAACTCCGACTACGATTATGACACCAACTCCGACTACGACAAAATCGTACTCATACACGACTTAAACTCGGGCACAGACTTCCGACTTTGTTACAACTACGACTTCCGACTTGACTACGACTTACAACTTTGACCTCTAAACTGAAAACAAGATTACAAACTCTAACACTCTATTTATAGACTAAACCTACTAGAGAGAGTTTATGTATTTGCCCACAAAAGCCCTTGACCTAAAGGTTTTGTAACTGCGACCGAATTTTGCCATGGACGCACGGTACAGCACGTGCAGAAACAAAACACCCCCTAACTGCAAAGCATATACCAATCAAACGGCATTCCTGTATTCTGTTGTGTACACGTACGCGAGTACGGGACATAATATACACTGGTGTTAAAACACCATCGCTACATTGCCATTTCAGATCAAATAGACAACAACAAACAGTATAACACAAACGTAAGCATATGCGATGAATGACGCTAACGTGTTTGTCACCTGCTGTTTCATGTCTGAAAGTCTTCTCATCTTCGTTACTTCCATGCATCGACGCTTCATTTTCCACTCAAATCTGTGGGTGTGTGGGATCAAAGTCAGGTCCGGTAAAATGAAGAAACTCACAACAATGCTAACAGATCAACATGAAAAAGACTTGCACGATCGATGCTCACAACAATCAAGTTTGACTAACCACATGGATTGACCGTTTTGGCTGGATTTAACAGTATACGAAGGAGGGACCAAATGATCACCACTTTGAGCGAGCTTGAGTTGCTCTGAAGCAACAACAATTGCGTTTTTTTTCCCTCTGGGATCATGCATCTTCTTGTCGGCATGTCGGACACTGATCACTTGGTCGATCTGTTGCGACCCTAGCCTTCTTGGTCTGCTTCGTGTCCTGCATTGCGCATGCTTGGTTCACACTACTGTTGGTGCACCTATACACCCTGCATGCACCAGGCCAGATGCACGGTACCTAATGTGTAACAGAAACTGAAAAGATCAGAAAGAAAGAAAGGAATGCCTGCATGTTGTCATCACATCGCAGAATGGATTGGTAACTAATCACACACTGTGATGCACGCAAATTCTCGCCCTTGACTAGCTGACCGAGACTCTGCAACTCAATTCACCATCATGACGCTGTTAGTCCACCAGCAGTATGCAGGTTCAGAGGAGGACATTGCATCAATCGGTTAGTTCATCCATCCACGGGGGAAGCGGTGAGCATGACGCGCTGCCAACACAGCGCTGCAGTGTATGTGCATGAGAAATGCTGTTGCTAATCTCCTTCAAATTCATGGCTTCACCTACCCTAATAGCAACACTCCTAGATGAGCAGCTCTCGAGTCAATGCTGAGCAGGAAACTTGAGAACTTTGTGCCCTAAAGCAAAGCAAACTTTGTGGACTAATACGACAGTGTTTATTAGATCCAATGATAGATATGAGCCGGGTCTAGTCACACTCGCACCAGGGAAAATCTATGCAAGTTTGCACGTAGACCAGAGACCCACTGGCACAGTTGGATTGGATGGTTGGGGAAGCAATTCGAAAGGCGGAGACTTGAGAACTTGGTAAACCATATTCATGAATGGTGTCCTGCCAAAAAAAGTTTGGGCATCTCGTTTTCAGGCTACTGGGGAGTAGCCACTCGTACCGTGGAAATTGTAAGCTTTTGTGGAAAAATGGGAAGAAATTTTGGGCTTGTTTGATCTTACTAATCTAAAATTTTGGAGCGACTTAATCGATGCATGGAACTGAAGATAGTATCAGAATTAAGATTCGGCGAAAAGCTACGTTATTCGAGATTACGATCTATATGCAGTCCATTTTAAAACAGATGGTCTGTGAGGGTAAACATAAAAGAGAGGTTGAAGCATGACTAGAAGATTACCGGCGAAAATGGCCTATCTATCAAGATATGCAAGGATAAATAACCGTGCTTGTCGTTAAGTAGTTCACCGTTGTATCTTTCCATAAGTACGCCGATGTGATGGTACCAATCAATTAAACCCTCGCATCCCCTGGCTTACATAATCACACTGGATGCCGACAACATTAGCAAGCTAACTGCAGTCCCTTTCATCCCTAATTAACAACAACAACAAAACGCTAAACAACACCGACGATATGATGTTGTTTCAGTATATATCTTGACCTGCCTGTGCTCTTGGTGCGACGAGGTAGGCTCTATGCGTGCCTCCATGTGTGTGAGTACGCTCCCAAAATTTCCAAGTCAGACATAACGCAAAAGGTTGGTGAAATGGACGTGCAGTGGCCATGCATGATGTTTTTAGTTTACGTTTAGATGAACTAATCGCTCACCAACCCAATTCAGCTAGCTAGGAATATGCCATTGGCCACTGTTACTTACACACTAGCCGTCTCTGTCCAAGTTTTTCCGTATGTGACTCTGACCTCGTGTCATCTGCACGTACGTACGGTGAGGCAAAGATGAAGAGGTAGATTATTTTAGAAATTGTAATGGTTCGTTCCAACGAATAGTACACCTGCTAGATTCCAATGTTACATATGATACATTTAGGATCTATGCAATTACTCCCATCCTATTAGTACGTATAAGGGTGTGTTCTTTTGGCTGTGGCTTATGACTTTTGGTTGAAAATTTTAAATTATAACTGTTTACAAAAAAAGAGTACGGAGAGAGATACTAGTGTGTGATTTTGGCTGATATAAATAAAGTCGGTATAGTGTCTATTACAATTGACTTGTAGACTTGGCCTTAAAAAGGTACTCCGTTTGAAAACTAGTTACTGTTCAAAAAAAGCCATAAGCCCAAAAGAAAGTAGCCTAAGGGCCTGTTCTTTTCGGCTGCGGCTTATGGCTTTTGACTGAAATTTTTGAATTTTGGCTGTTTACGGTACAGATTATGGAGAGACTGATACTCACTTGTGATTTTAGCTGGTACAGATGTTGGGCTTTTAACGTGTAGATCGTTTAACTTGTAGATCCCGTCTTGAGAAAATACTCCATTTAAAAGTTAGGTATTGTAGAAAAAGCCAAAAGCCGCCAGCTTGTGAGGTAAAGAACAGGCCTTAAATCTATCATTGCGATCCAAACTAGTAATCTATGTCTATATGAATAACCGGTGGGATTTAAGGCACCTCATTCGTTTTAAGACCAAGAAAATCCCATAATAATCTAAAAAAAGAAAAACTATATGGAAATCTATGTACCTATTTTCTTATTGAAGCAAAGGAAAAAAACCATGTTTGTTCTCAAGGGCTAAAAAAATCAGAGGAAAAAAGAAAGATCTATACTATTAATTGTGGTGGATCTAAATTTAATGCACTACTACAGAAATCATCATCACAGACGGTTGAAAAACGTCATCACAGACGGTTATATGAACCGTCTGAATTTATGGGTCAGTGATAGTCGAAGGTTATCACGAGCGGTTTTTGAACCGCTCATGTGTACATATCACGAGCGGTTTGGAATCAAAAACCGTCTGCGATGTATCGATATCACGACGGTTTTGATAAAAACCGTCGTGATATTAATATATCACGACGGTTTTATTCCAAACCGTCGTGATATTGATACATCGCAGACGGTTTTGATTCCAAACCGTCTGTGATATTGATATATCGAAGCGGTTTTACTTAAAAACCGCTCGTGATATTGATTTCTACCCCTAAATCTATTTACATTTAAATGGCTAGCCTCAGAAATGCTAACCATGCCCTCTGAAACAAGCGAGATATATACATACAATTCACATGGAAATCATTTCACATACATAAAACATCCAATTCACATCTCAATTCATTTCACAAACATAAAACATGCACTTCACATCTCACTCATTTGACAAACATAAAACATCCATTTCACAAAGCAAATAATTGAAATGAAATAAAATATCCATTTAGAAATATACAATTACAAATCCGGAGTGATAAGAGCAATAAAAACTCATGGTGCGCAGTGGAACCGTCCTTCTGGCTTTATAACTTGAGTCAGCAAAAAGTACGCTAACTCTGATCGAATTCGGGCAAGGTCAGGCTGTTTCAATGCAGATGACGGGATAAATGCAGCCTGTCGATAGGAATATCAATGTGCGTATATATAACATGATAAGTATGAAGTAATTATGGGAAGATTGACAAACCTTGGGATTGGTAATCCTCGAGGAATCGAGGAGTAGTTCCATATGGTGGCAAACGTAGTAGCCACATGTGTTGCCCGGCGGCTGCTGGTGGCACTGCAAAAAATAGAATGTGTCAATTCAAGAGGCATTAATTACTACAAACTGTTGCATAGGATTAATTAATGTGTAATAGCGAATACTTTAAAATCTCGAGCATGTGTCAGGCCTTTGGCCCCTGGCTTGGAGTCACCTCCCTTTGCAACGTACATCTCGAACGCCCTACATGATTCGAAAAGATTAACCTTAGTCATTCGGAAGGAAAGAAAGAGTACAATATAGGTATGTATGGAGAAAATGTACTTACGCATCGATTACTTGGCTGATAAGTGTGAAGTCCATTTTATTCTTACTTAGGGAATCAAGGTAATATACCATGTTCCATTTTGGTACAATCACTATTAAAATCCAATGATAGCTCGGTTGTAGGGCATAAATGCGTATTCATCGGTCGGTAATCCAGCGATCCATTGCAATGTACCTCTGGGCGAAGGATCTATCCTCGTCGATGGTATACTTGGCGACCATGTGTGGGTCCAATAAACCAACCGATGCTTTGGATGCCCTAGCTTTACTCAGCATGTGGCTACATATATACACAAGAAATCAACAAATTATACGAAATTTATCGGTATGACATGAATCGAGATCGTGATTGTACACACTTACGTCGTCCAAAGATCGCATGAGAGAGCGTCAGTGTTGGCGTGTAAAGATCGAATAAATCATCAAAGGTGACTACGAAGACACCGTTTTGCATATTGTGATGTAAATCACTCGGCAAGAATTTGATAGAGATACTTGAGATCCGCTCTTGCTCTAGTTTATTGGATGTTGCATGTACCACATGTGCAATTGCACGCAACTATATGCTAGGCGTTGGAGGGCCTTTTCCTCGAGCAACGGCTCGCCAAGCACGCATTTGCGAGCTAATGGCTTGTACGAGATTTCATCATTGGTCTTTGCTTTGCTTTTGCCCTTGCGCCCTTGCTGCCCGATTGTTGGTCGACTTCTGGTAGCACCGGTGGTGGAGGTTGCACTTGTTCGGTAGCGGGTCGGTTCGGTTGCCCTTGTGGAGAAGGCACCGGTGCGTTTGCTGATCTGCCACCGGTGAATAAGCCTCCAGGCAGATATCACTTTTGGGCCACTGGATGAAGGATCCAATGGCTTGCCCTAAAGTCACGAGCTCGTCGTTGGTGGGCTTCGGTAGTGGGACGACCTCAAAATTGGTGTTTACCCCATCTACTAACACTTTGCGGCTTGTTGCTAAAGGTTGATTGTGCACCACGCCTCGATACGAGACGGATATGCCATGCCCCACGCAGCGCTCAACGCAACGGAGGCATATCTTACTTGGAGCGTGCACTTCGTAGGCACCTACATAACGATACAAAATTAGCTACTCAATTAATAGGCATATCAATGGAGCAAGCATTCGAGAGATAATAATTATTACCAGGATGTCGTCCACCGGAAATCTGCCCTCACTTTGCGCCGGATTGGACGCACAACTACTCGGATGGTTGCGCGGGCTAGCTAGACCAGATGGCGGCGCGCGCTGATTTTCTGTAATTCTCCGCACCTCATCTCTAACATAATCAGCAAGCTCCTCTCTAAGAGATGCCTTGATCTCTTCTCGTAGCTGTGCCTCGCGATCGGCTTTGCTTCTCTTCCTACGCCAATACTGGTCAGAGTCATCTTGGAAGACATGTTGCTCAATTTGTGCGTCTATTAGGACAGGATGAGGAAACATGATGCTCAATGATATGAAGAGAGGAGAGGAGTAGAGGGGAGGGGAGAAGGGAGGGGGAGAAGGGAGGGGGTGATGTGGACAGAGAGAGGAGGTAATGTGCCTATCTTAGTTCCATATTTAATTCCAACTAAATTCAATTTATATTTCCAACATAACATGAATGACATAAATTGCATGTAAACATATAATTCTATCTTGCCATTCATAACCATGTAAATATTCAATGAATATAAACACCAACATGCTGAAATAACATGACAATCTGTCTTCTAAGCAAATAAACAATTAAATCCAGCATTACACAAATTAATTGTTTTAGATTTGCTCTCAGTACAGAGTTGCGCAAGATTGAAAATCTTGGCCATCTCATGCTAATATCGACACTCATCATCAATAATCTGATTATTAAAGATTTGAGCTCACAAAAATACATGTCTAGACAAGATTAATCTTGCATCACAAATAGATCAATTGAATAAAAGGATCTGTTCTACACAAGATTAATCTGCATCACAAGATTAATATAATCTGCATCACAAACAGATCTCAAAAGATGTAAACTTATATGCCCAGTAAAATAAGGTCTAACAAGATAGCCGAAATACCAAGGAGCTCAAATCTAACTCAACCAGATTATTTCGCTTTCGATATTATCATCACAGAGCAGGAGGAGGCGGCGACGGATGATTGAATGCACTCACGGTAGGAGGCGGAGGAGGAGGAGGCGGCAACGGAGGAGGAGGAGGCTGCGGCGGCGTCTTCGTCCGAGGAGGCGACGACGGAGGAGGAGAGGAGGCGGCGGCGGGCTCGGGGCTCGGGGATGGCGGCGTCGACGGGCTCGGGGATGGCGGCGTCGGCGGGCTCGGGGCTCGGGATGGCGGCGGCGACGAGGATTGAACGTACTCACGTGAGGAGGCTCGGGGATGAGGCCGACGGCGCGACGGAGGAGGAGGCCTACGCGCGATGGAGGAGGAGGAGCGGAGAGCGCGAGTTTAATTAGATGTATATCACTGCAGCGGAAAACCCTAGCCGGAGGAATATATAGCGGGATTAGCACAGACGGTTCCACATTTAGAAATAATCAGTTCTAAAGTGTGAATTATTATCACGCAGCGGTTCTAAATGTGGAACCGTGCGTGATAATAATATCACGACGGTTCTAAAGTGTGGAACCGTCTGTGATAATCATTTACACCGCACCTACCAAACTGCATTACAACACCAACCAGCTTAAATGCCAACATACAACACAATATATTTCTTCACACATTTGCCACATACATCACACACATGCATTGTTGTATACAAATATGCCAATTCACATATACATAACACATATACATCATTCTACTTGCTTATTTCCTTGGCAACATATAACACAATGTATTTCTTGACACATTTGCCACATACATCACACACATGCATTATTGTATACAAATATGCCAATTCACATATACATAAGACATATACATCATTCTACTTGCTTATTTCCTTTAAAAATTAGCCCTTCATGATGATCAATGCGTACGTAACTACTTTCGTCACGTTGTTCGTCGTCGACCCTTATGCCTTTTCCAAAAGGAGGTAACTCGTCAAATTGATTGTATTCTTCCTCATCCACTACATTCTCTACTCCGACAATATATTCCTTGGTTCTGCACCGAAGTCTGCAAAACTACTATCGATGTTTCTCCACTGGGCAGAATCCGCAAGGTGTCTTAGCATTCCATCCTTCTTCCGCTCCTCCGAGTGCCAACGCAACAGTTTTGCCTCCTTTGGATTTGCAAAAAAACTTTTCAAACGGGGAATTATAGGAAAATACCATGCCACCTTAGCAGGCGGTCCTTTCTTCGCCTCTGTTCCTCGCCGTCATCCGATTGATTGTTACGTTTGTATCGGGATGCGTTGCACACCGACATACATGCATGTCTCGCATACTCTTTACTGGTAGAGGATACGATCGTTCGGACATGCATGCATTCTTTCTATTTCCATTCCCAATGGACAAAGAACCTTCTTGGCTTTATACGTGATTTTAGGCAACGCATTTCTCCGGAAGCATGTCGGCTAAAAGACCTAGCAATCTTTGTGAAACTCTTGTCGGACCAACCGTTGCTTGCCTTCAATTTCAACAGTTCAAGCACGGCCGACAACGCGTGTACTTTGACTGCGAAGACGTGAACAAAGGTTTCTCCGAGTCCTCCATCAAGCCCCGAATTTAACATACTCTCTCATCATAGTTCTCTTCTACATCGCGAAGCATCTCATCCAGTTGTCGTCGTGCAACCTATCTGATTCGCACAACAATCGACATCATCCGCAAGATATCATTCACTTCACCGCGATGTCGTCCGCGCATTTCATTCACTTCACCGGCGATGTCATTCGGCGGCATTTCATTAACTTCACCGCAATATCATCCGGCGCATATGATCGTTGACTTCGCCATGATGGTCCAACACGTATAACCCTTTTTGAAACCCTCCGAATCAAGTGCGCTTCAATTTGCCTCGGTTCTTAAACATCTTTAAATTCTCGATCGATGCATGGACAAGACATATATTCCACCCCTTATTCAACATATCCTCCTCGCGACTCTTGTAAAATCGGACACGCCATTAATGTACTCTTCACTCACACGGCTAGCGGCATACATCCACTTCGGTCCTACGTTACGTACATATATAACAACTTAGTATTACAAATTAAATTAACTAATTATTACTACATATATATCGGTCACATGTATTATATTGAGGCTTATTAATTTGCTAGCTCAATTCATATTATAAACACAACAACTATTATTGCAAACTATCTTCAATTAATAACACTCACCAATTACTTATATCTAGAGCATGAAATTCATTACTAACCAAATCTAGAGCAAATTTGTAATGCATGCAAAGAAAAAATGAAATTCATTACTAACCATATCTAGAGCAACCGGGAAAATATAAGTAGCTTCAAAGCTCAATATCTGCCTCCTCCCACCAAATTACGTGGCCTGAAATCGCCAAGCTTGCCTCCAGAGCGAAAGAGTAAAGCAACCAGCTAGATCTGTGGATCGAAATGAAGACAGATGCGGTCTGAGCAGCGCAATAAATGCCTTAGCCATTATCACAGACGGTTTTTAACGGTTTTTAGTTAAAAACCGTCTGTGATAATCTGGGATTATCACAGACGGTTTTTAATACAGACCGTCTGTGATACTTAGGTAATAACCGCCTGTGATAATCCATTTTCCCGCCACAAATACCACAGACGGCCTCCTAATTACAACCATCTGTAATAGTGTTCATCAGAGACGGTTTCACAAAACCGTCTGTGATGAGGCGTCTCCTATGAGGCTTTCTGTAGTAGTGATGGTTGATGAGGACTAAAGTCTATAATTAATAGCTTATCATGAATAGTACTTGTGAGAACAAGTATTGGTCGAAACCTCTCGAGTAGACCCTCTACTCGAGTACTCGAGTTGGTCTATGATGTTTATCATGGACGCGAGTATACCCTGGTCCATAGTCTATTCTAAACCAACATAATACCAGTTGGAAAGACTCATTAGTATATCATGAGTCTATTCACTGACTGCGTTGGTCCACCATGAATCTACACGTGCGGGAGATTCAGAACAACTAACACATTTTGGGTCACTAACAACAATCGTTGACAACATGCGCCAATTCTAGAACCGACAAGGCATCTCTCCACGGCTACAACTGTCACCACATCGATGTTATATAAGGCCTAGCCTAGTCGCATAGCAGTATAGGAGATACAAGGCATTGTAACACACTCACGTTCATTGTTTTATATCATCATTGAATATCACATGTAATACATTCAAAGCAACAGTGACACTATGTCTCCTTCCGTATAGTCTAGGTCATAGCCTTCCCTCATTTACTTTCTAAGATCACCATATATAATACATAATTATCACAAACGGTTCATATTAATAACCATCTATGAATTATCACATACAATTAGTATTAATAAACGTCTGTGATATCTACAACTATCACAGATGGTTTGTATTAATAACCGTCTATGATGTCTGCAAGTATCACAAACGGTTCATGTTAATAACCGTCTGTGAACTATCATAGATAGTTATTAACACGAACCGTCAGTGATAATTATATATCACAGACGGTAAAATGTCACGCTTGTAAAACCGTCTGTGATAATAACAGCATAGACGGTTTCCCATGAACCGTCTGTGATGGGCGTCCAATATAGCTTATTTTGTAGTAGTGAGTGAAGAGTCGAGGTGGCAATGTTGGACATGAGGAGAATGTTGTGTCGCCCATCTTAGCCGTTTGACGAGGACAATGTTGTGCTACTCGTCGGAGCCATTGAATAGAGAAGCCATAGTCAAAGGAGCCAAGGTTGCGATGACGAGTGGTGAGCATCAGCGTTGTTGAAGAAGTCAGTGGCCAAAGAAGCTTGATTATAAGCCCTGGCTGACAAAAGGTGAAGGTTTTGCATTGAAGATGAGCTATGGATGATATGGTGTTATTGGGTAGCTAGGAGCATGCCACCACTGGTGAGGGGCACGGCGTCCCCGATGATGGGTGAGAGAAGATTCTCCATATAATTAGACAATGACTAAAACTGACATGCTAGTATCAGTGAAGATGGGAGATCACCATTGTCAGTAAGGAAACCACATCATTGAGTTGGCCAATGTCGAAGAAGAGAAGCAACCGACACGAGGTAATTGAAAATCGAGCAAGTATAACATCATGAATGTGTATATATATATATGCATACATCTGTACGAAAAGAAGCACGAACATACATAAACAGAGAAACAAAGAGCTCGGAGTAGATATGGCGTAGTCATAGGTAATAGGCTTGAGGCCACCGAAGAGAGTGTGACAGGTGTCCTTGACAAGTATCGGTGAAGAGTTGCACACATATGCATGTCGATGTCGTGATGATCAGCATTAGCAATAATTGGAGAAAAGTAGAAGATAACTATGCAGTAGAGTATTACATTAGAAGGGGTGGTGACTAAGAGCCAGAAGTGATAGAAGACACAGCATTCCGTAGGGCAGCCAACATGTGAGGAAAGATAAGTTTAAGATAGATCACCCATTATGCATTGGTGTATGCGTGAGTGAGGTACTCTAATACCATGTAAACTATTAAGATAATTTACCGCATGCATAATCAATGTATTACCTAAGATTGAATATAGATACATGTGCAGGCATATGTTTTAGAAAAGAGTAACTAATGGAGGAAGCATAAGGCTATGTAGGTACATGATCCATATATGATGGATAGTAAGTACGTTACTAAGAACCCCCATCAATTTATTAATTCAAGCATCTATTGCCATTTCTAATGTCTATGATTCTTAAATCTAAATATCCTATAATATATGTAAATATATTATTAATTATCAAAGTTATATCATTTGATACTATAAACTTTGAAACAAATCTAGCCACACAAATACATGAGCCAGCCTGCTAGTCCTCTCAATAATCAAGGAAAAAGGAGGATATACACTATTTATTTTAGTAGGACCAAATTATAATGACGTAGATTACTCTTATTGTATGCTCCGATCATAACTAGTGCCGTACCCAACCACACCCCACGCGCCTGACCATGGCCCACCTATGTGATCCTAGGCACCCCTACACAACCACCCGTAAAACTGCACACCCCCTGTTTTCCAATGCCTCCCTACCCGTCGTCTTCCATCGTGCCGCCCCTACCCTCGACTTCCACCGCACTGCACAGCGGCGCCACGCGGAATCGCCGATAGTGGCCCAAGGCTGTCCACCACACAGGCGCGAGAGCACACCAATCGATAGTTGTCGATCACCGTCGCCCATGTCATGTAGTTTTGCTGGCACTGCACCATCGTCATCTCTCATGCCAATGACACTGTTGTGTGATGATGGCAAAAAAATGAAAACCACATTTATGACTAGATATATTCTATTTTACGGCTAGATGAAACCATTTTTATTGTAGTGACAAATTTACTGGATACGTTGTTAATGTTTACTGCCACACCTAACCATGCACATGCTGGCTGTGTGATGGCAGTAGTAAAAACAGAAACCACATTTACGTCTAGATACATACCAACTTACGACCAAGATGAACATACGGCTCGACCAAGTACCAGATTTGGTAGTAAAAATGGAAACCATATTTACAACCATATACATTCCATTTTAAAGCCAGACGAAACCACTTACGCTGTACTGACAAATTTACTACACACATCATTAGAGTTTACTATCACCGCTAGCTGTGATGCATCCATTTTATGGCTAGATGAATCCGCTTACATTGTACTGATGAATTTACCGGGCGTAGCATTAGAGTTTACTATCACACAGATCTATGGTGCATATTGGCCATGTAATGTTAGTGTTGGGGTCATGGGTTCGTGGCCCGTGTATGTTGGGATTGACTTTGTCGACGAGAGTCAAGCACGAGGGGTGGGGACAAGCAGGTAGCACGGCTCAGAGGGGTGGACTCAATCTAGACGGGAGGAATAGCTAGAGCATAGAATAACTTATTCTACACTGAAATGGTATACCATGGTGTTAGGGCACCATGATTTTAATTTCATGAATTCAACCCAAATTTGGGTATATTTTTCCAAAATGTTAGTTTTAGAGTATATATCCATCTATAAAAATTTAAATGAAATGCATACCTTTGAAAAAAAATATACTTGAATTCAAAGATTGAACGAATTTAGATCACATGCTTTGCTGATTTATATATAAAATCAACACATACCTAAAATCAAACTATCCTAAAAAAGGCAACTGCAGTTCGAATTTTAGTTCAAACTTATTTGAACTAGTTAGTAAACTAGTTAAACTCGACACCTAAAAAATTCTAATTTTTTTGCATGCAATACATAAGGAAAATACCTATTTTAGATAATGGTGCTCGACACCATGGTAAGCCTTTTTCGTACTCTTGAAAGTACATACTCCTACTTTCAATATACCACTTAAGTGAATATGTTATACTTATTTATCACTTTTGATATACTTAAATACTAATTATAAGATACTCCAATGTGATTTGGTTTAAAAAATTCCATTCAAGCCCTTTATTTTTGCTATACCTTTTTCCACATATAAAAGGAGTGTATATATAAATTACACTATAAAAAGTGGACTTTGATGAATTTTTCATGTAACTCACTTTGGAGTATCTTATACTCATTATTAGAGTATACCCAAAAGGATAAAGATGTATAACAACATCATTTAAGTGGTATATAACAAATGGGAGTATGTACTCTCAGGAGTATAGAATCATTTTCCTATATGTGTGTGTGTGTGAAGCCTTTTTCATACTCGTGAGAGTATATACTCCTACTTTCAATATACCACTTAAATGAACATGTTATATCTCTTTATCACTTTCTAAGATACTCTAATACAACTTGGTTGAAAATTTTTAATCAGAAACCTTTATTTTTGCTATATATCTTTTCCATGTAAAAAGGGGTATATACATAAATTATGCTACAAAAAGTGAATTTTTATGAATTTTTTTTCATGGAATTCACTTGGAGTATCTTATAATTATTAGAGTATACTCAAATAGATAAAAAAATATAACAATATCATTTAAGCAGTATATAAGAAGTGAAAGTACGTAATCCTAGGAGTATAAAATCATTTTCCTATATATACGGCTGCCGTAATGAGCGCATGCGCGCATGCTATGCGTGGGTCGTTGGTTGGATTCCTGGTGCGGTTGGCGCATAACTTTATGAATTATAGATGCTAATTTTTTTTTGCATGAGATAGTAACTTTGCAAATATAAGTAACTTGATAAATTATCGATGATAACTTTATGTTCTAGAGATAGTAACTTTCCGTAGCATTGCAATGTAAAAGTTATTACGTGAGAGCTGTAATTAACTTCGTGAATTATAGATGATAACTTTTTGTACATGAGATAGTAATTTTGCCAAATGTAAGTAACTTGATGAATTATAGACGATAACTTTATGTTCAGAAGATAGTAATTTATGTTCAGGAGATGATAACTTTATGTTCAGGAGATAGTAACTTGATGTACATATGATAGTAACTTTACATAATTAACAAACGCTAGTAACCATTTCGTGGGGTGGGATGGTGGGGCGTTGGCTAAATGGGCCGGTCAGGGTCACGCGCTTATTCTACGCGTAGCCACTGAATAATACATACATACATACATACATACATACATACATACATACATACATACATACATACATACATACATACATACATACATACATACATACATACATGTATGTATGTATGAAGCCTTTTCTGTACTCTCAGAAGTACATACTCCTACTTTCAATGTACCACTATGAATATGTTATACTTATTTATCACTTTTGGTATACTTAAGTACTAATTATAATATACTCTAATACAATTTGGTTGAAAAAATTTCATCGGACTCTTTGATTTTTGTTATATACCATTTTTCATACTAAAAGGAGTATATACATAAATTATGCTATAAAAGTGGACTTTGGTGAAATTTTTTGTAGAACTCAAGTTGGAGTATCTTATAATCATTATTATATTATGCTCAAATAGATAAATAGGTATAATCACACCATTTAAGTGGTACATGAGAAGTGAAAATATATACTTCCAGGAGTATGGAACCATCTCTCTCTCTCTCTCTTCATATATATATATATATATATATATATATATATATATATATATATATATATATATATATATATATATATATATATATATATATATATATATATATATATATATATATATATATATATAATATAACTGACACTATGGTGCGATTTTAAAATGGGTATTTCCCCTATATATTATGGGTGAAAATTTTTGAAATTTTTTGGATGTCAAGTTTAACTAGTTTGCTAACTGGCTCAAAAAGTTTGAACCAAAAAATTCAAACAAGAGTTGCCTTTTTATGATAGTTTGTTTGTAGATATGGGCTAATACATATAAAATCAACAAAACATATGGTAAAACAATGTTGAAAATATTTGAATTCGAGTATATTTTTTCAAAGGTATGTATTTCATTTGAATTATTATAGATGGGTACATACGCTAAAACTGAAATTTTCTAAAAAAATATATTTGAATTTAGATTGAATTTGTGTATTTAAAATTATGATGCTCTGACAACCGTACCATAATACCAATTGTCCGAATAATTCCGCAGGTTACTAAAATTGTGCGTACACAAAATTGCGGGCTTTGATTCAAAGTATAAGTTCGAGTTAGCCAAGAAAGGCAACATATTGGAGTACAACTTGTCTTCCATCAGTCTGTTCCTTTTGACAGGCATTAACGTTAGCTGGTTAAAACATGAAAATAGTGCCGGATTACATACGACACCATTATTAGCACATTGTTAAAGAGAGGCAAAATTGTTCATGATCACTCGATCGACGTCGTCCTCCTCTCCCGTTCTTCGTCTGAACTTAATTAGCAGCACATACGTCTGAGTGATCAACTTCATGAATAAAACTTAGCTTTTAGAAGTTTATCGATCTCTAATTGGATTGCCTCCTTTCGATCAGATGCAAAACACCGTAGTTTCTGTTTAACTGGTTTTTTGTTTGGCTGGAGTGAAAGCTTGTTCTTGATTACCTTCCTGGGATACTAGGCATGTCGGATATTTGCAACCCGGATACATTTGAGTTTGCTCGGAGGAAAGAGACTAGCGACACTTCCTATTTTGGATTGAATCCTACCCCCAACCTTAATTGTTCCCGAAGGACTAACCTTGTCAAGAGGTACCTCCTTGATTTGGTTATAGGGTTTTGGAGTCACCTTTGGCCTTAAGTGCTTCACCTACATAGAAGATAGGTTAGCATTTCTAGTCAGTAATTTATCGATCAGTTTGAGAGATTTATGATCATAAACATAAGACATTTTTTTGTCCCCTCAAGCCGTTATGACTCCTTTAGGTCCCAACATTCTGAGACTCTGGTAACTATAATGCATGGCTTCTAGAAACTTGGCTAAAGCCAGTTAGCCAAGGATCCCATTAAATGCAGTTTCTAAATCAACTACATCAAATGAGATCCTTTCTGTTCAAAAGTTATCAGGACTTCCAAATATAACCGGTAGGGACACTTACCTGATCGGTTTGGCCAAAGATCTTGGGACTATGCCATGAAAGGCATACTTCATAGGCTTTATTTTTGACTTAGGAACTTGCATTTCTTCTATAGCTCCTGTAAATAAGATGCTAAGAGAACTACCTCCATCTACTATCACTCAATTAACTTTACAGTTATTTATAGTAGGTTCTACAATGATAGGGAACCTACCTGGTCTAGTTGAAAGGATGGGGCAGTCTTCTCGATCAAAGGACATGGTTGTCTCTAACCACCTAGATGACTTGATGGTGACCGGAGCATCGGTGAGGTTCACCTCACATTCTACGACCTTTAGTTTTTGTCTGAAGTTGTATGAGGAGGGTCTGCTGAAGATCATATCGACTGTGTGCACTGGCTCCTAGTACTCCATTTTTTCGTCACCATCCTTATCATTTTTGGAGTTCGGTTCTCCGACCTCCTGTATAGAAGGGAGAGGACCCTTACTCAAGTAGCAATCCTCAAGCTTCTTTTGTTAGGCATGGTAGTTACGGAGATCATGCCTGTCGTTTGGTGGAGTGGACACCACCTCTTACTTTTCTTGGATACATTGATCAGAACCTTTCCTTTATTTCAACTGAAATAATCATTTTTATTCTTGGTGTATTTCTCTGAAATCACAAGGACTTCTTTGATATTGGCCTTGTGATTCTTTTTACCCTTTGGTGATTTTTTGACCTTCTTTTCTTTCTCCAGGCTTGGTTGGGGAATCTTCTCTATCTGATCGATGGCCTTATTTCACTCAACTGCTTTACTAGCGGCAGCATATTTATTAGCCATATCAAATAGTTCGACGATTGTCCATGGATGGTTAATTGTAATGTTCTCCGTAAACCGCATGTTCCTTAACCCTATCTTGAATACCTGGACAACAGAAGAATTTGCGACCTCTGGGATAGAGTAACGAACCTAGCTAAACCTTTTGATGTATTAATGCAAGGTCTGATTGGGCTCTTGCTGGATTCGATGAAGGACATTTTCCTTCCTAAGCCGATCTTGCGTCCCCTGCAAGTTAGAGATTAGCATGTTGCAGAGTTGTTGCCAAGTGTAGATTGATCTTGCTGGTTGGTTGAGCAACCACAATCGAAAAGAACCCTCAAGAAGTGTTGGCAAATAGTTTGCCATCACATTGTTGTTGCCTCCCACAGTCCTGATTGCAACGGTGTAGATCTACAGAAATTTCAATGGATTTTGCTTTCCATCGAATTTCTCAAGATTTCTCTATCGGAACCTTTCCAGCCAGCGCACTTCTTGAAGGCCTGTTGAGAAAGACCGACAACCTATGATTTGGTCATTGTGCCTTCTCTGGAAAAGGGTCGATTGTAATCTATTGGAGACTTATTCCTCTAATAGTCCTAGTAGAGAGCTGGAGCCCCTATCCAACCATGGACACTCAAATTGTGTCCGACTAGATATGACATGAAGGAGTTGCTTCATTTTCAAAGAGCCTTCTTCCCGTGAGACTTCCTTGGTGAAATCTTTTAGTCAGTCTTGTGCCTGCTGATATATTATTGTTAGCCTAACCACATTGGCTTCTGTCGTGTGAAGAGTGCACAGATGAAGTCAGCCTTTGGCTCTAGGAGTGCTATTGCTCTTGATACATCTCTGTGCATCACATGGTCTACTACAGAATCTCAGATACATGACCTACAACTTGAGCATATCTTAGGGTTTCTGCTAGAGTAGGATCTGAGTTGTTAAGAATATCATGAACATGTTGTAGGTTCTAAATAGTTACCGAAGGCCTCGGAGCGTTCCTATCAATAGAAGGGGTGTGATGACTCAAGTTTTCACCCAAGTTCCCTGCTCACTCCATGCGACTCAGCACGCGCGGAGGGGTAGAAATAGGCAGATTAGATGGTCAATGTCATTTGTATTATTTTCGTTCCCTCTAGGTGATGTAGGAGCGTTCGTACCATTTTGACCAGCAGATTGTGGGGGAGTCTATCATGAAAAACCATGCATGGCATCTATAGTGGTATCTCCAATTACATTAACTTCATGCTTCCAGCGGCAATTTCCTAATGAACTCCCATCAAAACTGACAGAGACACTTCCACGATGGGCAAATGATTGGATACCACCATTTTCGGAGGATTGTGTGGTGGGCTCGATCTGATTTAGTGGATTGTTGATCAAATGATTAGTGTTATTATCTTCTCCTAGCTTTCCGCCGGAGGCAGTCTCATTGACAACGTGACTAGGTGCGGCTTCTGCTATACGTAGGAGCCATCGGTAAATAGTGGTCACCCACGATTACATTGAGAGTACTCTAACCCTCCGATCGTGATGTTGCGTTTTTGTTACCATGTTTGTGGCTGAAAGTATCGGACTTGCCACGATGCTTGGGCATTCCGACAATATCGAAATGACTGATTCCCCTGGTAATGCTGATGACCAGGGCAGCATGTCTTCTTCCATCTGATCGATCTCATTGGTCTCAAAGACCGGTGAGCCTGGGATGGAAGATGATGACAAAGAAGTATCGTGTTCCATGGTGAGGATGCATGCATCCATGTCAAGGTCAGCATAGTTGGCCACGGGCGATGTTGATAAAAACTGGAGAGGACGATGCTTGCTAATGAGAAACTTCAAGGACTTAGCGCTTTTTTCCCACGTATGGTGCTAGTTGTCAACAATTGAATCGTTGATCTTACAAAAATGTGAGAAAAGAGGCTTTGTTCCTTGGAATAATTCCGTAGGAGAACGGAAATGCTCTTGCTAAGAGATTACAAAGGGATGTAACTAGCCCTAATCTCTACAATCATTCCCTGATCGGAAGATCTTGATTGTCTCATCCGATTTTTTGCGTTCCCGTTCTATCTCGCCTTGTGTCTTCTCACATCAACCATTAAATCACGCTGAAAGGATGTCAGTTATCCATGTGAGTATGCGACTTGTTGAATCATCTCATCTGGTCAAGAGGGTGATTGCTGTCAGAGAGAGATATATGATAATAACTAATCTTTGGTTATTGTCAGTGGGAGATAATCATGGAGACAGCTGCAGGTCGGTTGTTGTCAGAGACATTAGGCCAAATCATCAAGTGGTTAGGAGTGGATAAAGCACGTGTTTTGTTCATCGCATGGGAGAAAATCGTCTAGAGGTGGGCCCTTATACCAGTTAATGGAATTCCTAAGTGGTTCACTGATCGGGCAAAATGTATAGTGAGCCTCCAACTAGAGGTACTCATCCAATTGCTCATCCAATTGCTTTTGGAAGCTTACGGCCTTGTCGTTAATTAAATATTAAAGTTGTATTTAAAGATTATTTAACCTTTGTCAAGAGTGGATAAACATACAACACCAGATGGATGCTCTAGTAGATAACAGTACTCCATCCACTGACCATAGCTTCCATACTCCAAGTGTCAACGTCACATGTATGCACTACAGATGGCATTCGTAGGACAGGCAGCAGTGTGGTTGTGTAGGACAGATTACGAAGTTTCTTTGTTATTTGAGCTAGTGAAGGACCATGTGATAACATCTTGATTGATGTTGTGATGAACCATCGCAATGTTTGCAGAGTTGGTATTTAGTTTTTCAATGATAGCATCTTATTTGGACTATTTTCTGAGCTTGTCAGGAAAATCGGTAGTTCCAAAGGTTTTGGTGTGGTCATACCTCATGGCGGTAGTATCGAATTTGAGTTCCGGTCATACCATAGGGTAGTAGTTCCGCTTTTGGGTTCAGGTCATACCGCAGGCTGGTAGCTCCGATTTCGAGTTGGCGGTACATTATTTTCAAAAATGTCCAGTTTTGAGGTGTGAGGTGTGGT
Source organism: Dendrocalamus sinicus (assembly GCA_036346575.1). NCBI lineage: Eukaryota > Viridiplantae > Streptophyta > Magnoliopsida > Poales > Poaceae > Dendrocalamus > Dendrocalamus sinicus. Next base: position 14,422,445 of record CM070641.1, on the reverse strand, counting down.
AGTTCTAATCCAGGGGAGGAGCGGTAGTACCGTAGTGCAGTATTACCGACTTGACGGAAGCGATAATCCTGTTTTGGGTAGAAATTGAGGATTTTGGATTTTGAGTCATAAATTGAGTTGGGGTAACCTGAGTCATTGCATTAAGGTTGCATGATGCATGTTTTGGCCAACGTGGGTCAAGTTATGAAGAACTTGTATCCGAAAATGATTTCTTTCTTCTTTGTCTTTGGATGTACAGGGATGTTTGGAGTCACCATGGTCAACGGTAAGGATCAGGGTTACACTCATGGAGGAGCCAAGGCCTAGAACAATCGAGGATGCTGGGTGAAATGGTGAGCTCAAGCATAGCACGAGAAAGGCAAAAAATGTTGAAGGGAAGTTCAAACGGCGGGGTTGCACCATGTGACTTGATCGGTCCATGTGAGGCGTGGTTCGATGGAACTAGAGAGTGAGAGACTTGCTGACACATGGTAAGCCAGTGATGCACCTACACGTGACTAGTATGGCGATTGCTTAAATGGAAGATGAAGATCGGGTCAAGAAAAGATATTTTGGTAGTTTCGCCAAAATACTGGAATCTGCCTTGGATCAAAACCGCGGCACATGAATGGCACTTGGAGAGTGATTTATGTCAAGGAGAAGCTGATTTAATCAAGATGGGTCAAGGCTAAATGACTAAGTGGATTCGGGCTTATGCGCTTTAAATAGTATGCATAAGCGAACACATATGTTAGTAAAACCCGTGTGTGGGGTTATCAAGTTTTTTCCATTGTGCTAAGTGAATAGTATCTACTAAGAGTTAAAGGTGACTGGTTAGCCCACCTATTTAAGGGGTTAGGATGGAGATATGTTGTGATCCATTTAATCTATCTTTTTTATGCTCACATGTCTAGGGTTTGGGTTTGAGAGTTGAGTGAACTTATATACTTTCTGTCCTCCAAGGTGAAGTGGCTATAAAACTCAACTCATTAGGTGGCAGTACATCAATCTTAGATTATCTCTATGGCTATCTCTTGTTCTGATTGATTTGCTCTTGATTTAGTTGGTTTATCTCTTCTGTACCCTCATCTTGATCTTGCTGTGCTAAGGACATATAAGAGATAGAGATAATCTCAGAAAATTAATCTCCACTCATCTAGACACTTTGGTAGCAAGTTCATCAAGAAACCCAGTTTTTGCATGTTTTCGATCCTTCTAGTGATTTCTTAATCTGAAGTTTTTGGCTTAATTCCTTCGGTGTTCTAACTTGCTATGGTATGTAAGAATACATCTAGAGCCATCTTGGCCATCATCCTCTCATAAGCAAGTCATATTTACCATTTTGGGTTTTTAATCAGTTTAGGTGCAACCTGCATTTAAATTTAAAAAGGTTTTAATTTTGGTAATGATTTTCACAATTGTTTCTTGGAATAAGTTCATGATATATTTGAGAAGATCCCAGCAAAATTTCATATCATTTGGATCTACAGATTAAAAATTCTTTTAATTTTGGTTTTTAAACTTATGCTGATTTCACTGTTCATTGAAGAAATACAGTACCGCCATTGTAACTGAGGTACAACCGCACAAAGGTAGTACTGCAGTTCAACAAAAGGTATTACCTTTTTGCTGAGTTTTTCTCGGAAGTTTGGTTTCTTGTTTCGCTTGATTGTGTTGGCTTTTCAATCTAATTTTTATGGCTTTGTAGCTGTTGGAGTAATTGATTAGTGAGTATTTGGAGAAAAATTTTAAGACATCATTCACCTTCCCTGTTACCATCTTCGATCCTACAGCTAGCTAGCACTTCGTGTAAGCTCACTGCACATGGCACTGTTAACCAATCTTGGCGTCTCTGTTTCTTTGGTTAGGGTTATTACAATGTCATGTCCACTAGGCAGTACCAACCTCAGCTCGGTGGCACAATCACACACATACGAGTAACACCGCAGTCACAAGCAAGCAGCGCGTTGCAACTTGCAAGTATAAAGGTTTGAAGATAAACTGATCCACCTACCAACACCATGCCCCAAACCCGGACAATCTGCCATTGTTTGATGCTACCATGCTAACACTATCGGGGCATGCTCTCGTTGCTGCCTTTGCAGGGGACTACGAGTCCCAACTCCCAAGTGCCTAGCCTGGGTCAGAGCTAGGCCTTGTTTTGCTGCTACTGTAACAGTATATGTTTGAGCTAGCGAAATAACAAGTACATATCGACAACTAAGGTCCGACGTTGGACTATGGAATCCATTCTAAAACATACTGCGAGGGTAAACATATCCAGCGCCTAAGACGTAAGAGATGTTTAAGCGCGATCGAGCAGAATTGCTATTCCCTTTCGGCGTAGATAGCCGTTAATTAGGATAGGAAACGCTCTTATCCCTTTCTTCACATTCCGTGCCGACAATATAAACAGCAGCAGCTGCAGCAACGCTAGATGCTATATATGGCACCGGTGATGTGAATGAAGTAGGCGGCGTGGTGGGCTGTGGCGATACATTTGCACTCTCCTCACGCGTACTCACCTAGTCGCCATTCGTCTGTGCGGTCGATAAGATTAGGCTCCATATGTACACGCTCCCAAAATCTCAAGTCAGACATGACGGGGAAGAGTTTATGCTGAAATGGACGTGCAGTGTGGCTTCTCCATTGACGATGACGGTTTTGGTTTTACCTAGGTTTTAGAAAAGATAACTTAAATACTCAAACACCAACCCAATGCAGAATCGTTGGCCACTGCTAGTTATTACATGACTTTTTAGTATATTTGGCATTGTTTAGCATTATATTTATAAAAATGGCCGTATATCTAACGTACTGATAAAAATAGTGTTTTTACCATCCGGTGGCCGGATGGCAGCGCGCGTGGGCTAACGTGTAGCCGTTGTCGTCCCGCAGTGGGACAGCAAGTGGCCTACCATCCCGTGACCAGACAGCAGGCGGCCTGCCGTCCCCTCACCAAACAGCAGGGACCTACCATCCCACCACTAGGCGGTAGGGGATTTATTTTTTTGCTTACTAATTATTTAAATTTTTAAATATAGCAAATGAGCTCAAAAAATTACGTAATTTTATGCGCATCCTGCTGAAACAACGTACTTAGCTATGTAATTTATTGGTAATTTTATCCACAGTGAATGTTGCTCAAAAATATATACAATTTTGATATTTGTAGAAGCTGTCACATATAGCAAATGAGCTCTAAAAATTCCGAAATTTTGTGGGAAGCCTCCAGACATAGTCATAGTAATTGTGTAAATTTTTAAAAATTTTATGTGCTCTGAATTTGCCACATTAATTCATGCTAAGTTGATTATGAAATTAACAATGCTCAGGCATGTTTTGCAGAGTCTAACCTCTATCCTTCGTACATATATCAGCCCATTATTGCTATCTTTTCTTTCCCGTTGTGCCCTTCATATAATTGACACTCTATTCGTGTCGTCCCCCTCACGCACTCTCTCGTTCGTACTAATGTCGTTATGTCCATACCGTCCCCCTCACCCACTCTTTCGTCTGCAAATATTTGTAATATATGAACTGCAAAAGATGTTTGAGCATTATTAATTTCATGATTAAATTAACATAAATTAACATGGTAAATTTGGAGTATATAAAATTTTCAAAAATTACACAATTACTATGACTATGTGGGAGGCTTCCCACTAAATTTTGTAATTTTTGGAGCTCGTTTGCTATATGTAACAGCTCCTACAAATATCAAAAGTGTATGAATTGTTTAGCAATATTCACAGCGGATAAAATTACCAAACAAATTACACAGATAAATACGTTGTGTCAGGAGGCTGCATATAAAATTTCATAATTTTTAAGCTCATTTGCTATATTTAAAAATTTAAACAAACAGTACATAAAAAATAAATTAGGATATGTAATTAAGCTGGCTAATCAGCTGGCCTAATCATCTGTCGTCTAGTGGTGGGACGGCAGATTCCTGACGTTTGGTGGTGGGATGGCAAGCCACCTACCATTTGGCTACAGGACAGCAGGCCACCTGCCGTCCCACCATGGAACGGCATTGGCTACGCATCAGTCCACACGTCCTGCCATCTAGCCATCGGATAGTAAAACCATCATTTTTATTAATACACTATGTATATAGTTATTTTTATAAATATAATACCAAACAGGACTAAATATACTAAAAAGTTGTATTACACGAGTGCCTAGCTCTCCGTCGAGTTCTACTTCTATCTAGGGCTGTAAACGAGCCGAGCTCGAGCGAGCTTGACCTAGCAAGCTCGAGCTCGATAGAAACTCAAGCCGAGCTCGAGTGAGTCTAAGATCAACATCGAACTTTAAGCTGGGCTCGAGCTCGGCTCGAGTTTCTACCGAGCTCGCTCGAGCTCGGCTCATGTAGGCTCGGTGCGTATCTGCGTGGCCGAATCCCGGTCGAGGAGGGGGTGCCGGGGGAGGAGGGCACCGGGGAGGAGGCGCGCGGTGGGGAGAGGAGGAGGCGGCGCAGGGGAGAGGAGGGGCGCTGGGGGACGAGGCGGCGGCGGGGCGAGGAGGCGGTGGCCGCGGGGCGAGGAGGGGGACCGAGGGGCGGTGGCGAGAGAGGAAGGGGACGGGGCGAGAGGGGGGGGGGGGTGCGAGGAGGGGGGTGGGGCGGCGGGGAGAGGAAGGGGTTGGGGAGGAGGCGGCGCGGGGAGAGGAGGAGGGGGACGGGAGGCTGCGGCGGGGAGAGAAAGGGACAGGGGGGAGAGGGGTCGGCGGGGGGCCGGGGCGAGGAGGCGACGGCAGGGAGAGGAGGGAAGCGACGAGGGGGACGGGGGGCGGCGGCGGCGGGCGACGAGGGGCGGCGGGGGCGAGGCCGCGGGTGGGGGAGAGGCATGGGCGCGTGGCGGCAGGGGGCCTGGGGTGAATTTGAGAGGAGAGGTGGGAGGGAGGGGTGGGGCCGTGGTGGGAATTAGGGAGGGGTAAAAAATCCTAAGCTTGCGAGCTATTCGAGCTCAGCTCGTTAAAACTCGCGAGCTTAGGATGAAGCTTGAATTCGGCTCGTTGGAGCTCGAGCCAAACTCGAATCGAGTCTAGAGCGAGCCAAGCTTGAGCAGTTCGCGAGCCTCGAGCTTTTTTTACAGCCCTACTTCTATCTGACCACATGCACACGTACGTTGAGGCAAGCAGAGATACGCTTGGCAGATACGACTCTGCGTTAACATTAGCTGCTCAAAACCGGAAACATGGCAAGAGCTACTAGCAAGCTACGACCCCACAAGTTACTAGCAAAAATTTTATTAGCAAAGAAAGGAGAGGCGAAATTGTTGTTCGTCGATCTATCACGCAACGTCCTTGTCCGTCTGGACCTAGCAGCCCATATGTAGTTCTTCTCATCTAGTCACCTTTTCTTTTTAACAGCTTATAGAAATAAATAATTTTTGATAAATTTGAGTCATAGGATGATTTAATTTAATCTAGATCAGTGCATATGTGTTGTATAATACATATTGCAGCTAACGTAAGTCAAGTTGTGAAGAACTTATTACCCAAAAACAATTTCTTGGTCTTTGAATATGCAAGGTCGTTTGGAGTCAACTATGATCAACGACGAGGATCGGAATTACGCTCATAGGGGAGCTGAGACGCAGAACGACCAACAATGTCATATAAGATGGCCGATCTCAAGCATAGCACAAGGAAGCATGGCACCATGTAGTTTGGTCAGTCTAAGTCAGGCGTGATTCGGTGGAACCAGAACAAGAGAGAATTGCTAACACATAGCAAGCTAGCGGTGTACCCACACGTGGCAAGTATGTCAATTACTTGCAATGGAAGGAGAAGATAGGGTCAAAAAAGGTATTTTGGCAGTTTGATCAAAATATCGAAAACTATCTTAGATTAAAATAGTGGCATTTGAGCGGTGTTTGGGATAGCAGTTTAGGTTAAGGGTAAGTTGAGAAGATCAAGTTGGATCGAGGCTAAAGACTTAGTGGATTCGGTTTTATGCGCTTCAAAAAAACATCCATAAGTGTAGTGTGTGAGTTAAAACACGTGGGTGGGGTTATTGGGTTTTTCATATGTGCTAAGTGGATAGTACCCATTAGGAATTAGATAGGTATTAGTTACTCTATCTATTTAACGGGTTGGGATGGAGACTTGCTAGTTAACCATATAACCATCCACTTATTGAGTTCATAAATTCCAATGTTAGGGTTTGATAGAAGTTGAGTGTTGTAGTGTGCTCTCTTATCCTCTAGGTGGAGTGGTGTAAAACATTCATCCTCAAGTAATAATATATCAATCCTTGTTCATCTCCCATAGATTCATCTTTTGGATTGATTGGTCTTGATTTGGTTGGTTTTTCCTCTTCTCTCTCCTTCTTGAAGTTGACGTGCTAAGAACGTATAAGAAATGGAGATATCCTCTATAAATCAATGTCCACCCATCCAAACACTTGCTTGGAAAATTCACAAGAAACCTAGTTTTTGCTCTTTCTGGACTCTCCGAGTGATTTCTTGAAACAGCTATTTTTAACTTGATTTCTTTGGTGTTCATGCTTGTTATGATATGTAAAAAAACATCTAGAGCCATCTTCATCATCAATCACCTATGAGCAAATCATATTCATTGTTTTCGATTTTTTTGATTGGTTTTGATGCAACCTTTCTTAAAATGAAAAAATGTCCAAATTTTGGCAATGATTTTCCTAATCGTTAATTGGAATAGCTTCCTGACATCCTAGAGAAAGTTCATATCAAATTTTAAGTGATTTAAAGCTTTCATTTGAGAGTTAGATCAATTATAGATTTTGATCCAGTTTTGGCAAGTAGAGCTTGACAAACCAAATGATCTCCATTCTCTTAAATTCTTTCAAGATTTTGGTTGGGATAGATTCTTAAGTTCATGATCTAACCTTGGTCCAAGATTCAAGTCTTTTGGATCTACATATCAAAAGTTTTATGGATTTTTGGATTTGAAATAGTATTATTTTCATAGGCTAAAATTATTGTAGCACCGAATTTTTTTTGAAATTTTGTGATTCTTGGTCTTCATAGCTTCTCATATCTATTGGAATGAAGAATTAGTGAATAATTAGGAAAAAAATTGAAGGCACCATTTACCTACCCCTCTCTGTTGCCATACTGGTCCTACAAGTGGTATCAGAACCTGGTTAACTCTTCACATAGATCTTAACTAGTCTTAAAAGCCATAACATCATATAAGTATTCAACCAAGCCACCCATATTCAATGGAGTTGATTTCTCCTATTGGAAGGCTCATATGCAATCCTATATCGAGGCTCAAGGGCACATAATTTGGATTAAAATCAAGAATCTTTATATTGTGCCAGTCAATGACAAGGTGGTCACACCTGATATAGAGGCAAATAGCAATGCTCATAATTTTCTGATTCAAGGGCTTAGTCGATCTGAATTTGAGCGTGTTGCTCACTTGAGGTTTGCTCATGAGATCTAGAAGACACTCGCTTATTACCGTGAGAGCTCTATCGCGATCAAGGAAGTGAGACAAAACCAACTGTAGAAAGATTACTCAAAGATTTAGCAAAGGCCTAGTGAATCTTTGTATGAGTTGTGGGGAAGGTTTTTCAAGATCATTCATGATTTGCATGCTATTGGCATTGTGTTTTCTGAATCTGAGAATGCACACTAGCTGTTGGTGCACTTGATATGAGAGTTTGGAGAATGAAGATCACTTCCATCAATGACAACACTTGATATGAGCTCTACTCGAGATTGAAAACAGATGAGATTGACTTCATCTCGTATCTCTCCAAGATCGTGTCGATGGTATTTGCATTTGACCCTTCTTAGAGTATCTTTTGAGATTCCTTAGAATTTGGCCCTTGTGGATTTTCATTGTCTGCCTTGCACTCTTTGAGTGATGAGCAGCTAAAGAGGCTCCCTGAGGATGGCTCAGCCCTCCTATCCATAAAATTCATGAGAAATTACAACAAAGTGAGGAATAAGAGGAGAGGTGGCCTTGTCACTTGCTTTGAGTGTGGTGAGCTGAACCATATTGGGCTAAGTGCCCCAAGCTGAAGGGCAAGAAGGAGAAAGATTTCTAGAGGTGTCCTCAAGCTCGAGACGTGAAGGCCAAGAAGCCCAAGTACCGCAAGTTCATCAACCAGGTTCATGCCACTCTTGAGAACGTCAACATGAGTGATGTGGACTCGGAAACGGAGGACAACGAGGACGACACCCACAGGAAAAAAGACCCAAGACTTCACCAGCATGTGCTTCGTGGCCAAGAACAACACCGACGTTGAGATATGCCCCTCCTCCAAATAGATAAAACGTGCTCTTGTTGTTGCTGAATAACAACTGAAGAAACAAACTTAAATAATTAGAAATCAAGACATTATGATTGACAACTCGAACCTACAAGTTGTTAGGCTCAAGTCCATGAATCCTGATGATAATTTTGAATCTTGCTTGTGTTTTCATGATGAAATGGCTAATCTAAAAATTGCTCATTCCTCTATTCTTGGTCAACTTAAGAATGCTTTCGATGAACTAAAATCTCCCAAATCTAGTCATGATCATGATTGCTTAGATGCTATTGCTTTAGATGTGATTCCTGTAGATGTTATTTCTTCATCTTGCTCAAATTATGCTTTGCTTAAATTGAAATTGGGTAGTGTTACTGTAGAATTGCTAAAATTTAATTATGATCATACTTGCTCTCATTGTGAGGATAGTAAGACTGACATGAAAGAAATAACTTAAATGGTTCTTTATTCTAGAATTGAATCTTGTGAAAACTATTCTAAATTCACAACTGAGAATGATGCTCTCAACAAGACACTATAGGATAAATATAAAATTGAGAAATCCATGTCCATCACTGCATCTAAGAAAGTTATTGATTCCATCTCTTATGCATTTTATGCTAAAATTGGGACTAATTTAGATGTGATGTATGAGGCTTTTAGAGTCAAATATAAGGAGCAGTTGGATTAGGTTAGAAATTTTCCTTGTGTATCTTATGAGGCTTTGAAGCTTAAGGTACCTATCCATAAAGAGAAATATGCTAGGGCAACAAAAATAAATAAGTGTGCCACATGTGAGAACCTAGCCAACAAAATGACTACCTCAAAAAAAACCCTTGAGAGATTTTCTAGTGGAAAGAAGAACCTCAACATAACTCTTGATCAATCTAAGATGAGTGTAAAGAAGAGAGGCTTAGGATTTAATTCCCTATAGTATTCCAAGAACCACCCACCTAAGATTATGAGAGCAGTTGAGAATGGCAATTTTGAGGTAAAAAATCCCATGGGCCTTCTAAAACTATCTTTAGATCTGCAGGTTTTGCCCAAACCCTTTCTAACAAAAACATGTGCTTCTACTTAGTCAAACCCCTTAAAAGGTCAAGTACCATTGCACCTTCTGCAAGAAAATGGACACATAGTTGAGTTCTGCTTTCATAGAGTCAAAGTTGAGAGAAATGAGTGGATGTGTGCGTTGAGGTCTATCAGAAGAGTTTCTTCACCTGTGAGTGTCTCTAGAACCAAGCAACCTATATTTCCTTCCAAACATAGGCCTAGGTTTGTATGTCACTTATTTGACTCCTCTGGTGGCTCTAGGCAGCGCTTTGGGTTAGGATATTATGAGGGCAGACCACGAATAGCATCTAGACAGGGAGAGTACCGACCCTTTGGTAGGATAATTTGAAGTGGTCTAAGTGATTCTCATGTGCATTCTCATGGTTATCTTGCTAACCATTTTATTTCTACATCTACTGCTATTCCTAGACATCATGTGGCTCAGCAATGGATTTTCAAGTCTTTTATCACAAACCCCAGTACTGAGGCACAGATATTTCCATCTTATGCCCTGTAGGTCTAGTGTGCAAGGAAGGAGGACATGTGGCTTGTTGACTCCAGGTGTTCTCGATATATGACTGGAGATTTTAAATGGTTCTCCTCCCTCACATGTGCATCCGGCAACGAGTTAATCACATTTAGGGATGCTTCTATCGAGACCGTGATAGCAAAGGGCACAGTGCGTGTCAACAACAATTTCATACTTAAGGACGTCACTTTGGTAAGTAAGCTATTCACTTTGGTAAGTAAGCTAAGGTATAATCTGTTATGTCTCCTAGCTTCTTGATGAGAGTCTAGAAGTGAGATTCAAGAGTGGTGAGTGTAGAGTTCTACACTCCTCGGGTGAGTATATCTTCTATCTCTAGTCCTAGGTGTCTTGTGGCCTCTAACTCTCGTGATTTAGTATTGTGGCATCACAGCCTTGGACACATAGGCTTTGAACACTTAACTAGAGTTAGTACCAAGAACCTTATTAGAGGATTGCCTAGGCTTAAAAGTGCTAGAGACCTAGTGTGCACACCCTGTAGACATGGTAAGATAGTTTTTGCTTCTCATATACCTTTTACTTTAGTGATCACTGATGGCCCTACATAGCTCTTGCATATAGACACAGTTGGCCCTTCTAGAGTCCAATCTATAGGAGGGAAGTGGTATGTACTTGTCGTTATAAATGACTTCTCTAGATATTCTTGGGTATATAAAGAGCTGGCCCTTAGATTAACAGTTGATCTCCCAAGAGTCTTGAGAGCCATTAGGAGTGACGATGCCACAGAATTTAAGAACTCATCTTTTGCCACTTTCTACACTAAAAGAGGCTTAGAGCACTATTTTTCTAACCTAGAGTCCTCTTGCAGCATGGGGTTATAGAGATGAAGAATAGAGTCCTTGTAGAGATGGCTAGCACTAATATAGATGAGCATAGAATCCCTAGGAGGTTTTCGGCTGAGACGATTTCTACTGCTTGCATTGTGAGCAATAGGGTTTTCTTGAGATCATTCATAGGAAAAACTTCTTTTAAGTTTAGATTTGGTTATAGGCTTAGTGCCTCTCATTTCAAGATATTTGGTTGCAAATGCTTCATTCTTAAGCATGGCAACTTGAATAAATTTAAATCTAGATGTTATTATGGCATTTTCCTTGGATATCCTACACATTCTCATGGTTATCGTGTATTTAATTTGGATACTAATAAAATTATTGAGACTTCTAAAATCACTTTTGTTGAGGCTAGTTCTAGTATTAGACCCGATAGTGCAGGTACACAGGTACACGATGATCAGGAGAGTATCTTCATCGATGATATCACTGACCTAGAGGATGATGACCCAATCTCTGCTCTAGTCACTCCTGAGTTAGTTAGAGAGCCTATTTCTACTACTCTAGCTTCAATAAATTAGCCTCCTCCTACCTTCACCGACGCTTCGAGTGGCTTTGGTCCTACCTCTACAGCCCATGAGGTAAAGGCCACGTCTGCACTAGGATCTCTTCTTCATATTTAGCAATGATACTCTCAGAATTAGATGATTGGGGATCTCCATAAGTGAGTTACTTGCTTCAGGTTAATCTCTATATATTCTTATGCACATTCTGCTTTAGTTGCATCTTTTGAACTCGAGATGTCACCTATGCTTTATCTTTGGATATGTAGGGTCACTTGGAGTCAACTATAGTCAATGGCAAGAATCAGGATTATGCTGATGAAGGAGCTGAGGCTCAGAACAATTAAGAATATCATGTGAGATGGCTGAGCTGAGGCATGGCACAAGAAAGGCGGGAAACATTGAAGGAAAGTTTGAGCGACAGGTTGCACCATGTGGGTTGATCGGTCCAAGTGAGGCAAGATCTAGTGGAACTAGAACGGGAGAGACTTGTCAACCCGTGACAAGCCAGAGATGCACCTCCACGTGGTAAGTATGGCAATTAGTTGCAATGAAAATAGAAGGTCGGGTCAAGAAAGGGTATTTTGGTAGTATAACCAAAATACCATAAATACCTTAGATCATAACCACGACACTTGAGCGGTGCTGGGAAGAGTGATTTAGCTCAAGGAGAAGCTAAAAAGATCAAATTGGATCAATGCAAGGGCTTAACATATTCGAGTTTATGCACTTTGAAAAACGTGTGTAAACGTAATGTGTGAGTTAAAACCCGTATGTTGGGTTATCAAGTTGCCCCCATATGTTCTAAGTGGATAGTATCTGATGGGGATATAATAATCATCAAATTATTATTTATCTATAAATGATATTATTATGTATTCTACTCCTTAAGCATACCCCTTATATCCATAAGAGAGAGACCTAACCATGTGGTTGTGAGCCCTTCCACGATCGCTCCATGGTCATAAGTCTTTCCATTAGCATGACATGGTCATAAGTCTTTTTATGAGAATGATATAGTCGTAAGTTGTTCTACGACTAAGCCTAACTTCGATTGGCTTGTCTACGACAACCTGCTACATCGTGGGTCTATCTGACAAGGTGGTTAACGTGTGTACTTATTCTCTGGAATAATTGCACATAACTTTTCTCTGTCCCTAGTGATAACTGCATGATGGCGAAGAGGCCTCACGTCGCTAACAATAACTCCCACGATGCTTACTCATTTAAAACGTTAAAATGTCTCTTGGCATTGAACAATAGCCACCTCTTCGTACGCTATGTAAGGGTAGACATCAGGAAGAGAGTGGGGGGATAGATGCAACTGAAGTAGCGCAAGACATTTCGTATTACTTTCTTTTTCAATTGTAATCAATTGATCGAGCAATATCCACACAGCAGTAGGGTTATTATTCTCCTAGGGGAAGAGCTAAACCTATATAAAATTTTTTGTGTCTTTTTTATGTGATCATAGCCAGGTTTCTGAGAGTTCTCCTGAATTCAAATAATCATATGTAAGATCGGTATTGAAACACTGACAGTTAACACCATCCGTGCGGAATGTCTTTGTCAAAACTCTACTAATCCCTTGTCAGCAAGTTCTCTTCTTTCTGATGTCCTCATGGCAAGAGAATGAAACGAGGAGAATTAGTTCAACCTAACCGACTACACAGATCTCGACATGGATGCCTTCTACAACAATGAGCAGACCATGCTTTCATCTAACAGTGAGGCTGTCCCTAGAGATCCATCATAAGATCTCGGAATCACACCACAGATATGGCTAAGGAGGGATCCTTATCCCCCACAGCATTACACTCAACGGAGGAATGAGTTTCCCTAAAGGGCAAGTGTCAATCTGACCGTAAGCAGGACCCGCAACATGATGAGGGGCTGGCCTCTAAATATTCGAGTCCCTCACCGGTCATTCGACCTAGTTTAACAAGTCCTGGAATCCAGCATTCTGAGACTCCATCAACATCTGGTAGTCATCACTCTCCAGTTGTCCCCGCAAAGAATGTGGGTGGGCCCTCTATGAGTTTGTCCATACATTCGCAGGGTTCAACTCCAACAGGAGACAGTTATAACCTAGAATTCTCCTTCTTGGAGGAGCTTACTCCAAGTCACGATGCACTGTTGTTTGATCTTTCTTCAAGCCAGGGGCATCTGATGGAAGCGGAGATTATATCTAGAAGGTCTTTACCCTCCTCACAGATAATGATCGCTCTCCCAGAGGAAGGGTAAACGATGCACCTTGCCACCCACACACTGCGACCCCTCGTGGTGACAGCGAGAATACCTCCAGTAATAAACCAGGCGAGTACTCTGATGAGGGTGGGAGAAATTCTTGAAATAATTGCACTCTATTAAGGCAGACTCAAGCTGCTTTAGACATAGAAGACCTTGAGAGCATTTGGCAAAGAAGGTTGATAGCCTAGAGGGCTTTACCTGGGCACATCATGAATCAGTCCGAGGAGGCACAGGAGCTTCAAAGCATAAATGACTTGCTCGAAAACCCGACTCAAGAGCTTGCTCGAACACCAGGCTATGACCATTTCACTGAAGGGATCACGCGAAGACTCTGAAGCATGATGTCCAGACTCGAGCAACCTCGTCGACACAGTTCCAGGAGTCGAATAGGTACAATTGCGTCAAGTCATTTGCATAACTCACCCTGCAAAAATTGACATAATGATAGGTCACATCATTCTCCTAACCACAGCTCTAGTCGAAGAAGAGTTCTTCAAGCATCCCCAAATCGGTGAGCTTATAGAGGAGGTGATTGATCACTACTTTGAGTAAGAAATCTGCAACATCAGATGGAATATGAGGAGGGTTACCCTCATATGGATGAGACCTATTACAAGTTGGGTCCATCGACTGCTGGGCATCACTGAGTACGATCGCCTGGAGATGCCAATCATCCTTTCCCACAAAGGAGGCCCCACGATCTTGTTACCGGATGTTGGGCGTTTACACTTGATCTCCGAGCAGTTCACTAACCACCGCGGTTTCAACCAGTAAACATGGAGAAGTTCAATGGGTCTTAAAATTCCATTGAATTCCTTCAAATTTATATGGCTGCGATTCGAGTAGTAGGAGGAGGAGAGCATGTCATGGCAAATTACCTTCCGACTGTGGTTGCAAAATCAACCACTAGAGGCGATCCATTCGTGGCAGCACCTCTACGACCTTGTACTAGCCAACTTCCTGGGCACCTACAATCACCCTGGGAAGGAGGACGATCTGCACAGGATGAGACAAAACAGCAACGAGACCTTATGTCAATTCATCAGACGTTCCAGTCAGGTTTGTAATTCTATACCTGAGGTTTTTGACGCTTTTGTTATTAGAGCATTTAAGCAGGGAGTCCACAATAGAAGGTTCATAGAAGACATCGCTTTGAATCCTCCAACTACTGTTGCCGAGTTCTTTGAGATGGTGATCATTATGTGACTAATACTGAAGCAGTCAAGTGCAGCAAAACTGTCGACCAAGCTGATCGAAGGTCCAAAGAGGTAGGCGAAGGAAGCAAAAGGAAGGAAAAGGTCAAGAAATCCAAAAACAAGGTAGAAGGTTAGAAGCTTCAAGCCAAAAGTTCCAAGAAGGTCTTGTCCATGGGCGATAAGGAGCCACGGAATCCCAAACAGTACTCCAGTCGGGGCAAGGGTAAAATCCCTGTGTGGAAGGACAACAAACCTAGGTGGTGCCCTCTCCGTAAAAAGGAAGGACACGACCTTTGCAATTGCTGAGTTTTTCAACGAAAGCTTGAGGATTATTACTCTGGTAAAGGATCACTCCCTGCACCAGAAGAGTTAGGACAAACAAGTGGTCAGAAGTAGTCGGACGATGACGAGGAGATGCCGTTCCAAGATCCGAAGCACACCATCTGGCATATCTATGGAGGATCTTCAGCATATGAGTCAAAATGACAGTATAAAGCTGTCGAATGAGAGGTAAACTCTATTGACCATCCCCTTGTCAATAATCTTCCTAAGTGGTCAGAAGTCATCATCTCATTCGAGAAAGTGACTATCCAATTCCTTCAACTCAACCAGGTCGGTTTTTAATCGTAGTCGAGCCTACCATCAATGACTATCGAGTAAATTGAGTGTTGATTGATGGTGGTAGCTATTTAAATATTTTATTTGTAAGTGTTCTGGACGAGATGCAAGTTTCTCACACTAGAATAAAGTCTATACGAAACTCATTCTATGGGATCATACCAGGATCTTCGACCAAGCCAATTGGCCATGTTTCTCTTCCTATTATGTTTGGTTCTATAGGCAACTTAAGAACAGAGAAAATCTCTTTTGATGTAGTTGATTTCAACATGGCATATAATTCATACTCAAACGACCCACTCTGGCACGTTTCTTAATTGTTGTTTACTATGCATGTCAATGTCTTAAGATGCTAGGTCCCAAAGGAGTAATCACAGTCCGCTGTGATAAAAAAAAAGATGGCGCTTACGTGCGACTGCAAGTCTCTCGAGATGGTAGGTCAATTACTGTAACATCCTGATTTTCAGAGTATTTTTGAAGCTTTTAAAATAAAATTCACCATTTGAATTTTTTTTCTGAAATTAATTAAAGCTTAAATGAAATTTTATGAATTAAAAGGATTTAATATGAATAATCTGAACATGAACATTTGCCAAAGTTATTTTATTTGAGTTCCTTGTGTCTCAAGGAATTTATTGGATTTTTCTGGATTTATTTGCTATTTTCTAGAGCTCAAATTAATTTATTTGAATTTCTGAAAAGAAAAATCTCCAAAATCCCAACCGCCAATGGTCGAAACCCACCAATGCCCAGCCCATTCCGCGCTCAGCGCCGCTTTGTCCTCGCCGATGGGCGACACGTGTCACCATCTCGCCACTGCGCTCGTACCGCGGCGCCATCCTCGCCGCCGCCTCGCTCGCCGGCGATGTGGGACCCACTGCTGTGGTCGCCGTTCTCGACCGGACTCTCTTCCCGCCTCCGACGGGACGCCGCCGCTTTTCCGTTTTCCTTCGCGCTCGAAGTCAAACACTCGACGGCCGTATAAAGCCGCCGCGCCTCGTCTTCCGTCGCCCCGAAGCCGCCGCCCGCCGACGCTGAGCGCCGCTGTCGCCCGCGTTGGCCGTGCGCCGCTGCTCGCCGCCGCCGTGGTCATCGCCCGTCGCCCGCTGCCGTGGCGCCGCTATTCGCCACCGCCGGTGAGCCCGCCGCCGCTCGTTCTCCGCCCTCGCCACCTCGGTCACGCTGGCGCCGCCGCCGTCACCTGCCGCCGCCCACCGCCGCGCGCACGAACTGGCCATGCCGCCGCCGCCGACGCGCCGCAGCAACCTCGCCGCCTGGCCGCACCGCCGCGCGCGCGTGCACGCCAAGACGCGTCGGCCGACGCCACCGCCGCGGACTTTTCGCCTTCCGTCAGACTCCGCCCACTGCACCGAAGTCTCGTCCGGTGGGGCCCGCTTGTCACCGTGCACTTCCCGTGGACCAAGCCGAAGTCCGCCGCCACCAAGAAACCACGCCGACCCTAGGGCATGCGTGTCCGCCCGTCGGCCGCCACGCCAAGACTCGCCGCTGCGCCAAAGCCTTGGCCACCAGATCGCTCGTGAGCCGAGTCCACCGAGACCCAGCTTCCTGTGCGCCCGGTCCACAAGACAAGGCACTTTTCCAATTTTCCTGATTTTCAGAAAATCCAATTTTTTTCCAAGAGCCCGCTTCTCCTCGCCCTAGCTCCGATTGACCTCGTTCTTTTTCTAAATTCATCTAAAATTGAGCTCTACCTTTTGGTTCAGGTTTGAAAGTTTTTGGAGTTCATTTGAATTTTATTTGAATTTATTTTCTCTTTTCGTCTCGCTTTCTCTCGTTAGATCGCGGTTCGAGGGAGCGAAGTTGGATTTGAAGACCAAGAGCCCTCATCTGAGCAAGGCCAAGGCAAGTCGTATTCTTTGATCATGTTGAACCCAGTTTTCAATCTATTATGTATTATTTTGTTTCAAATTATCATGCATGGCTATTTGTTAATAAAACCTCGTAATTGGTAGTTATACTCCTAATTGGTTAAATCCTCCATGATAACTTGATTGCCATGATTCCATTGACACCTTAGGATTGGGAATTATTTAGTGATAAATAATAATTGTCACATGGGGTTACGCTCAACCGCTTAGCCGCTTATTATTAGTTCGGATCCGTCATCGCATGTGGTTAATTAATCCTGACTTAATGGTTTACTTGAACGTGGTGGTTAGCCACAGTTATAAAATTTGTATGTCATGACATGGGTAGTGTCATGGGCATTGGTTATACAAACTTGGCTTTCACTTGGGCGAATGATCGTGCGAGAAAGGGGGTGCCGGATGCACATTGGGATGTGGATGCTTCGCCGGTAATTGTTATGACTTAACTTTGTGCGCCATTGATCCGAGCTTAATCGCAAACCACATGTCTAGTATGGGATAGACTGGCATAATAATTTGTGAAGTCTCCACTTTGGTTTTACTACCGATGTTGTGTGGCGCAAGAGGGGCAATTATCGACTAGGGGTTACCCTACTCGACGCGAATCCTTAGCGAGTGGGATCGGTGGAGATGGACCATTGTAAAAGCCTTGTTGTGATTTCCTTGCCGAGGCTAATCACATCGTGTGGGTACAGCTTGTGCAACCTCTGCAGAGTGTAAAACTATTCGAATAGCCGTGTCCTCATCATGGACAATGCTCGGTGATTTCACACGAGGTAGAGTTTTCATAAAAACCGGTTGGGTTAAGTTGGAGAGTGAATGGTTAGTTCACCGTGGTTCATTTCATGGATCTTGGTTCATGGTGGATTCCTTGGGTGAATGGCTAGTTCACTTGTGGTTGGTCTCAATTCCTTTGATTTATTTACTTAGTGTCCATTGTTAAATTTGCTTTTCAATCTATTTATCATATTTACTCTAAATTGCTGTTTTATGCAAAACTAACCTTTCACCATCCATTGTTAAGCTTTGCATATTATATTGCATTCATTTGTTACAAACGACTTGTCGAGTACCAACGCACTCACGGCTTTATGCCCATGTTGCTCGATTGAAGAGGAGGGACCAGATCGCAGGAGTTGCTAGAAGGAGGCTACTACGAGGACTTCACGGATTAGGACTTCGCTCCCGATCGATTGCCCGTGGGCATGTCGAGTGGCTACTACGCTAATTTTGGATTTCACTGCTAGTTTCTTTAAAAGCCCTTCGTGCTCATAATTGTAAGCTTGGCCATAAGGTCGCACTGCTGGTTATTAATATAATTTGGATTTCCTTTAGAATATCGTGATGTGGATGATATTTATCCTTGTTTACGCTGTGTACTAGCGTGATCCTCGACTAGTGCAGAGTACACAGAGAGTCCGAATTTGTATATTCGGTCTCGACAGAGATGGTATCGAGCCATATCGATTGTGAGGACTAAACCCTAGTCGATAGTCGTGGTCTCAAGAATTCAAAACCTATTTTCTAAAGACAAAACAACCAAACCTGATATTTAGCAAATTCTTTACTCTCTTACCTTATTCTTAGGGATTCTTGCCTCTCACCTTAAAGGTCCAAAATGAAAGTTTTTAAACCGACTTTGTCTTGTGCCAGGTCAGATGTCGCAAAGCAACTATAGCAGTCGAGGATGGAGGAGAGTTCTTCGAGTGTCGCTAAGAAGTCTTGGTTTCAAAAGAACACCAATCTACGCCCATGGATGATGAAGTAAGAGGATACCATTTCACACGGTTGTACTTCACTACCAAGCTTGAGGACACGTCGACACCACGCCTTTAAAAGTTCAAATGCACAAGCAATGCACGCAAGGTCGTTACTCAACTCGCGACGGTACAAGATCGGTATGACCAAGTTCATCCAGAGTACAAGAGGAAGTATGAACTCGAGGAGTACACTCACGGACGCCAACACCCCGCCCGCCACGCCGCCCAGCCCGAGGAAAGGCAACGATGGCGATGATCGCCGAGAGTACCTACGACTTGCCATTCCAGCAACAGCGCCTACAATGCGATTCGCAACCGATGGACGTTCCACGGTGATGCGAAGAAGAAGAAGAACGCGACGCCGCACCTCGCCGACCAGAGGGAGCCGGAAGAGTAGGCCGAGCATAGATAGCATCGGTTAGGAAGTGGTTTTGTTTGCATTGAGTGTGATGTGAGCTGCAGCTTTGCCTCAAAAGCAATATGTTGCAGCCATATCAAATCTTTTATTGAAGTGATTTATTTGTTCTTTTGTTAGCTTTTCGCTAAGTGATTGTTTAGTTTAGGATTTACCATTAGAATATCCCCTTAGACGAACTTACCACTTATCTTTGCTTTTCCTCTACCAGTAAGCCTGTGAAGCCGTCCTCAAGCAAGTGATCTTTCTTTTCGATGGTTGATACCCGAGCTCCGCAGACGTGGTCGATGAGTCGAGATCCCGAGGCGTCAGCAACTCCGAGCAGCATGCAAACCCAGCTGGATCGATCCAACCTGAGTCGCTTCATGGCAGCCTGCATCAGCTTGATGAACACCATGATGCGTAACATGAACGCCATGATGAATCGACGAATCAAGACATGACCATGCCTCCACCGGTTCGCCAAAGCAGTCAAGTTTGCGAAATTTATGAGGACAAGGCCTCCTACCTATTCACGGTCTTCGAGCCACTAGAAGCCGGCGACCGGATGCGTCGATGGAAAAGAAGCTTAACCTTGCCCATTACGGATCGCGAGAAGGTGTTGTATGCAGCCCATCGCCTTGAGGGTGCTGCAAACGAGTGGTGGAAAATTATTGTGCCGCCACGAGGATCCGAGAGCATCACTTGGGCTGAGTTCGCAGGAGCTTTTCGTCATGCCCATATCCCGGATGGGGTGATCGAAATGAAGAAGGAAGAATTTCGGAGTTGCAGCAGAAGAACATGTCCGTGAGTGAATATCTCAACAAGTTCACTCGGCTGGCCCGTTATGCTCCGTAAGATGTCGCCACAGATGATGCTCGCTGTAAGAGGTTCAAGAAAGGATTGAACCTGAGATTGAAAGTTCGTAGTGGGACATGATTATGCCGCTTCCAAAACATGGTGGACAAAGCAATGCTCATTGAGGAAAGTCATCGCGAGTTGGAAGAGTCTCAAGAGAAGAATGATGCAGCAAGGATCACAGATGCACCAAGCTCGAGAGCCCGCTGTAATTTTCAGCCACCGAGTTCCTCAAAGAATGGGATTCAAAACTCCTGCACCAGCTCCCCGTCAGCTTTCTTCAGCGCCAAAACCAAATCCAGTGGGAAGCCAACAGCAGAGGATTACCGAGCTCTCAATGAAGTTACCATCAAGAACAAGTACCCGTTGCCCAGAATTGATGATCTGTTCGATCAATTAAAAGGAGCTGGAGTGTTTTCCAAGATTGATTTGAGATCGGGGTATCACCAAATGAGGATTCGACCGGAGGACATACCCAAGACAGCCTTCTCAACTCGTTATGGATTATACGAGTTCACCGTGATGTCCTTTGGCCTAACCAATGCCCCAGCCTACTTTATGTACCTGATGAACAAGGTGTTCATGGACTACTTGGACAAGTTTGTCGTTGTGTTCATTGATGACATTCTGATCTACTCCAAGAATGAGGAGGAGCATGAGGAGCATTTGAGATTGGTATTGCAAAGATTGCGGGAGCACAAGTTGTATGCTAAGTTCAGCAAGTGTGAATTTTGGATGAAGGAAGTTGCCTTTTGGGTCATGTGTTGACAGCAGAGGAGTGTCCGTTGACTCAGTGAAAGTACAAGATGTGCTCACTGAAGGCACCCACGTCGATGACCCAGTCCAAGCTTCCTAGGAATGGCAAAGTTACTATCGGAGATTCATTGAAGGGTTCTCCAGTGTAGCCCGACCCTTACCCAGCTACTAAAGAAGGAAAAGAAGTTTGAATGGACGCCAGAGTGCGAGAAGAGTTTTCGAAGTTAAAGGAAAGTCCGACAACAAAGACGATCTTAATTTTGCCTCGACATCAAGAAAGATTTTGAGATTTATTGTGACGCCTCCGCAAAGGTTTAGGTGCGTATTGATGCAAGACAAAAGAGTGGTAGCTTATGCATCGCGCCGCTTGAGGCCACATGAGGAGAACTACCCTCACGCACGATTTGGAGTTAGCAGCGATTGTGCATGCCCAAAATATGGCGACACTACCCGATGGGTAATGGATGTGAGATCTACACGGATCATAAGAGCTTGAAGTATATCTTCACCCAATCGACCTTAACCTAAGACAAAGAAGATGGTTGGAGTTGATAAAGGACTATGACATTGAATCCACTATCACCCGTGAAAAGCCAACGTAGTGGCGGATGCGTTGAGCAGAAGGTATATTGCAACACAATTATGGTCAAGGAGAGTCAACCAAGATTGCACGAGGAATTCCAAAAGCTCGGTTTGGAGTTGGTTGAAGAAGGATGTTGGCCGCTTTGGACTTGCGTACCGACCTTGATAGTCGATTCGCTCAAGCGCAACCGAGGATGAAAATATCCAATGGATCAAGGTTGGATTGAAGGAAGGAAAAGCGATGTGTTTTGTGGAGGATGATCGGGTATCATATGGTACAAGAAGCGATTGTGCGTACCCAATAAGGAAGAGTTAAAGCAATTGTTGCTTAAAGAGGCACACGAGTCATTATATTCAATTCATCCAGCAGCACCAAGATGTATCAGACATCAAGGATAAGTACTTGGTGGCGGTATGAAGCGAGAAATAGCAGAGTATGTAGCACTATGTGATGTTTGCCAATGAGTGAAAGCAGAGCATCAAAGACCCGCAGGATTGTTGCAACCGTTGAAAATTCCCGAGTGGAAGTGGGAAGATGTGGGCATGGATTTCATCACAGTCTACCCAAGACCAAGGAAGGTTACGACTGATATGGGTAATTGTGGATCGATTAACAAAGGTAGCCCATTTCCTTCCAAAAAACCACATATTCGAGATAAGTTGGCGTAATTGTATATGTCCGTATTGTGAGTCTCCATGGAGTTCCTAAGAGGATTGTGTCGGATCGTGGATCGCATTCACTTCACGATTTTGGAGTAGTTTCCACGGCGATGGGTACTCATCTGAATTTCAGCACAACCTTATCACCCATGCACCGATGGTCGACAGAGCGTGTAAATCAAATCCTAGAGGATATGCCGAGAGCATGTGTTTTGGATCACGGAGCTAAGTGGGACAATTGCCTACCTTTGCAGAATTTTCCTACAACAACGCTACTGTGCCGCTTTGCGATGTCACCGTTTGAGGCTTTGTATGGTCTCAAGTGTAGGACCCTCTCAATTGGAAAGAAACAGAGAAAGGCAAATTTTTGGGCAGAGTGTTTGCAAGAAGTCAAGAAAAGTGCGCTTGATTCAAGAAAGGTGAAAGCAGCGACTCAAGCCGAGCAAAAGAGTTATGCCGATACTCGCCAAGAGATTTAAGCTTTGAGCCCAATGATTATGTGTATCTCAGATCACACCTTTCAAAGGTGTTAAGCGTTTTCAAATGAAGGGAAAGCTAGCACCAAGGTATGGGGCCATTCAAGATTTTGAAGCGCAAGGGAGAAGTTGCCTATCAGCTGGAGCTACCTGAGAACTTGAGCGGGATACACGATGTTTTTCATGTGTCTCAATTGAAGAAGTGCTTGCGAGTGCCAGAGGAAGCAGTGCCAATTGAGGCTGTGGATCTCCAGGAGGATCTGTCCTATAAAGAGCATCCCATCAAAATCTTGGAAGTGTCGAGCGAGTCACTAGAAGAAGAGTCGCTCGCTTTTGCAAAGTTCGGTGGAGCAATCATTCAGAGGAGGAAGCAACTGGGAAAGCGAGGAGGATCTCAAAGCGGAGTTTCCAAACCTATTCTTTAGAGAGCCAGAATCTCGGGGTCGAGATTCCGTTTAAGGGGGGGAGGTTTGTAACATCCTGATTTTCAGAGTATTTTTGAAGCTTTTAAAATAAAATTCACCATTTGAATTTTTTTTCTGAAATTAATTAAAGCTTAAATGAAATTTTATGAATTAAAAGGATTTAATATGAATAATCTGAACATGAACATTTGCCAAAGTTATTTTATTTGAGTTCCTTGTGTCTCAAGGAATTTATTGGATTTTTTCTGGATTTTTCTGGATTTATTTGCTATTTTCTAGAGCTCAAATTAATTTATTTGAATTTCTCAAAAGAAAAATCTCCAAAATCCCAACCGCCAAGGGTAGAAACCCACCACCGCCCAGCCCATTCCGCGCTCGCGCCGCTTTGTCCTGCCGATGGGCGACACGTGTCACCATCTCGCCACTGCGCTGCATCGCGCGCCATCCTCGCCGCGCTTGCCTCTCGCCGGCTGTGGGACCCACTGCCGTGGTCGCCGTTCCGACCGGACTCTTTCCCGCTCTCCGACGGACGCCGCCGCCGCCGCTTTCCTTCGCCGTCTCAAGTCAAACACCTCGACGGCCGGGTATAAAGCCGCCGCGCCCCTCGTCTTCCTCGCCCCGAAGCCGCCGCCGCCAGCGACGCTGAGCGCCGCGTTGGCCGTCTGCGCTCGCTCGCCGCCGCCGTGGTCATCGCCTCGCCGCCGCCGTCGTCGCCGTCATTCGCCACCGCCGTGAGCCCGCGCCGTCGTTCTCGTCCCGCCACTCGGTCACCGCTGGCGATCGCCGCCGCCACCTCGCCGCCGGCCACGCCGCCGCACTCGCCGCCACGCGCGCCGCGGACGCGCGCCAACCCCGCCGCCTGGCCAGCGCCACCCGCGCGCCCGCATCGCCACGTCGGTCACGACGCCACCGCCGTGACTTTTCGCCTTCCGTAGACTCCGCCCACCGTGCACCGAAGTCTCGTCCGGTGGGGCCCGCTTGTCACCGTACTCGTGGACTAAGCCGAGTCACCGCCCGGCCAAGAAACCACGCCGCCCTAGGGCATGCGTGTCCGCCCGTCGGCGCCACGCCAAGACTCCGCCGCTTGCGCCAAAGCCTCGGCCACCAGATTGTTCGTGAGCCGAGTCCACCGTGAGACCCAGCTTCTTCCGTGCGCCGGTCCCACAAAGACAGATGCACTTTTCCAATTTTCCTGATTTTCGAAAATCCAATTTTTTCCAAGAGCCCGCTTCTCCTCGCCCTAGCTCCGATTGACTCGTTCTTTTTCTAAATTCATCTAAAATTGAGCTCTACCTTTTGGTTCAGGTTTGAAAGTTTTTGGAGTTCATTTGAATTTTATTTGAATTTATTTTCTCTTTTCGTCTCGCTTTCTCTCGTTAGATCGCGTGTTCGAGGGAGCGGAAGTTGGATTTGAAGACCAAGAGCCCTCATCTGAGCAAGGCCAAGGCAAGTCGTATTCTTTGATCATGTTGAACCCAGTTTCAATCTATTATGTATTATTTTGTTTCAAATTATCATGCATGGCTATTTGTTAATAAAACCTCGTAATTGGTAGTTATACTCCTAATTGGTTAAATCCTCCATGATAACTTGATTGCCATGATTCCATTGACACCTTAGGATTGGGAATTATTTAGTGATAAATAATAATTGTCACATGGGGTTACGTTCAACTGCTTAGCCTGCTTATTATTAGTTCGCCGATCCGTCATCGCATGTGGTTAATTAATCCGACTTAATGGTTTACTTGAACGTGGTGGTTAGCCACGCTATAAAATTTGTATGTCATGACATGGGTAGTGTCATGGGCATTGGTTATACAAACTTGGCTTTCACTTGGGCGAATGATCGTGCGAAGAAAGGGGGTTTGGATGCACATTGGGATGTGGATGCTTCACTGGGTAATTGTTAAGGACTTAACTTTGTGCGCCATTGATCTGAGCTTAATCGTGCAAACCACATGTCTAGTATGGGATAGACCTGGCATAATAATTTGTGAAGTCTCCACTTTGGTTTTACTACTGATGTTGTGTGGCGCAAGAGGGGGCAATTATCGACTAGGGGGTTACCCTACTCGACGGCGAATCCTTAGCGAGTGGGATCAGGTGGAGATGGACCATTGTAAAAGCCTTGTTGTGATTTCCTTGCCGAGGCTAATCACATCGTGTGGGTACAGATTGTGCAACCTCTGCAGAGTGTAAACTATTCGAATAGCCGTGTCCTCGGTCATGGACAATGCTCGGTGATTTCACACGAGGGTAGAGTTTTCATAAAAACCTCGGTTGGGTTAAGTTGGAGAGTGAATGGTTAGTTCACCGGTGGTTCATTTCATGGATCTTGGTTCATGGTGGATTCCTTGGGTGAATGGCTAGTTCACTTGTGGTTGGTCTCAATTCCTTTGATTTATTTACTTAGTGTCTGTTGTTAAATTTGCTTTTCAATCTATTTATCATATTTACTCTAAATTGCTGTTTTATGCAAAACTAACCTTTCAGCCATCCATTGTTAAGCTTTGCATATTATATTGCATTCATTTGTTACAAACGACTTGCTGAGTACCAATGTACTCACGGCTTTATGCCCATGTTGCTCAGTTGAAGAGGAGGGACCAGATCAGCAGGAGTTGCTAGAAGGAGGCTACTACGAGGACTTCACTGATTAGGACTTCGCTCCCGATCGATTGCCTGTGGGCATGTCGAGTGGCTACTACGCTAATTTTGGATTTCACGCTAGTTTCTTTAAAAGCCCTTCAGGCTCATAATTGTAAGCTTGGCCATAAGGTCGTACTCTGTTGGTTATTAATATAATTTGGATTTCCTTTAGAATATCGTGATGTGGATGATATTTATCCTTGTTTACGCTGTGTGCACTAGCGTGATCCTGGACTAGTGCAGAGTACACAGTAGAGTCCGAATTTGTATATTCGGGTCTCGACAATTACCAACTCGAGAAGCAAGCAAGATGTAGAGAAAGTCAAAGAAGTTCCCCTAAATCCAAAGGAGCCTTCGAAGACCATACGCATCAGGGTTACTTCCGACATGCCCGGGGTCTCCAGGGAGGTGATTGAGTACAGGCTAGCACTACAGCCTGAAAAGAAATCTGTAAAATAGAAATTACGAAGAATTGCACCTGACCAACGGGAGGCTATTAGGTTTGAATTGGACAAGGTACTGAAAGCAGGCTTTATAAGAGAAGTTAATCACCCAGTGGTTGGCTAATCCTATATTGGTTAAGAAGTCTAATGGTAAGTGGCGTATGTATATAGACTATACCGATCTTAATAAAACTTGTCCAAAAGATGATTTCCCTCTTCCTCGTATCGATCAATTAGTTAACTCTACTACTAGTTCTGAAGTATTAAATTTTCTAGATGCATACTTTGGTTATCAGCAGATTAGTATGCCTCTAGAAGATGAAGAGAAGACCACGTTTATTATGCCATTTGGAATATTTTGCTATGTCAAAATGCCATTTGGTTTGAAAAAAGATGGTCCAATTTTTCAACGTTTGATGCAATTGACTTTTTTTACTTCAACTAGGTCAAAATTTGGAAGCCTGTATTGATGATCTAGTCATAAAGAGCATCAAACGACTTGATCACAGTTTAGACCTGTAAGAAATATTCGACAACCTTAGAAAATACTGCTTGAAACTCAATCCTGAGAAGTGTGTGTTCGGAGTTTCTTCAGGAAAATTACTTAGATTCCTTGTTTCTACAAAAGGTGTCGATGCAAATTATAAAAAGATAAAGGCCATTGAGCAAATGCGCTCTCCGACCACTAAGAAAGAAGTCCAGAAACTTACAGGGTGCATGGCGGCTTTAAATCGTTTCATTGCACGACTATGAGAAAAAGAGCTTTCTTTCTTTAAACTTTTAAGGAAGCACGAGAATTTTGAGTGGACGAAAGAGGCAAATGCTTCGTTTGAGGATGTCAAGAGGTATCTTACGAGTGCTCCCGTTTTGGTTTCTCCGAAACCAGAAGAGACACTCTTAATTACGAGCGCTCCACTGGCAGTAAGCGCAGTATTGGTTGTAGAACACGAGAATGTCTAACAACTAGTTTACTACGTAAGCAAAGTAGTGCAAGAAATTCTGTATTACTTTCTTTACCAATTGAAATCAGTTGATCAAGCAATATCCACATAGAAGTAAGGTTATTATTCTCCCAGGAAAAAGCTTGAACTTGTATAAAAATTCCTGTGTTTTTCTCTATTTGATCGTAGCTAGGTCTCTGAAAGTTCCCCTGAATCCAAATAATCATACGTAATATCGGTATTAAAACACTGACAGTATCTATTAGGAATTAGCTAGGTGATGGTGGCCCTATCTATTTAACGGGTTGGGATAGAGACTTGCTAGTTAACCATCTAACTATCATCTCATTGATTCATGAGTTCTAGAGTTTGGGTTTAAGAGAAGTTGAGAAATATAGTGTTCTCTCATATCCTCCATCTTGAAATAGCAATATATCAACCTTATTCATCTCCCATGGATTCAACTTTTGTTGATTAATTTGGTCTTGATTTAGTTGGTTTTTGCTGTTATCTCCCCTTATTGATCTTGTTATGCCAAGCACATGTAAGAGATAGAGATAACCTCTAGAAATCAATCTCCACCCATATAGGAACTTGATTGGCAAGTTCATGAATGTAACAGCCCAGTGTTTATTTCAAAATTCTTAGTTAAAAAATTATTTTAATTTAAAATAAAAACAAGTGTTCTTTGGTTGCTTGAATTTTGATGATTTTATTTGTCTATTTTAGCTTTTAAAAAGGCTTTTTAACTAATATATATATATAGAGAGAGAGAGAGAGTATTTTGAATTTTTATAAAATCCTAGTTCAAATTAATTATTTTAAAGCAATTGACTTTTATTTGGTTTTTCTGTACTTTTTCTGGATTTTAAAAATCAATTTCAAAACTAAAAAGTATTTTTGTAATAAAGGCCAAATTTAAGTTGAAAATATTTTTCTTAAGTCTAAAACATTTCCATGAATTTTTGAGAATTTTTCTAGAATTTTTAAACTTTATTTACTATTTTCTAAGAATTTTTTAAGCTTCCTAGCATTTCTGAAAATTAAAAATAGAATTTAAACTCTCCCTCTCTCCTCGACCAACATGTGTCTGGCCCAGATCAAATCCACCCTACCCCTTGGTCTAATCTCGGCTGTGCACCTTCATTTACCCCTTCATTTCGGCTCAACGACTTGGATTCAATCCACCGCCGCCCGATCTCATCCACCCCGTCCATCTTCACTTAAACCCTTCAAGGGTCCCGATTCTTTCTCTTTACCATGTGGCCATCATCTGACCGTTCACTCTCCTCTCTCTTCCCTCTTCTTCCTTGGCCTCTCTCTCTCTTCTCCCACTGTCGCCGCCATGGATGCCCCGCCGAGCTACGTTATCCGGCCAGCCACACCTTCCAAGGCGCCACCTCGGTTTCCCCCTCGCCGCCGCACCACGCGCCGACCATTTAAGGCCTCCCCTGCTCGCATTCGCACCGGCCAAACTGGTCTTCCCCAGGAACTCCAGTGAGCCGCGCCGCCCCTCTCCTATATAAACCCCCCCCCCCAAGCGCCCCATTTCTCGCACCGCCTCCCTATGCTCTCTGTTTTCCCCCCTCGGCCGAGCGCCTAAGACACCGGAGAGCCGCCGCGCCAAGGTGTTTCTTGATCCCTATTGCCTCCTCTCGCTTGTCTACCCTTCGTCGGCTGCCGCCGAGCGCTGGAGCTCCGGCGAGCCCACGAGTCCCGAGCGCAGCCAGGCCATGTTAGCGTTTGCGCCTACGTGGCAACCAACGTGGACACCATGTGGGAGCCACGCCAGCCCTAACCACCCACGTCAACACCACTGCCACCTCAACCTCCACCATGATCCGTGGACCCAGTCCACGGTAGACCGGGCCCACTATCAGCCTCTTGCCCAGAAAATTAAATCAGGGCTGATGTCAGCATGATGTCATAAACCAGATTTTTCCTTATAAAAATAATTCAGCTGAAAAATAAAATTCCTGCTGACGTTATAAATACCTTTTTCAGTACAAAAATAATTACAGAAAATCAGTCTTTTCCATTTTCTCTCTTTTTAAACTTCTGGAAGCCCGTATTTCTTCATTTTAACTCCGATTTGACCCGTTCAAATTTCTAAATTCTTCTAAAATTCTAAACTACCCATTTCTAGACTCTTTTTGAATTTTTTAATTTTATTTGAATTTTTTTGAATTTATTTGTTTGATTCTTCGCGCGTAGATTACGACGATCTCAAAGAGCACGACTTCAACGACTCGCACCAGGACCTTGAGAAAGGCAAGTTACACCCTTGATCATGTTGATCCCAATAATTTAAATTATTTATGTTGTTTTTAAATTATTATGTAAACGTACTTTTATTCAAATCTAGTTTAAATTCAGTTCAAATTCTAGTTATGCCTAAATCCTTTGTATAGCCAAACTTGACATTGATCACAATTATGCCTTGTAACCCTAGATAAAAATCTAGTTAATACACTTAGTATTAACTAAAAATTTTGTAGTATTGCTTAGCCATTCTTAGATAATCATAGAATTGGGATAATTTTTCACATAAAATGATAAATTTTTAAAGTGTAGTCTTGACTTTTGTGAGTTAAGAATGTTTATGAATATTTTTGTAAATACGATGTAAAACAGTATCAAATGGCTTTAAGTCGCATCCACTGTCCATAGACCCATACAGTACATGACGTACAATCCACAGGTCTATCAAAGTATCATCAAATTAGCCACAGATCCACCAAAGTATCATCAAATTAGCCACTACAACACGTCGAAAAAACGTCACATGTATGCATGACGATCGATGAGACCACTGTCCGGACGTGTGCAGTACGTACATGGAGCATCACATTCACAGGCAGGCGGCACAGTGCGTTCCCGTCCGCCAGCGCTGACTCCCTCGACCTGCGCCTGGCGTGTACGTGTCTACGGATACATTATGTGCCATTGACAAGATTGACTTGGCGGCTGTCGCTACCTGCCAAGATAGGAGTGGTTGATACCAGCACAGCTGCAAGCGGACAAGTTGAGCACGTACTGCTACACTGTACGTGGAGATGTACCGACACTTTATGGGTTACAGTCTTGTTAATGATCTAGAAGAAACAATATAAATATATTTATACACACACAATTGATTCTGCAAGTACAATAATTGTGCAGTACGTTAATCCTCACCACACAATTTCGGATCTCTTCTTTTCAACTTCTAAAATTTACTTTTAACTTTTTTTATAATAACTAATTTTCAAACAAAGTACTTTTGGTGATATCTACAAATTAATTATAGAACACATTATAGTGATTTCATTTGTATCGGCCAAAATTTCACATGAGTTTATATTACTCTATACTCTCTCTCATAAATAGCATAAAAAGATATAAGCCACAGTTAAAAGTCATAAATTGAAGAAAAAAGAACAAACCTATGTACATTGGAGTAGCATGCATGTATGCCTCTTCAAGTCATGAAAATTAAAATACTAAAAGGAAAGTGGGGAGTAGCTGCCTCCGCAGACGCCAAACTCATCTCCAATAATCACTAAACAGGGCATAATAATCATACATCGCCAACTATATATAATGCAAAAGATTAGTATATGGCTTTCCCGGACTCTAATGAAAGCCAACTCTGATTTGCCTTGGGAGGGTTTAGGCTTAGTTTTGTTTTTCGTTACTATAGTAACTAGCTTTAAATGATACTTTTTTTAAGTGATGTATATAATTAAATTGTAGTAGATATTGTATTGAGTTTAGCTATACTGTCTAAATTATATGTAATTATTTTTCTCTACGTACTATCTCTCGTAAAAAATCAAAATTCAAAAACTATAAATTAAAAATCAAAACCACAGCCTACCAGAACTCATGTTCGATCTCCTATCATCACGATCTGCCCCTTTTCAATAGCCAAAAGCCATGCCTAGTGGCTCAACAAAATAGTAAAATACTACTACTCCTCCAGTAAGCACACTAGCACATGTGACATATAGGACTAGCTAGTAACGCTGTAAGTACAAGCAAGCAGCACATTCCAAGTAGAAGACAAACTGACCACCAACCCACGCCAAGCCCGGACAATCTGGTAACTTTTCCCATCCATCCAAACGATGCACGATAAGCTAGTCGATAGACGATAGGAAAGCTACTTTGACTCACGGGTGCAACAGCACCTTGTGCCGCCATCCTTTTCCTCTCCACCGAACAAGCACATCGATTTGGAAACATATGCATGCACTGGGGGCCGAGAGATCAGGAAGAGGCTACAGTTCTCTTCTTTTTAATTTTGAAAAATTATTTTTAAAATTTTATAGTAACTAGCATTTAAATAAATTATCTTTTAAGATAAATCTATAAGTTAATTATAGTAGGTACTATAGTGACTTTATTTATATCGGCTAAAACCGCACAAAAATTTCTGTTACTCTATACTCTCTTACGAACAGTGCAAAAATTATAAACCGTAGCCAAAAATCATAAACCGAAGCTAAAAAATAGGCCCTATAGCCAAATAAAAACCAACAACTAAAGGAGAAAATGAAAGCCGAAAATCTCAGGTCGTCACGGTGTCACATGTGGAATCGTCCTATAAGTTCCCACTCGTTAATTGCTAACCTGGCATGCATCCTGTTTGGGACATGTTCTTATGCTGTTCTTTTTCCTCGGCAGTGATGGCTACCATTGTATGGAATCGTGTCCTTGGATTGCTATCTGATGGTCGTGAAGGTCCTTGAGGCTAATAAGTCAAAATAATTGGGTATATATGGTCAAGTTTAAGGTTAATAGCTAACACAACAACCACTCTAGCCTGTTTGAAGTTTGATTTAGCTGGTCATGATCTGATCCAATGTGTTCTGTTAGAATTATCCGATTTAAGGAAATGTCATCACATCAAAGATTTGAAATCCCAATTTTGTTGATTTAGTGCTGCCATCAACCCCCGGTCCAAAACGAGATGCCCTCCTGAGCATAACACCTCCATAGCTCTAAAAAAATCAGTGAGGTTTACGCCGTTGATGTTGCAAGCAGATGCTTGATTGATTATGAATGGAGAATCATGATAATATGATGGAAAATTAGTAAAAAAATTTAGCCGATGGCCGGCGCAATTGTGCAGTTTGGTGTAGT
Source organism: Dendrocalamus sinicus (assembly GCA_036346575.1). Taxonomy (NCBI): domain Eukaryota; kingdom Viridiplantae; phylum Streptophyta; class Magnoliopsida; order Poales; family Poaceae; genus Dendrocalamus; species Dendrocalamus sinicus. The sequence goes on along the minus strand of CM070641.1, from coordinate 14,390,256 downwards.
ATAAAATAATTTTATGCAATTCCAAATTTTAAATTTTATATTTTGCAATCTAAATTTGAATTTAGGATGTTTGATTTGATATTTAATTAGCAAATTTTATTTTGAGATATCCCCTTACATGTGAAAGAGAGGATTGAGAGATGTCCATTGAGCAAATTTACACTCTCAACCTCCAAATTAAACCTAGTGCTACCTAAGGATAGGCCAGTGGCCTCGTGGTGGGAACAAGGGTATTCGTTCCCATCCTCCTAGGTTTGATCCTTAGGACTGACGCGGTGTGTCTTATTTAATCAAAATACACATATGCTTTCAGTGGAAAAGTGTGTGTTCATGCTCCGTGAGGCTCTAAAGCTTTTGTACAATATCAAGCATGTGTAGTGCAAGCGCAACACATGTGTGCATGTGTGTGCGTGAGGGGGTGTGTGTGATGTACATCTTCCATATACTCTCTTAAGAACACATAGTGCTATCTATTTCTTTCATTTTTAAATTAATATATCTCTAAACAAACTATTGATCTAAGCCTTTAAAATTAGGATCCACTAAATTAAGAGCTAGATGTTTTTTTATATCTTTTTTAAATTAATATATCTCTAAGACAACTATTGAATCTAAGCCTTTAAACTAAAGGATAATTGATAATTTGCCCCAAATTTGATATGCATTTGATGATTTGCCCTATGATGTCTCACTAACATAATATATTGAAGACAAATCATCAATTACATCTCAACCGATGGGGCAAATGGTCAAATGCCCCTTAAAATAAGGATCCGCACCAATTTAAGACTCGAATGTTTTTATTTTTATGAGAATTTCTAGCATATTTCTATTTTTTTTAATAGTGACACAACAACTTAGCTACTCATAGTCTGGTACTACATGTTTTTAAAAACTATCTGGTTTAAGGAAATGCCAAATTATAATGCAACATAGAGACTTGTGATTCCAATTTTGTTAATTTAGGAGTATCTCCAGTCTTTGAGCATCTATCAGCCCATGATGGGCTCACCATTGAAGCAAAGTAGCCAAGTTTGGAACTGTTTACAAATGTAGCATTGTAGCGATTTTTTAAATTTACCCCTAGACGTATGTTTTTGCAAAAATAGCCCTCTCCCCAAACTCAGAAGGTATGGCAGGTGACACTTATGGCCTACCGCGCCAGGTTGGCTCAGTTGCAGAAAGCACGCACATGATAGGAGGGGCGACGGCAAGCGCTTCCAAGCACCCCCTGGCTTAACAGCTCCTGCCAAGCTCCCCTGCCTCAGCAAGTGCCTGGGTGGCTGACCTGTCGGACACAACACGGCACACTCGACAATGATTCACATGTCTTTCGGCTGGACTTGGCGCTCCCCTACGCGCCCATGTCGGCCTGTCAGTCGGCAACTCCTCTTCATGATCATAAAATGACTTGTATCCCTCTCCACTATCTCATCCGAAGCCGCGTAGTTGTGTATCTTCCGTGCCGAGCGAGAGATAGCCGAGGGAGAAGAAAGAAAGAGAGTCGCCTGAGAGTTTGAAATAGTTTTTTGAGGTGGTTTTGCTACAATTTAGGGGATATAGCAGTTGGAATTAGTGTGGTTTTGGTGATGACCTTCACAAAGAGGTATGTTTCATTCATGTGCGAGAAATACAGTTAATATGTCATTAATATTTAGTTAGGTTAATGGTGGTTTGGTTGTATAGAATGTGCTTTGCAACCATGTTTAGATGGCGTATGTGTTTAGTTTGTGTAAATGATATTTTGTAATTATCCATGTTAGTGATGTATTAGTAGTGATAATAATGATTCTTTATTAATAGTCTACCTTTTTACTGTTATGTGTACACTGCAATTATTTATACACTATTATTATTTGTACTTTTTTATACTTTGTTTGTAACATTAGTGATGTATTATTTGTACACTATTGTTATTTATACGTTGTTATTATTTGTAAATTTTTGTACTTTTTATAATAACGTAAAAAAGATCACATTGTTATTTGTACACTTATCACTGTTGTTTGCAAATTAGGTATGCATATATATATATATATATATATATATATATATATATATATATATATATATATATATATATATATATATATATATATATGTGTGTGTGTGTGTGTGTGTGTGTGTGTGTGTGTGTGTGTGTGTGTGTGTGTGTGTGTGTGTGTGTGTGTGTGTGTGTGTGTGTGTGTGTGTGTGTGTGTGTGTGTGTGTGTGTGTGTATGCATTTCTCTAATACATTTGCAGTAATGTGAAAAATATATGTGTACATGTATTATTAGCACATGGCTATAGACATAATTGGTATCTCAGCTATGTACATATTGATGATTATTTTGTATTATATTTAGTTGTATGTAGCATCAACTGAAATAAGTGCATTTCATTTGTATTTGTAGGATCGTATGATGCTATCAGAGAGGGGGTAAATGATCACTTCTGCTTCATCAAATCTCTACGTAGTTGATAATGAAGTCAACCGCTTGAACGAACACTCGTTGCACAGCTTTGCTCGTAGTCGTATGCTTCGCCCAAACAGCAATCACCAGAACTCACTAACCAAATTGATTCAAGATCTTCTCTATTGACGAGTTTATGTGGAGTTACAAAGTGCCCTCACAAGCACCCCTAAAAACCCTAGCACGCAGACACCTCGCAAAAGCCACACTAAAATCCTTAGCTTACCTCTGCTTTTATATGCTAGTGCCCTGCACCGTGTTCGACTCCCACGGAGTGGACATGCATTATAGGGACCTTTGGTTGGGGAAAGTGAAGTGTGTGCCGAACGATGCACTAAAGTGTCCCCCTCCCCACACGCGTGAAAGACGTCAATCCCATCGCATCAGCAACGACATGGATGACAGTCAGTGTGGCCAACGGGTGAGACCACAGAAGTGCAGGCTATGCAAAATAGTGGGCCACTTCATGAGGAACTGTCCGAATAGGGCCACTTTGTCAGCCACCCCATAGACCTAATAGTTTATTGCATATGTACAAGCGTACTCATTCATTCTTTATAAAGCTGACATTTCTTGTAAAGTAACTCACAACGAATTGATATTTGGCAATGCAAATTATGTGTGTTTTAAATTAAGTTCGGTCCTAATGTTGTCACATTCTTTTTTGTAACTTTTAATGTGACTTTTGTATGGACAATGGCACATGATTTTAATGAACATTTCATACAAACACTCAAACATCCTTTTCTGTATTGTAGGGAATCCCACTATGGCAACAAAAGCAAGGCGAATAGAGCTTGAAGCTCATGGCATGGGAGGGAACGGCGAGCATGGGCTGGGTTTTGAGGCTGTGAACCTTATCTCAAAGATAAGAGCATCTACGGTCCCTTGGACCCTGATCTATTGCTTGAAACTAGGGAGTAGTACACCCTTAGAAATCCCTTCCATGACTATGCATACTTCCCCAAGCTTTGGCCGCAATGCAAGCACAACCTTGACGCGGTGGTGCAGATTTGTGACAACCACATATACCTAGGTTGTCGATTCTTTTGCTGCCCTCTATTCATGGTAAGTGGTTCATTACCTACATATATTTTCAGACATGAAATGCTTGTACCAACCTCGTCTTACTAGCAGGCAACAGACTGTAAGTTTATTAAGTGGGTGGATCTCTCATATTCAATATTCGCCCAAGTTTACATCCACAAATTGCACATCTGCCTAGAAAAGTTACTGGGGGAGCTCTAAACCAAGAGAACCAACAACGATAAGCTCTGCAGGTAGCTGATCAGGGAGAGGAACAATGACGAGGTGGTGCATCTCGGTAGTGACTACCACCCGTATTGTTGTTGTGCCAACCCGAGCTGCAATTACGCCTGCCACTCTGCGACAACCAGGCACGTGCACGCCGCCCGGATGACCGTCATGCCATGTAAGTGTCATGCGGTTCCACATTTTCGCCATAGAGCCATTGTAATTTACACCTTCATTGCGAAGTGCTATGTCAGGCTACACATGATCTATTCCTACAATTTTTTAGATAACGTATCTGCACAACTTAAAAGATGGAGTTGGTGGTGTTGATTCATCTACCCATCCAAACCCCCCATTGCACCTTTCTAAAAGTCTTCTAACAAAACCATATGGTTAGTGAATCCCTACCGGTTAATCGAGCAAACGGTCACTGGGGCCGTGTACTGCAATTAGGTCGTGCAGCTGTCACCCCGCCTACCTCTCTCGCCTTCTCCTATCGCGCGCGCCCTCTCACGACCAAGTCGGCCTACCAAGCTAAGGGGTGTGGTAGGCAACATGTGTCGTCTGCCGCGCCTTCTGAGCTTAAGAAGGAGGTTATTTTTGCCCAAAAATGAATGTCTGAGAGCCAAATTTGAAAAAAAAATGCTATAGTGCTATATTTATAAACAGTTCCCAATTTTGCCATCGGGTTACCGTTAAATTCTGTACCTTAAGAATCTTGCTAAAATCCATAAATTTGTACAATAAAAGTGATACAATGCCACCCTAATGCATCTGAGACACTCTTTCGCAATCCGAAGGGGAGAGATTCGGCCCTGATCAACTCGGCTTCGGCTTCTGGCTTATTTTTCATTATTCATAAGTTTCGTCTTTTTCTGAACTTTTGACTTTTTATTGAGCTTTTTTGCCGGTTATTTTTTCCCCGTATTTGTTTGTATTATACGTAATGGGCTAACATATTTTTTATATTTTTAAATTTTTTTAAATTTAATTATGCTAAATAAGTCTCTGACATTCTGATGCTTTTTTCATCAACTTCATGATGTTTTCAGCCATAAGCCATGAGCTTTTCAGCCGAACCGATCACCACCTCAGAACACTGGCGCCCTGAATTTTCTTCGATAATACACAGGAGACACTAATTCACTTACGAGATAGCCTTTTTCTTACATAAAAAATGATAGAATCCCGACAAAAAATGTCGATTCGAATTTCTACATGCATGCCCGGCGGTTACTTTTAGCAAAGCATCAGAAGATGCAGCTTTCGTTGACAAAAACACTGATACTAAAATACAAAAATGCCACCATTCAACTAACCCTATTCAGCTAACCCTGGTACGACACAGTAACTTCATTGTCCAAAGACCTATGAAGCCTCGAAGGGGAGTGCATTTGGACAGCGGCAGAATTGACAATCACTTTTCCAGCCATTTTCAGAATGAAACGGAAACCTAGGAATGCACGATACGCGTACGGCATTAACACTCTTGCTTATTTTACCTTAAATTTCTAACTTCTAACCTATATTTTACTATTTATAAATTTTATCTTTTCTAGTTTTTGTTTTTTAAGTTTTTTTTCTTTTTTCTCGTATTCATTTGTATTATCTGTGATGGACTAATATTTTTTTTATTTTTAAAATTTTTAAATTTAGTTACGCCAAATAAGTCACCATCAACTACAGTATAATTTCAGCCAGTTATAGTGCAATTTCAGCTATAAACTAGCTTATTCAGCCCAATCGAGTGGCACCCAGACATGCCACACGGTCAATGCAGATGTCCTGTTCTTTTGCCGTTGCAAGGGTCGTTGGTTTTTTATTTTTCTTAGTAATCATTATCTATTTATAATTTGGCCCTAATCAACTCGGCTTCGGCTTCGGCTTCTGACTTCTGACTTATTTTTCACTATTCATAAGTTTCGTCTTTTTCTGAACTTTTGGCTTTTGTTGAGCTTTTTGCGGTTCTTTTTCCCGTATTTGTTTGTATTATACGTAATAGGCTAACATATTTTTATATTTTTAAATTTTTAAATTTAATTATGCTAAATAAGCCTCATCACTCTGATTTTTTTTTTGACTACAAGTGTTTTCAGCCATAAGCCATGAGCTTTTCAGTCGAACCGATCATCACCATAAACTACAGTAAAATAACATATCCATCATCCATGCACATTCACAATGCCGTTCCTGTCGTGCGCTTGTCTCAATTTCAGATAAAACTAATGGTGAATGAGTGTGTAGAATTTGTAGATTGCGGAATGGGGTGAGGCCAACAGAAAAAAAAATCAATCATATCTGTTGCAATCGAAGTACAATCATATTTTGCTTAAAAAACTCAGTACCTGTTTATATTGGATTTTGGATTTGATTGTTGTTGGCTTATGAGTAGTAATATTTTATAGAGAAGTTTGTAGAGAGAAAGACTCACATGTGATTTTGATCGATATAAGTAAAGTCACTATAGTGTGTACTGTAATCGACTAATAGATCCTACTTTAAAAAGACACTCCATTTAAAAATTAGGCATCGTAGAAAAACTATTTATTATAGAAAAACAGCTTTTAAAAACCAATACGAGGAGAGCCAGCATGCCTTTTCATTCTTTGGTCGACTCTTCTTCTGGTTCGATCCATTGACTATTCAAGAACAAAGTTTACCAAACATTTTTACCTAATTTGCCCAAAGTTGTGGCGAAGAAAATTAACCTATAACCAAACTTGCCCAAGAGAATCTAGCCACAACTCCTTGTGCCTATCACGTGTGGAACCTAACTTTAAAAAAAAAGAAAGTTTACAATGCCTAACCTATTGCCAGGAGCCCATCGGTAGCTTTTTCTTCGGTCAACTCCTTTAATCCATCGATTACTTGATCCTTGGTTTACACACAAGAATATCGACTGCATCAGGTACTCTTCCAACGAAATTACAGGGGCACACGAAATAATCGAAAAAAATATCTTTGCCACTATCTATCTAGTGGGGAGCAGGTTAAGATATCTCCCTGGACCCGTGGTTGGGTGGGCATTCGGACCCATCAGCCGATGCATCCGCCGATGGTGGAACCTCCTATTTCCACCGCTTTTGCAACAGGAAACGGCAAAATTTTTCACGTTTCAGGCAAGCCCCATGTCGCATGTGCGGCTGCTGCCTCGCAAGTGGCTTCTCGCGTGCACACACCTCACATTGCCGGCTTCTTCTTCTTCTTTCCCTTTAAAAAAAGCACGCTCACGTGATCCCTCTCACTATGGCATGTGGACCCTGGCCCGCTGTCATAGTTTGATGGATAATAATAATAATAATAACAAATAATAATACTAATACTAATAATAATAATAATAATAATAAAGAACGCAATGATGTGGAACGGAATAACGGGAAGGTGCATCTGAGGTTAGATGGGGGAAGGACCATTGCCGGTACGCCTCCACTACCAAATGGTCACGAATTTATTTATGTTTGCCCTTTTTTTTCTTTAGCTCGTGTTTGAATTTGAAAAGTAGCCGCATTTTGGATTCTGGTAGGACATGCATGATCTTTCATGGCGACGCACTGGGGAGAGATAAGATTAGACGGTCACGTAGAACAACGTAACATCGTCGATAGTTGCCGCTGACACATTCGTCACGTAGTTACGACCTAACCGCAGCCACGTTACTTAGTTTAATCTTCGCCTTCACTTTAGTTTAATCTTCGTCTGGTTGATCGATTTAATTGGTATTGGAATCGCAGCCTATCATCACTCACAGCAAGCTCCAAATGCTGACATGGACGTGGATAAGGTCGTCGCCCAGTATCTCGACGGTCAAATCAAATTTGATTTTGAGAAAAACTCGCGGTCCAAAAGTAAATATTCTCTCTTTATTTTTCTGATGGGGTAGCACTGAATAGTGATGTATTTGCGTGCATGGACTTTTCGTGCATGCAACGTATTTTCAGGTTATGATTGAGTTAGCTAATCCGTCACCGATGTGTCGATGCCTTTCGAGTTTGGTCGCAAAGTGATAGGAAATAGGAAGGTCCAAGCCCAATTATTCCTGGGACAAAAGACTGTTCACATTGGTTCCTATTTATGCCTTCCGATTATATTAGAGAAGGAAGTCGGAATCTAATATAAACACATAACTTTTCGAAGCAGTTTTCTCACACCTCTCACTTCGTGGATAAGACAAAAGGTCACGAACGTATTACACACCTTACTCCTTTCGCTTCACGCACACATCGCTCCTTCACTTTCCTCATTGTTTGCTTACTCATTTTAAAATCACTTCTATTAACTACTACTATTTATTTTTCAATTAAAAATATCTGCCGCAACCAAAAGCCATTCCCCGTGTCATCACAATCAGGCACAAAGATTGCAAGGGTGAATAGAGAAGAACCAGTCGCCCGATTTTGAGCTGTCTCAAATAATTGCGAGACAGAAGATTGCCTAACCATACACCACTAGCTAGCTCTCTGTTTATTTTGTGTACGCTTTTCCGGTGCATCATATCATACAGCGAGTAACACAGAGAAAGAAACCTAAAACAAACACCAAACGGGCATAAGCTACTGATACTAAATGAGAAGCAAGCACACCCACCAATTGAGAAATTTTAAACGAGCAGAATTAATGTTACTCCATCACATGATATATGAGCCCTTTTCTTTTACTCTTCGATGTACTTGGAATGATTTATTTACTGGTCGAACACCGACTCGGGTGACTTCGAAGTGTTCGTCCTTTGGAGCCCGGGTTTTGAGGCAAAGAAAACGAGAAATGGAGATGATGTGATAACGGCAAGGATCAGTTGGGGAGATAGTACTTGTGCAGGTACAGTCACTGGAAGCTGTTGTGCAGCAGCTACCTGAAAGGCTCGGTACTAGCGGTGGTGGTGGTTCAAACGGTTGCTCATTTGCAAAGGGAAGATCAGAGGAGGATGGGGGAGCAGAGTAGGTGACTTTCTCCGGTTGGTTGCCTGTGGGTCTCAATCTCCAATGGAGCTTTCCCCATGTGGCCTCACTGTGGCAGCTCTCTAGCTGCATGCGAAAAAGGGGGAACCGGTGATGGTGCCTCGCAGAGCCGCGCATCAAACAAACACCGCGGCGTCCGCTGCCATTAAAACCCCGATCACCACCTCACTGCTCACGCGTCGTGGCGCACAGTGCAGGGCATTCCGCCGTCCTGCGTGCCGCATCTGCCGGCTATTTCTTCGCCTCCATTTATTCTATGCCTCCCTAAGCAAGTGTAGCAGAACCACTACGTCGTATCACAGGAGTAAGCTGAGCCCATTTGGGCGGGCGACGCTGTTATTTTGTTTTTAAGTGGTTTTACTTTTTGATTTCTCTCAGCAATTATTATATATAAAAAACTATAGACGATCTAGAATAATTTTGTAATAAACCATTATCAATTGGAAAGGTTAAAATTTTAAATTGCAAACATGTCAGATATTAGAAACATTGACAGAGCAACTGGTCTGACTGACAAAGGGGGGCGTCAGACCAGCCCTCCTTGGTGGTCTGAATGGCAGCGATTTAAGGTTTAAACTAGCTAGTGTCAGCGGCAGGGGCGAAACCAGACTCAGTCCAAGTCCCGGGCTAGGCCAGCTGGTTTTGGGCCGACTTAGTTTTTTTTTCCTAGATTTTTACACCCAAGTCACTAATTTTCCACGGGCTTTTTTTTTCAGGCCTCAGGCTATAGCCTATCTAGCCTGAGGCCTAGTTCCGCCACTGATCAGCGGTGTGACAGTTACAGGGATGCGGTCAGACCAGCTAAACATCTTCCTCTCGGCTGGTTTTTTGTTTTGGGTTTTTGGGTCATGGAATGAGTTTGGGTGACCTATGTCAATGTTTATATGTTGCAAAAGACATGTTACAGCTATTGTGGGTCAAGTTGTGAAAATTTTATGCCCAAAAAAGATTTCTTTGTTTTTGGATGTGTATGATCGCTTGACTCAACCATGGTCAACGGCGATGATCGGATCTACATTCATGAAGGAGCCGAGAACCAAAACAATCAAGGATACCGAGTGAGATGGTTGAGCTCAAGCATGGCACAAGAAAGGCAGGAGATATTGAATGTAAGTTTGAGCGATGGGTTACACCATGTGGCATCTCAAGTGAAATGTAGTTCGATAGAACCAAAATGGGAGTGACTTGCCAATGCGTGGCAATCCAGTAGTGCACCTACACGTGGCAAGCATAGCAATTGCTTGCAGTGGATGGTGAAGATCGGATTAAGAAAGAGTATTTGGTAGTTTGACCAAAATATCGAAAACTACCTTAGAAGAAACTTGCGATGTTTGGGAGAGCGATTTAGGTTAAGGAGAAACTGAGAAGATCATGTTAGATCAAGACTAAGGAATTAGTGGATTCAGACTTATGTGCTTTTAAAAAGCATGCATAAATATAGTGTGTGAGTTACGATACGTGTGTTGGGTTAGCGGGTTTTTTCTATATGTGCTAAGTGGATAGTATTCACTAATGATTAGATGGAGCTGGTTAGTCTATCTATTTAACGGATGGGATGAAGACTTGCTAGTTAATCATCCAACCATCCTCTCATTGTGAGCAAGAGTTCTAGGGTTAGGGTTTAAGGCAAGCTGAGTGCTGTCATATGCTCTCTTATCCTCTAAGTGGAGTGGATATAAAATATTTATCCTCAAGTAGCAATACACCAATTTTTGTGTTGATTAATTTACTCTTGACTTGGTTGATTTTTGCTATTATCTCTCCTCTTCTTTATCTTGGTATGCCAAGGATGAGTAAGAGATGGAGATGACCTCTAAAAATCAATCTCCACCCAAGTAGACACTTGGTTGGCAAGTTCATGAAAAACCCAATTTTGCTTAGATTTGACCCTGAGTGATTTCTTGATCCAAGTGTTTTTAGCTCAAGTTCTTTGGTGTCCTTGTTTTACTGTGATATGTGTGAACACATCTAGAGCCTTGTTTGTTGGAATAGGTTCGTGACATTCTAGAGAAGTTGTCTGCCAATTTTCATGTTATTTGGATTTACGGATCAAAAATTGTGTAGATTTTTGGTTTTCAAATAGTGTCGAAAATACTGTTCCAGTGTTGAAAACATTGTAGCGGTCTGATCTGCTATTGTTCATTGGTCTGACCGAAAATTACTGTAGTGATCTGATCGGGTATTGTTCGCGATTTGATCTCCGAGCACATCGAGGATTGTTTCGCTCCATTTTGCTTGGAATTTTCGTGTGATAATTGGTCTTTGATCTTTATAATTTCTCATAACTGTTGAAGTGAAAATTGATGAATACTTAGAAGAAAAATTAAAAGCACCATCCATCCATATTTATTACCATAAACTTTATTAGACTAAGGCCCCGTTTGGCACAGCTCCACCACTAGCTCCTTGGGTGTTTGAGTTTTTGTGCCAACGGGGTAAAGCAAAATAGCTCCACCCAAGGAGTTCCTTAAAACTTAGAAAAAGTAGCTCCACCCAGGAGTGAAAAAATAGTTCTCCGACTCCACTTGTGAAGTAAAAAACTTACGTGCCAACGGGGCCTAAATAGTCATAGCCCCAAAAACAATAAACCGCGTCTACGAACCGGTCGGAGTTGATAATAAGCCGGGCTTGAAACGCAAAAGCGTCGTAATCCAAGTGGTTAGCCCGATTAAGGCCCATTGGCACGGCCCACTTCACAAGTGGAGTGTTTTTGACTTCACAAGTGCGAGTGGTTAGCTCCTGAGTGAGCTACTTTTGTCTCTCAGACGTTTAAGGAACTCTGGTTGGGAGGGTGTGGTGGAACTGTGCAAACGGGCCTAAACTGGAAGGGCGGGGGGGGTCCTGCTCTGCTAATTATTTCTGCACCTACACCCTTTGACCCCGCGTGGAAATGTGCCGATTAGCGCCCTTGATTAAACTGAAAGAGGAGGGATCCTGACCTGCTAATTATTTCTGCACCTACGCCTCTGACCCCGCGTGGAAATGTGACGGTTTGATTAAACTGAAAGGGCGGGAGAGAGAATCCCGATCTGCTAATTATTTCCGCACTGACGTCTTTGACCCCGCGTGGAAATGTGACGTCGCAGAGGGGGGACGGGTGGTCCACGGGTGTGTGACCCCAAAGCAAAGCTCCAGGCTCGCGTCGCCTTCTGACATGTGCGGCCCGTGCCCTCCGGCTGACACGCGGGGCCCACCGCCCCTGCACCGATCGATTTCGCCATGGCCACCGTGTGCGCGTATCAATGTATGAGCTCGAGATGGATTCTAGTGGAGCTTCTGTATCATGTATCAACGTATCGAGTTGGATTCATTGCCTCAATTGTGTCCGTGGACACCAATGATAGTGTTACCACTACATGTAATCCATATGCCACGCTAAAAACGCAGCGGTTGTCACTTGACTAATAAAACAAATCAAAAGGACAAAGCGCTGCTATAGTTATACTCTATTGACAAGATATGGGCACATGAAATCCGCAAAATGTCACGCGCTGGTAGCTCGTCAAAAGCGAGTTGACCAGCTAGCTAGGAGACGAGACGGCCAGGCGGGCCCGATTGATTGCCCGTCCCCAAATACCCGCTTACGAATCATTGGTTCCTGCATACGTGACCATTTCACTACACGCGCACGGCACCAGACCTGGTCTAACGGCGGGGCCGATGGTGTTTGTCCGAGCCACGATACTATTAATCCAACCTAAATACAACATAGTACAAATCGTAAATAGATCGTATTGTGGTTGCGTCATACCTCTTATATGATAGTACAGCAAGATCATTTGTAGTTGATAGTAAAATTATTTGTGTTAGAGTTATTGCACTCTTCTGAACGTAGATGGGTGACTAAGCAGTAAAATTACTCGTGACTGGTAGTAAAAATACTTCCGACTCAGCGATTAATAGTAGAATTACTTGTAATTGGCAGTAAAATTAACGGACCAGCGGTGGCTTATTTTGTTAAGCGTACGTGGGACAGAACAGTCTGATATGATCGGACCCTTTTTTATGCCAAGCTTAGGTTAAAAAATAGACACGTGAATTAACAAGATACGGCATGATAGATTATTTGAACCAACTATGCTGCGTCCGATCAGATCATACTCTGTTAGACCCGCCTATTTGGCGAAGTCTGCACAGCACATAGGGCGTCCGCAATGGTAATAGCTAGTGCTAGCTATATAATCAGCTGACGTGGAGGTGAGAGACAAAAGCAAAGACTATTTTATACTGTTGGACCCACATGCTCTTCTCTCATGTTCTTAGACTACGTGAAATAGATCAGCTATTTGCTCGTCGCTAGTGACTACTCTCTCTCCTACTTTTTCCTTGCCACATCAGATCTAGCTAACTAAATAGCCAGCTGTTGGAGACGCCCATATATGTGCGGGAGAAGCGCGTACCTACGAGCAAGAACCCGCAATTAGCAGCTTTAACTAATCAGATAGGCGATCTCCAAAAAAAAAAACTAATCAGATAGGCTCCATGTGGAAGATGCCGCCTCGCCACGTGATTTAACAAGACATCCCTCAGCCAACCAGTCAGATCGCCTAATCGAAGTGCCTGATGCATGGAATGGAAGAGCGCCACAGTAATAGCTACTTAAACGCATGCTCCAAAGTCCAACGCATCGCTACAGTGATCATTTGGGCTTATTTTTGGTGGTTTATAATTGAAAAATCATCATGTTGGTGAAAAATCATCATGGTAGCGGATGTTTATTTAGCATAATTAAATTTAAAAAATTAAAAAAATATGTTAGCCCATTACGTATAATACAAACAAATATGGGAAAAAAAGAATCGGCAAAAAAACTCAACAAAAAGTCAAAATTTTAGAAAAAGATGAAATTTATAAATAGTGAAAAATAAATCAGAAGATAAAAACTGAAGCCAAAACGATCACAGCTCCCAACAAACGTCGGCACATTTAAGCGGCAGTACTCCCCCCTGTTCTCAAGTACTCGGCGCTTGTGGTTAAAATCACGAACAACAGTTGATCAAGTTTTGGTTAAATGTTATCAGAACACCATTCAATAACACCGCACAGTAATATGTCCATTTCAAGACAGTGGGAACAGTATTAACGTAGCATTACAGTTCCTGCAGGTCCAGAAGCGGCGGCTATTTTATAGAGGAAGCTTTCTTGACAGTGCGATCGGGATCTGAATTCTGAAAAATGCCCCGCGTAATAAGTACCCAGAGAGCCCAGCCACCATAACCAGTGCCACTGATTGGAGAGCACCACCGGACGGATGCTTGTTCCCGTGCCGCCGATGCCGTCGCCGTGGTGAGTGAGCGAGCGAGCGTGCGTGGCCTCCGCATTTTTATATGCTTACCACCGCGGCGCCACTGTCCCGTACCTTTAATCCTTGGTGGTGGCAGTAGGAGTGAATGAGTAGCTGCCGAGCTGCTTCCTCCCTCTCCGAAGCTTTTCTTCCCTTTCTTTTCTCTCCCAACTTCTCTCTTTCCCCTGCCTGCCTTGTAGTGGCTGCAAATGCGAAAGCTGCCAACTTTGTGCTCGGTTTGTTGTTGTTCCTTCTCCAGCTAGCTCCCTCAAGCCTCCCAACTCTCCGCCTACTACTCCCCTTTTATCTTCTCGCCCTCCCTTATAAATCCTTGTGTGGTGCTGCAGCAGCAGCAGCGGCTCATTGTTTCTTGGTTTCTTTCTTTTCTAGCTTGGGTGTATGCGCTGCTCTGATCAGTTGCTAGATTCAGATTTGTTAACCTTGTGCTTTGTTCCTGTTGCCTGTGTGTGTATGGTTCGTTCGTGATTCGCTTTCTGTTTTTAGATGTGAGGCACTGAAGTGAATCCAAATAATGTGCAATTATTGGCTCGTGGCAGGTGAGGTGCTGGTATGCAGGAGCTAGGTAGGATCAATCAATCGTACAAGGAGAGCAGGACACTGCACTTGTTCTTGTGCCGAGTAGTGCCCAATCTAGCGCGAGAGAAGGATACGTAGTTACAGAGCTTCTTGCGGAGCTGCGAATCTTGGGGGTGAAAGGCCATGCCGGAGTCCGGGAGTGCCTCCGAGGCGAATGCCTCGTCACCGTCGTCGGCTTCCACTGGCGCCGCCGGCCCGTCGGGTTCGAGTCCGGGCAATGGGAAGAGGCCGGGCGGCGAGCCGCCGGGCGCGGCGACCCGGGTGCCGTTCCACAAGCTGTTCGCGTTCGCGGACAAGACGGACGCCGCGCTGATGCTGCTCGGGACGCTTGGCGCCGTGGCCAACGGCGCCGCGATGCCGTTCATGACCGTGCTTTTCGGCAACCTCATCGACGCCTTCGGCGGCGCGCTCGGAATCCACGACGTCGTGAACCGGGTCTCCATGGTCTCGCTCCAGTTCATCTACCTCGCCGTCGCCTCCGCCGTCGCGTCGTTCGTCCGTAAGTGTCTGTAGTGTCCAAGAAACTAGGCACTGAGCAAGCACGGTCTCGTGATGGCCGTGGACGTTTGCAAATTAATGGTGTCGAATTGTTGTCTGACCAGAGGTGACGTGCTGGATGATCACCGGAGAGCGGCAGGCGGCGCGGATACGGAACCTGTATCTGAAGACCATCCTGAGGCAGGAGATCGCCTTCTTCGACATGTACACCAACACCGGCGAGGTCGTCGGGAGGATGTCCGGCGACACGGTGCTGATCCAAGACGCCATGGGTGAAAAGGTCACACCCCTCTTCACAACCACCATCAGGCGCTAACACTACAAGTGAATCATCTCTCGTGTTTGCGCTCCGAGGTTGTAATATTTTTCTTGTCATTTGACTCCGGTGTTGCAGGTTGGCAAGTTCATTCAGCTGGTGGTGACATTCTTCGGAGGCTTCATCGTCGCCTTCGCGCAAGGCTGGCTCCTCACCCTGGTCATGACGGCGACCATCCCCCCGCTCGTCATCGCGGGGGCGGTCATGTCGAACGTCGTGGCAAAGATGGCGTCCCTCGGGCAGGCGGCCTACGCGGAGTCATCGGTGGTCGTGGAGCAGACCATCGGATCCATAAGAACAGTACGCACACAAGCAAAGAGCACACGAAATTGTGTCACAAAGTTGAAGCGCCCCCACTAATAAGGTTCTGTGTTTCGACACCGCAGGTTGCATCTTTCACCGGGGAGAAGCAGGCAGTGGAGAAGTACAACAAGTCGCTGAAAAGTGCCTACAAATCCGGCGTCCGGGAGGGCCTCGCCGCCGGGCTCGGCATGGGCACGGTCATGGTGCTCCTGTTCTGCGGCTACTCTTTGGGGATATGGTATGGTGCCAAGCTGATCCTGGAGAAGGGCTATACAGGGGCTAAGGTCATGAATGTGATCTTTGCCGTCCTAACAGGCTCCCTGTAAGTTTCTATCAATTTTTCTGCTCCGGTTACCTTTATGCTATACTCTTTGAATGATTTTTACCCACTGCTTGAAGAGCAATAACTTCTGTTCTAAATTCAAACAGGATTGACCGTGTTTGAAATTTCTACTCTATGATTTGTTGATCTTCAGTTTAACAGGTCTTGTAGTTAAATCATTTTCTTAATTCCTGGGCATTTGCCAGAACTACTACAGTTGGTTGTTGGGGCATAATGACGCTGACGAGTTTACTCCATTCATCTCATCTCTACCTCCAAATTCCTATTGGGGACGGAGCTAAGGGAGGTCGTAACAGATAATTGCTTTTCATGCCTTTTCTTCTGACAACGATAGCACAATTTTATCGTGGGCAAATTTCTTAACGGACTTAGGACGTTTGATTGGTTCATTACCAAGTGACTGGTAGACTCTTATCCCTTTTGTTTCAAGTTTCTTAGTACCTAACTACCAACTCCCAACAGCAGGTTCAACAGAATCCAAAATGCTTTTCATGTTCACCAGAACTAACAGATTTACCCGTGCAGTTGTGTTCCTAGATATTATGATACAGTTGTTTTTTATATATAGCTCTACTACCTATAATTGAAATACAATTGTATTTATTATATAACTATAATATTTATATACGATTAATCTGCACCGCTATAATCTGACCTTACCAAAGTAAGTGGTGGAGGTCCTTCTCTTTTTCTTTCGATTAGTATGAGAATTTCTAGTTTTTTATTTTTAGGATTATTATGGATTTTTGGCCTCAAAATGAATAAAATGCCTTGAATATTACCTGTTGTTTTTATTTATATAGATATAATAGATGTTGTCAATAAAACATTCAGCACTTACCCTGGCTGGTAACAAATTTTCGTACTGTTTACATCAGATAGGTCTTGGCTGTTGAAAATCGAAATTTTCGTTAAATCATTAATCATGTACATTTTTCCCTTTTCCATCTGTTGATGATACACGGTGTTCTTCAGTCAAAACTAACCAAGCAAAATGATGATTAGTTCCAGAACCTGACATTTCATTATCATATTCACCAGAGCTCTAGGGCAGGCATCACCAAGCATGAAAGCATTTGCAGGTGGGCAAGCCGCTGCGTCCAAGATGTTTGAGACAATCAACAGGACACCAGAGATCGATGCATACAGCAACTCAGGAAGGAAGTTGGATGACATTCGAGGGGACATCGAGTTTAGGGATGTTAATTTCTCCTATCCAACAAGACCCGACGAGCAAATATTCAGAGATTTCTCCCTCACCATACCTAGTGGCACAACAGTTGCTTTGGTTGGCCAGAGCGGGAGCGGTAAATCAACGGTTATCAGCCTAATCGAACGGTTTTACGATCCTCAGCTTGGCGATGTCCTTATAGATGGTGTGAATCTCAAGGAGTTCCAGCTAAGATGGATCAGAAGTAAAATCGGCCTTGTCAGCCAAGAACCAATCCTATTTGCTGCTAGCATAAAGGATAACATAGCTTATGGCAAAGACAATGCTACTGATCAAGAAATTAGAGCTGCAGCTGAGCTTGCCAACGCCTCCAAATTCATAGATAAAATGCCTCAGGTCAGAAGGCTGTTCTATAAGCAAGTTTTATATGTTTCATTAGTTCAGATAATTGGGCATCATATATTGAGATATCTTCTGTTTGTAATATTTCGCAGGGTTTTGATACTTCGGTTGGTGAGCATGGGACACAACTTTCTGGTGGGCAGAAGCAAAGAATTGCCATCGCAAGAGCAATTCTGAAAGATCCAAGAATCCTACTGTTGGACGAAGCTACAAGCGCTCTGGATGCCGAGTCTGAAAGGATTGTGCAGGAGGCTCTTGATAGGGTCATGACAAACAGGACAACTGTCATAGTTGCGCACCGCCTGAGTACTGTTAGAAATGCTGATACCATCGCTGTCATCCATCAAGGATCACTAGTTGAAAAAGGTAAATTTCTCCAACATCAGTGATCAAAATCATCATTTGTCAGTCTTGCTCATTGCATCTTTGCTTAAACATTTCAAATTTTGACCAGGTCCACACCATGAGCTTCTAAAGGATCCAGAGGGAGCTTACAGTCAGCTGATACGGCTACAGGAAGCAAACCGGCAGGACAAGTCAGATCGAAAGGGTGATTCTGGAGCTCGTTCAGGCAAACAATTGTCAACAAATCAGTCAGCTAGCCGGAGGTCATCTCGTGACAGCAGCCACCATTCGTTATCGGTACCATTCGGTATGCCTCTCGAGATCGACATCCAGGATGGTTCATCCAAGAAACTATGTGATGAGATGCCACAGGAAGTACCTCTCAGTCGCCTCGCATCTCTGAACAAGCCAGAGATCCCTGTGCTCATACTCGGTTCCATTGCCTCAGTCATCAGTGGAGTAATCTTTCCAATCTTTGCGATACTCCTATCGAATGTGATCAAAGCATTCTACGAGCCGCCACATATGCTAAGAAAGGATTCGCAGTTCTGGTCATCCATGTTCTTGGTGTTTGGTGCAGTGTACTTCATGTCACTTCCTGTCAGTTCGTACCTTTTCTCTGTAGCTGGGTGCAGGTTGATCAGAAGGATCAGACTGATGACATTTGAGAAGGTGGTCAATATGGAGATCGAATGGTTTGATCACCCAGAGAACTCAAGTGGAGCAATTGGTGCAAGGCTATCAGCTGATGCAGCAAAAGTTAGGGGGCTTGTGGGTGATGCACTTCAATTGATTGTACAAAACTCTGCAACCTTGGTTGCTGGTTTAGTCATTGCCTTTGTGTCAAACTGGGAGTTATCACTCATCATCTTAGCTTTAATACCACTCATTGGCCTAAATGGATGGATCCAGATGAAGTTCATTCAGGGTTTCAGTGCAGATGCCAAGGTTTGTCCTCTACCTCTGAAATGTCCGTTTCTTTCAGTTCCTTGTTAGTTGCACAAAGCTTCATTTGGTAACTTGTATACGCAGATGATGTATGAGGAGGCAAGTCAAGTGGCAAATGATGCAGTAAGCAGTATAAGAACAGTAGCCTCATTCTCAGCTGAAGAAAAGGTGATGGATTTGTACAAGAAGAAATGTGAGGGTCCCCTAAGAACAGGAATCAGAACAGGCATCATAAGTGGAATCGGTTTTGGTGTTTCCTTTTTCTTGTTATTTGGTGTATATGCAGCTAGCTTTTATGCTGGTGCTCGGCTTGTCGAGGATGGGAAGACAACTTTTCCTAAAGTTTTCAGGGTAAAGTACTCTGGCATTACTGGTAGAATGTTAACTTCAGCTAGCTTACACATGACGGAATAAAGAAAAGTATTACATGACTACTAAAATGCAATCACAATAGGATTTGAATTGAATACGATGCAGTTTTGAAATGAAAAGCTCTACTAATTTGGCCATCTATATGCAGGTTTTTCTTGCTCTTGCTATGGCAGCGATTGGGGTGTCACAATCAAGTACCCTTACATCGGATTCTTCCAAAGCACAATCAGCTGCATCTTCTATATTTGCAATCGTGGACCGTAAATCTAGGATAGACCCAAGTGAGGATGCAGGGGTGACTGTCGAGACACTACGAGGCAATATCAAGTTCCAGCATGTTAGCTTCAGATATCCTACCAGGCCAGATGTTGAGATTTTCCGAGACCTATGTTTGACAATTCATTCTGGAAAGGTGAGTGAGCTTCCTAACATATAAGATCTTCTTTAAGCTCATAGTGTTTATGATTACTAAAGTTAAAAACCTGAATTATTTGTCTATCAGACTGTTGCACTTGTTGGAGAGAGTGGTAGTGGCAAATCAACAGCCATTTCATTGCTTCAGAGGTTTTATGATCCTGACGTAGGCCATATACTCCTAGATGGTGTGGACATACAGAAGTTTCAACTGAGGTGGTTAAGGCAACAAATGGGCCTGGTGAGTCAAGAACCAGCTCTGTTCAACGATACAATACGAGCAAACATTGCTTATGGGAAGGAGGGACAAGCAACAGAATCTGAGATCATAGCTGCTGCAGAATTGGCAAATGCTCACAAGTTCATTAGTTCTTTGCTCCAGGTTAGATTTCCCTCCTTCACTTGAGTCTTAGACAAATTTGGAAGTGGCTTTGCTGCACAATTAACTGCCAAAAACTGGTGCTTAAAGAAGTGTGTGTTACCTGAACAATTGTAGGGGTATGACGCAACGGTTGGGGAGCGTGGAGCCCAGTTGTCTGGAGGGCAAAAGCAGCGAGTTGCAATCGCGCGTGCAATCGTGAAGGACCCTAAGATCCTGCTGCTCGATGAAGCAACCAGTGCACTGGATGCTGAATCCGAACGGGTGGTTCAGGATGCACTGGACAGAGTGATGGTCAACCGGACAACAGTGATCGTCGCGCACCGTTTGTCAACAATACAAAACGCCGATTTAATCGCGGTTGTGAAGAATGGAGTGATCATTGAGAAGGGAACGCATGAAACCTTGATCAACATCAAGGATGGCGCATACGCATCCCTCGTCGCCCTTCATTCAGCAGCGTCTTCATAGCGGGCAGTGTGGTTCCTGCAAACGTCTGCTGAATTTATATGGACAAAACTGGCACATTCTGTGTAGTACGTCAGGTGCTAGTCTTTGTTCCTCTTTTGACAAAATATATAACTGCTTATACCCAAGCTGGCTTGTTTATACAAATAGCAAGGACCAAATGTAAGTGCAACAAGTTGGTCCTTAACATAAATATTTAATTCATATATATGTAGCATGGAACATAGAAACTAAATAGATGATGATTATGATACCTCATGTTCTTGCTCTTAATTCCCTTTTCTATAGAGATGTTCTTCTGCCTGCCAAGAAACTAATGATGGACCTCCTCAAGAAAGAAAGAAGAGTTCAGAAAGATGCCCCATGGAACTCGATCTCATCATGCAAATTTAATCTGCCATCCTCAGAACATAAATCAAGTGAAAAAAGAAGAAAAAGATCATTTTTTTAATAGATTTATGAAATGACTAACCTCCTCATGCCTGAAATAGCTGAGTTGAAGAAAGGCTTCTGCAAAAGCCTAAATTTCATGGCAACCTGCTTAATGGTTGCAAGATCTGACCCAAAAGAAAACTATGGTTGTTTTGTGGTGATGAACAAGTACCAACTCTGTGGATACAAATATTCAGGGGCATGACAGTCGACAACTGACTGACCATCTGAATTTATCTTCTTTCTTCACTGTCATGTAGATTGATGTTGCCAGGCTGATACAAGTAACTTTCTGGACCTAACTCTTTACTTCTAGATGTGAACAAATAGTACAGGCTTGATTTCCCAAGACAAGACAGGATCTCAAAGTGAGCTGATGCTGAGAGTATGCTGACGACTAAATCATGCACATATGTTACCTTGCTCGTTCAAAAGAGCACAAATAAACTTTCTTTCAAAATTTAAAGAAAACCTTACTATCAAGGTCCAAGGGGACAGCACAAAGCATCGGATGAAACTAGGTATTGAATAATTCGGATCAATCTGCAGCATAATAATGATTCCACAATTTTAAGAACACATCTCGGGGAGTCTAATGCTCTCTATAAGCTGGTTTCTCAGATAAGATGGTGGAGGAAGACCTTTGTTAGTAAAAAAAACAGGGTTTAATAAAAGCTACATTGAAAGAGCCTGAGGCTTGTTTCGAACTAGGGAATTTTTCCTAGATTCCTGAAAGAATCGAACTATTTACTACGAAATTCTTGCAATAAATTCACTCATCCCAAATACTACATAACTTCAAACAAAGCTGAAGCTTAATTCCAATTCCCAAACGTAGATAAATACATATAAATAAACGGCTAAACCATTGTTGAGGGTAGGATAAAGGACTGAGGGGCTCGGACTAGGGCCGATTGGCGGAGGACAGACCACGGCTGTCCCCGCCAATGGACGCGGACGAACGAGGAGGAAAACAAGAACACACAAGAGAAACCAAGCAGAAGGAACGACCAGAGGCGAGCGTCGGCGTGGGGAGAGGAGTCACTGGTGCCCCCCCGGCCACCCACACAAAGGGATCTCACCGGCGCTGTCCGCTGGCGACCACCGGCGTCCGCTACCCCGGAGAGCGTGCGGGAGACTAGCCAAGCCAGAGCATCGGCGTAGGGTTTGCCGTCTTGCCCGAACAATCTCGAGAGCACGTCTGAGGTAGTATGAGGCTCCCTCCCTCGGTAATTATCTTGCGTTGAAGTTGTTGTGCAACGGAAATAATAATATAGATCAAGCCTAAAGACTCTAGTGCCAAGAAGCGTTGACATTTGGCGGCTTGTTCACCGAAGTTGGATGGAGGAGGATTAGTTGTTGACTTGCTATGGAAGGATGATGGTGGTGGTGGTGGTGCGGTTGCAATGGTCGACCTGGTCTAAACCAGCTAGAGCCGCTCCTCGTTTGTACTTGTCTGAAGACATAGAAATGAACTAGGGCACTTGCTTGGTTTTCTTCCGGCATTCAGTTACAGAAACCGGCAATCTACGGGCGCGACCGAGCCGCCGTTGGTCGCACATAGAGGAAAGCCCCCAGCTGTTGGACCGCCATCGTCGTCTTTCGCGTGCAAGGGAGCTGAGGCAGGGCCGAATCATCGGTTGGTGGCAGCCGGCGGCTTCAACCAATCCTCCCGCCGGGTTTCAGCAGCGGGAGGCGGTGGCGGCGAGGGCGCTGCTTGTCGTGGGGTCAAAGGGCGGCCTCGCCCAAAACAGTTAACCCGGAAGTTCTATATTTTGGTTTAGGCCAGATCAGTTGGGCTTCAGCTTTTAACTTCCGGTTTATTTTTTCACTATTTATAAATTTCGTCTTTTTCTGAACTTTTAGCTTTTTGTTAAGCTTTTTTGCCGATTCTTTTTTCCCGTATTTGTTTGTATTATATGTAATGGGCTAACATATTTTTTTTTATATTTTTTAATTTTTTAAATTTAATTATGCTAAATAAGTCTCTGTCAGCTACAGTGTTTTTTCAGCCAGCTACATTGCTTTTCAGTCATAAGCCATAAAAAATAAGCCTAAATGATCACCACATATATACTAGTAAAACTTATTGTAAACTGACAATGTGGGGTTAAGGGTCCGGGGTGTTACGAGACTGGGCTCTGGCAGAACCTGCAATGTGCAACCATGTACTGATCCCTTATGACTTGATCTGCTTTTGAAAGGTATTCATTGTGACTTGATAAATATATGACCGGCTCTTCAGTCAATCTACAGGGGCTGCAAAGCTCCGTGGGTTCAGATTATTCTTACATTACGGCTCAAAAATGAGGGGAAACAGAGGACATGACAGTGCGTTATTGTCATAGAAGGAATGCACACACAAGACTGGTCAATTTCACAATGTCCTGGATGTTTTGGGTTGTGATTTATGCCTTTTGAATTTTGACTGTTCACGAGAGTGAGCACGAAGGGAGAGACAATTGCAAACGATTTTAATCGGTATAGCTGAAGTTGGTACAATGTCTACTATAATCAATTTATAGATGCCGTTTTAAAAAGACACACTATTTGAAAACTAGTTGTTATAGTAAAAGATAAAAGCTATAAATATGTAGCCCAAAAGAACTACAACTCACAGCGGCACTGGCTGCGACATGATCCACATGTAAGTTGCCAGCCACAATGTCTTCCAATGGAGAGCTGGCTCTAAACTCGTCATGCCAGAGTTTCTTTCTGCAACGATCAATCAGAAAATTTGATCAAATTGTAAGGTACATGAAAGTCAGTGTCGCATGATCGGTCATAAATTACTGCAACCATTAGAACATGTCAAGTGCCTTAGGTAAGGCTCAGTTAGCATAATCACCACCCATGATAATGTCAATCAGAACTGCATCCAAAATTCCAAAAAAGTACTCCCAAAACTTCTAAGAATGTAATGTCAGCACTCAGTTCAGTTCAAAACTACAAGGCTCTCAGCAGTTGAAGAAAACCGGTGTTACTTGGACACGGACACGGGAATCGAAATCCGACTCGGATTCGGGTGTTCAATTCCACAAACTTGAAAAAATAGATTCGGGGACTCGGCTACTATATACTAATGTAATACTAATAATGAAAATCTTTATTTTCTATTGTAAATAGTATTGATAAATCTTCAAATAGCCTCTTATAACTAAAGTTGGAGGGTCTGATGCACAAAAGATCCATATTTAGCACAAAAAAAGTCACCCCCTTGCATTGATATGTCTGCTTGCTTATCACATATAAGGATGGAAATCAATAAACAAAACAAAGGTCGCTCTTTCCTCTTCCAAACCCACGTGGCCATGTCTCTATCCTAGACATTTTCATCCCCATTATTTCTTTCCTTCGAAACCTTCCCTTCTTCTGCTCTTCACTTCCTTTTACTCCACCAAAGCCATGGCACAAAAGGAGATCAGCATTCTTTCTTTCTTCTAGTCTTCCTCCAGCTTTGCTTCGCCTAGCCATGGTCATGAACAGGAGATGTCGAGCCAGCTGCCGCTGCTTTTTCCCTCATCTAGTCTCTTCATCCTTCACCTAGGATGCTGCTAAGGGTGTTCGATGCGTGTCAGAGGGTGTCAGATGCGAGTCGACGTGCAGATGCGTGTCGACGCACCAAAAAAGTTTCGGACATGCAAGTCCTGGTAACACTGAAGAAAACCCAAACTGTGGATATCTATGTCAAACATGGGCATTCGTGGAACACGTTCATAGACTGTGGAACTCTTAACATCCTAATAGGATTTTTACTCCCCTAAAAAATATTACAAAAAACTAAAGAACGCTGTAGCACTCTTTTCCGTTTTGATAGGATAGCCATAGCGCACTTTCTCGTTTCGACGGGATAGCCCCCTACCATCCAATACGGGTATAAGATTCCCAACTACTCTACAGTGTGATTCACTCCTATCCCCTCATCTTGACCTTATCTACTCATCTCTCTCAACATCTCCTCCATAGCTGGCTAGCTAGAATGCTCTCTCTCTCCAACGGATGTCAAGCAACATAGGTGGTTGTGCATGCCACGAACTACAGTGGGCAAGCATGACGGTGTGTGGTGAGCTGTGGGACTGGCGGCAGGATGGGGCGACAATTGCTGCAGTCAGGGGCGGATCCAGCGGTGGGGCGGGGGAGGGGGGGGCTCGAGCCCCCTCTAAATTTTTAGCCATGGATGTATAATGTAGAAGGGGCTGAGATCGAGCTGAAGGTACTTCAGCCCCTCCAAAAATTTTTCCTGGATCCGCCACTGGCTGCAGTTGAACCGTACGGGCAAGGTTGTAAGAGATCGGGTTAGCGCCTGACAAGCGACTGTAAGAAGGTGGGGGCGAGCACGGCCACCGCAGGCAGGTGAGGCCGTGCCCGCGAGGAGAGGTGTAACCCCATATTTCGTTTTCTTTAGCTCGTTTGAATTTTTAAAACTTCTTACGAAATGTGCTAGAAATTTCTTGAAACTCATGTATGAAACTCTTTTTGATACATTGAAATATCAAGTTTTAGACCTGAAACTCTTTTTGATACATTGATACATTGCTGAGTTTCATATTTTAAAACATCAAATTTCATATGTGAAACACTAAAACACCGTGTTTCATATTCGAAACTCGAATCTCTTTTTTTAAAACTTCATGAAACCTTAAGTCTCAGGAAACACCAAGTTTTAGTTTTGAAACTTGTTTTTTGAAATTCATGAAAGCTTATGTTTCGGATGCGAAACTCTGTAAAACACAAGGTTTCATATTCGAAACTCACTTTTTTGAAACTTCATGAAACCTCAAGTTTCGAATGTGAAACTCATTGAAACACCAACATGCTACAATTAGGCCCATATGAGTGATGTCTATTTTTTATAATTCCAAAGCATGCATAATTTAGCACCATATTGCTAAGCCAAGGTGGAGGAGACCAATTTATAAGGTGGAGTCCTTGTCATTTCTTAAATCATGTAATACATGGATGGGGATGGTATGAGTGCTTTGGTTATTCCCACATGCACACGCGCACGTGTGTATTCGCATATTTTTCATGAAAATTGCATGACTTATGACGCGTGACCGCGCCATGACGTGGCACACCACTTCGCAAACCAAGTTCATCTTATTTTTTGTTAAACCATGCATCACTCACTCACTCACTCTCTCTCTCTCTCTCTCTCTCTGTTTGAATAAGATTCAAACGTTTGAATTTAAGGGTTTATTGGATTTTAATGATAGACAGTTACCAGTGGGTAAATGATTGGTTAAATATGTTAGTTACCAATGGATAAATGGCTACTTAATCATGTCAGTTCGTAGTCTCTCTCTCTCTCTATATATATATATATAGACGTCCTGAGTATAGTTAAGAGAATCACTTGTAACACCCCGTCCGTCTTCTGGGCCTAGAGTGTTACCATCATTGCATAGTAATACTATTTAGTACAACTACTAAACATTTTAAGCAAATTCTACTTTATTCATCAAGCAGCGACTAGATACACCATGTCATTATAAGCGATTACTCTAGCATACTAGTAGAGTCTAAAATAATCTGACAAACGGTGGTACAAGGAGTGTTGTTGGTTCGTGAAATTATTCCTGTGCTACTCCCGCCCGTGCATAACGTCCTCAATGGTTACCTAAAAAACAATAACTAGGGTGAGTCCAAAAACTCAGCAAGCACACAATGAAACAGTGGCATTAACACACCACTTTAATAATTACCATTTCTGTGAACTGTACAACACTGCCTCCGAATCTATTTTACTGTTATCGCTTTCCATTTCTGTGAACTGTACAACACTGCCTCCGAATCTATTTTACTATTATCGCTTTCCATTTCTGTGAATTGTTCATCACTATCTCTGTAACTATTCTACTATTATCACTTCCCATTTCTGTGAACTGTTCATCACTATCTCTGTAACTATTTTACTATTATCATTTTTAAGCAATGCAATGCATCTATAATTGTACCACTGTTCTGTTCTGTTTTCATGCAAGGCGATGCAATGCGTCTGTAACTGTAGCTTATACCGGTATAGCGGAGTGTTCACCCGTCAATGAACCACTCAATCCCCGTTCTCTTTTATACGGGGATCCAAACTCCACTCCCATGGAGTACCTATCGAAGTAGGTCCTGTTGTCTGTGTATGAGTGCATTGCATGATGCAACATGATTTCACTATTGGCACTTAACCATAAGCAACACTCATCAAAGTATGATTAGCACGTAATCATAAGTACTGTAGAACATGGCACAGAAGATATAAAGTACCAATCATTCACCACAATCTACTGTTCTACCATGCACTTGCCTGTTTAACTTCGGGGACGAAGCGTGGACGGCTTCGACCTAGGACCTCCACCTGTACAAACGTTAACCCGACTTAACACATCTTATCGAAACCAGTGTTTAAGCGAGCAGCGATGACTCTACACGCATAACCCGACTCTAGCATAAAATGCCCGGGTTTTAAGGATCTGTCACGCAAGTACCAAACCCCCATTTTATTTTCTTTTTCTCCTCTTTTCTTTTCTTTTCCTTTTTCCATTGTCTTTCTTTCACCTGAGCCCTCACTCTCCTCATTTTCTTCGACCGAACGCCTAGGCGACTCCCAGGTGATGCGGCGACGTGCGCCCGGGCTCGGGCGTCGTCGGCCCGAAGCTCGCCGCGGACGGCTCCTCCGCTGCCCCCGCCTGGCTCTCCCTCACTCCCTTTCTCTCTCCTGGCATTTTGCAGCGCGGCGGGGACCTCGGCGCGTCGAACTGGAGTGCACCGCCGGCGACCCCTCCCAGTCCGATCGGCCAGGGCCAGATCCGGCCGTCGCCCTGCCGTCAGCTGCCTCCCCTCCGGCCACTCCGCCCCCCCTCGCTCTTCGCCTCGGATCTGGCTAACTAGGACCAGATCTGCCGCCTCCCCTATGCGCGCACGGCAGTGGGGCGCGGGGTGCCGCGCTTAGTCGGCACGGCCTTCGGTCGTTGCCCTCAGCTCCGGCCATGGCCTCTATGCCTCCAACCTTGGCCTCTGGCCACGCCGCCGCCCTCAAGGCTTGGCCACCTGCGCCACTGTCCGTCACCGTCAGCCATCGCCCCTAGCTTCAGCCGCTCCCTACGGGTTGAGCTCGCTGGCCATGGCTTACAGCCGGCCGGCCACCCCCTATTACCAGGACGGTTTGCCCCCGTCCCCTTTCTCTATGTGCTCTTCATCTACTATTGTGTGCTATTGTGCTGTGCTATGGGGTTTTGGAGGGAAGGTGGGTGTACTCAATGGTTGGTTTGGCATGGGTTCGACGGTCGTGATTGTCCTGAAGCTTCGCGACTATCGTCCTTGCTCTGCCGTTATCGTCCTCACGCCACGGCCTTCGCTAGCTCTATGGGGCGCCTATCTTCTTTCCCTTCTCCTCCTTGCTCTCTTTCTTGGCTTCAGTTGGGGTCTTGGTGGCTGGGGCTAGAATGGTAAAGGAGGAGGTGATTGATGGTCTTCGGCTTTGGACTAGGGCTTATGCTTCTGTCTTGGCTATGAGAGGAGAAGGAAATGTAGAAACAGAATGAGAGCATGTGGGCTTGCTGTCATTGTTTATGGGGCATGGCCGTGAGACTCTCTTGGCTTGGTGCAATGACCAGGTTGCCCCTCTCTCATCATCTCACTCCCTCTTAAGTCTGAGGGCTTTAAGGACCTTTTGGTCCACATGTGGGCTTTGTATGGTTGGCTTTTCTACTGTGGCAGGTAAGTCAGAAAAGATAAGAATGGAACCTTTTGCTGGATGAAGAAAACCCAAAACGTGAGATGGTGCCGACTGTCCCTAGATAGTCTAGGAACCTCTTCGAGCGCTACTTTTATTCGGCTTTCTAAAAGCCGATGGGTCTGACGGCAAAACTCTACTTTCTTTTATTCTCCCTTGGATTATTTCCATTATTCGCATTACTTCTCTTTTGCAATCTAGTGGTATTACATCACTACCTCCATTTCTTCCTCCTACAAACCTATGTTGTTGTACTGCACCGTCTGAACCTTATCGACTCTTCTTCCCGGCGTGCACCGTGCAGAAAGAGAGTAGTATCTCCAAGCCATTGTTGCCATGAAGACCTGCATGGGGTGGCAATAAAGTTTTTGGGCAGCGCACATCTGCGCGATTGTTCGCTTCACTGCGACATCTACATTCTACGTTGCTTCCTATTTTTCCTCACACCCAACTGTAAGTCGTTCGTGTGACCGATCGACTTATTTAAATTCTATTTCTACATATCTTTTGAAGTACAATGATTTGCCTATTATTAGTACTGCTTTATACACCATTAGTTATTTGCGATATTTGCCTCCTAGTAAAATCTGGAATTAAAATATTGCTCACATTTCCAACATTGCAGAAACCTTGTTGTGAACTTTGTTGCAATACAATAATGGCTTGTGCTTCCGATGCTATGAAACCTGAGAGGTTTTCTAGTCAGAACTTCCATAGATGGCAGATTAGAGCCAAGTTTTGGCTCATATCTTTGGGGCTATGGTTGGTTATCCACCTATAGTATCTATTTACGATTGGGCATTTAATGCAATTTGAAAATGCGAACAACACTCTCTTGGCTGCATTCTGACTATTCTGACAGATCAGCTCTATGATGTGTACATGGACTACAAATTCGCCACAGAGTTGTGGAATGCACTAGAACACAAATATGCAGAGATAGAGGTAGGTCGCTGGCTCTAGCCTCTACATGTGTGAGCAATTTTTTGACTTTAGCATGGATGAGGCTAAATCCATAGTTGGACAAGCTCATGACCTCCAGCTATTGGTTGGTAAGATTGCACAACTGGGTTGTGTGCTGCCTTCTAAATTTGTGCCTGCGAGCATTGTTACCAAACTTCTTGCTTCTTGGCGAGATTTTGCCACTAGTTTGAAACACAAAAGAGAAGAGATTTCTGTTGAGAATCTTATTACTTCCCTCAATGTGGAAGAAAAGGCCAGAGCAAAAGATGCACCCACTACCTCTGGTCAGAACAATGCAAATTTTATAGAGAAAAAGACTGCTGCAAAGAAGTACAAATCCAATAAATCAAACAAGATAATTAGCTTTAAAAAAGAAAACTAAGAAAAAATTTGAGGGACATCATCTGCTTTGTATACGAAAAAGACGATCATATGGCAAAGAACTTTCGCTTCTGCAAGAGCAGAGATAGTGAACAACCAAAGAAGAAGAATGTCATAATGATCATAGGCGAGGCCTCACTTCAAAAGGTATGGTAATTCACCTGTTGTCTTTCAGCATGTCAATCCACTGATTGGTGGGTTGATACTGGTACTAATGTTCACATATGTTCTGATATTTTCTGGTTTTCTTCTTACCAGGCAGCAGGGGCTTTCTCTATTCTAATGGGAAATAGGTTGCATGCTTTTGTTCTTGATATTAGCATGATGGATCTGAAACTTACTCTAGGGAAGATTGTCTACTTGAAGAATGTGTGGCATACTCCTACAATAAATAAGAACTTCATTGGTGGTTCTCTCCTATGCAAGGATGGTTATAAGCTAGTCTTTCAGTCAAATAAAATTGTAATATCTAAGTTCAAAAACTTTGTTGGTAAAGGCTGAGAGCGGAGGCTTGTTCTGCCTAAGTACTTTAGAGTCTTATTATAATCTGAATGTTGCAACTGGTTTAAATAAATGTGAGGCAAATATTTGGCATTCTTATTTTTGTCATATTGGTTTTGACAATATTGCTAGAATGTCCCTATTAGATTTAATTTCAAAATATAAAATTGTCAAAGGATCAAAGTGCTACTCATGTGTGCAAGTAAAGTAGCCCCAAAACCCTTTAAGAGATTAAACGGTGAAAAGAACTTGACACCATTAGATCTTATTTATTCATATTTATGTGAAATGAATGGATTGTTGACAAAAGAAGTCAAAAGATATTTTTTTTAACTTTTATTGATGATGCAACACGCTATTGCTATATGTATTTGCTAAAAACTAAGAATGAAGTTTTAAACAATTTTAAGACTTATAAGGCTAAGGTCTGATCGTTGAAGAGAGTACATCTCTTATGAATTCTCTCAATTCTGTTCTGAGCATGGAATAGCCCATGAATTTACATTACCATATTCACCTCAATCAAACAGGGTAGCTGAGAGGAAAAATCGGATACTAACAGACTTGGTTAACGCTATGTTAGAGAGTGCTGGTATGCCTAAGGCATGGTGGGGGGAAGTTATATTGATAGCAACTTTCATCCTAAATAGAGTAATCACTAAAAAAGAGTGAGGTCACTCCATATGAGAGATGGAAGAGGAGAAAACCTAATGTTAATTTTCTGCGAATTTGGGGGTGTTTGGTAAAAGTCAATATATCATTCTAGAAAAAGAGAAAGCTTGGATCAAAAACAGTCTATTGTATTTTTCTAGGATATGCTCAAAATAGTATGGTCTATAGATTTTTTAGTAGTTAAATCAGAAACTCCTGAGATTATTGCTAACACAATAATGGAGTCTAGAGATACTTCATTTTTTGAGGATATCTTTTCTATGAGAACTGCAGGTAGTACTTTACGAACTGAAAATGTTTAAACTGAAAATATTGAAAGTCAGAATAATAAAACTTCTGAACTTCCCACCGTTTCTGAACCAATATGTGATGTCCTTGAGGAAGATAACAATCTAGTCGCAGAGGCTCCACGCAGGAGTAAGAGACAGAGTTGAGAAAATCTTTGGTGACAACTTCATTACACACGTCGTGGATGATGTGCCAAAGACTCTTTCTAAGGCTTATGCATCTTGTGATGTTGTGTTTTGGAAAGAGGTAGTCCATAGTGAGATGGACTCTATCATGGCTAATGGGACTTGAGAGATCCTGATTGTCCTATCAAGTGTAAACCTATAGGATGTAAGTAGGTCTTTAAAAAGAAACTAAGGCCTGATGGTACAATTGAGAAGCACAAGGTAAGACTTGTGGCCAAAGGTTACACCCAAAAGGAGAAGATTTGTTTGATACCTATTCTTTTGTCGTCAGACTAACCACCATCATAGTGCTCCTTATATTAGCATCTTCCTATGTTCTACATGTCCATCAAATGGACATGAAGACAGCTTTTTTAATGGAGGGTTGAATGAAGAAATCTATATGGATCAACCAGATGGTTTGTGATTTCTGAACAGGAAAATAAGGTATGCAGATTATTAAAATCCTTGTATGCCCTAAAGCAAGCACCTAAACAATAGCACGAGAAATTTGATAAAACTTTGACATCCGTAGACTTTGTTTTGAATGAAGCTAATGAATGTGTATATTACTGTTATGGTGAGGGTCAAGGAGTAGTTTTATGTTTGTATGTAGATAACATACTTATATTTGGAACAAACAATCCGTAATTGACAAGGTCAAATCTTTCTTATCCCGATGCTTTGATATGAAAGATTTGGGGGGTGTCAGATATCATTCTAAATATTAATTGATCAAGAACGAGGATAAGATCACTTTGAACCAATCATGTTATGCTGAGAAAATCTTAAGCCGCTTTGGCTATAAGAGTTGTAAAATTTCTCCAATTCTCCAACACTTTATGATGCGAGCATTAAGCTTCAAAAGAACCAAGGGATAGGAAAAGATCAATTAAGATATTCGCAAATCATTAGGCCACTCGTGTATTTAGATGGTGCTACAAGACCTGACATTTCATTTATTGTGAACGAATTAAGTTGGTTTATATCTAAACCAGGAGATGATCACTGAGAGGCACTTGAAAGAGTATTACGCTACTTGAGAGGCACAATATCTTTTGAAATTCATTATACTAGATACCCTTCTGTATTAGAAGGATATAGTGATTCCAATTAGATATCTTATGCGGATGAGATCAAAGCTACAAGTGGCTATATGTTTAATTTAGCTTGTGCTGCAGTTTCATAAAGATGTTGCAAACAGACTATATTGACGATGCAACTATGGAAGTAGAACTTGTAACACTTGGCACAGCCACTGTTGAGGCTGAATGGCTGAGAGAGCTTTTGTTAGACTTACTATTGGTTGAGAAACCAATACCGGCAATCCTAATGTATTGTGATAATCAAATAGTGTTAGCTAAAGTCACAAGTACTAAGAACAATATGAATTCCTCCAGACATGTGAAGTATAGACTTAAATCTGTCAGAAAACTGAAAAACTTCGGAGTGATTGTTATAAACTATATTCACACTGAGAAAAATCTAGCAGACCCTTTTACAAAGGGGTTAGCACGAAAAACAATTTTCGTTGCATCTATGGACATGGGAATGATGCCTATTTGAGTTACATCACAATGGTAACACATACCTTCTTGATCGGAGATCCCATGCCTTGGGTAATAAGAAAAACAAATTGATATTGTAACAAGAGAGTACATATTCATTGTACTTATATCCTAATAAATAAAGTACTCTCGACTATATGGAAGGTTGACATAAAGTCTTAATGTATTCTGTTGTCCAAATAAAGAAAAGATATTAGCCTATAGGATACACTTAATTCTAATTGTGCGTTCGCAGTTCACGAAAACAGGGCATTCTTTAGAGAAGTCATGTGCAGATAAGAGAGTATGACCATATAACGCTCTATTTCGACGTGGTTCATTGGTAGCCTAATATCACTTGAGATTTCAAGTGAAGTCTGGTAACGAAAAGCTATGAATTCAAGCATAGTCCATTTACTAGCTGTGTGAAGATGAATCTTATCATTCTAGATGTAAGTTCAACCCGTATGAGACTTACACTAAAAGACTGATATATTAACAGTATTTTAGCACAATATCTTTGACAACTTTTTGTTATTTGCTTTTGGAATTGGTGGGGAATTGTTGGAATTAGGCCTATATGAATGATGTCCATTTCAAATATTCCAAATTATACATGGTTTAGTACCATATTGCTAAGACAACGTGTAGGAGATCAATTTATAAGGTGGAGTCATTGCCATTTCTTGAATCATGTAATATATGGATGGGGATGGCATGAGGAGAGCTTTGGCTAATCACACACGCGCACACGCACGTACGTGCGTGTTTTCGTGTATTTCGTGTGAAAATCGCGTGACTTGCGATGCGCGACCACGCCGTGACGTGGCGCGCCACTTAGCAAACCAAATCCACCTCATTTTTGTTGAACTGTGCATCACTCTCTCTCCCTCTGTTTGAATGAGATTCAAACATTTAAATTTAAGGGTTTATTGGGTTTTGATGACAGGGCAGTTACTAGAGGGTAAATGGCTGGTTAAATGTGTTAGTTACCTGTGGGTAAATGGCTGCTTAATCATGTCAATTCACAGTTTGTCTATATATGTGCCTGAAGATGTCCAGAGTATAGCTAAGAGAATCACTGCCTCCATTTCTTCCTCCTACAAACCTGTGTTGTTGTGCTGCACCATTTGAACCTTATCAACTCTTCTTCCCAGCGTGCATCGTGAAGAAGGGGAGCAGTATCTCCAAGCCATTGCTGTCGTGAAGACCTGCACAAGGGTGCCAATAAGGTTTCTAGACAGCGAACATCTGCACGACCACTCGCTTCACTACGATATCTACAATCTGCGCTGCTTCTTATTTTTCTTCACACCCAACTCCAACTGTAAGTTGTTTGTGTGACCGATCGACTTATTTAAATTCTATTTCTACATATATTTTTTTTGAAGTACAATGATTTGCTTGTTGTTAACACTGATTTATGCATCATTAGTTATTTGCGATATTTACCTCCTAGTAAAATCTGGATTTAAAATATTACTCACATTTCAACACAACACTCATATTTGAAACTCGAAACTCATGTTTCCATAACTTTATGAAACTGCAAGTTTTCGAATGTAAAACTCATTGAAACTCGCTTAAACACGCTTGAAACTCCATGAAATATTCCGAGAACTCTACGAAACTCTTTGAAATGTTCTTGAAACCCCCTGAAATGTGCTAAAACTCTATAAAACTTGCTTGAAACTCTATAGGAAACATTGGTGAAATCTTCTGAAACTTCGTTGAAACATCAATCTGAAGCTTTTGACGAAACATGAAACTCGATGAAACTTTGATAAAACATGAAACTTGCTAAAATTTTGGAGAGCACCTCCAACGGTATTGCGTCGGGTAGCAGCTTCCAAAATATTATTATACATGCAGGGTCTAGACCAAGCTCGTCCGAAATTATCTAGCCAATGCGTATGCATGAAGAAAACCATCCTAGACAGATGTTTCTATGATGGAATAATCCATGTTGACATTAGTTACTCGTAGTATCAGGCAGTAAACCAATAAAACTAGGAAAATGCATATAAAAAATAGAGTACAATATCTGCAATGCTCTAATTTCCTCAAGAACAGTTCTGTAAAATTAATACAGTACTGGCCAAACCGACAGAAGAATGCATCTTGATCATGATATCAGGAAGGCATACTTTTAACTGAAAACATGTAATAAGCTATAGCAGTCCAAATGAGCAGCTGGTTTTGAATGAAAAATTGTCCTTGCGCCGCTCCAATGGGCAAGCATTCCATAATCATAAAAAACAATAAATTGCTATTTTGCTTTGCAACAAAGATCCGTAATGTTTAAATATTAGTTGAGTTCCACAGTCAATATGGCAAATGATTCCATATTTTTCTGACTTGAGTAGAACACGAGATCCCAAAATCAACAAATTAAAAACCTTGCCATATGCGATGTAGCTAAAAGCCTTTATAGAAGCATGAGACTTTATAGTGGTATAGCACATTTTTCTAATTTCCTTTACAAACCAGAACAAGCAACTTGCAAAAGCAGCAAAGTTTAAGCATCCAACACCACAAGCACTACTAAAAAGACAAAAGTTCTCAAGCATGCGCAAAACAATTTCCATATCCTTAACAACCCTATCACTAGTCACAAGCAGTTACTTTTGGATTAAAAAATGGCACATCAAATCTTACTAGTGGAAGTCCAGGATATCCTTTCATCAGACAACAATGCGCTGTTTGATTTGCTTCCACAGAGGCAAACACACACTATACAAACAGATCTTGCAAATGGTCCCATGTTTGCAAGTTGTGAATGGGATAAATCAGGGATCATTGTTAAACTCAAGAGTTAAAAACATCAGAGTTCTCTATATGGCAGAATGGCTTTCTCCACGTTATAATATGCCACT
The DNA here is from genome assembly GCA_036346575.1 of Dendrocalamus sinicus. NCBI lineage: Eukaryota > Viridiplantae > Streptophyta > Magnoliopsida > Poales > Poaceae > Dendrocalamus > Dendrocalamus sinicus. The sequence goes on along the minus strand of CM070641.1, from coordinate 14,354,201 downwards.
TTATAGAGCTATACCAACCATTTCTGATCTACTAGAAGGATATAACACGTCACTAAAGTAAAGTAAATTATGATTTCAAGCGTGTAAAGAGATATATCCTGACAAACCTTCTCATGTTCTATTCGGAGAAAACTCTATGAGACATCAATGTCCATAGATAGATGAACTGGCGCTGATGTACAATGTCGTGTGCATGCATAAAACATATATATCCTTACTGTGATGCGATACATATGAAAGGTTAATGGAAATGAACAACACTGTGGGTTCAACTTACGTGAGCAGGGCATATTCTCAAGATTGTCTTCACCATTGAATTTCTTGAACACATGGACAAAACCAATTGGAATATTGGTAAACGATAACTCTTGTTCAAGCAGATAACTTCAAACCGAACTATTTTAATGAAAATCATGAATGTTTCAGTCGATTATTTTCGTTCTATGCCAAACAAATACTATGGTCCAGTAACTCTGCCAGGAGTAAGCATCAACATCAGCTATGCTAGAGGGTTGCATAATATTAATATGGAATTCCCAAATGTGCAGATATATCAACAGCACATGGAAATGGACATGTAACATTGTCTCAACACAGGCTAGATGCTATTATATCCAGTATATCAACAAAAAACGTCTACCGTCTTACCGTCACTATTTTATCAAAATATACAGTAATACGTCAAGAAATTGAAATGAACCAACAGAGATAAGGAAATAATCAAACGAAGGAGCAGCTTCAGTGAGGGAGTACCTTTGCGGAAGGTCTTAACTTGCTGCAGGAGAACCCATCAGCAACAAGCTTATTGACCGCATCTCTCAGGGCCTCGTACTCCTCCCTGACATTGTAAACCTGGTGAGAGATCCTCACATATCCTGTCACTGGATCACCACTCGCATCCTTAGCCATCTCTTGCTCTTCCACCCTTCTTGAATTGAAGTATGTTGGCACCTCCACCTTGAAATCCTTCCTCAACGTGTTCCTCACACACTGCGCATCATCATCGCTCTCAATGCCAAGGCAACCGGGCATCCCCACCATCACCATGCTTGCGCACATTTCCGGCGGTGAGCCAAGGAACGTCCCCCATGCCTCGGCAAGCATCCTGCCCATCTCGATCACCTTCTCATGGTTCCGGCTGCGTATCCCTTCAATGCCGCCCTCGAACCGGTTCACGAAGTCGATGACATCGGGCACAACAAGCTGCGCGCTGTAATCCCGTACACCGATCCATGCGCTCTCCATAGGCAGCCCATTGCCGTACTCGCTCGACACCACGGGGTGGTGGAGCTGCGAGGCTACCGGATCGTCCTTGCGGGTGTGCAAGAAAGCCACGGCGGAGGGGCAAAAGAACCACTTGTGGAGGTTGCTGGCGTAGACATCGGCACCGACGTCGCGCACGTCGACGGGGACTTGCCCGATGGCGTGCGCCCCGTCGACGAACACCTTGTCGACGCCCTCCTGGCGGCAGATGGCGACGAGCTCCTTCACCGGGATGAGGACGGTGGGCATAGAGGTGATGTGGTCGATGACGGCGAGGCGGACCCTGCGCCCGCCGACCTTGGCCAGAGCGAGTGCCCCACGGAACTCTGCAATGATGGCGCTGGCGGAGGCGACGGGGAACGGGAGGGGCACCTCGACGACGGTGGCCCCCGCGCGGGCGACGTAGGCGTGGATGGACTTCTTGACGGAGCTGTAGGTGTAGTGGAGCATGAGCACCGCGTCGCCGCGCGAGAAGGCCCCCTCGGTGAAGCTCCAGGCCACGTGCTGCATGACGATGGCGGCGGCGGTGGTGACGTTGTCGACGAGGGAGACCTCGGAGGAGTCCCCGGCGCCGACGACCGCGGCGACGGCAGCGCGGGAGCGGGCGAGGCCCGGCTGGAGGTGGTGGAAGTAGAAGGCGTCGGGCTGCGAGAGGAAAAGGCGCTGCCACCGCGCCCGCGCGGCGAGGACGGTGGCCGGGCAACAGCCGAAGGTGCCGTTGTTGACGCGGGCAACGGTGCCGTCGTGGTGCGCGAACTCGGCGCGGATCTCCTCGGCCGTGATCACTGCGCGGGGGCGCTTCGCCGGGTTCGGGGACGCGCCGTCGCCGGGCTGAACCGAGGCCATCGGTGGCTAGGGAACGGGTATAGCGGGTAGGGGGAGCGAATCGGCTGGTTGACTTCGAGTAACTGGGTTCCAGCCGTTAGAGGTGCCACTGTCTGATATCTCATCTTCGCTTGAGTACAAATCAAGATCGATTATTGAATTGTATCAGTAAATAAATTCTAACTGGTCATTGACCAAGTGATACTCATTCGACCATTGAACCAGATATTACGAAAAAATTGCTTTCATGCCAATTGAAACGTTCAAGCTTAGCAAAATACAACTAAAATAATCCTACATATTGCCACAACACAACTTTGGCTGAAGTTGCCCCCTCCCCATTAAGACAATGGGTCTTCTTATCCGGTGTCGCTACGATCGCTGGAGTTATCATCTGGCGTGTCGACCACCAAGTCAATGCCCCCCATTCGTTGTGCCTCTAGGCTCTAGCCCATCGTCTACCTTAAGGCGATAGCAACGCATCGAATGGATTCTTTTAGGTTATCATTACTATTATAAAAGAACGAGATGGTGGTCGTATATCTGTTCTCTTCTAACCGTTCTATTTCTTCAACTTTCCATCACTCTCCACTTTCCAACCGATCAGAGCAACTCCTTCCATAACATGATTATCTATACATCTAATGAATTCCGTTGCAACATACAGGCGCGTAACTAGTAATTTATAATTTATGACTTAAAATTTTAAGTTATAACTGTTCATGAGAGATAGTACATACAGAAAAATAGTCGTATGTGATTTTTGACCGGTACAGCTAAATTCAGTATATTTTTTACTATAATTTTTCTGTTGATCTCATCTTAAAAAATACGCTGTTTGAAAACTAGTTACTGTAGCACAAACTATAAACTATAAGACATACGTAGAAAAGAACTCAGCTGATATCGTCAGGGACTTTTTGCACCTGATGGGGCAACATGGTGAGGGTGAGCTCCTTGGGAAGCGAGAGCACCTCATAGATCACGCCGAGGTCAACGATGGCGGTGTGATGGTACTAGGAACCAATGATAACAGACACAACGGTGTACAGGGTTGAGGAATAATGTTGTTGAGTCTAATTATGGATATTGGCGGGCTTGAGGGGCTATATAATGGTAATAACAGTGGTGGATCTAAGAATTTTAGAATGGGTATTCGAAGTTACAAAAATATTATTCAATGAAAAATATAAAGATCTACACTTCACAATAGTAATAGTTAAAGTACAATTATTCATACTAGAAATAAAATCTTAAATAATATAAAGAAGTTACAAAATAATTGAATAAAATTACAAATTGTCAGGATCAGGTTATCAAATAGAACACGCTCACCTTAGAAAATTAACTAGAAGCACAGGATTCTCTGATGAAGCCTAAACAAAAGCTTCATAGTCCCCGCATTTTTTCTATTTTAGCCCTTTTTAAAAAAATATTCACATTTAGACCCCTGGTAGTTTTAATTCCATTTTTGGACCCAGGGGTCGGCGCCGTGGGTCACGGTGCCGAGGTAACACGTCTCGGCGCCGTGGTCCATGGCGCCGAGCTGCGTGGGCCCGTATGCGTGGCGGCAGACGTGGCGGTGACATGGCAGGCACCTCGGCGCCACTGGTCACGGCGCCGTCCTCGGCGCCACTGGTCACGGCGCCGAGCTTGGCTCCACTGGTCAGGGCGCCGAGGTGGCTGCCATGTCACCGCAGGCATGGCCAAGCGGTAAGGCAGGGGACTGCAAATCCTTTATGCCCAGTTCAAATCTGGGTGCCGCCTGATCAATAAAAACTACGATTCTTAATTGATTCGATTCGAGAATTTAAAACTACGAGGCTAAGATGTCAGAAATCTTGATATTCAAAGGGCTCCTAAGGGGCATTCTTTTTTTTCAATCTAAGATTGAAGAAGGGACTCCACGAAGGAATATCAAGACTTCCTAATTATTATACATTTTATTTATCGTACATCTTATGCTACCTACATACACTAAAGTAAGGGCTCTTGGTTCCGTCGAGAATCGATTGAATAGGTGATCAAAAATCAATTTCGGAGTTGTGGATAAAGTCTCCTCATTCTTTCATAGAATGATAGAAAGCGGGGCTGTAGCGTTTAGGTTAAAAATAAACATAGGCAAGGTAGGTATCCAATAAATATTTATCTATCCTAATTTTATGGTATATTCTGACGTCCTTTGCTTATTAAAAAAGGTAACAAAAGGAAGAAAAAATCTTTCTATTCCCGCGTCTTCCATTCAGGACATCATCCCCATACTCTTTTTTTTAAGGAAAAGGGCTATGTATCGTATTTATACTTAATGCTCTCCAATTCTACCAGAAATCCTATAAGAATTTGTTAGGAGTAAATTCCTTGAACTGATTCATCCATAGCCTTAGGGTAGAATCCCTTTTTGACTTTGTATCCTTGATTCCACTATGATTATTGATCAATAGTAGAATAATTTCTTCATAGAAATAGGAGACATAATTTACATGGATATAGTAAGTCTCGCTTGGGCTGCTTTAATGGTAGTCTTTACATTTTCTCTTTCACTAGTAGTATGGGGGAGGAGTGGACTTAGGGATACTACTAATTGATTGAGTAGTCGAATTGTTGTATCAACTCTTTTCTTTAATTGATCCTTTTGCATTAATCATTTTGCCAAACTTTATTCTTTCTTTCTTTAGTTTTGTTTCACTCCTGTAAGAAACTCTTGTAAGATGGAGTCATTCTATTCTACTCTATAGAAATAGAAAGAGCGATTACATCAATTCATAATTTCTACTAGAAGTGACGAATGGTTAAAAAAGTTCTATACATAAGAAAATTAGACTTTCTTCCACGGAGCTATTCACAACATATCGCACACTTTCTATTTGTTTTATACTCTTTTCTTATTCTTAGAAAAAAATTTATGCTCTTTTGAAGCATCTCGCCGCATGTTTAAGCATGAAAGATTCGCTGATTTTGACTTTTACTTTTTTTTCTTTTACTATAGTCTATTCTCATATTATTTTTCTCTCCCTCCATGGGTTCTTTCGTGAAGAATTGTCTTCGATTTTTTATTTTGACTTGATTGAAATTAAGTGGATGCAATGAAAAAGGAAATTGAATTGCATATGTGGAACTCTGTATTTCTAATGTTCAGAACTCCACCACTAGTCCTAACATGCCTTAGGGAATATAACTTGCTGGGTCTATTACATTTTGTCTACTGGGTGTAGCGTGGTTGTTTCTCCTTTTTCTCGCGCCCTGAAGATGGCTCCGCTGCATCCTTCTTCCTGTCACTCTTGGTCTTGAGAGCTGCCTCACGAGCTTGAAGCTCTTCCTCCTGACGCTTGATGGCTGCTTCACGCAGACTTAACTGCTCTCGCCTCCTTTGCAGCTCATCCTCCTTGCCCTTCAGATGGATTTGGTCCACCCTCACACGGCGCTCTTGCTCAAGCCGCATCTGTCGTTCCACCTCGCGAGCCTGAGTCATCTTGACAAAGTATTGTCCTTTGTTTTCCACCTCCATTGGCCGGTTCCGTGGCCATACCGGCGGCACCCGATCCACCCATTCGATGAACTTGCAAGGCTATGTGTGGCGTGGTAGATGTCATGGATCAAGTTGAAAAACGATAACGAAAAACAAAGGATTTAGTTGTCGTCGTTACCATGAAGTCGTCATCCAAGTCTGGACACTTGAAGAACCTACGGCCGTAGTTGGCTCGTCGTACTCGATCCGTCCATACGCACAACAGCGTCCTAAAGCCGCAATGGCACTTCGGGCGCTCATGCCACTCCGGCACTCCAAATGGGTCGGACCTCCAGGAAGACATTGTTGTGTAGTAGTATTGTGATGGCTTGAGGAGGAGATGTGGTATGGAAGACATAGGAGGCCTTTATGTAGGCAGGTTATCTGGTGCAGTGGGCATAGTCCATGAAGAGGACGATATGAGAATCTTTTCGCTTTTTCAGGATTCCAGTGTAGCAATAAATGTCCCTATGAAGGCTTTTCAGAGCCTGTAGTCTCGTAATACATTCAGAGCTTGGATCATTCAATGTATTTGGTACAACGTAGCCTTTTCAGTCGTTTGCAGGAAATAGTACGTTCCACGAAATAAGTGCTACAACATTGCCTTCTCAGAGGCCAGTAATCATAATTTCTGAAACAACAAGCTATGGTCAGAAAATTTCGGCAGAGTTTCCCCTGTTTTTGGAGCCACTCTAAACACAAATATCACATGAATATAACATATGCACATATATACAACAAGTAGCTCATTACAAACCCATCTCAGTCCATATACACATATATATCACATGAAGCACGACTTGTAAGCCCAACCATAGTCCATAAGCATAGTAATAGTCCATACATCCATACGAACAAAGTTCAAATAGTCCATAACGTTCAAACAGTCCATACAGGTTAAACTACCAAAAGTCTACCATGGTCCACAATGTCCAAACAGTCCATACAGGTGAAACTACCACAAGTCTACCATGGTCCAAAAGAACAAGTCTCCATCACTACCTCCTAGTCTTACCCTTACCCTTACCAAGTGCGTCGGTGCCTGGAGTGTAACGGCTAGGCTCGCGGCGGTGTCTGCGTGGTAGAGGCTGTGAAGGCTGAGTCGAAGGAGCGTCTACGAGCTGAGACGGGCCTATCTCATCGTAAGTCTGCTCCACCTCGTCCTCGTCGTCGTCCTCACCGCCCTGGGCTGGGAAAGTGTCGCTTCTCGTGCAGGACAAGCTCTGTCCTGTGGACCCTGCAGCTGCGTGGGAAGACGAACCCGAGCCTGCAAGTCTTGTCGAAGGCACGTGTACGTCCCTCGCCGCGCCTGTCCTGCAACCACAACGACCAGCCGCACGGCGTAGCCGACCTGCTAGGCTCTGTCGTCCAACATTTTGTTAACCAGCAAGATACGAAGATATTAGGTACTAATTTTGTGAGTGGCTTTGTCGAAACTTACTTCTAGGAAGCTACGCGTCCTGACGTCGCCGACTGTCCTGGAGAAACGTTATATGTCCTTTACAGACTGATTGAGGGTGTTGCCCTGCAAACAAGCAAAAGAATGGATAATTTGCTATATGTAGTGGTATTTCTGTCTATTGGAAAATAAGCAATGAGATTGAACATTATCACTCGGTCCAGGATTGGTGCTGTCTCCACCTGCGTCCCAAGGCGAGTAGACTGGTCGTACGACGTGTCTTCGTCGTCCAAGGACTCAATGTCGGCATAGTCATCTTGTGTCCATTGTCCCTTCAGCTTGGACCGTTGCAGCCTGGTACCAAACTTGGTACCGCCGGAAGTACTCGTTGGTGTGCAGCTCATCGTTGTCATCCACGTTGTCTTGCAAGTGTCCCCACTCTTCAACATACGCGTGGTGGTGCTACTCGAAGTCTGTCACCTTCTTTTGTCGCTGACGATCAAATCTGCATGTCACGTAAACCAATAGTTAAAATTAGTAGAAACTCTATGCAATTAGAATCAAAATTGAGAATTGAAATTGCAGGGCACTTACTTGTGCAAGGCCACAGACGTCGAGAATGGCTCTACTAGCCACAACGCCTCTTACCAAACTGGCGTGCAACTCTGTGTAGCAGGTGATACTCAACAGCATAGAAACAGATTAGGGGGCACCTCATCCTGTAGAGGGCCTCGTCTATGTAGCACATTGCACTGAACTGAATACTTTCCACCTCTTGCTCGGCGTACGGCTCCCACTTAACCTGCATAGTAACAATTTACTTGTAAGGTACTATAGTAACAAATGAAAATCACGATATCAAATGGAATTAACTTACATTGGAGGCCGTGAGCGCATCTAGCTCATTCGTGTACTCTAGGTAGGCCTGCTTCATCCTGGCGTAGGGAATTGAGACCTGGTCCCAAAGACAGGCAACTGTCAGACGTCGACGAAGAGGAACCCCTGCGAACCAGGGACGAGGAGCCAAAACCGTGGGACGACCAACTGGTAGACGACACCACATCCACAGCTGGAGGAGGTAGAGGCAACCACCTAGTGACGGGTTCACCGAAGTCCGATGACACGCCTCGCAGAGGTGGCGGTAAAGGAACGCCAACACCCCGGAAGCCCAGCTGTACTGACCCGCCGTGTCCCAGTCAGTGAGGCAGTGGATATACATCCACGACGCGCTGTCCCCCGTTTCGTCGGGGAAGAGAACGCAGCCAAACAAGTGAAGGATCCATGCCCTGTAATATTAGGCAATTGTCTGCTCGTCCGCACCTTCAGGACACTCTGCGAAAGACTGCCGGAGCCAGGTGATTGGAACTCCAGAAGTGCGAAGGCCTGCCTCAGGAGGAAGCTCTCTCCCGAGGAAGGCCTCTACTCGGGCTCTCCAACCTGTAGGCATGCACGGTCCGATTACTGGACGGCCGTGAATGGCGACACCAAGCATCGTCTGAGTGTCCTCGAGCGTAATTGTCATCTCCCCGAAAGGGAGGTGGAAGCTGTGAGTCTCCGGCCTCCACCTACATGATACAAAAAAGAGGACTACATGTCAGAGAATTTGAGGCGCACATAGCTGATACACAATGAACATGCAAGTGGAGCAATGGTTTAGGAGAATACCTGTCAACCAGTGCAGTGATGGCCGGGGGGTTGAGGGTGGGCAACCCACGACGAACCTGGTAAGAGATGGCGTCTAGGCCAGCCCTCTCCAGGAAGGGAGTGTACCTCTCGTCGTACCGCATGTCCAGGAACCTGTCATGGGTTCGAGGACGAAGGATGGGCAGCTCCTGTATAGAATAGACCAATTTTTTTAGTTAATGCATCAACATAAACGCAAATTGCACAGGAAGTGATGAAGTCAGTACCCTCCCCTCCGCGGTGAGCCGTCCTCGGTGGTTCTCCTCGTAGTATGGGTCTAGCAGGTGGAATTGCGCCATCCTACAAAAAAAATTGAATTTCTCAGTCCAACATAGAAGTAAACAAAAAATTGAACATGCATAACATATCGAAAGAATAAGAAATTAAACAAGAAACAAAGCAAATTGCATATGGGAAAACAACTAGACAAACTATGAAACATAACGAACAACAAGCACTCGCACCTGACTAAGTGGCCAATGGCATGTGCGTGAGTTGTGGCCAAGTCTACCACATCTGCTACATTGGTTCTGCTCGGGGTCAGTAAGAAAGGGGTTGCTCTCCCTCGCCTCATTCTTCCTGGAAGCTGATCCATAACCATCTTGTGTCTCGTCCTCTTCCTGGTTCCACGTTTGTTCCAACGGCTACCCAGATCCGCAATGTATTTGGGCCCGGTGTATGGTGGCCACTCTCCCTTATCCCGGTAAGGCTCGAAACGGGGAGACCACGTAAGCACAAGGTTGTCAACACTGAACTCCCGAGGTATCTTGCTCTTGTAGTCAAAGTTGCGATGCCTTGCTGCTGCCACATAATGAGAACATGGAAAGTGGTATTGCCTCGGTTTACCACATGTGCATGAGAAAGCAATAAGGACAACCTTATGCCTCCTCGTCGTGGAGCTCTCCATCGATCGTTGTACCACCCTTTCTACAACCTCGTAAGTACCCGTGGCGTTGTCAAAACAATGTACCTCATGTGCCTCACCGCCTTTGCCTTTTCAAGGTGGCGCTTGGTTTTGGCGCCCATATCTCTTGTTTACTCAGAGCGCCATTGCATGCGCGTGTCTTCGTTGAACCAGCAACAAGCTTGTAAAAGGTGAAGGATACGATAGCATTGACGGGCATACCACGTATACCCTAAGCAAATTATTGAAGGATTCTGCCGAGACCGAATATACAAATCCGGACTTCACTGTGTGTTCTGCACTAGTCCAGGATCACGCTAGTGCACACAGCGTAAACAAAGACAAATATCATCCACATCACGATACTCTAAAGGAAATCCAAATTATATTAATAACCATCGAGTACGACCTTATGGCCAAGCTTACAATTATGAGCCCAAGGGCTTTAAAGAAACTAGCAATGAAATCCAAAATTAGCGTAGTAGCCACTCGACATGCCCACAGCAATCGATCGGGAGCGAAGTCCTAATCCGTGAAGTCCTCGTAGTAGCCTCCTTCTAGCAACTCCTGCTGATCTGGTCCCTCCTCCTCAATCGAGCAACATGGGCATAAAGCCGTGAGTACATTGGTACTCGACAAGTCGTTTGTAACAAATGAATGCAATATAATATGCAAAGCTTAACAATGGATGGCTGAAAGGTTAGTTTTGCATGAAGCGACAATTTGAAGTAAATACAATATATAGATTGAAAAGCATATTTAACAACAGACACTAAGTAAATATATCAAAGGAATTGAATATAACCACAAGTGAACTAACCATTCACTTCCCATCTCAAACCAATCAAATTTTCATAAAGACTCTACCCTCGTGTGAAATCACCGAGCATTGTCCATGACCGAGGACACGGCTATTCGAATAGTTTTACACTCTGCAGAGGTTGCACAACTGTACCCACACGATGTGATTAGCCTCGGCCAAGGAAATCACAACAAGGCTTTTACAATGGTCCATCTCCACTTGATCCCACTCGCTAAGGATTCGCCGCCGAGTAGGGTAACCCCTAGTCGATAATTGCCCCTTGCGCCACAACAACATCGATAATGAAACCAAAGTTGAGACTTCACAAATTATTGTGCCAGTCTATCCCATACTAGACATGTGGTTTGCACGATTAAGCTCGATCAATGGCGCACAAAGTTAAGTCCTTAACAATTACCCAGTGAAGCATCCACATCCCAATGTGCATCCAGCACCCCCTTTACTTTGCGATCATTCGCCCAAGTGAAAGCCAAGTTTGTATAACCAATGCCCATGACACTACCCATGTCATGACATACAAATTTTATAACGTGGCTAACCACCACGTTCAAGTAAACCATTAAGTCGATTAATTAACCACATGCGATGACGGATCCCAAATAACTAATAATAAGCGAGCTAAGCGGTTGAACGTAACCCCATGTGACAATTATTATTTATCACTAAATAATTCCCAATCCTAAGGTGTCAATGGAATCATGGCAATCAAGTTATCATGGAGGATTTAACCAATTAGGAGTATAACTACCAATTACGGGTTTTATTAACAAATAGCCATGCATGATAATTTGAAACAAAATAATACATAATAGATTGAAAACTGGGTTCAACATGATCAAAGAATACGACTTGCCTTGGCCTTGCTCAGATGAGGGCTCTTGGTCTTCAAATCCAACTTCCGCTCCCTCGAACACGCGATCTAACGAGAGAGAAAACGAGACGAAAAGAGAAAATAAATTCAAATAAAATTCAAATGAACTCCAAAAACTTTCAAACCTGAACCAAAAGGTAGAGCTCAATTTTAGATGAATTTAGAAAAAGAACGGGTCAATCGGAGCTAGGATGAGGAGAACGGCTCTTGGAAAATTGGATTTTCTGAAAATCGGGAAAATTGGAAAAGTGCACTCGTGGCCAGGACCGGCGCACGGGAGGCTGAGTCTCACGGTGAACCCGCGCACGAAATCTTGGGCGGGGCGGCGCGACGCGGCGACTAGGGTGAGGTGGCGGTGGCGTGGCGTACACGCAGCGTTAGGTGACGTGGCCGCTTGCGTGGCGCGCCGGAGCACTGCGGCGGGCGACGGACGGCGTGGTGCGGCGCGTGGGCGCGGACGATCCGGCCGCCGCCCAGATCGGCTCACGGGTCACGGCTCGGGCCGACGGGCGGGACCCACAAGGCGGCGCACGCACGCTCACATGGACCGGCGCCGGGAAGGCGAAGGACGCGGCGCGGCGTCGATCTTGGCGTCGGCGTGGCGCGAGCGCGGCGCGGCAGGCGGCGGCGCGGCGCGGCGAAGTCGCCGGCGCGCGCGGCGGCGGGTTCGGCGGCGGGCGGCGGCGGCGACGGTGACGGCGGCGGCGAGGTGGCGGGGACGACGACGGCGGCGGGCTCACCGGCGGATGGCGAGCAGCGAGCGGCGGCGGCGAGGCTCTGGCGGCAACGGCCGCGCAAAGATGACGAGGCGACAGCGCGGCGCGGCTCCGGCGAAGGGCGGCGGCGAGCGGCTCGGGATGCGAAGCGAGGGGCGCGGCTTTACACGGACCGAGGTGTCCGCGATGGGACGGCAGCGGCGGCGAGTCCGGCTCGAGACGGGAAGACGAGTCCGGTCGGGACGACTGACAGTGGGCCCCCCGCCGGTGGCGCGGTGAGCAGCGGCGATGCGGCGCGCGCGCGGCGCAGCGGATGACGGCCACGTGGCGATCATCGGGAGGCCAAGGCGAGCGCGGGCGCGGATGCTCGACGCGTGGCACGCGCGCGGCGCCGCTGGCTGGCGGGCCGAGGCGGGTGGGCGGTGGTGGGTTTCGCCCATCGGCCGGTTGGGGATTTTTGGTATTTTTCTTTTCATAAATTCATTTAAATCCTTTTGAGCTCTAGAAAATAGCAAATAAATCCAGAAAAATCCAGAAAAATCCAATAAATTCCTTGAGACACAAGGAACTCAAATAAAATAACTTTGGCAAATGTTCATGTTCAGATTATTCATATTAAATCCTTTTAATTCATAAAATTTCATTTAAGCTTTAATTAATTTGAAAAAAATTCAAATGGTGAATTTTATTTTAAAAGCTTCAAAATACTCTGAAAATCGGGATGTTACAAACCTCCCCTTAAACGGAATCTCGACCCGAGATTCTGGCTCTCTAAAGAATAGGTTTGGAAACTCCGCTTTGAGATCCTCCTCGCTTTCCAGTTGCTTCCTCCTCTGAATGATTGCTCCATCGAACTTTGCAAAAGCGAACGACTCTTCTTCTAGTGACTCGCTCGACACTTCCAAGATTTTGATGGGATGCTCTTTATAGGACAGATCCTCCGGAGATCCACACCTCAATTGGCACTTTGCTTCTCTCGCACTCGCAAGCACTTCTTTAATTGAGACACATGAAACACATCATGTATCCCGCTCAAGTTCTCGGGTAGCTCTAGCCGATAGGCAACTTCTCCTTGCGCTTCAAAATCTTGAATGGCCCCACATATCTTGGTGCTAACTTTCCTTCATTTGAAAACGCTTAACTCCTTTGAAAGGTGTGATCCTGAGATACACATAATCATTGGGCTCAAAGCTTAAATCTCTTCTACGAGTATCGGCATAACTCTTTGCTCGGCTTGAGTCGCTTTCAGCCTTGCTTGAATCAAGCGCACTTTTCTTCGACTTCTTGCAAACACTCGCCCAAATATCTGCCTTTCTCCTGTCTCCTTCCAATTGAGAGGGGTCCTACACTTCCACCATACAAAGCCTCAAATGGTGACATCTCAAAACGGCTTGGTAATCGTTGTTATAGGAGAACTCTGCGA